>OX243904.1:13000429-14200429 GCA_945859665.1 Anorthoa munda
AATTAAATTTACAGTCTTTCAGTTTCGTAAAAAATGATGAAACTGAAATAAAAACAACACAGCTGATGTTCAGTGTAAACACAAAATAGCTGCTGCTAGCGTAGGTGTTGTATGTGTGTAGTCATCGCACGCTCGTACGTCGTCGGTTTTCTTAGTGCGCCTCCGGCTCTCTCCTCGACGTCTCCCTTTTGTGCGGATCTTCGCTTGTGCTATCCTGCATGCAGCACTCTGTGCCTCGCACAATTTATCACGCAAAAATGATTATTTAAATAATAGTATATAATGTATTATTGTATGTATGTATTTTATGTTATTATGTCTAAGAATTATTATTTAAGATATATTGCACAATTACAACCCTAACTTCATCTCCTCTCGTTCAGTCCATCCAAAGGTTGTCTGTAAGAGATTGCCCTGTGCGATAAGAACTCCAATTGTACACTTGCTTTTATGATTGTTTGTTCTGTACATATATTTTATGGTGTACAATAAAGAATATAATAAATAAATCACATCAAATTCAAATTCAAATTAAATTTATTGCATCCATAATGTACATACAGGTGGTATCACACACACATCACATCATCAGCTTATTAATGTTCCCACTGCTGGGACACAGGCCTCCTCTCTGCGAGAGGGGTTGGGCCATAATCCACCACGCGGGCCCAGTGGTGGTGGATGTCATATGTCTTCGAATTTTTGGTTCTAGGACATGCCGGTAATAAATAAATGAAAAAGGGTATTTAAACGTTAAAATTATAAATATTTTTTACATATTCTCAAAACTTACAGAAAGCTAAATCGATTGAAAAAAGTTTTCGTTTCCTAGGTGATCGGGTGCCTCAAAAATCACTGTAAAAATGTGTCGGTTTTTGTTGTAGTTTTTATTATTATTATAATAATATATTTTTCGGACTGGCCCCTCAGCCGCAAACAAATCAGAACGTGCGGTAAGGAACTCCGTTCCAAAACTCCAATATGTGTATGTAAGGTGCTGTAATAGGGACCTAACCATTGATCGAGTTTAGGGAGATGAAAACCTCTCCTCCGCTTCTGAATCCAGTCAAATCGTACAAAAAAATCATTGATTTATTAAAGAAAGAAGGAAATCGGAAGCCAGCTTCTCTTCATATGAACATAATTATTTGCAAAACGTCACAAAAAAACTGAAACTAAAACTGATTAATAGCTCTTTGATAAATGGAGCGAGAAATCAAAGAGTGCTCACACGCACACAACGGATTGGTACGGCTAGACCGAGAGGCAAACTTTACATGCAGTTTAACCCTCCCTTTACACAGGTAGTAAAGGTTGAAAATCGTATGGTTGGTCAGCAAATGAGTTGGTAAATAGATTTGTGACGTATGATAGACGCAATGCCAGAGTTGCCAAAGTGCATGTAAGTTGTGCAACTAGTGGCCTATGGAAACAATTACCGTTCCTTTATAATTAAGATTTTTAACTAGAAACGATTAGAAGTGTGGGTATTGGAATTTTAGTGTCGTAAGAGGTGATATTTTTTTCAGGATTGATTGGAAGAAAGGCAGTGAATGCAGGCTGATTCAGCGATCGTGTTTCTATCATGCCATAAAAGTTTGGCGGGGTGTAATAATACTTTCATCAAATTGGTGTTTCGCATGACTGATTTGGTTAATTGCATGGACTTTGAGTTTGTTGGACACCGACTGTATACAATTTACGTATTCTTAAGCAAAACAAGTAGCTGAAATCTAACAAAAAATAAGTTCTTTCAGTTAATTACTATCACATATGTATTCGCCAGGCGGTGTAGCTATTAGAACTGGATGGAGAATTTAAGTAGAACGTTGACTGGTTTTATTCAATTTTTCCATAATTTTTGTTTAAAAATAGCAAAGCAAACAAACAAACATGGCTGGTGCGTGTAACCTCTAGAAGGTTTCTAGTAAAAATCACACGCGCTTGAACCTAAATTATTAGAGTAATCTAGGCTATAATTGCTGATTCAGCAGTGCTAATTTGAAGGACAATAATAGGTACGCAGATGAGACGAAAGGCAATGGATAAAGTTCAACTCACTAATCATGCCACATACCTTTGAAACAGCGATTCCCATGCAGATGCAGATGGATGTCACGTTCGGGAAGTTCAGCTCGCAGACTCGATACACTATGCTGGCCAGCGGTACACAACACAGTAGGTCTAGGTAATACGGATAACACTTTCATGTAGGTTCGATTAAGAGGTTGGGGCGAGATCATGAGTGATGACCGACGTGCGCGCACCCAACCGTGGTTAAAACGAGAAGACAACGACAAAGATGGCCGGCGGCCGGTCGTCAGGCGGCGGCGTGTTTACGGTGGCGCCACCGCGCGGGATATCACCAAAACAACGATATGTGACACTTAATTAGTAAGTGGAACCATTAAACCAATGCCTCTCAATCGTCCTATGGTGATGTAATAAAATAAATTAGCAAGCGTAACCATTTTCCCCGGCTTGAAAGTTCCCACTTTCGAAACACAAAAGAAAAGTAAATAAAGTTGCAGATCATCACAACCCTACCAAAAGTTATGAGAACTCTAAAGTTGCGACTCTCTATTACAAATAAGAATATTTAACTAACTATTCTACGCGATAACTAAATCTAATACTGCACATTGGTGCACGTTAAAATTTAATATTAATGTAACTAAACCTATTGCGTTGGCAAAGGGCACAACTTTACTACCGGGCGACTCTGAAGGATCCCGCTTCTAGTCTTTACGGATGCGACTCTACAAACTCCGTTTTTATCTGGAAATATTTCTGTAATTACTCCTAACGGCCATTGCAGAGGCATCACATTGTCCTGCATGGAGACGACAACCATACCGACCCGTATTGGATTGGCAGGGGTGTTCCATTTCTGTTTGGATTGTAGGGTGTGCAAGTACTCTTGGCGCCACCGCTTCCAAAAAGATTGGACCATTTTGTCAGTTAATTCATAACGCGAAATAAGATGTAACCGCGTTTCATTGACTTCGCGGGCGGGGAACAATAAAAGAGGTTTCGTATGCAAGAAGTGCGCCGGCGATAATGAAGTGGGCTCTGACGGATCCGAGCTGATCGCATACAGAGGCCTCGAGTTCAATAAAGCTTCTATTTGAGTTAGTATAGTGTTAAGCTCATCAAAACTAAGAATTTGCTGACCGATAACTTTGCAGAGATGCGTTTTGACACTCTTTACTTCACTTTCCCAACAACCACCAAAATGTGGAGCTCTACAGGGGATGTTTTTAAGTGTTATTCGATGCTCTGCAAGTTCTCTTTCCCATAAAGGGTGATACTCTTTAGCCAAGAATTGGTAGAGATCTCGTAGATAGGATTTGGCTCCAATAAAATTGGTAGCGTTATCTGTGTAAAGACACTGAACCGGCCCTCTACGCGCCAGGAAGCGTTTAAAAGCGGATAGAAAGCTCGCAGTGCTAAGATCTGAGGCAATCTCAAGATGCAGAGCACGAGTTGTCAGGCAGGTAAAAAGGCAGATATACGCTTTCCTCGATTTTTGACCTCTAGCACGTATCGACGTGATCAAGAAAGGTCCCGCGTAGTCGCAACCTGTTTGAGAGAAAGCCTTAGGAGCCGACTCAACGCGAAAACGTGGCAAATCCGCCATTATAGGAAAGGTAGGTCGCGGCTTTGCTCGAAAGCAAAGGTTACAATTAAAGGTAATGTGACGTGCAATACGTCGCGCGGACAGGATCCAATACTTCTGTCGTAAGAGAGATACGAGCAAGGTTGGTCCTGTGTGGAAATTTTTCACATGATAGTGGGAAACTAAAAGTTCCACTATATGATCTTGACGCGGAAGAAGGATCTGATGACGCGAGTCAAATTCTAGCTCAGAGTTTGCAAGGCGACCTCCAACGTGGATAAGTCCTTCGTGGAGGAAGGGACTTAGCCTTTGTACTGACTTAGAGCACAACTCATTGCGGGCTAAGCGATCGAGATCAGCTTCAAAATGAATCCTCTGCACAGATTGCCACACAATAAATTCAGCGAACTCCAGATCAGACGCGGTAACGGGCCCTCTAGGGAGTCGTTTGATAAACTTATAAACGAAGCAAATGGTTTTTAAGTATCTCAACCAGGACGAGAATCTAGTAGAGCGAGCGTATAAAATGTTGTCGGAAGGAGGACTTCTGTCCGAGCATCCGTGCGATAGCGCAGGTAACGCCACTGGCTTCATTTCGGGAAGCTCTTGCGACTCGCTTGAAACGAATGGTTTGATCGGCCATTCAGCGCGCGGAAGTATAAGCCACGGCGGTCCATTTAGCCACAACGGATGATGTACTAATTGAACAGGCGTTAAACCACGAGAGAGGCAATCACTAGGATTTTCAGATCCTTTCACGTGGAAGAAGTGATCTGCCGAAAGATTCTCATGAATCTTAGCGATACGATTGGCTACGAAGGTGTGCCATCGATGCGGTGCGGAATGAATCCAACTCAAGGTTACAGTTGAATCCGAGAAAGCTACGACTGCCTCAATGGCGTGCCGAGCTGCGAAAAGATTATATACTCGCTTTATCACAGTTGATAAGAGGAATGCGGCGCATAACTCGAGACGAGCTAGCGAAACTACTTTCAGTGGCGCGACTTTAGATTTTGCACACACCAGCGAAACGACGATACTACCGTCGGGTCTGACAACATGGGCGTAAACCGAACCACCGTATGCTTTCTCACTAGCGTCGGCAAAACCGACGAGTGAGAGCCTACAGCGTTCTACGACGCCGACATGTCGCAAAAATCTCAATTCAGAGATAATTGGCAGTTCAGCGTGAAATTGTTCCCACAGACGAACAATGCGAGGTGGTGGGACGTCATCCCATCCCAGTTTGACGAGCCAAAGCTCTTTGATAAGAAGCTTGGCGTATAAAATTATCGGTGCCACGAGTCCTAAAACGTCGAAAAGACGTGCAATGGAAGAAAGAATATTTCGTTTCGTGCAAGGGCGAACACTAGGGTTTACCTGGAATACGAAACAATCCTCATCCGGGAACCAACGAAGTCCCAGTATTTTCTGTGTCGGATCTTTACTTAGGTCCACGCTCTGTGAAAGTCGTAAGGACTCTGGAATATTCTGAAGAACATCGACACTATTGCTAGACCACTTCGTCAGCTGAAAATCACCGAGAGAGAATATTTTTATCAGTTCACGAGCCGAGTCTATAGCCAGCGCAGTGCTAGGTATAGAACTAACTATGTCATCCATGTAAATATCTCGCTGCAAAATGTCCCTGGCGAGAGGTAACTGCGTTCCTTCATCCTGACATAACTGTTGGATAGTGCGAATAGCTATAAAAGGACTACACTTTAATCCAAAGGGAAACACTGAAAACTGATAAATTTGAAGTTCTTCTTCCTCATTAAACCGATATAAGATACGTTGAAGCGAACGATCTTGTGGGCGTATACCTATACGTAGGTACATAGATTTTACATCTGCGGAAATAGCGACACTAAAAAGCCTAAAATTTAACAAGATGTTAAAAAGGTCAGCCTGAAGGACTGGACCTGCATACAGGATATCATTGAGCGAGGTACCGTTATCTGTACATGCACTGGCATCTAGGACCACGCGCAACTTAGTGGTCACTTTATCCTCTCGAATAACAGCATGGTGAGGAATATAGTACTCCATTTCTCGCTCTTTACAATTTCGTTTGGCCAACCCACATTCAGGTACGATATTCTGCACCAAAGAAATATAACTGTTCCGTAGATAATCCCGTATGACGTCATCATAAAGAAGCTTGACGTTAGGAAACGATTTAAGTTTACGTTCGAGGCTATGAAATCTCTTGCGAGCGATATCAAAAGATTTTCCTAACGCCGACGCGTCTGTTTTCAGTGGTAAAGCTGCAATATACTTGCCATTTGGAGCGCGGGTAATTGTGCTACAATAAAACTCTTCACAGTTTTTATCATCCACACTCCCAACGGACGAAGCAGTAACATCTTCAATCTCCCAAAACTTACGAAGATCGAAGTTATCGAAAGAACTCGCAAAGAAAGACAGAGTGTCAGTTGGAGGTTCGATAATAGGTGCTTCTCCTAGAAGTATGTAGCCAAGCGCAGTCTCCAATGCGTCGGGGCAACCGGGTGCGCTAGTCACGTGACCGGGTCGCAATAACTTAGCGAACAACGTGACCCCAAGTAACATGTCAATATTACCTGGCACACCCCAGCTGTCATCAGCGAGTAGTTTAGGATCAATATGCTTCAATTCGGCAGTATCTATAGCACCCAGAGGAAGCTGACCGGTTATCTGATCCAAGACTAAAGCATCAATTTCATACCTAGGCTGCGAGCAAAACCGTGAGCTGAACGTAAGATTCACCGAGCCGCGAACGGGCTGCGACGTGCCACCAATACCACGAACGGTAGTTATTGAGTCCGTATGTACAGTTAGACCGAGCATACGGCAGCAACGCGATGTCATATAATTCTTTTGCGACCCAGGGTCCAAAAGACATCTAACCACCACGCCCTTACCCTTCCTACCCGCCACTAACACCTTGGCAGTAGCCAGCACTTCGGTACTACGTGTGGCCTGGACTTGAGCAGAAGAATGCGTACACAACGACACACGATCAGAAGTAGCTGGGTCGGCCGCAGAAACGGAGGCTGGGTCGCTAGCGGGCGCCAGCGCAGGGGCTTGCGTCGATTGCTCAAAATGCAATAAGGAATGATGCTTACCGTTGCATTTCCTACATGTTGACTTAGATAGGCACTTAGAGACGGTATGTTGGCTACTTAGGCAGTTAACACATCTGTTATTGTCCTTTACAAACTTAAACCTATTATCCGCGCTCAACTTTTGAAACGCTTTGCACGTAAACAAGTTTTTATGCGTGGATTGACAAAGCGAACACTTAGATTCAGTAGCCACAAACACCTGCGAGACCTTAGATGAAGTGCTGGTGCTGGGTCTACCTGCGAGGGCGGGCTTAGTTGCCGCAGAAGAGGAGCGATATAAGATTTTTACTTGTTCACGAACAAACTTTACGAAATAATCATAATCCAACTCTTGTTGATTACGAAGTGACATTTCAAAATGTTTTGCTGTATCTGAGTCTATTAACTTAAGACCCCAATGAATAAATATAAAATCATCTAAGTTAGGTATTTTCAATTGTTTGAGTCCCGCAACCGTAGAAGTTAATTTATCGAAACCTTGTTCCATATTAGCGGGTGTCGGTCCGAACGACTTCAGTGAGAACAGCTGATTTAGATAATTAGTGGCGAGCGCGCGAGTATCGAGGTACTTTGCGATAAGCGCATCCCAGACAACGCGGTAATTATCGCCAGAAGGTACAATACCTACTGCCACATTCCTAGCCTTTCCTTTTAAACAACTCAACAGATAATGAATGCGATCAGAATCTGATAAATCTGCGTTCGTATGTATAATACGTTTGAAAGTCTCATGAAAGAAAGGAAAGCTCTGAATATCACCGTCAAAGGTAGGCAGCTCAATTTTAGGTACCTTTATATGATAAGCATTAGAGCTCGCTGTCGGGCTAGGTTCCTTGGAAACATTTGATTCAGTTAATGAAGCTAAAGTAATTTTTATCTCACCGACCAATTCATCAAATGAATGGAAGGCATTATAGCTTACTTCGCACTTTGGATCAAATGTCAATTTTAACATATTTATCTCGTCCATTATCTCATTGAATTCGCTACGTAATCCGTCAATTTGTTTAGCCTGAGCAATAAAAGATTTACGTAATCTTTCGGTTGTTAAAGATTCTGTTGAATCCAAAATCCTTTGAACCCGCGCGAAATACGCGTCGCGTTTACCTTCCAACAATCTAAGTTTAACCTTGTCAGTCATGGTGAGAAGTTAAAAATATGGGAACAAAAAAACTCAACAAATCTTTATCTTATACGGAACCCGCGTAAGGGAAATTAGTGGTCCAACCAAACCGATAACTCAACGAAAGATTTTATAACTTAAGTAAATAATAGTACGGAACGATCCATCCGTACACGCGAACCCTAACAATAATAAATTGTAAGGTGAAAAAAAAAGAATATAAATCGTGCAAAGTTTGAACCGCGTGCAAGTAACAAAGTCTAATACCAATAAAATTGTAAGCACGCAAAATACTTTAAGAACGTACCTATCTATAACATATTTAATGATTAGCTTAGATACCTACAACCCAATAATTAGCATTTATGTCGGATGAGACGCGATAATATATATATATTTTTTTCTTTTGTACTTCTATTTATATGAGATTAACTTACTCAATACATAGAATATGTACAGATTCTTAACTAACAATAAGTTAAGTGTGAAACTTAAAAACAAGTATGGTACTTATTTCCGTAAGCGATGCGATTGTGTTCGTAACGAAATACCGTCGTAAAAACAATAAAATTCCTAACAAGTAAATACGCAGATGACCGTTCGAAGTAAGTTATCTAGTAAGTACTACGTTTACAAAGTTAGGTGCGGGGGTGATATGTATAAATATACGGCTGTTTCCTATGAGGAGAACTAAACGCGTAAAGTTTATACAAATCTGTTATTTTACCTGAAGGTTCCTATCAAAAGATCAAGTTACCTTACAAAATAAAATAACAAGCGACGCAATGATAATTTGGTTAATTGCAATAATTAATCAAATGCGGTTGAGTCTCGAATTATAAAAAATACCTACTCGTACAATACGAGTATAGTAGGCATTTACTTAACGAACCAACAGTAGAAGTGTATCATACAATAACAATCAATGTCATTCATTCAGCCAATCTAGATTAGAATAAAAATATATAAAAGTTTCTAATACGTAAATAAAAATTAGCCGTAAGATAACAAAGAACTGGAATATTCCACAGTCAGTAGGCCAACTTGACGATTGTTATACCAGACTACCCACAATTTTCATACACGAACAAAAAAATATGTAACTACGCCGAAAATAACTGATTTATTAAATAAACTTATTTAGCGATATGAATCAACGTTGATATTCAATTAAATGTATTTTTCGGAGTTTCAATTAGTGAAATTAAAGATTTAAGTTAACAATTAATTTGCCGGTAGAAACTACTACATGCAAGGCAGCCAGCCTTATTCCCAACGCAATAGAGGCGAGAGTTGTATGATGATCTGCAATTAATATGGAAATTTCCCAAACTTTTTGCTTAAAATTTGACTTTTAGAACTTAAAAATAGGCTGTAAATAGGCCCAAATTTAATGTATCCGGCTCGAAGGACCAAAATGGTGCGTGTAACCTCTAGAAGGTTTCTAGTAAAAATCACACGCGCTTGAACCTAAATTATTAGAGTAATCTAGGCTATAATTGCTGATTCAGCAGTGCTAATTTGAAGGACAATAATAGGTACGCAGATGAGACGAAAGGCAATGGATAAAGTTCAACTCACTAATCATGCCACATACCTTTGAAACAGCGATTCCCATGCAGATGCAGATGGATGTCACGTTCGGGAAGTTCAGCTCGCAGACTCGATACACTATGCTGGCCAGCGGTACACAACACAGTAGGTCTAGGTAATACGGATAACACTTTCATGTAGGTTCGATTAAGAGGTTGGGGCGAGATCATGAGTGATGACCGACGTGCGCGCACCCAACCGTGGTTAAAACGAGAAGACAACGACAAAGATGGCCGGCGGCCGGTCGTCAGGCGGCGGCGTGTTTACGGTGGCGCCACCGCGCGGGATATCACCAAAACAACGATATGTGACACTTAATTAGTAAGTGGAACCATTAAACCAATGCCTCTCAATCGTCCTATGGTGATGTAACAAAATAAATTAGCAAGCGTAACCAATGGCGCTTCTTGACAACTATTCACTAATTCTTTGTACTTATTTGCTTCTACCTACTAAAGCTTATGTAATTATTTTTTTTGCTATTGTTTTGTATTTTGCACGGTTTTGTTTGGCTTGCCCTGTATTTTGTTTGGGTTAAATTTAGTAATTGAAATTTTGGATACCTTATTTTTTTATAAATATGTAAAGATTAACTAATGGACCAATCTAATTGTAAACAAGTGTTATGTTACTTTTTATGTTCTGTAAGTACGCTCAACATAACTTAAATTGTTTAGATAAGTAAGTTTCTCATATAAGTGAATGCCATTGTAATTCTTTTGAGAAATAAAGATTCTTAACCGTAAAGATACGATGGAATTTTGGTATAGAAAGAGAATGACTAGTGATTACTGAGATGACTACTAATGTAGAAGTATGGAAGAAGAAGATTGCTGCTCACTATTGTCTAACTTTATTTTTATTTTTAGGGTTCCGTACCTAAAGGGTAAAACGGGACCCTATTACTAAGACTCCACTGTCCGTCTGTCTGTCTATCATCAGGCTGTATCTCATGTACCGTGACTGCTAGACAGTTGAAATTTTCACAGATGATATATTTCTGTTGCCGCTATAACAACAAATACTAAAAACAGAATAACATAAATATTTAAGTAGGGCTCCCATATAACAAACGTATTTTTTTGCGATAAAAGTACGGAACTCTTCGTGCGCAAGTCCGACTAGCACTTGGCCGGTTTTTTCCTGTTCGCGGGTCTGCTGGTAGAAATTTCTTAAGAAATAAGCAGTACCTTTGTACTTTATTGTCTTAGAGTGTTGTCTCTGTGCATTATACTGGGTGTACATTAAATATTAAATAAATAAGAAATGCTGGGCCAACCCCAAATAAATTGGGCTGAGGACAAGAGAATGATGATGAGGTAGGGAATAATCCTATCTGCAAGATGCATATTTAAATACAAGTCGGTGTGCAAGCAAAAAGGATCTCGGCATTTAGTTTTCAAGATATACGCAGTTTTGGAAAGTTGCTTACAAACATAGGTAGTACAGTTTCAACTTCGCTTGATAAAAAAATGTTCCAGTATTTAAATATCTTTTTTAATCCTTATTATCAAATGACTATTTTAGATACCGAATCTAGTCTTAACTCAATAACCCACTACTGGAACCTTTTTTACCCGACTGCCGAAAGAGGGTAATGTGTTTATCAGTCTATGTATGTATGAATATATGTATGTATGTATGTATGTTTGTTCCTATGTGGCGTTCTAGAGACCAAACGCGTTGGCCGATTTTGATCATTCTTACGTCAATCGATTCGTCTTAATCCTGCGAGTGTTTTTCTTCTAAACCCATCGTGTAGGGTATCAAAATAAAGGGTTTTAAGAGGTGATTTCAAAAATATATAAAACTTATATGTTCACTTATAGGATGTACGTAATTCAAAAAAAAAAAATTAAAAAGTTGTACATAAAAAAAGATAATTAAAAAGAACAAAAAACCCGACTGCTTGAAGAGCGAACTAAAAAGATGTAAACAAGAAGAAAATCATGCTGTGCAGTCGGAGGATACATATTCGCAACTGGCGGACCAAAACCAGATGTATCCTCCGACTGCACAGCATGATTTTCTTCTTGTTTTTTGTTTTTTTTTAATTAACTTATTTTATTAATTTAATGCCCACATATATATATTATATATAGTTTAGTTTATTTAAGATAGCACTGATCATTTATTTATTTTATCTCCCCGCACCACTTACACCTCATTTTCTGCTCTACAAAGCCATTAGATATTTTATCTCACATGCATCACCAGTTGCGTAAAAACCTATGCAATGAAGTAAACGCCACGGTTTTTAGCGTACACACTATGAATGACTATTTCCTCTTGGTAATAGGACATTGTGTGACGTAACGCTCTTATTACGTGCGCTATCAGCATTGCATCCGTGTTGCAAATGCATAGCTGCTGAGATTTTGTCGTAGGAGTCTGGCCTTTAGAAATTAGCTGTCTGGTTCGCGGGCGAGTTTGAGAGTTAAGGGTACACTAGTCGACGGCACGAACTATTTTGTGCGCGGGGTTAAATTGCATGCTATATCAACTGACAACACGTGCGGAACAGATAGATGCTGTTATGAGCAGTAAGAAGCTAGTTCGCGTATGAATACACACTTTTGCAAATTTGTAGCGAAATGGATGACGATTTAGAACGAAAACGAGCGCGCGAAATTTTATAAACAGACCTTTGGGAGTCTGTATATTATGAAAAAACTACTGAATGTATCTGTTCAAAATAAAATTATTTGCATTGTTGAACTACTAATCTACCCCTGTATGGAGGCCATTTTTCAATTTTCCTTCTTCTTATGGTACTTATTTACGCCCAAAAATGCGTTAAAATTAGTGTTGAAATATGGAACTTTCGAAGCTCATAACTATCAAGTAAATATTTTTTTTACTTTTTTGCTTCCATACAGGGCTAGATAATGATGAGACAAATTGATATCATTTTTTATTTTGAACGTACATCGTCAAACAGTGGAGTAAAAGCCAGACTACGTTTGTATGGAAGAATTTTCGACTAGTGTACCCTTAAGGGCTCTACTTACTAATGAATGGGAAGTAGAGTTATTTATACTTTGCAAGTTAGATTTTGAATTCGTAGGTAACAAGTTTCTTAACGAACTGGCACGAGGGCATTTCCTATTTTTCTTCCGCAGAAAAGAAATGCCGAAGCAAATATTGTCACTTGTCAAAAGCCTCTAGCTTTTATTAGGTAACTCCTCAATAATTATTTGTTGTATGCCTTATGAGCCCGTTTTTGACCTCGATCTCGCACGAGCAACCCCAGAAGATGTTCACTCTTCACTGTAGTTTTGAAGACTGACGGGTCTAAGAGGACGGGAACACACACATAGAGAGTTCCAATAAAAATTCTAGCACTGCTGAATCCTCTGAATGCTTTCTGCATCAAAACTTTTTTTAAGTTGCCTTTCAATACCCTATATCTCGACATAGGAAGACATTTTGAAGGAATTTCCTTAAGAGTACTCGTAGATTTGTCAGTAGCTGGCGGAAAAATCAAGATTCCGATACATTTAGTTATGGGCATAGCCCTGGATTCGTTGCTAACCTCGGCACCAAAATATTTGCGAGCAGGCAAAGAACAAGTGCTTATTAATATTAATTGAGAGAGTAATACGATGAGCACGATAAAAAAATGCAACTTAATTCCAGCCATTACTTTAATTCGACGGTGAGATGATAAAGTGTGAGTAATTAATAACACAGCGGGGTATCAACAATAATTTCGAGTATGACGTATGGAGAGGATTTACTTGTAGCCGTGCTCAGTCCTTATTTGGATTGTAGTATCGTTTTGATAAGAACTAGTTTTTTGTACGTACGTGGGTTCCTTAATGCGAAGTAGTAATTTTATTCTGATACACTGAGTAACACAACACTGTCTTCTGTACTTGTACTATTCTAGATTTCTAGACGCTTGTTAACATTTGTTAACTCTCTCGTTTATACAATTTTTTTTTTTAGTTTCTTACGACTTATTGTCGGGCCTACGTTGTCCCCCCATATCTAAGCACTAATACTGTAACATGGAAAGATTGTAAAAACAAACCAATTTTTTTAAAAGAGTAACCGTGGTGTTTCTTGCCGGTTCTTCTCCACAGGAAACGACTAACCCGAACCGTGCACCTTTTGTCGACTTTTTATAAGTGCCCATGTAGGCCTATGTGAAATAAAAAAACATTTGATTTGATTTGATTTATTTATTCTGTGCTTCTGTACAGTACGTTTTGCGTTCAGCCAGGTGACTAGGGATACATTAATTGGCAATCTTGCAGTGGTTTAAAGTTGCTACCTTCTCACGAATACAAACAGCTTCTAGCATAGGATCAGTTTTATTTATAATCAATCAAGTCTTGAATCGTTGGTAAAGTGCTCGCAATCGCTACTGCCAAGCCTGAGTTTGGTTCCCGGATCAAAGTTGTACATATATCTGAAATTTCTCAAAAGCAGCCTGGGAGTCTAGAAGCTTCATATCTCTCGTAGGTAGCTCGTGCTTAACCTTTTAGGGAATACAGACGTGATATTATGTTGTTATGTTACGGTGCCATTAACCTACAACAAACACAATAATGCAGTTAACTCATATGTAAATTAGGTGCATAGTTGAACGTGAGCCGTGTGGTTGAGATTGAGAACAAATAGATAAGGAGGTGACTTATCAAGAAGTCAAAATTGGCGGGTTTATTGATTTTATTCTCATAGTTCTGTTACTAGCCCCGAAAGTTGTGCTCCAACAGAGATACGTTTTTTAGGGTTCCGTACCCAAAGGGTAAAAACGGGACCCTATTACTAAGACTTCGCGATCCGTCTGTCTGTCTGTCCGTCTGTCTCCAGGCTGTATCTCATGAACCGTGATAGCTAGACAGTTGAAATTTTCACAGATGATGTATTTCTGTTGCCGCTATAACAACAAATACTAAAAACAGTATAAAATAAATATCAAAGGGGGGCTCCCATACAACAAACGTGATATTTTTGCCATTTTTTGCTCGATATTAATAACGGCAACAGGTAGACGCTTGAAATATTCACAGAATGTTTAGTTGTATATTTACTTCATAAAATAATAATTAATAAATTAAAATAAAATAAATTAAGGGGGGCTCCCATACAACAAACGTGATTTTTATGCAATGTTTTGCGATAATGGTACGGAACCCTTCGTGTGCGAGTCCGACTCGCACTTGGCCGGTTTTTTTTTATCGGGAGGAAATCTTCAAAAGACTCTTGGACTTTATGTATAGGGAAAATACCAAGGATTGTGCCAATTCGACCTCATTAAAACCACCTCGGTGATCACCTCCAGGACATAGACCTGTGACCTCTTAAAAAAGACCACCCCAGAACCCTCTCTGTGCATCATCACTAATATCCAACCGTCCTTCCCACAAACAACAACAGGGCTCCTACAAACCCTTCTATATTTTTTTTATTCCATATGAAAAGTTTGTTCAAAATATGGACGACGGCGGGCGGTCCTTTCATTCTGTAAAACAATAAAAGAAAAAAAAAATGTTCTGGTGTCTTTGTATCCAATGATTGTTTGCAATTTGATTTCTGTATCAAAACCACAAAATTATAGCCCAGCTTCTTTACTGTTAAAATATGTAGATACGATTATGTGGGTATTGTATTTCCTGTTACCAATATAGATTGCTTAATTCCTTATTACCAAAAACAATATTCAATACAGTGTGATAATAAAATACATGTCCAGTCAAGCAAGTTGATTCATGAGTTCATGACCCATTCGGCTAATAATTCGTTTGAAAACTTCAAAATATTAAAGTTTTCTTGATATACCACTCATTTTGCACTTGAGACTTTTGTAATAATATAAAAATTTTATCAATGCAGGGCTATTATTTTTTAGCAATACATTTTTTATTATATAAATAAAATATATATAAGCAGAAATTATGTTTTGGATTTGGAATCTGTCGTCCAGCATTGTCTGCTTAGGGAAAGAAGTACATAACAATATTTTATTTCAAATAGTAGTAATAGGTAACCAACAAACTATTTCGGTTACAAAAGTTTATTTTTGAATTAAAAGAATTTGACAAAAAGATATAACTTCAACTAGATATTTAAATGACAGCGAGATGGGTAAACTAATTATCTCTTTCTTATTAAATCGTTAACATGTTTCTTGCTAAGGAAATATAATTTAGGCAACATTCGAACTAATTGTAATAGAATGTCATCAGTAAAAAAAATACTACCGACTTCCAAATTAAAAAGTACAAAGTGAAAAAAAACCTTTTTTTTGGAAGTCGGTGTCTTTCGTAGGTACCAATTTTTTGCGGTTATGATGGACACAGACTTCCAAAAATAGAAGAAGTCGGTAGTATTTTATTGCAAAAAGTTTTTTTATTTTTCACTTTTAGTTGTACCTACCTAATAGGCAAGTTGTTTAGTAAGGTTACGCCTGAATAGATTACGCGAATATCATGCATCTTGAACATAACCGGTGAAATGAGAGATCTGCGTACCCCTTATGGCGTGATGTTATGTTACACACAACAACAAAAACAAAAACAAACAATGAACAGACATGCGATTGCAGCAATCCCGAGAGGCTTGTCGTTATTTATTGAAGAGTTCCGTTGTATATCTTCGAAGTCCTTAATCATATATTCACCAAATTAAAATGGGACTAATTTGGGCACATACTCTTTCAAACAAAAACATAATTTTCAAAATCGGTCCCCAAATGACGCAGACATCGGTAAAAAAAAAAAAAAAAACATAGAACCTCCTCCTTTTTGGTAAGTCGGTTAAAAATACGCTAATGGGTCATGAATCAATCATGTCGAATCTACAAGGGCGAGCTTAACTCAATTTCGAGTTCACTTAGCAAACTCTAGAGTGACAAAGAGATAACACAAAAGTAGGCGGGATCTAGTGTATTATTTTAAAATAGCATAGCATAATCAGCCTTTTAATGTTCCCACTGCTGGGACTCAGGCTTCTCTTATAGACTATATATAATCCACCACGCGGGCCCAGAACGAATGGTTATAAGTCATATCTTCGAATTTTTGGTACTATGACATGCGGTTGCCTCACGATGTTTTCCTTCACCGTTTTAAGAGCAATGGTGATGAAAAAACCGGCCAAGTGCGAGTCGGACTCGCGCACGAAGGGTTCCGTATCATTATCGAAAAAAACGGCAAGAAGTCACGTTTATTGTATGAGAGCCCCACTTAAATATTTATTTTAACTTATTTTTAGTATTTGTTGTTATAGCGGCAACAGAAATACATCATCTGTGAAAATTTCAACTGTCTAGCTATCACGGTTCATGAGATTCAGCCTGGTGACAGACGGACAGACAGACGGATCGCGAAGTCTTAGATGGCGAAGTCTTAGTAATAGGGTCCCGTTTTTACCCTTTGGGTACGGAACCCTAATAAATTACGCAAAGTAAAGCACCTGCTCGGGTTCGAACCCACGATCTACAACTCGTAACTCGCGGCCGTAACCACTGGGACACCGCTGCTCCTTTTAAAATAAGAGCCTTTTACAAGCTTAAAACGAATGAAATTAAACGTAAATATACTATACTGGTCTACTTATACCTACTCATAATTTCCTGGTATTATTCCAATCGGACACTTGAATCGTATTGCTCGACCCCTGACACTTGCCTCCATTTCAGCCTGTCCCACGATGCCGATGGGCAGGTGCTCTGAATGTCAACAGTCATGGCGGCGCAGGCGCATTCTCCCGGCACAAGGCGAGACCTACTGGTCAATTGTTCTGCCGACCGTATCCTTTATCTGAAATAAATAAACACTGATTTGAATAAAGATCTTATTTGCTGTCCGTATTGGACGTTATTGAGATTCTTTTGTTTGTACTAATGTTATAAATCTGGAAGTATTGTTGAATATTTAGGTTTTTGGATGTTGGTTAATCAATGACGATTCAACGGCTGAACTGAATTAATGATCTGTTATTTTTCTAGAATCAGATTTATTACAGGTCGATTCAAACATAAAGGTTGTCACCCACCGTCACGATAATTCGCTAGTTTCTACTGCGCATCAACTCGCCTCGTATCCCGCCGCCATTAAGTTACAATCTACCTCATAGTGGTAAGAATACTATTTAGATTTTAGTTGGATGGAACACAAGTGGATTAGGAGTAGGATATGGGATACATCCGTGGGATAATAACCGACATTCACGCGAGCGAAGCCGTAAGCAAGGGCTAGCTTGAAGATAAAGATGTTAATTTTCGTGCATTGTTGTCGTCTTTTATTTCTGATAATGTATTTCTGGTAATGTACATTGTAGTAAGACGTACAATTTTATTGCTTCCTTCTCGATAAAAAGTAGGGCTCTTTTCCTTTTGCTGCCGCCACACCACATTTTTGACATTTTATTGAATAGCAAAGTTCATTGAATAGTTTTTTACAAGCTCTATATAGTTCACACGATCGACTGATCAACTAAATAGTCGATTTGTCTCCATTGACAGCAAACACTTTGCAGAAATTAGTTGAACGACTAGTGGTCATTATAATCGATCATTCAGCTGACAAAACCAATTCACTTGGTCAGCTATCAAAAAAGAAAAGTTAAGTGAGCGAATTATTATAGACCAGCAAGAATATAATATTGTTAACAATTCTTATTCTATTTTTAAAACCCCGGTTTAGATAACGATTGCAATAATTTTACGTCTATTTATAATGTTATATATTTTTGCAGTAACTCATTATTTTTGTTGAGTAATTTCTGACATAGTTTAGATTAAAGTCTCCGCTAGATAACAAAAAAAAATCATTACTGAATGCATTATGATTTTTTTATCTATTGAGATATTTTTGGTCTCAAATGAAAGGTATAGGCGTAGAACCATTTTATCCATTTAAATCATGTAAATCGGGTTTATGAGATATTAACTCATTACGGAATGCCAAGTGAAAGGGTCAAGGACGCCCCTTACCGCGATACGATTTTTGATCGTGTTAGCGACACTGACTTTACTAATTTTTCGTATCGTTTTGAAATAATGGAATATATTGGTAGACAGGTGTTAACGAATTTTATTTTTTTGTTATTTGGCGGTGACTTTTCTTACAAAAATATTTTTAAAATATCTAAATGTCTAGACGAAGCAACAATTTCCACAAAGTTGAACGACTGACTGCCCGTTGGTCATATCGCAAATGCTGCTGCTGTGCATGAAATCCCGTGTTTGATTTCCTGGGCTGCGATTTTCCATCCTGGGATTTCACATTAGGAGCCCGGTGTCTGGACGTGTGCCCTGTTGATGACAACATGCTCGCCCCCTGTTCCATGGGACTTGATTATAACTATATTTATTTATGTATTCTTTATTGTACACCAAAAAATACAGTAACAAAAGAAACTTAAAACTAAAAATATACAACGGGCGGCCTTATCGCATTCCGCGATCTCTTCCAGGCAACCTGGTATGGACAGTGATTGCCTGGCCATGACATGGGGTTGTCAGGGGTGTAACAATATTAACAATGAATATAATGATAAAATAACACTTAATAAAAACACAAATAGATATATATATACATATATATGCCATATAATAGATACATAAATACATACATATTTAGTATATAAGACGTGAACATAAATGACGTATGACAATCATAGACAAAGTCTGTTTAAATACTAAGAGTACGATTACAGCGACAAGTAATGCTCCTTGACGTGTCTTTTAAACACAGGCAACGACTGAGCACGTTACACTACACTCCACTATACTCCATTTTAGATAACATTAGACATTTAAATAATCCCATTTTACAGCTCGTTCAACCGATTTTAACTTCTATTGCGTTGGTGATATGACAAATAGAAATAGAAACAAAAAAAAAAAAACTGTTGAATGGACTGCAAAAAGGATTTCTTAAATTTCTAATGTTATTTCAAATGGAGTATAGCATAAAGATAAGTTCAAAAACCAAAACACGACTACTGAAAAATCACGCTCTAAAAATTATGAAACAAGAAAATATTCTCATCTGAAATTGTTGTGTACGAACTATTCGATATGTATCGGGTATTAAATATAGAACTTAACATGTGTTAAATATTTTATTGTATTACATACATATTCATAGTGGTGTTCAGAGAATAATAGTGGTTATCTTAATTTGTCAAATTATGATAAGTAGTTTAGAAGTTATGAGGGAACAGATGAATATACATAAACACCGGTCAAAAACATAACCCTCACATTTGCTTCACCGTAGCCGGGTAAAAACCACGGCCTCATCCCTCGGAGAATGCATTTTACAGAAATTATCTGTGTCCGTTATTTAAATACTTTACTACGGATCTACCAGCAAAGTGTGTTACATTATTTCAAGCGGCGTGAATGTCTAATTACTTTGGAACTATAAATAAATGTAAACATTACATTACAACAGACATATAAATAATTTTATCTACTCTCATATCGTAATATTCGAATTATAAACTTCAAAACGAGTTTATATTGACATACTTTATAAACACAATACCGAAATTTAAAAATAGAATCTTATTATAACACTTTTTCTCTAACAAAATAATGCTATAATACAATTTTTTTTCTATTACGATACAGCACAAATCCAAGAAGTTCATCACAAGGAGTTTTCATCAATTATTTTTTGTAATGCCATTTTTATAGTACCTATTTAAAAAGATTTGATTCCAATTTTTACTTGTCTATGACAATGCCCGCTTCAGGCTTAGCACGCACTGCGATATTTATTCGCGCGAATTTTGTCTCTTTCTAGATGTTCATAGAGCTCAAAATATTCGCGCGAATTAAATTCGCGCCGCGGAGCGGTGGATTCTGTGGCAAAACACGGATTTCTTGCGGTATTATTTCTGCACGATTTTTTACCGCAATGCGTGCAACTTCATACAATTCCATAGGTCGCAGAATAGGCGAAAAAAATTCGCACGAATAAAAATCGCAGTGCGTGCTAAACCTTAGCGCATGCGCAATGTGGTGATGTGCTGGGTTTTGGCGCCATTCATATTTTGCAGGTTTAGTTGTATTGAATTTCATGAGTTTTTTGAATTCTTGCTTAAAAATGTCTGATATCAGTGAATGTGAAGAATATTTGACTTCGCCCGATATTTTAGATGCGGCGAAGGAAATTACTCATAATTTTTTACCAGCAAAGTCGAGAAAATTATATGATAAATGCTATCACGACTTTATGGCATGGAAAATGCAAAAAAGGTATTTAGTAGGTTCAATCCCAATGTATGAGTGTAGATAAAGTAGTGTATGAAACTGCACATAACTAGGTATTAAAACATTCGTGTGAATACTATTAAAAACCTCGCCTACGGCTCGGTTTTTAAACACACACTCATGTTTTAATACCCCTTATTATGCAACAGTTTCATAAACTACTATTAAACATTACAAAAACTTATTACTCTCATACATTTTGCAACTTAAAACTAAGCGTTAATTTCAAGAACGCGTAAAATTAGGTAATATTCTAATTATAAGTTAAGACGTGTGTTTTTGTGTTTAAAAAAAACAAAACTAGCCTAGATCAGTTAGATTATCTGTGGTAGACAATCAGGTGCACAACAGTCACGATTTGTGAGAAAACCTTTGACATTTGGAAGCCATTTTGCGTGGAGATCGAGAACGTTCGCGTACGTAGATGCAATAGAAAAATCAAGGGCGTGTTCGATTTAGAGCAGTCGTGTCTAATAGCCCGAGGGTCTGTTAGTATTGTTGTTTAATTATTTGATTGATATTTTGTGGCTATTTGAGGAATGCCAGTGTATTGTATGTTCTCTCGACATCGTATTTTTATTATTGTATTTGTTTGTTCATGTAAGGTAAACATGATTCTAATTGGTTGTACGTTGATCGTTGATACATAAAAGTGTGTCCTTAATGACACTTTTATGGAAATCATTAGGCCATTAGATTAATTAGGTAATTAAGGTTTTATTTCTGTAATACAGCCTTCGACGAGCCCTCATACATATGAATAGTTGGAAAAGGATATAGGTAATCTCTATGATGCAATCAGGATTCGTACCGGCGACCTTTGTTGTCACTATCCAACGCTTAAGGTGTTTGAAAAAAAAATGGTCGCCAGTCACTTGTCGCCTGCCAGTTATATTAAATAGGCAGACCATATACTTTACAGGCTTCATTTAGTTTTCAAGAAGCCTATATTGGCAAGATGCTGATTATGAAGATAAGCGATCAAAAGTTACCATGACAACAGTTTTTAGGGTTCCGTACCCAAAGGGTAAAAACTGGACCCTATTACTGAGAGTTCGCGGTTCGCCTTTCTGTCTGTCTGTCTGTCACCAGGCTGTATCTCATGAACCGTGATAGCTACACAGTTGAAATTTTCACAGATGATGTATTTCTGTTGCCGCTATAACAACAAATACTAAAAACAGAATAAAATAAATATTTAAGTAGCCCTACTTAAATATTTATTTTATTCTGTTTTTATTATTCCCATACAACAAACGTGATTTTTTGCGATAATGGTACGGGACCCTGCGTGCGCGAGTCCGACTCGCACTTGGCCGGTTTTTCAAGTTGTTTTGCTCTGTTATGACAACGATGCCAAATATGAAGTCCTTAAACTGTCGCCGCAGGGTTGCAGCAATAAAACGTAAATAATTACTTTTGCAATAAAAATAAACATTATCCGTAATACAAGAAATAATGTGAATTATATGGTAATCTTTATCATTTGACATTTGAATTGCGAGGAGTGTCAAATGAAACTGGTTTACCTTATAATTGCAGGTACCTGTCAGAAATGTTTTCTGGGTATCTTCCGGGTAAGGATCTAATTACTGAAGTTCGTCGTAAAAGAAGTAGGTGTCACTTTTTTGTGGAATGTCTGCGATCTTGCCAATGCATTTTGAAAGGTCAACTATGTGTCTGAATGCGTTTATATGTGGGCTAGTGCAATAAAACTAATTCGCGAAGAACGAGTCATACCCTGCTTCCTCTATTGCAAATTAGCAAATACAACATTTAAGACCCTTGCAAAAAAATTGCTTGAAAAATGCTAAAATATGTATGAATATACGCTCTTGTACGGCTAACTCCTGCAAGAAGGAACCCACCACTTATGAAATTACAACATCTAAACTAATATAGGAGTAAATTGTTGGCTTGTTTGCAGGAGGTCATCTCTGGAAGTGCTAATCAGATTTTAATTCTTTTCTTTAAACAAAATTATAGAAGCGCTGAGTTGTAATCCCGAAAATACACTATTTCCACCACATTGAGAAACAGTGTATTTTATGCGACAGTGGTCACAGTTATGAAATCTTGGGGAAACATTAGTACAAAATAAAGTTTAGAATTGAGATTTTCACCTGATCCAATTTTGACATGAAACATTCCGTTTTCATAGACAACTCAAATTCTAATCTTCTTTTTCAAGGCACTTTTGAATTGTCAAGTAAAAGATGAAGGTAGTTGCACATTCGCAAGCGTCGGTAAGTCGCTTTGGAGAAGCAAGAAACTCAACAAACAACAGCCCCTGATCATCAAGTAAACAAACAATAAAAGAAAAATCAATTAGCCTGCCACATCGCCTGACCTTACCTCAGCGCTTGTCCCAGAGTCTGCAACACTTGGACCCACGAAAACCGCCCTTACTGCTACGGAATAAAGCCGCTGTCAAAATAGTACCCATGGTCTGTTGGACGTGGGTGGACCAAGGTCGGGGAGCGTTAGGGAGTGGCCATCTGTCAGAGACTCGGATTGAAATAGTCGGAAGAGCGATAAACGCTTTTAATTTCTGACTGGTTTTAAAATTGATTTATATTGAGGTGTTTATCGACAAGGGGATTGGTATTGATTTATTTATTGAATGGGTAATTTACAGCTATTGTTATTTATTGAAGTATTTATTTAGTTTATACTTCATGTACAAAAAAGCTTAGACCATTAACAGTCAATCATTGTGACAGAGATAAGTTGAAGTTTCTTCCTGGTTTTGACATAATCATTGGCAGCATAGGTATTGAATAACTAAAAAAAATCAAAAATTCAACTTGTCTTTGCTTTTAAAATCTGCTTATATATCAAGGGTTCCAGACGTCAGCAGGTATAAGAAGTATTTTAAGGTTGGTTTCCTGCATTTTTTCACTCTAGAATTGTTGTTTAATGAGTAGCTTTTAGAACCTAAGTTAGTACTTTTGACTAGGAAAATCCCCGTATGGCTTAAGTGCTGATAAAATTGTTATGACTTTCTTTTTACCGGTCTGCCGAAGGAGGGTATTGTGTTTATCAGTCTATGTATGTATGTATGTATGTATATATGTATGCATGTATGTTTGTTCCTATGTGGCGTTCTAGAGATCAAACGCGTTGGCTGATTTTGATGGTTCTTACGTCAATCGATTCGTCTTAACCCTGCAAATGTCACTGGCTACATTAAAATTGGAAAATAGAAAAATGGCGGCTTTTGGGTGCCATATTTTGGAGGCCCAAATTTATTTTTTCTTCCAATTTTATCATATGGGGAATCAACTTAAAGAGCTTTAAGATGTGATTTAAAAAATATATAACACTTTTATTTTTTTTAAATGTACCTAATTCTAAAAAAATATAACTAAAAAGTTATAAATAAAAAAAGTTAATTAAAAATATCAAAAAACCCGACTGCTTAAAAAGCGATCTGAAAAGATGTAAACAAGAAGAAAATCTTGCTGTGCAGTCGGAGGATACACCTGGATTTGGTCAGCCAGCTCACGAACATGTATCCTCCGACAGCACAGCATGATTTTCTTCTTGTTTACATCTTTTTAGTTAGCTTTTTAAGCAGTCGGGTATTTTGATTTTTTTAATTAACTTTTTTTATCATTTTCTTCATCATTGTGTAGACAAATGTATGTTAAAATTTATCTTTTAATCATCATACCCAATAAATAGCTCTCACAATGACGATATCATACCGACCGCTAGATAGATCCTAGTCAGTCAATCCCGCGCACAATGCAGCGGAATACCTGCGAGTGCGCACTCGCAGGACAATTAGACTAAATATTTGGGGCCACCCACTCTCGATACGTATCGTGGTCGCACTGTCGCTTGTCTGCGAAGGGTACTAGAGAGGCGTGGTTGCAGGTCGTGTAGTCATCGGGGATAGCTTGAATTAGTATTGTTTTTGTTTCACAGTAAAGTTCAAAGATAGTTTGTAGTTTTAAGATATTCTTTTGATGAAATTAGGTTTTATTGGTTGTTTTAAGATCCAAATTTTACTTAGGTAGGTGCCTAGTATCCTTGTTTTACAATTAGGTCGGTAGTAGTTATTATAATCATCAGCGAATTGAAGTCTTTTGCTAGACATACCTAAGACTTGCCTTTTTTTTTGGTTTGGGCTGATATCATCCAATGACTTCGTCCGCTCTGGGCGTGTCAGACTTTTACTGACTAAAACCCTCCCGTGTTCCTTCAGTTGCTTGTGCCAGGCCCACGGTAACTCTTTTACAAATTTATCCGCGACCCAGACAGGCATCGGCCCTCACGGACCCCTCAGTTTTGCTGACATCTCTTTGAGGCACGCGTGGTACTTTTTTTTAATTTTTATTTGGACAATCCCACCGCACTATTCCCAAACCACTGCAACTCCTGAAAGCCAGAATCAACAGTGGCGACCACCAGAAAAGCGCCGAGGCAATGAAGCTCGACGAAGTCCCGGAGAATGAATTTAATTGCCTTGGATCCCGCAACGAAATTAATCAGAAAAGAATAACGGAGGAGCAGGAAAAAAAAAAAAATTTTGTTCCTACGCGTGGTACTCTACGCGCCGTCAACTCGGGACTTATTGGACGGCGAGCTACCCATTACTCGCTGTCCGCAAACCCGCGCCTACAGTGGCCGGGAATCGGCTTGCGACTCCCGACGCCCAGGGCGTCTCCTGGGGCGGCTAGAGGTGTGAGAGCGTCTCCGTTGCGTCTACCGCTTGCGTTCCGCCTCCTCCTTCGCGAGCATTACTGCTTCGCAGAAGGAGGAAATCTATTGTTAGACATACCTT
The DNA here is from genome assembly GCA_945859665.1 of Anorthoa munda. Classification (NCBI taxonomy): domain Eukaryota; kingdom Metazoa; phylum Arthropoda; class Insecta; order Lepidoptera; family Noctuidae; genus Anorthoa; species Anorthoa munda. The sequence continues at coordinate 13,025,906 of OX243904.1, forward strand.
ACCTGGATAACGAAACTAAGTATTGGGCATTCAGGAGAACTATGTCAGCCATCTCCCTCTTGTTCATTTCAGAGGAGGTATGAATTAGGTACGTCAACATGATAGTCAGGACCCAGGAGTATCTTTCTTTCTAGAAGATATAAAGACAATACGTATCACTGTATTATACTCTTGACAAGATATTGTGATCAGCGACTAGATAAAAAAAACTTATTTACAAAACATTGCAACCGACTTCCAAATAAAAACACTATAAAGTGAAAAATAACTTTAGGTTTAGGAAGTCGGTTTTCTTGTTTTTGTTTCTACGTTTTTTGACACCGACTCCCGAAGTTAAAGTTATTTTTCACTTTATAGTGTTTTTATTTGGAAGTCGGTTGAAATGTTTTTGATAAAACGTTTTTCTTTTCACTTTTTAGTTGTGGTAATAATCTATAAATGGCCACAGTTATGAAAGAATAGATTACCCGAATAACAAGAAACTTGAACACAAACTGTGAAATTAAAGTGTACCAGGGTGAACTGTACACATCTGCGTACCCCTTAAGAGCGTACCGGCGTAACGTTATGTTATGTAATTGTGTAAAGAATAAACAGACAAGCGATTGCAGCAATTCTGAGCGATTTGCCGTCATTGAACAAATTTAAATGGGACCACATGAGAAGCTACAGAAATATCGGGAACTCACAACAAACAGTAAACATGGTAAATATCCCGTTTCTAATGTTAATGTTAGTGGAGCTACAGCTTCCAAATAAGAATCCTAGTAAAATGTTCTGAGGAAACAAACAAATAAAAAACATTCGAATTAAGAACCTCCTCCTTTTTGAAGTCGGTTAAATATCCTTATTCCGTCATCGTTAATTTGACACGATAATAAAGAGTAGAAGTTTGCATATACCTAGCCTAGTAAGGAGAGTAATAAGATGTAAGGACTGAGGGATAAAGGGGATTCTATCCTTTATCCAAATAAACCATAAAGGAAGCCAAACGTTTAAGTTATTAGTATGTTTAGGTACAAATAGATATCATAAACATAATTATCTATTTCCTTCACCTAAATATGCAGGCTCTATTTTTCTCTAATTGCCGCACTAACACGTAATTGTATGCAATGTATTCACATCGCAGGCTCCATTCATCATTATAGTATGAATAATTCATATTTTTGTAAAATTGTGTATCAAGCGATTACATTATGTTTAGATACCTACCACTACTGTAACACCTACTTGATTTATTAAATATATGTCGCATCAAGGCTGGCCGATAGATGTAAACCATCGGGAAGTCAGGATGCATTCCCTTAGGTTAAGACATCGTGTGTGGGCAGGTCGTTGGGTACAATCGTGAAAATGAAATCACACAAATTATTCGATACACTGAGTATATTCAAATAGACACAAATTACATTCCTGCTTACTAATATTACGGATCGACACTGATTCTACGACGTGTTAGCTCTACGGCTGTCAGTACTCAACTGCCCGTACATTTTAGCTCAACTGCTAAATTCTATTATCCCCACCACGCAAGTGGTTAGAGAAAGCGTGCCAAAGCGTAGTTGTCTTGCTTTGCCGCCAGATGGCGTGCTTGCGATTTGTTTTGACGTCCGTACTATTGACTAAACCCGACACGGCCATCCTGCGAGACAGGCGTCCTCGTCTGTTCTCTATTGTCAGGTTCTAACAGTGTATCGAATCATGTGGAAATCCTCAATGGATGTCCTCAGCCCTTGGGGAAAGCTGAGGGGTCTGTCAGACTCCTACTGACTAAAACCACATGGTGTTCTCTAGGCCGTAGTTTCTATTGAGAGGCGAGCGTGGAACACACACGTCGCCTTCTCGGGCCTCTCTCAGGTGACAGATCCCCAAATCTATCACCCGCAGGCTTCATCATCTTGTCCTCGCTCCATGCCACCTCATGTCGTGTTGCGCCACACGTCCTCTTAGTCTACTCCGACCCGCCAGTCGCCCATCATACAAGGGATGTTTTTCTGAAACACAAAATTTCCATACAGTATTCACTCGTCCAATCCTGACGCATACTCTAGGCGAGTGAGGAAACACTTTGAATCAATCAAACATGATCATTTAAATGTCTCTCTTCACCTTTGCAAGGAAAGAGTAATTCTATTTCCAATTTAAAGAAAATAGTAACTCAATCATCGATTTAGTACCTAAAAGCACCCAATCTTCGTGATTACAAAGTCCAAGTACCACTGACAGTCATTAATGTCACATTAAATGAAACAAAAGAAACAAGACACCAGGTATCTTATTCACAATCTTTAGCCATCACATAGCTCTCCTAAGCTATCTCATAGGTCTCTTAGCTATGAAAAGCTCTCTTAGCAATCACAATTGCTCTACAACATCTCCACGATGTCGAGTCAACTCAATTCTCTGAACTCAGAAACTGTTCACACAGAGATTTAGTCTGTCCTATGTTACGTCAATTCATCATCTACTATCTCAATTGGTACTTGAGCTTCGCGTGTATTACTAACACGATCCACGCAAAGTAATCAAAATTAGAAAACCAAAATTATTTCAATTTTCGTAATGAGGGCTTGACGATTCGAACGTCATCAAAATTATCATGGTGACCCCACCAAACGCATGACTGAGAGTTTAGTTTCTTTTAAACTCTAAACTCAATAGGAACTTTCTGTAAGGTTCCTAACACAAACATGAATTTTCCCACCAGACATAGTGTCACACAGGCTTACCGCCAGCCATACAGGCCACACAGACCTACCGTTGCCATACAGGCCTACCGTTGCCACACAGGCCAACAGCTGCCACTCAGGTCAACAGTTGCCTCACAACGCTCGGCTACTCCTGACCAAACTAGTTTATTGGATTCGTGAAAATAGAGATTTTAGAACCCTACTCTTTAACTAAACCGTTACCCTGGGCCATGTACCACAGTCATTCCAAACAAACTTTAAAACTTATTCTGCAGCAAAAACTCAGAAACCCTCGAGTAAAACCTCTAACGCCACGGCTCTATAGCCGACTAGCAATTATATTGCTCTCACACAACGGTCTCTCTAGACCCCGACCTCCGCCAGAATCCACTGGTACGGTCAAACAATATGGCTGATAGACTCAATTACTCGACACTTTAAGCTTGCTCATTATCATCAAAATCCTTTTGACATCAACATCGACTGGTACATAACCCGCTGGCATCTTTCTTTACCTACAATGTGAATACTTGTAGGTCCTCAGCGTACCTATTTAAAGCTTTCGGTGTATAACGCTCACCATCCTGTCATAATCACCTATCGCGGACTTAATACAGGGCCTATTTACTTTTCGTACTAGCGATTCCCACACAACACAATTCATTAGAAAAAAAAGGTCCGACGATCAACAAGTTCAACTAAAAAAAGTAATTGTAACAATTCTGTTTCTCTTTACCATAATTCAAAGGCAATGCATACTCAACTCATGAAACCTCTTCATAGACCCATCGCCACATGTTACGCATGAGGTGCGGTCCAGAATTTGTCTAATGAGCAGAAATGTTAATCAGATTTGGTTTCACTACTGTCATCAACTATGACGTCGATTCTCAAGAAACTTGGTGATCGAGGATCCTTCTCGCAAGATCCGCGCTTTTTACTTAAAGATTTTGGAACATACCGACTGTTAATATGAGGAGAAAAATTAAGTCTGATAATATTTGCGTCTTAATAGCTCGTGTGAAGGAGTTTCAAGAATTAACCCTGATCAAGGTCGTTAAAATCAAATTATCAACAGTAACTCTTTACTATCGCTCACTAACTCAGTCCTCATGTAAGGAAAACGATCGCGAGATCTACTATGCTATCATAATATTACTTTGAAAGTAAGTGAATTCAGATATGAAGACGGTGGTTGTAATTCGTTACGCTACAAGATCCTTTCTGAGTACAGGTAAATGACCAGTACCGTTACTAACTCGATACAATTTCGCTACCCCACGACATTACAGACTCGCTTTGCCACTGAAAACGACTAGTTGTTCAGTCATTTTGGATATCTCAATTCCATCATATGGGATATCTCATCCTAAGGTTCGTACTAAACCTAATATTGAAACTAGGAAAGTACTAACTAGCTAATAGGAAACTCATTAGCTACTTGCTTTTTACTAAGTGTGTCTTAATTACCTAGTGATAGTGCTAGATATAACCACGACTAATTCAGTGATCAAACATGAACACTCCTAAAACTCAAAATAGCATCTCTTCACTAGAGAACATTCGACCTCACTATCGAAATAACATGGAAGCGACTCACCGAGTATTCCATTCCAAACTTGCGCGCGCTCCCGACATCACAGCTGTGGTCATAGCGTTCGACTACCACCTGCGAACTGCTAGCCTGCCATCGGTCTTAACCTCTCAAACGTTGACACGTCAACCTTCGCGCTCAGCATCTGAATCGCTAGCCTGCAGCAGAGGCTTCAGGCTGCGACACAATATGGTATCTGAAACATGAAAAACATTACGAGAGTATATGTTCACACGGTTATCTTAACCATACACAGCTTTGATGGAAATTAATCGATGCACCGGTGTACTCGTAGTAACCTAAACTAATGAATCCAACTAGCCTTTTCCCAACTACACTGGTGTCGGCTTCCAGTCCTACCGGATTCAGCTGAGTACCAGTGCTTTACATGGAGTGACTGCCTATCTGACCTCCACAACCCAGTAACTGGGTAACACGGTACCCCTTGTCAAGACTGGTGTCAGATCTCAGGCTTCTGACTACTCGTAACGACTGTCAAAGATCTTCAAATGACAGCCGGGACCAACGGCTTAACGTGCTCTCCGAGGCACGGAGGAAACCCGGAATGTTGAAATGGTCACCCATCCACGGACCGACCTCGTCAAGCGTTGCTTAACCTTGATGATCGACCAGTGCGGCTGTTATTATTTAGCCACGAGCTTCTAGTAGTAGTAGTTACCTAAACCGGCATGGCCAAATTGGTTATTATGGACACCGAATTTGAGTGCAGAGTTCCTGTCCAAAACATGAACCTACTGTAATATGTGGTTGCCCTAAGTGCCTAGGTGTAGTTTAGCCCTCTGATTCGAAAAGAAGAATATTAGGCCTCTTCTCAAAATTAATCAACTCTCACCTCGCACCAGACAAAACTATCGCACTACAATTCTAATCAAAGTATTTAATTTGGAATTATCATAATTTACAGACTGAAATGTAAGGTAGATACGTCACTGTCATCATATCGTTCTAACTTCCAAACAATAATAGTCAGCCAAGGCCAGTCAAGGGTCATTGCCAGTGATAGTAAAGTAATAACTCTTCAATAACACCAAAACTTGACCATCGATAACTAACATGAAATTATGACCTAACACGGGCCATTCCAACTGACCGCTATACCGTCACAAAAGCAGAATTTTGAAAAACGAACACTCTTGGCAATAGTCATAACAAAATGAAAACGACTCACCAGATTCGCATAAAGATCCGTGTGTATGGAATTCTCCACAAGTCCACACGCTCCTCCTTGACCTGTCCAGCTCCTTGGTTGTTGCTAGCCGCCTTGCTGCTCCGTTCAAGACTCGCTTTTTATTATTCAAGACTGAGGGTAGTCACAACTGACACCGCGATTTTTTTGCAAGAATTTAACCGCCACTTTCACTAGCATTGTTTTTACATGTGATCTCATTAGCACGACCGAATCCCAGTTCTGATGTCGCATCAAGGCTGGCCGATAGATGTAAACCATCGGGAAGTCAGGATGCATTCCCTTAGGTTAAGACATCGTGTGTGGGCAGGTCGTTGGGTACAATCGTGAAAATGAAATCACACAAATTATTCGATACACTGAGTATATTCAAATAGACACAAATTACATTCCTGCTTACTAATATTACGGATCGACACTGATTCTACGACGTGTTAGCTCTACGGCTGTCAGTACTCAACTGCCCGTACATTTTAGCTCAACTGCTAAATTCTATTATCCCCACCACGCAAGTGGTTAGAGAAAGCGTGCCAAAGCGTAGTTGTCTTGCTTTGCCGCCAGATGGCGTGCTTGCGATTTGTTTTGACGTCCGTACTATTGACTAAACCCGACATATATATTACTGTAATACCTAATTAAAAAAAAAATATATATAAATAAAGTTATATTGCTTTGAACTTGTGGGTTCTATCAATTCATATATTGATTTTATTTTTTACTTATTTATATGTGTTACTGTAAAAGCTCGAACCACGGTAAAACTAGGATTTGCCGGTAAAGGGCTTATTACACTACACGGTATTCAGGGCCCTGAATACCGGGTCACTTCACCATTCCGAGTCATTAAGGTTGAAATTTTGAGAACCCTAACTCCCTAAAATTTATTACACTACCCTAAATTAGAGTTTAGGGCCCTGAATACCGTGTAGTGTGATAAGCCCTTAAAGCCTAAGGCCCTGCGCACACCGCTGTAGGCCCGGCGGAGAGCAATTGAAGACAACAATTTAATATAAACCTTAACTACCTTGACATACGGTCAATATAAGATCACTGTGTCGTGCGCCGCTCGGTTCGGTCTTATTTATCTTTGCCATGACATTTTCAACTTTATAACATAAAAATTAGAGTCTAATTTAAATTGATATCTTCTCAGTATCTTCGCCGCGCCTCTCCAGGTGTGCGCTGGGCCTAAAGTTTACCAAGTCTTACAGGTAAAAGTCCGATAATAATCTATGATAATGGCTAATTTCAGGCTCAGCAAAACAGTAAATCACAGGTTATCATTTGGTATCATGATTTAAAAAAAATACCTACATGATTTTAAAACATTTAATGTTTTCGAAAATGTTTTAAAATCATTTGGTATTTTACTGGTGATGAAAGAATAAGTGTAGCTAATCAATCAGTACTTAATTGTTCCCATCATTTCGTATCATATGTGTGTCACAGACAACTATTTTTGAACATTTACGAGTCAAGATTGTTAGTAAAAGCTTGAAATTAACGATATGTTAGATCATTTCGGACACTGACATAAATCTAAATAGATAAAGCAAGTTCCTCCATCTGTATGAAAACCAAGCGTGGCACTTTTTCACAAACAATTTGAAAACAAATTAACTTACCAAGCATAGAAAACATATTCAATGCCTCGGCCAACTATTTCTATACATTCTTTACAGCTCAATATGGCATAAAAGGCATTTTTCTAGATTTCGGTGGATTTCCAGTGCCGATAATGCTAAATGAAAAGCTCAGATTACGATCATTTTTCGTGTTTTTACCCGACTGCCGAAGGAGGGTAATGTGTTTATCAGTCTATGTATGTATGTATGTATGTAAGTATGTATGTATGTATGTATGTATGTATGTATTTATGTATGTATGTATGTTTGTTCCTATGTGGCGTTCCAGAGACCTAACGCGTTGGCCGATTTTGATGATTCATACGTCAATCGATTCGTCTTAACCTTGCGAGTGTCATAGGCTACATTAAAACCCAAACCCATCGTGTGGGGTACCAAAATAAAGGGTTTCAAGAGGTGATTTCAAAAATATATAACACTTATATGTTTAAATGTACCTAATTCGAAAAAAATGTTAACTAAAAAGTTATAAATAAAAAAGTTAATTAAAAAAATCAAAATACCCGACTGCTTAAAAAGCGAACTAAAAAGACGTAAACAAGAAGAAAATCATGCTGTGCAGTCGGAGGATACATCTGGTTTTGGTCAGCCAGCTCGCGAATATGTATCCTCCGACTGCACAGCATGATTTTCTTCTTGTTTACGTCTTTTTAGTTTGCTTTTTAAGCAGTCGGGTTTTTGATTTTTTTAATTAACATTTTTTTTACTCCGTTTTTTGGCACGCGTAGCACATACAATCGCGTCACCTAGTTAGATTCATGTCTGTGATTTCGGACTTTTACCGGTAAAACTAGGTAAATTTTACCGTAGTTCAGGTTTGTACAGTAACATAAATATTTTATTGTACCTACACCATGGTAAAACAGGAAACCTGGAAGAGTCTTTAGGATTTTTAGGCAGTCTAAAAATCGAGCAAGGTTCCTTCTGAATTGTTCTTGATATACAATCATCATAATCATCTCGCTAGATACGGAAGCACAAGACCGGTCGAAGAGTTCAAGTCTGTGGCTTAAGTGCTGCAATGGAAGTTTGTCCTCTAAAATAATGATGATGAGTATAATCTCAGCCAAAATACGTTCATAGGTAGGGTAGACAGAAACAGTGCATCAAAAAAATTTAGTCATTTAAAATATTGTTTGAATTGATTATTTTGTGTGTGTGTGATCATGGTGATCTAGATTTTTTTGTTTATGAAATTAATTGTACATTTCAACCGATATGATCCTCGATAAAAGCACCAAACCAATTTAAAAAAAAATGTTTAATAAAAAATAAATTGATTGCCAATGCAACCGGCCAGCTTGTTATAAACTGTACCAAAGACAATAACGTCAGGCGATAAAAAAGAGTTCGTTATCTAATAATTATTAGAAAGTATTAACGAGTTAAGTACATGCAATGTTAAGAATGTACACACGATCTTTCACTGAGGAACGCGAAAGTAATTAGCGTTGAATATTAAAACTAGATGTTGATGTTGATTAAAGCTAGCTTCATCAATATGGTTGATTAAAAAGTGATCTTCCCAGGGCTCAAACTATCTCCATACCAAATTTCATCTAAATCGGTTCAGCGGTTTAAGCGTGAAAAGCTAACAGATATACAGAGTTACTTTCGCATTTTAATATTATTATGGTTAGGATATGTCGTATTGTCAGTTATATTCATCCTGAATTTTGTTTTTTTTATTTTCTTGCAATGACAAGAATATTTACTTTTTAAAGTATTATATTATTTTATTTTAATCATTGTGAATGTGAAGACCATGTGCATATTTTATTTTTATTTTTGTTTTTCTCATTTTTTTTTTCATCGTCGTCTGGCAGTTTGAGTAATTTATGCGGCCCACCCGAGTGTCCTTTCTTTGGTATTGTTCGTCGAATCGTTGAGCTCCTTAAATTCTGAGTTGAGCTGCACGGTTATTGACAAATACGTGCACTGACTGAACAGGTCCACTCAACCTGATTGGTTCTTTCCTCAAATGAAAAAGAATGGTCATTCTTCTATTCTACATGGTCTTCACATGATCTAACCAAGATTTTGTCTAGACTTTGAAAGAGACTGTGACCTCTGAGTTTGTTTCGGCCTTCCTTCTCAAAGTAGTAAGCTAGGAAACGCCGACCTCAACTAGTTTTAAAAAATATTATCGACATGTAAAAGTGTTTGTACAAACCAACTAACAAAAAAAAAATATCATTTTCTCAAACATGCTTGGAAATGTGAGCATTATTTTAACAACCTTCTTCGAGATAAATCGAAATTGCTGTACTGGTCAAATACATACGAGCAGAGGCCGGCAAAAGTTGTATGAAAATCCATATCTGTCGTGTTTAGCGGCCAAATAAATTACATAGAAAACTCATATCTGTCGTGTTATTTAAAAATGGAACGATATTTTACACTGAAACACGGCAACCAAGGAGGTAACTTATCAAAGGTTTTATTTAAATTTCGAAAGGGCTTGCAAATAGAAAGCTATTTATTGAAAAAAAAACAAATGAACTCTTTAACCCGGCAAAAATTCGTCTTTGATTTTGAAAGTAATTGTATTTGACAAAATGAGTTCTAGGTAAAACTTAGTTTTAATTTCCGCGCATTATTTGAGAAAAGTACTATACAAGTCTTGGCCACAACCAGGCATTGATGGACTTACGTATGTGTGCCTCGGCTTCGCCTCGGACCACATTTACACGTTCGTCCATCAATGCCTCTTTTGCTGGCCGCTGCAGTAATGTACTATTATCATTTATATTTAATTCAATAGAGTTAAAAATTAGTATCACTTTTCTCGTTGGTTAGTTGGTAAGTAAATTAGTCATCTATTTTTACTAAGCGTGTCGATGACAAATATAAAAAACTAGCTGTTGACCACGACTTCGTCTGCGTAGCATTAATACTTCGAACAGCATTTTCTTTAGATCGCGCAATACTATTGTAAGTGTGTGAGCCGCCTTATTAGTTCACCATACAAACTTCCACTCCCATATCCATATCCCCGTATGATCTCCGTGATAAAAACTATCCTATGTAAATCCCAGGGTCTCAAACTATCTTCATACAAAATTTCATCTAAATAGGTGCAGTGGTTTAAGCGTGAAAGGGTAACAGACAGATAGACACGCAGAGTTACTTTCGCACTTAGAATATTAGTTGGGATTAAATATTATGTTCGGCCCAGAATTCCGCTACGGTAACTTCATGGTGACGCAGTCATAAGGTCTTCGCACGTACAGGTGACAGGGCATGCTGCGAACTCAGAGATGTGGGCCATGGTCTGCGGAGATGCCGCACAAGCACTGAAGGCTTGAGCCATCCAAGAACCTGAGCCGAGCCGGAGGCAGAGTCTGTGTTTCTAGATAGCTACAACCTCGGGATCTTTAAGTCAAGAGTGAATAGGTTACTAGGCAAGCGTGTTACATCATCGATTACCATCAGGTGAGATAGTGGTCAAGCGCGAGCCTACCTATAATAAAAAAAAAGATTCCCATCTGTGGAGCTTCTTATTTGCTGCGGCATTTGCTTCTTAATTGCTACAAAATGCTAGATATGACAACTATAATATAATTATTCTTTCTGTGGGCGTTGGAAAATGCAACCATTCCTTGCAACGAGGGCTTGTAAAATTAAATTTTCAAATATTCAGTTAGGCAGTCAATGCCTGTTGTTATTTCCGTCAGTCAATCATAACCAACCAATTTTATTAACAACGGAAATAGACTTAATGGACCGTTCGGAAACCTGCTGTGGATTATGACAGGGAGTTGAACAGCGGTGTTCTTTCTGGAGGTTAATTACAACATTTTGAGTGTGAACGATGTGTATGCCTGTAACTGGCGTGTTTGCACAGGACTTGAAATGTAATAAAACTGCAAATATTTTGTTGGTGTGCCTTATTTTAATAAATAAATAAATACCTGGCTAAACAAAACAAATCATAATAAAAAAAAACTTGATATATCATAGATACGCTAAGAAGAAATAAAATTATTCATTAAAAGTTTTTTTAAAACAAGCTTTGTTCGTATTCTTCTCAGCAAACCCATTCATTTGATACCCATATCATGGCAGTGCACAAAAATAACTAGTCCGCCATCTTGGGCCATCCGCCATATTGAATTTAGAATGACGTCACTTATCAGCTTAACATAATAAAAGACATCAATCATTTATCAGCAAATATGTGTTTTTTATTTCTTTCATTCTTTTAGTCTTTTAGTCTTTCATTCTTTCATTTTTTCATTCTTTCATTCTTTCATTCTTTCATTCTTTCATTATTTCATTCTTTCATTCTTTCATTCTTTCGTTCTTTCATTATTTCATTCTTTCCTTCTTTCATTATTTCGTTCTTTCATTATTTCATTCTTTCCTTCTTTCATTATTTCATTCTTTCATTCCTTCCACCTTACTTTCTTTCTTTCTTACATGATGATGACATTTTCTAAGACGGTCTGTCAGTTCATCAACAAACTCAGCTTAGTCTATCACAATACATTACTAAATAATAATAAGCATACTAATAATTAGCATATGCATGTCAGGAGTAGCGCCAACACCTGAATCTCGGCCTTCCGTATCCAGTCTGGGTCAAGGCCGTCGGTACATCCAACGGTGTGTGTCCCACGTTATAGTAATAATAATATATTTATTTAAAAATCATAAGGCTGAACAATCAATAAAACTTTAGGCTTAAGTCTATATCAAGTGCACATGTGTTTTGTGCCTGAACTAGGTAATCCTGTGTTTCAGGCGAGAAGAGGTACATTTCTTATTTTTTTTTAAATACTAAAATTTAATCAAATATAGTGTTTATAGTAATCTTAGGTAATATTTTAAAAGGTGTAATTCTAAATATATAAAAATCCGGCCAAGTGCGAGTTGGACTCGCGCACGAAGGGTTCCGTACCATTATCGCAAAAAAACGGCACAAAAATCATGTGTTTTGTATGGGAGCCCCACTTAAATATTTATTTTATTCTGTTTTTAGTATTTGTTGTTATAGCGGCAACAGAAATACATCATCTGTGAATTTCAACTGTCTAGCTATCATAGTTCAGGAGATACAGCCTGGTGACAGACAGACAGACAGACAGACGGACCGCAGAGTCTCAGTAATAGGGTCCCGTTTTTACCCTTTGGGTACGGAACCCTAAAAATGAATCACTATTTTCCTTGGTCACGGCATCACGCGTGAACGTCTGGACCGATTTCGCTTATTCTTTTTTTGTTGTGTTTGTTATTGTTAGGAGAAGGTTCTTATGAAAAAAAAAATAAGAAAATTATTTGTACCTTACCTGCATAGGTAGGGTAGGTATGTAGGTAGCGTAGGTAGGGTAGGGTAGGTAGGGTAGGGAAGGTAGGGTAGGGTAGGGTAGGTAGCGTAGGGTAGGGTAGGTAGGGTAGGGTAGGTAGGGTAGATGAATTTTTGGTGGTTTATGGCAAAACAATGTTTGCCGGGTCAGCTAGTAATATAATAAAAATCTTATTTTCTAACATCCTAGATTCTTAAAATAAATAATATACGTACAATATCTATTTTAGCACAAGTAACAAATACTCGTTGCGTTTGACAAATCGCATCCTCTGCTTAAGTACTCGTCTGCTTTAGTAACTATCGATCTTTCAAGCTAGCATCACAAAATCATGATCAGAATCCCATAAAGTATGAGAAATGAATGGATTGTAGACTAGCCAACTGGTCACCGCCACCCACTCTAACAATGATGGTATCGAACTTCATTGTAATAGTAGGCGTGCCTATCTCCTATCTATTGGGCATAATACTATTCCGGATAGCAATTACCTTATGAAAACTAATTATTATATTATTTATTTTAGTATTAATCTCATAACAAACAAATTCTTTTAATTATAAATTTTAGGTAGTCTCGACATGCATCAGTTTACAAAACACTAACTTTTTAGCAATTTTATTTTAGCTTTTTTTTTTAGCTTCGCTTCCGTGGACTATTCCAAGGAAACAATGCATTTTCTGGAATAAAAAAAAAGTTAATTAAAAAAATCAAAAACCCGACTGCTTGAAAAGCGAACTAAAAAGACGTAAACAAGGAGAAAATCATGCTGTGCAGTCGGAGGATACATATTCACGAGCTGGCTGCCCAAAACCAAACGTACGTAACGATTTTGATGATTATATTTGAAAGCTGGCGCTTCTCATGTGGTCCCGTTTAAATTTGATCAAGATCTGACGAGTTGTTTTTAAGTTATCCTTAGTATAGTTCTCGTCAAACTTCTTGGCCGCCCTGAAGTTGGCTACAATGGCTGCGCAGTAGAAAATCTCATACAAAAACAGCACCGTTTCGTGCCTCGCGCATCCGGTAAACCAACTTCAGGGCGGCCAAGAAGTTTGGCGAGGGCTATAATGCGTATTTTCGTGGGAAATTAAATATAAATATAATGTCGGTTTAATATTTATATTTATTAAATATAAATATAAATATTAAACCGACTGCCAATACAAAACACTACTAAGCGAAAAATAACTTTGTTTTCGACAGCCAGTATCAAAAACGAAAAACCGGATTCCCGAAAAAAAAGTAATTTTCCGCTTTGTAGTGTTTTATTTTTCATCAGTGAAAAACTTATCCTAATCCAACAATATAATAACTTCCAGAGATCTTCTTTTCTTTTACAATATTAGATTAAATTCCTCCTCTCATGACAAATCTAACCATATTTTAAATGGTGTGGTTAATATCAAAATATTTCTGTATGTAGAGTGAAGTACTTCTATTAAATATTTTACATAAGCAAGAAACTATTCGTTATATCATACTTTCATTTATATTATGTGTTATTATATACGGCTCTCGTAGTGCGAGGCTTATTTGCAACTGACCGATTTTATTAGAAAACTAGCTGTTGCCCGCGGCTTCGCTCCCGTGGACCACCCCACAGGACCCGTTTTAGGGACAAAAAATAGCTTATGTCACATAGGAATAATGTAGCTTTCTATTGGTGAAAATTTTTTTCAAATCGGGCCAGTAGTTTCGGAGCCTATTCGGTACAAACAAACAAAAAAATCTTTCCTCTTTATAATATTAGTATAGATTGATGTCTTCATTTGAAATAACCTTTTAACACGTAAATAGGCCTCCCACTAGGTGGACCGAGGACCTGGTTAAGGTTGTGGGCATCTGCTGGATGTGAGACGCGTCGATTAGGATGGTGATGAATAATGACCAGCCCATTATAGTTAAGTGGAAGGAGAAAAAGTAAAAACAGGCCGTCAGAAAAATAAATAAATGATAAAATAATAATATATCAGGTTTATTTTAACAATGAAACGTTTAAAATCCTACCTAAAAACCTTGATTAGTAAACAAGAAACAATCACTCGAATCTATTCTCAAACGTTACCATTTTGTTCCATTCGAATACTCGTTACCATTTTGTTCCATTCGAATACTCGTTACCATTTTGTTCCATTCGAATACTAGTTACCATTTTGTTCCATTCGAAAACTCGTTATAATTTTGTTCCATTCGAATACTCATTACCATTTTGTTCCATTCGAATACTCGTTACCATTTTGTTCCATTCGAATACTCTTTAATTTTGAAGTAACCGTTACTTAGAACTTAGAAAATTAGTTTTACATTTTCATAGCAAAGACATCAACGCGTAACCTCGCATGTGTCTTTATAAAAATGTAACTCAATCCGATTCTTCCATATAAATAACTAAGTTAATATTATAGGATATATTTATAAATTGTTATAGGGTTGTTGTTGGAGGTGCTCGTGGCTAAAAAATAACAGCCGTACTGTTCAATCATCAAGGTTAAGCAACGCTTGACGAGGTCGGTCCGTGGATGGGTGACCATTTCAACATACCATATAGTTTCCTCCGTGCCTCGGCAAGCACGTTAAGCCGTTGGTCACGGCTGTCATTTGAAGATGTTTGACAGTCGTTACAGGTAGTCAGAAGCCTGAGATCTGACACCAGTCTTGCCAAGGGGTACCGTGTTACTCAGTTACTGGGTTGTGGAGGTCAGATAGGCAGTCGCTCCATGGAAAACACTGGTACAGCTGAATCCGGTTAGACTGGAAGCCGACCCCAACATAGTTGAGAAAAGGCTCATTAACCAACTTTCCAAATTAGGATGGGTTCTATGTTCGACTTTTTGTTTTTTTTTTGTATGTTTACCGATATCTCCGTCAATTGTGGAACGATTTGTGAATCTATATATAGAATTAAAATAGGTCCACAATCGATATTTATAAAAAAAATATACATGAATATTACGCTTAGTTCCCAAAATAGGGTAGACACAGGTGTAATCTCTCTCTCATTACGCTGATTGCCATAAATTAATCATACACAAATCCAACCGAGAATTCCTTGCAAAACACGAATTAAACGGCTGTTGTAGTACATAACAACATAATCAAACACCACTAATAAGTTTTTTCTTAGAAGTATATGTATTACGTTCTAAATGCCATGACATGTATTACAATACATACGCGTAGATTGCGCATTCAAGTTTAAGGACACCATACGGATGTCTATGTTATTTCCGGTTGTAATTATAAAAAAACCAGCCAAGTGCGAGTCAGACTCGTGCACGAATGGTTCCATACCATTATCGCAAAAAACTGCAAAAAAAAACTCGTTTATTGTATTAGAGCCCCACTTAAGTATTTATTTTACTCTGTTTTTAGTATTTGTTGTTATAGCGGCAACAGACATACATCATCTGTGAAAATTTCAACTGTCTATCTATCACGGTTCATGTGAGACAGCCTGGTGGCCGACAGACCGACAGACAAACGGACCGCGGAGTCTTAGTAATAGGGTCCCGTTTTTACCCTTATGTACAGAACCCTAAAAAGATACCAAACTATTAAATCAACATTTAACGAAATACTTTAAAAGGTCCAAATACTCTTACTCATAATAGTAGGACTAACCCCAGGTTCTGAATTAAGGACCATATTCCGAGCCAGTTTGAAAAAATCGATTCAAGACGCCATGATAACGGAAAAAACTAAATATCTATATATATAAAAGGCAAAAGTGATTGACTGATGTATCAACGCACAGGCCAAACCCTTAGGGCTAGAAACTTAAAATTTCGCACACGTATTCCTCTTATGACGTAAGCATCCACTAAGGAAGGATTTTTCAAAATTCAACCCCTAAGGGGGTGAATAGGGGATAAAAATTTGTATGAAACTTTTTATTAAAAAGTCATCTGTAGGATAAAACACGGATCACGCGAACGAAGTCGCGGGCGAAGTGCTAGTAATATGATATGAATATAAATGTCACTTTGATGATTCAATGTGGAGGCGAGTTGGAAGACATGACTTGGGATAGAGGTTCAAATTTGAAGTTGATAATTTATCAAACTCTACTTTAGTTTGAAATCCCGTCAAACTTATTGATTTATTCGTTGATCCTCGCACTGGAACGCCTTGCAGCAATTACACCAATGAAGCACAATCTTATAATAAACTCACTATAAGTCCAGGTTTTCCTCACGATGTATTTCCTTCACCGTTGTCTGCGATTTCCAAGATAAACTTAGAAAGTACATATGAGTTGAAAAAGTCACGTTGGTACTTGCCCGGATTTCAACCGACGACCTCAAGCACGAGAAGCGAGGTCTTAGCGACTGGGACACCACGACATATATATTATATACTGAATCGCCCTTTGGTCACAAGTTCAATAGAATAATAATTCATGGTCAGTGCATGGGTCTTGTGGACCCGATCCCGGCACTTGGTATTTCTCACCATCATCCTGCGCTCCTGTGCCACCCTTATAAAACTTTTCTTTTATTTTTCACCATCATCCTGCGCTCCTGTGCCACCCTTATCAAACTTTTCTTTTATTTTTCATCATCATCCTGCGCTCCAGTGCCACCCTTATCAAACTTTTCTTTTATTTTTCACCATCATCCTGCGCTCCTGTGCCACTCTTACCAAACTTTTTTTTTATTTTTCACCATCATCCTGCGCTCCTGTGCCACTCTTACCAAACCTTTCTTTTATTTTTCACCATCATCCTGCGCTCCTGTGCCACTCTTACCAAACCTTTCTTTTATTTTTCACCATCATCCTGCGCTCCTGTGCCACTCTTACCAAACTTTTCTTTTATTTTTCACCATCATCCTGCGCTCCTGTGCCACCCTTATCTAATTTATCTTTTATTTTTCCTGCTATGGCAATAATGTCGTCAAAATTGGTATTACTGTGTCAACATTCTAAACTTCAAATATCGAATCAGAGACCGGCCCACTAAGGGCACAAAAGTATTCATGAACTTTTCCAATCTAATTTCTCGTTAATAAAATTACTAATAGATAAAGACTTGACTGAAATATTAGTCGTTAATTTAAGGTATGTGTCGATTACAGCTACATTGTTACCGCGTTCACCTTGTCTTACCTCGCAAAATAGCCTAAAGCCGATAAATTCCATTGATTATTTCCTTAAATAGAACTTACGATTCTGTGATTACAATTGGTAAATTTAACATATTTTTCTATATTTTTATATATTAGCCTATATTGGCTCGCTGCTGGGCAAAGATGTCCAACAAACCCTGCCAAGTATGTTTTTCCAGAAACATCTCGAATCTATCTTTTCTACCTTACAAAATTTATAATTTAAAAAATATATAAGAATATATAGGCCAATACTTAATGTACAATATTAGTTTTTTAACTAATAATTTTCTTTTATAGAACTTACGATACCGTGATAATAATTTCACGAATTTTTCTTACTTGCGAAAGTATAATTTTGAAAGTATATCTATCTAAAATAAATATATGGCAATACTTAATTGTACAATATTAGTTTTAACTAATAATTTTCTGTTATAGAACTTACGATACTGTGGAAACAAAATTTTTCTTACTTGCGAAAGTTATAATTTTGAAAGTATATCTATCTAAAAGAAATATAGGCCAATACTTAATGTACAATATTGGTTTTAACAGCATTTCCTAACCACAAAACGTATCTAGTTGTGTGTAGCAACAACACAAACAAGCAACAAATGGCAATATAATAGGGGACTCCCATTATCTTACTCAACGGGTGCTTAAGCCATCCTTTATCTCCATTATATACTTTATTGACAGAACAAATGTATCGAAATACCAGCTTTAGAAACACCAATATTTGTGGCAAACATTTGATCAAAAAAGGAGGAGCCAATCATCATCACCAACCTGACTCTATGACCAATTTCTTTTTAACGCGCTCCACCGGAAAAACGTATGGCCATCTTACAATTAAAAATTACAGCATTGCACTTGTTCGCAACTTAATTGTTTCCAATTACGAACCGCCAAAGCGGGGTGCTCCATATATAAAGGGGCGGACTGTGGCCAATCGTCATTCCGACTTGGAAGGTGGTTGCATTCACACGTCACTTACTTAGGCGAAAATTTCTAGGCGAGTTCTGTTTAACAGTAGCGCTTAAGTTAGTTCGTTTGAGATCTCTGAACCTTAGTAATACACACAGTAATCATGCAGTCTATGGTGAGTGTTCCGTTTTTTATTTATTTTTTTCTCTGTCCAATTTTGGTTTTGCTCAGTTTTCGAAAATATTATTTTTCTAAATACTTGTGAAGTTTAACATTTTCTTGTCTCAATTTGCCCTTACCAAAATATACTTTGTATAAGGTCCTTTTGATAATTTTAATATTTCTTTATTTATTAGCCCCTCAATTTACTCAAAATCTTATTATATTCTGACAACAATACGTAGTACATTTGCCAACACCCTTAGAATTTCTTTAATATATCTTAAAACTCACCTGATATTTTAAATAATATCCTATAAAAAACCCTTTCTTTAAAACATAACCCATGATCTATAATATAAATATACTTATCCATCAAAAATTCAATATTCAATCCTTTTCTTACCAATAAATCAAGCCACAATAATACATCTAAAACAAACCAATAAATACATTCAAGGAAACTATTACTCAGCTACTTTCACCCCTCTGTACATTTAAATATCCCTTCGGTACTACTTCCCTTCGTGACGTAATAAGATTTATAAACTTTATTACTTAGAACAATACTCCGGTACTGCTGACATTTCCTTACTAAAGTAATCAATAGAGGAAAGTATCAAATTAACGGAAAATCAGTTCGTTCTACGTTGAATTGTCTATGGTGTGAAGATTTCCGCGCTTCAAGGATTATAGGAAGAAAGACTGTTGTTATTTAACAAACAGACATACTATGGTACCTAATAATTAAAATATAAATCAGCAGTGTAAAAAAAAGCAGAAGTGAAAATAAGCAATACAAAACTTTGCATCGGAAAAAGAAATTACTTTGTGACAGAAATACACTAAAAAAACTGTAGTTAAAAGTATCTATTGTGATGAGCAAAACACTTTTTTGCTCCTATTAACGAAAATGGTGCAATTGCTTTAACGTGTTTAACCGACAAAAAATATCAGTACAAAATTCACTCTTCAATAATGCCACAATGAAGGAGGCAATATCTCTTTGCAATAAGTGTAACACGCTCATCAAAAAGCAATCATAGACTGTTTACTTACCTGCAATATAAAACTTCTTTCATTTTTCGATCGAAAAAACGAACTCAATACTGTTCGCAGCTTGTCAATCAATCTTCACCTTCTATTTATATGCAAATATCAAGAGTACATTTTAATCAACAAACAATGGATTAAGTCCTGCCCACAATATGTCTGATACATCCTTGGTTTGTTACTAATATAGATTTTAGGGGTCATGAATGTGACCCCCAAAATTTCTATAAAGTATCTTCTTGTTTAGATACGGAAGAATAGCAAAACTAGGCATTGGATTCCTGCCTTGTATTAATAGTTATACTAAGACGGAACTACTAAGAACCCAGCAGACTTTTGTGACAATAATAGTGTCACTGTCATACTCAAAGCCTTGTCGAAGAAGTGTATCCTCATATTTGGCCCTTTAAGCCCCAGTCTATATGAAATTTGGCCCTTAAAAAAGCAATTCCTTAATAGTATATTCGTCTAATTTGAAAATCGAACTAGATATATTCGGCGTATATAATAGATACCACAGAGGTGTTTGAAATAGTTTAATTATGTCAAGGACTGTGTTTAACAATGTGAGTTATGATTAATACAGGTATCCGTTTTCTAAACGCGCCTACGTCAAATATTTGAATATTATTTTGTTGTTCACTGCTTAATTAGTTAATCGTGTGATACAATCGATTTACGCATACAAAAATAATAATTGTAAAGTTATTAGTAAAAGTGTAATTGCTTATGGTTGTGTAAGGCTGGTTTTGACCATTTAACAAATATAAGATGTAAGGAAATTGATCCGAACCTGAAAATATTTAAACGATTACCAAAAACAATTCAGACCGCAAAAAAGTAGCGCATCTTTTGAACGTTTTTCGCGCCCAAATAAATGCCAGAAAGACGCGCATGCGCGCTGGGCGGGCGCGCGTCTTCATTTCGCTTTGCTAATAAGTGGGCGGGAAGAGCGGCCGTTTAAGACTGCAGTATAAATACCGGTAACCGCCCAGTATCGGTATATTGGCAGAATAAGATACTTCAATTTGTCCCTCGTTTGAAATTCAACTTTCCATATTACGTTAGCAAAACTAGCCTAACAAAAAACGCCATAATAGCTATGTTTATAACATTTCATAACTCCATACAGTTTTGAGCAAAAAGTTCGTGTTAAACACGCGTAACCGCAACAAAAACTCGTGCGATATCCATAGTTACTCGAGCGCGATGAATTTCTATTTTCAATGTCCCGTATTTCTATGACCTTCGACCGCCAATGGCCACAATGGCCACTTGGCCACCATAACACTTCCTCGCCCCCTTCCTCTTGCAACATCTAAATCGCAATAGCCGGTTGTGCACCAGTTCGCCGAATGATAATTCCGATCTATTGCAAAATGCCGCCTTTTGCAACAGAATGCAAAGGCGAGTCGATATGAGACCCACGCCCACAAATTACGGCCGCGCTCGCTTTGTCTGATGTCCTTAAATTTTCTTTAATAACAGAATCTGAGAGACTGTCCGTAAACTAGTTCAGGTATTGCCTGGTGTTATTACCTTTGTGTTGCGACGAACCGTAATGGCGTATCATTAAATCCTTTTGCTTGAAAAAAAACAAAACTATCTCTATTACTCATTTTTGAATTCCGAACTTCGAATTTGAAAAAGAAATGCAATGACAATAAACCATTCTGTCAAAACATTCCAAATTCAAATAATGCCATGCCTACGAATGGACGCATATCTAAATAATAATAGTTGTTAATCTAGACCTTTCAGCCCTCGTGCGGCTCAACGTTGCGCAAGAGACGATTGTTTATCGAACAGTTGTAGCTAAACATTGCTGATCAAGTATTGGTTCGCGAACAAGTGCTGAATTATGACCACATACATATTTATCTCGGGTTCGGTTCGATCGAGTTCATTATTGTCGTAGTTTAATGTTGATTCATTGATATTCATAAATAATGCTTGGTCATTTGTTATTTCGAACACCTAGGTACCTCAGTGTAGTCTTATTGGCCGAAAGGTTGACTGGTAGGGAATATCTAGTTGCTTTAAGTCCGGCTAATGAACATGAAGCTTAAATAAATAAATAGCTTCTCCGAATTCGACGAAGAAGTTTGGTATAAAATATTTCTACAAAATTCAAAAATTTCTGAACTGAATTCGTGATAATCTTAAGACAATCTGATCTATTATTTTTTTGCAACACCTTCGCTATCTCGGATAAATAATTAAAACAAATAACTTTCCAATTATCACTGCGCTTTTAACATTAATTACTTACCTACATGTATAATTAACACCAAGGTTAATAATTAAAATACAAATTGCAATTTTATGCGTTTAACACTTAGGAAATCACACTTACTGCCGCATTCAGAGACATTGAACGGTTACTTAAGACGCTCTTTAGTATAGATTTTGTACTAAAAAAGCTCAAGCTTAAAGTAAGTTGAGCTTTAAGTAATCGTTAACGAGTGTGGCAGTTAATCGTAAAATTGAACTATTAGAATTTGTAATTCATTCAAGCAAGTGGCCATATTAATTCAAAAAGCGGTGTATTAATTTATGAAAGTGTTATAAAACTGGCTAAACAGGGCGTGGCATTACGCTAAACACTATTTCAAATTAAAATGATTACGTTTCATAAGTACTTCGCATTAATAATTATTACAACCTTAGATAATGCAATTAAATACAATCCGTTTGCATAAACATTTAAAATTAGAACGTTCTAAAGGCTAGGCTCTATACAGACAAGAAAAATAAAGTCACTATTGTCTTTGACCACTTTCTATTTCGTTTTAAAAATGTTATTTTGAACGTAACAAGTTATTATAGTTGTCTGCGGTTTCATATTCGGTATCAATATATTGTATTACGTGCGTTCTTGTATTATTATCGCTAGAAACGCGATACAGATATATAAGAACGCAGTAAACCACAGTCGATCGCGTTTCGGGTTGCGGTTAGAAAATTAAAAACTTTGCAATAACGTAAACGTATATTTTATTTGAAAGTAGAATTCGGATTTCAAAATTCGATACAAATGATTCTATTTTATTTCTGAAGCTAAAGTATATCTCTATTCAGCCTTCCGAATGCATAATAGAGCACATATTATTTTAATATGTAAATGTTAAAGTATTAAAGTCAATAAGTTTACTTATACTGTACATTTATATTAAACACATGACTACTTACTTATCTAGAATACTTTATTATCAACTAGTTTGAATTTGATTCTCTACTTATTTCTTCACATTTTCCTTTAAAGGCATTGTTGCCTAAATATGGTATTTCACTTACAACAATACCTTAATATTATGTTATTGATATATCTAAATTAGGTTAAGACACTGCCGACTGTACCTAATGTAATTAATAAATATAGACACAATGTAATAATTCCTTAGTCTATTATGTCTCTAATGTCATGTTCGACAAATGATCTTTGCAGCCGTGAGACTAATTGAACAAGAGTTTCATTAAAATTCCATAAATAGTCGAGTAAAATGGATCATAAATAACTAACTAACACATATAATCTAGAAGTCTAGAATGTTAAAGATTTTAAGAAAAAAATTATAAACCTTTTTACTATAAGTTAACTTATTTATTACTTCGATCGAATCATTGGCCTTAATCAAACTATCATTGCCTTTAAAAGCTGAAACAAAAAAAAGCACTGGCCGTTGTCTAATCATAAAGCCCTTGTTCGATTTTTGAAAAACGAGAACAGCATGCGCGGCCCTTTGTAATGTAATTGTGTTCGATAGCTATCGGTTTTGTAAAGCATATTTATCGCTTGTCCGTTTTATTTAGCGCTGTTGTTGTTTATCAGTCATCTGCAATGGCGGCCATAGTCGGTGCGTGCCACGCCTTCAACATTTCGTGTAACTAGTTAGCTTCAAGCAATAGTTTTGCAAAACACCCTGGTTTCTGAAACCTACTTTACGAGCGCGCGCCAGAAATGTTGGGCACAGCTAATAAAATTAAATGGAGTCTATGTTTGAGCTTTGGAAACTTATTGGGAAACAATTGTAATTATTTCATGGAGCGAAGACGACGCTACTTTTGAGAAATAACTATTAGACAATTAATTTCATGTTCAATAAATACATAAACTAATAAAGCACAAATAGAGATATTGGTGTTTATATGTCTCGATGAAAGCGTATGGTATCAATATAGCAATTTATCGATATCAAATCAATGCTCTATCCATTGCCTTTATCGATATTTTCTCTGACTCCAAATTCCCATCCTCAACCTTCAAAAATAGAACAGTAATAATTTCAAGTCCATCTTTCACACAAAAATTAACAATAACAGTTAATCCATTATTCTACTTCTAACAAGCATTGCTAAAACTACTAAAGTAACACAATAATTTGCTAATTCACACGCATTATTTGGCAGACATTTTGAAATTAGGTTCGCGATGCAAGAATATGATGTCTTGACACTATGTGACTGATATGAAGCTCGTGGGAAAATAGTGAGACAATACTTTGAATTCATTTGATACAGCTAACATTTTGATGAAATCGTGTTTAGTAATTGCTCCGGTGTAGCAGAGATATCTTGACGTAAACGAGGCGAGATAATTTTGTGATTATGATGGATTTTGTATCTTAATCTTATTGAGATATCAAATTATTCATAGAATTAATCTACCGTTTTGTACTGATAGCTTAGAGCTTAGTTGTAAATTGATGGTCGACTACACATCTAGTTAATATTCTGAATTCGAGATAATTCACTTTCGCCACACTATGGATGGTCAAGTAGTACTTCAGTGTTAATGCAAACTATATTTAAATTTAAACCAGAGTTTTTAAGTTCCAAATACAAAATAAGAAGACCTTTTCGACAATCTTGTCATAGACAACGCAGACTGACTTCGCAGGTCCCAAACCTCTACTGCCAGTCTTTCTTAAAGACTCACACATATACTGTTTACTTCAAATACATGTCTTTATTAGAAACTATTGTAATATCTTTTGGCAACATTACGATAGCCATCGCTCGTCCGTGTAATAGACATAATAACGACATGTCCAAACTGACTGTTGAGTGTTGCCACTTTTTGCGCCGCGCCCAGTCAAGCGTGAGCAGTAATGGGTCAGCCTGTATGCAATTTGTGCCCCGGAACTGTAGCATATACTTCCACTATACCTATTGAGATCTTTATTATAGTTATAGTAAGGTTTGATGATTTGAATGCAGTATTTGAGTTTCGTAAATGAAATGATTCTGAAGGAAAAGTTTTTAAGCAAACGTTACTGCTTTTTGTCAGACGGCAATACTTTCGATACGATTTTTTTCATCAATTTATAAGGGTCAGATAAATATATAAAGCCTAACTGCCACTGCAGATTAAAATCAATAAAATCGTCTTTCTTAAAATAATATAGAACCTACGAAAAAACTTTTCAGTGTATAACTGGCCACTACCAATAGCCCTTTTATCGCTCAATAATCCCCCAGTGTAGCAACTTGAGTGAGCTGTCGTAAGCTGTCTAATTATATTCACGTGTGAGTGACTCCGTGCAGGTGGCTCGTGGCTGCGTAAGTGTCTAGGTTTCGGAACGACCGCGTGAAACCGCGAAACTCTTGTTCACGCTCCGATAAATATCTGCCGACAATGTCAGGCGAAAACTGATCAAATAAAAACATATTAAATGCACTTTGGTTGCTGTTTTTCTAGACCCAATTACGAGCTGTTTATTTTTGTATTTTATGGCTACCTTACATAATAAACAAAGACAATAGCCACAATATTTGTCATGATTTATTTTACTACTAAACCTTTTATTAGTTTATCATAGTTATTACATTTTATGACATTCCTTAATGAATGCTCCAGTTATTGCTAAATTCCTTAATTGGTCCTTCATTTTATACAACAATTATTCAAGAATCATAATTCCCTTACTAGGTAGGTAAGGTAAACCACACCTTTAATCAAGTCTTAAATTATATTTTATTGGCACCTTGTTACATAAACCTAATATTTTAAAACTGATCGTTTTGACAAGGTTCTTACTTCCTTCACCAAGTTAAAATACCTATCTACCTAATATTTTATTTTTGTAGCAAATATATTGTCTTGCTACAGGGCCTAGAAACATTCACACGTTCACATTCTTCTGTACTACTTAAATTTCTCCGAATTAGAAATACAACTTTTTTACAAACAAATATTTCTTATAATCTGCAGTTACCTATCTAAAATCAATCTATGTAGTCTTTATAGTTCCACTGGAGAGTCAAGACCCTCTACCCTATCCGCAAAATTTTCTCCTTCAAAAAACTTACAAATTAAAAGTTCACCTTTCTTACTCGACTTCTAATATACCCTTTGCAAACCAATATTCCATAACAAGTAATATTATGCACAACTTACTACCTACGTAACAAACCAAGGATCAATTATCGAAAATCTCTAACCACTTCTCCCCTTCTTTCCAGATTATCCTCGCAGCCACCCTCTGCCTGGCCCAGGCTTCGTACTACGCGGGCCCCCCAGCTCACATCCAGCTAAGCCCCGACGGCAAGTTCCTCCTGGACACGCCCGAGGTGGCCCACGCAAAGGCAGCCCACGCCGCAGCTCACGCCCAGGCTTCAACATCGCACGGCGCGTGGGCCCCCGCCGGGGGATACATTGCCGGACCCGCTTATGGTGACGGCGCGCATTATGGTGCTCCTGCTGCTGGTAAATATTTGATGATTTG
This sequence comes from Anorthoa munda, assembly GCA_945859665.1. NCBI lineage: Eukaryota > Metazoa > Arthropoda > Insecta > Lepidoptera > Noctuidae > Anorthoa > Anorthoa munda. The sequence goes on from OX243904.1 coordinate 13,052,333, forward strand.
CTTAGTAAAACCTGTAGAACAGTAATTGAAGTTGACATCTCAACTTATAATCATATTTACATTCGACAGTTTTGAGATACATACACATACCTGCATGAAATAAAACAAAATTAAATCAATGTAGAATACTGGGCGCAAATCCCAATATAGTAGGGAAAAGGCTACGCAGATTGATGAAAATATTTCTCAATCATTTCGGGAATCGTCTCACCACAAAACTTTATCCTTTAAATTCTTTACTAACTCAAACCTCTCTCGACAGGTCTCCTGAAATACGGCCCCGCCCCCCTAGCGCATGACGGTCGCGTGGTAGACACCCCTGAGGTGGCCCACCTCAAGGCAGCCCACATCGCGGCCCACAGCGCGGCCCACGCTAGCGCAGCGCACGGAGGCTATGGCCATGGAGGTCTGGCCCATGGAGCGGCCCTCGCCCCCCTCGCTTACGGCGGTCTCGGACACGGAGCGGGTTACGCTGCTGGTTACGGCAAATGGACTGGTCCTCAGGTAAATATTTGAACTTGGAATTTAGGATGGGTATAGTTGAAGCTATTGGATCATAATCAATGATGATATAATACGTAACAGTGTCTCGGCCCAAAAACAATAACAAAGGAAGTAATTGAGAGCCATGTTTCGGCACCACATGTGACTGTTCGTAAGTTACCCTGAACACATTTATTTTTTCTTTTTTCCTAAATTTACTCGGTTTTAAACGAATGATTCTGATTGAAAATCTCTTTTATTGGTAGTGATCTCGATGAAATCGGATCTTATGGCAAGCAGCAAAACACAATATAATATCCTACCGGATAGGAAGGCTGATGACAATGTAGATATTCTACCAAAGCAGTCCTTAAGCCATGCGATCTTTCCACACTTTTAATTTCTTCATCTAACCTAACCTTCTCTCTCCAGGCTCACATCCAGCTGACTCACGACGGGCAATTCGTGGTCGACACCCCTGAGGTCCAACACGCGCGCGCCGTGCACCTCTCCCAATACGCCCACGCAGCGCACGCCGCCGCCGCGTCCCCCGAGGAGCCCTGGGGCCACCAGGGCGGCTGGCACTAAACCCTACCTCCGACCCAAGCTTCACACTGCCTGACACACTATTTTTTATACAAAACAACCAGAAAAAACCAAAAAAAATGTTAAACTGTATAAAGTTGAATGTGAACTGTGTATAATAATGCAAACTCTTGTAGAACGAACTTGAAAATGTATTAATAAAAAAAATCTAATAATTTAATTTTTTTGTTGTTTTATTCCTGTTTTTACTGGTATTTGATGCATCTTCATTGTCTTTTGAGCAAGCATATTTTATCACCATCTAAGGTTTAGAGAAAAATAATTGGTATTTATAAAGATTAGGCCTGTTGTTGGGTTTAATAGTTTCGTTACGAGTGAAACTAATGCATCATGAACAGGTTAGGTTATAATATAATTATTTATCTAAATTATGTTAATAATGTTAGTATACAGGCAACAGTGACTGCAAATTAAAGTGATTAATCTCTACGTATTATAAAATAAGTAAATAAGGATTTGATCACTGTAATAAACACTGTCGATTGCAAGATAGAAATCGATTCATTCAATACATTATCTGCCAAAAAAATTGTTATCTAAACGAACAGTCCCTACTTAAACAAAAACTTAAAAAACAGCATATGACATGTGGGATTAAAATGGAATAAGATAAGGTTATGGTGAACCTTCTTCTTCTTCCTGCCCTTGTCCCATGTTACTTGTGGTCGGCGCAAAACTTCTTCTTCTTCCTTACCGTCCTGTCCCCCGTCACGCTATCACTGGCTCCCTTTTTTTTCATACCAGTCCTCAAACAGTCAATCCATCTTTTCTTTGGTTATGACCCATAAATTATGAAAAAAACTAAACTTGGTTTTTAAATCAACTACTATTTTGGGTGCTATAAAAAACAAACTAAGTAGGTAATCGATTGTCATTACAATTACTCGTAAACCAAACAATTTTCATCAAAACCGGTGTACGGTTGTGTCACTTTGTACTACAAGCTGAGTTACACCTTTACTTCGGTTCCGATAAACTTTACAATGTTATGCATACCTAATGAGAAGTTAAGCGGATCTTATTTTATTCGATCAATCCAGAGCTAGGAATAATTAATAAATAACTAGATTTAGTACTATGAGACGTAAAATGGCATATTGGTTCCCACCAAAGTAGACTGTAGAATGGTCCGATGTACTTTTGCTTCAAAAGTTCACAAGTTTGACTACCTTACTTGTATAGTGGACGCAAATGCGATTGCTGAGCGTGGGCTCATGATTTCTAGACTCAAGGTCAGGCAAAATAATAGTAATATGCCTTAGATTTTATGTAACAAGCTCCATAACATTAATACGAGTAAGACTATGTTGTGTATACAAACTATACAATCATAAAACTGACTGTGATGGCTTTCCTACTTACTTATAAGACAAAATTAAACTACGTACTCCGTTAAGGTCTTGATGATGGATGTGACCTGCTTGTAAATGCACAAGCAGGTTCAAACTAGATCCAAACGGCAGCCTGCCTAAATACGCCCAGTCTACCTGACTCACATAAATCTCTTGTTACGCCAATGGATATCAGAATAAAGCTGGAGGAAAAGCGTCGCCTTAGGATAAATTGGCAACAGACACATCTCCAAAACGATAAGCCAAGATTTAAGTATTCAGCAAGAGAACTGAAACAAATGCTCAAGAAGTCCTCTCTAACCTAAGACTAAGAACTGCATTAGAGCAGATGTTATTAACTAGACGGAACGACTACTTATTGTCTGTGGAAAGCCTCTAGATGCGTAGATAAGTCACAGAAACACTGTCCTCTCATAAAATTTTACTCTTTTTAGGCGAAAACAGTGAGAAAGCCGAAGTTTTTGCTTTTCATCTGTCTCGTGTATTTCTAAGCTATCCTAACGTTGACAGCGCAGGATGCGATGAATGCGAACCACACAATATTAAACCAGGTTCTACAAATGTATAAGCTAATATGTAAGCTGCAGTTGTTGATTAAGTCCTTGCATTCCAAGAAGGTACCAGGTTAAGACTTGATCACCCCGAAGTTGTCAAAGAAATGCCAAAAAAATTAAATACGTTCCTAGCCTGCTTGTTCAATGCGATCATTAGAACGGGTAGCCTCCCAGCACCTTGGAAGGTAAATTTCCACAAGATATTCCGTCTTACCGTACCATCAGTCTAACACCCATGCTGTCGAAAATCTGGGAAAGAATATTTCTAGCTCGCTTGAAATCCCAATTCTATTCCCATCATACCATCGCATCAATTTGGATTCAGAAAATCGCACTCCACGATTGAACAAATTCATCAAGTTCATGAAGTAATAAGACAATGATTCGACCGTAACAATACTGTTCGGTGGCCTTCTTAAGCGTGCAGCAAGCTTTTGACCGCGTCTGGCAGCTGGCATAAGGGCTTACTTTATAAAATAAAACGAAAGTTGTCCGACTCTCTCTTCAACATCATGACCAAGTCCCTATCCGAGAGAATATTTCAGGTTAGACATGGCGAAGCTAGATAAATGCTTTTACAATATTGAGGCTGGAGTACCGCAGGGCTCTGTGATTGGCCCTACTCTCTACAGCATATTCACTTATGACTTACCCACAGCAGATAATGTGATGGTTGCTACTTATGCGGATGACATCGCCTATCTATTTATATATACTTTATTTATTTGTATATATTTTATTGTACTAAGATAAAAACATTACATATGGAAACCTTAAAATAACAACAAACATACAACAGGCGGCCTTATCGTGTTCTGCGATCTCTTCCAGGCAACCCAGAATGGAGAGAGATAGCCTGGACACGACATGGGGTTGCACTTGGTGCAATTTCTCTATCTATCTTGTCATGACTCAGAGCTGAAACAACTAAGGAGCAGCTGCAGCATGTACGTAATATTAGTATTCCTGGTTAGTGAAATGGCGTATTACAGCCAGCGCCCAAAAATCATATCACATCACGTTCAGCCTGAGAAGAGGAATTAGCCCCCTAGTCAAACTAGGCAATGACATCTAGCCACATTATTAGTGCATTAAGAAACTAGGGTTCCATCTGGATAGCTGCCTTACTTGGAAGACCCACACAAAGTGAAAACGCAACGAAGTCAACCTAAAATTCAAAAAGGTGTACTGGCTTATGAGACGGAACTCAATTCTTTCATTAGAAAATAAATTACTGTTGTGCAATTCAGTAATCAAACCCATATAGACCTACGGCATCCAACTTTGGGGGGTTGCCAGCGACAGCGATATACCATGTCAGCAAAGAATACTAAATGCAATTTTTCGGACAAAATTGTAAATGCACCCTGGTTTACTCGCAGTGACGAGATTGATGAATATCCACCATAAAGGAGGAAATTAATGAATACACAAGATGTTATGCACCCAAATCCCTTCGCTATTAACTTGCTTGACACCTGCCAAGCATTTAGACGACTAAAACTAAAACAAATCTCGTTTTTATAATGGTTGGTTGAGGCAGTGGCCTCAAACCCAAAGTCCTTTTGAAATACAACCTAATTGATTTTTGTCGCTATCGACTGATGGCAGTTTCAAGTAAAAAATAGCTACCTAGCTCTACGCTAGATCGTCTTTTTGTGTTTTGTTAAACTCATGAGGCCAAAATCCTCTTTCGTGTCGAGGGATAGATAGCAATAGTACTAGACCTATGATGCATAGACGTACGAGAAAGTGAGGCTAGGTACTTATCATATGCCTATGGCATCATGTTATCTCCATATGTTCCCTCTGCTGGGACACAGGGCTCCTCTCTATATATGGGAGAATCCTCTTCGCAGGCCAAGTTTATTTCTAAAAGACACCTATGTGCATAGTCGGCCATGGTTGATTAAGTTATAAGTCCTGCTATCTTTCTAAATAAATAAATCTCGAAATTTATCCTTGGTCACTAAAGTGTCACATAGAACATTATTAAATTGCTTTGCGTAACCCGACAAGCAGCTAACACGTCACTTCAAAGTTCTAGATTATCTATAAGATATTATTTGCTATGCAATATGTTTTCCCTCAGCTGGTTATCTGATAGAGTTACGTTTAGAGACTTATGTAACTTTGAATAGCTAGCCAAAGGGCGTGGCAGTGGAGCTGTTTTAGCTATGTACTTACTGAACTAGATACCTGATGTAAGTACTAGGTATAATTTTATTGAAATAACCCCCTGTTGTTTGATTTACTGTTGCTTTAGAACGGCAAAACATTGCTAGTAGGTTTAAACTCGGCGCTGGCAGTAGCGCCTCATTCCAGTCGAAAGTGTCATATGTCATGTTGGGCATAGACCTCCCCCAGGTGTCACTACATCGAACGGTCCCGTGCGTCTTGCATACGATAGATTCCCCTAGTTCACCTAGCTAGAGGAAGCTCCAACGCTGCGCCTTACGGTACGCGGTCTCCATTCTAGAACTTTTCGGCCACATCGACCATCCGTTCTGCGAGCAATATGCCTTGTCCTTTGCTACTTAAGTTTAGCAATTCTTCGGGCTATGTAGGTAACCCTGGTTCTCCTGCGGATGTCTTCATTTCTGATTCCATCACGCAAATAAACGCCGAGCGCAGTAGCGCCTGCTTAAATAATAAAGTTCTAGAAAATTTTCTTTCTGGCGGTTGTACGGTGCAGCAGTATTTCCTATGCCATAATATCTTGTTAGACACGTATACACACAGATATAAATCTAACTAGGTGACGCGATTGTATGTACTGCGCGTGTCAAAAAACGGAGTAAAATTACGAGCAATTATCGTAAGTTGAGCTTTTCATTTAGCATTATCGGCACCGGAATTCCACCGAAATCTAGAAAAATGACTTTTTATGCCATATTGAGCTGTAAAGACTGCATAGAAGAAGTTGGCCGACGCATTGGAAATGTTTTCTTTCATTGATAAGTAAATATGTTTTTAAATTGTGTGTGAAAAAGTGGCACGCTTGGTTTTCATACAGATGGAGGGACTTGCGTGATCTAGTTAGATTTATGTCTGTGCGTACAGTATACATGTAGTCTAGTATTCGATTCAGTATACGAACCTGTTTTACAGCTAAGGGCATATTGTGTCGTTTGAGACACTGTTAGAAAGTATACTTTAAAGTCTCATTCGATGTCAGCGATGGAGATGCTTGAAATGCCCAAAATGTCAAAAACATTTATGACATTTTGCAATCATTCAAATACTTTCAATCATAGAATGTGTGTCTAGAGCATGTCTAGAGTCTCTTGTTTTGTAATCTACCTTCTTAAGAGTGCCTTCAAGCGGCTGGGAAAATTATGCGCAAGCGCAAATAAAGAATGAATTATAAAGCAGGCTCTTGCTTTCTTTGCCGAAACATTTTACACAAGATTTTGAGAATATGGTAGAGATAGAAACCTGCTTAGATATTTCTATAAAAGTAAAAGATATTTGAATTAATATAAGAACTATTCTAAAAATTGATGATGATTGATCGATTTTCATGTATCGAGGTAATCATGAGTTAAGGTCAGCAAACGTTAGACTCATCGGCTGTTTTGTTGTTGTCGTCGTATAATTTGCAGCCCCATGGACCGGTACGAAGAGGTTTTAATAAAAAAACCCGTACTTAATAAGTGTTTCATTATATATGAATCATTTCACAGCCAGTACAAATCGAATACCAGCTATACGAACGATAGTTTATACTCATAAATAGATTACATATTCGCATGACTCTTGATCAGCCAGAAGTATTTTCCAACAGTGCAAGCACAAAGTATGTAAGCGGCGGCGGCGCGCCGTAGACAGAAGATAACAAGTAAAAAATTCAATATCTAAGAAAATTATATATGATTTTAAATCCATAGAAGAAAAATTGTACATTGTATCTTTGTTTAAAGACTATGAAACTTGACACCCTTCTAGATCTCAACTCTTCTTCGTCGAACTTGGCGCCTTTTTCACAATTATGTTTTACATTTTTTTGTTTTTGGTGGGATCATTATTACACCATTGTTACGTCTTGTTACCATCCAATCTTCGTCGTATGTGGTGTCGTGACCTTTAATGGATATATGATGCTCTGTCTACCCTTTCAGGCATGTAAGCATGATATGATGTATGTTTAGATGAATCGATGTATTTGTGTTTGTAACTTAAACTACCTACTCCTTATTAAAATCCAGAATCAATATAGTAGCAACCCTAGTGAGTCTATCAAGTTTAGGTGTAAATTTTCGAAACGGTCGGAGTGGTCCTACTGTATACTTTATATTTTGTGGTGCAAGATTCCTTACAGCATTTAAGCTTCATATTACCTGCCTACAATATATGCAAGGGCGTAGGCTATCGGATGGCTAGACGGTGCCGTGCACGGGGGCCTTCAAGCTCAGGGGGCCCTCGGACCCTGAACAGCTAACCTCATCTAGCGAAAACGTAATTTATACAATTTTGTATGTATAATCGTGGGCTGGGCAGGCAAGGGGAGGGGGTTGCATATTCAACGTTAGTCAGAACTCTAAATCAAGTCCTTGCTGTTGATAAAGTAGCTTTACACCTTTTAAGTTTTTTTTTTTTTGATTTGGTCAAAACTAAACCGTTCAGCTAAGGCCCCAGTTTTTTTTGCACCAGGGACGTGGGGTGGCTACTTAGCTACGCCTCTGAGCGTATGTATAACCTGCATAAAACCAGATTATCATAAAAGAAGATTAAAAAATGACCTGCTTGTTGCAATGAATGCACTTTCTTTTTATTCACAAATAAGTGTGTTGAATCCTTATCAACTGGTTTGTATCCGACGGATATCCTTGTTTGGTAATTTGTCATAATGCATGAATTAATTTATGTAAGTAATTTAAATGTAAATATGTACCTAATCAAATCAGCATGACCTAGACCCAAAATTTCGAAGACATATGACATCCGCCAACCCGCACTGGGCCCGTATCACAAAATACGGCGCACCGCCGCGCACGTATTTTGTGCCCGTATGGTGGATTACGGCCCATATCCCACCACAGAGAGGAGGCCAGTGTCCGAGCAAGGGGACCATTAAAAAAGATGATGATGACTTAATCAAATGAGGTAAGTTTGAATATGTTTAATAATCCGTCTTTAAAGTAAACCTAATAATATAGATACACGCTTGAAAAATAAGTAAAAACTACGTTGTTATAGGAAATGTCAAAATGTAAGGGATTAATCACGTGATTTTTCGATATCGCTTGTCAATCCCATACAATTTTGCCTTTTTACCTGACTTTGGCGAAGCCAAAAGGAAGGGTTATGATTTTAGCAGTCTATGTATATTTGAATTTACGAATGTTCCTCCGTAGCGCCTAAACTATTTATCTGATTTTGATGTATAAGGTGTGATTAGTTATTATGACCCGGGTAACATAGGCTAAAAAACCGTAGTCGGGTTACAGTTTTTAAACTTTTTGTTGACAATCGCTATCTCCACGCTTGCAATGATAGAATTTCACTTTTCTAGGGCCTCTGGATTCCAAATGCAGTTATCGGTGGCTTAATTTTACCCGACTGCCGAAGGAGGGTAATGTGTTTATCAGTCTATGTGTGTATGTATGTATGTATGTTTGTTCCTATGTGGCGTTCTAGAGACCAAACGCGTTGGCTGATTTTGATGATTCTTACGTCAATCGATTGGTCTTAATCCTGCGAGTGTCACTGGCTACATTAAAATGGGATAAAACTAAAATGGCGTATTTTGGGCGCCATTTTGTGGGGAAAAAATTATTTTTTTCTTCCAAACCCATCGTGTGGGGTATCAAAATAAAGGCTATTTCGGCGAGGCGATTTCAAAAATATATAACACTTATATGTTTAAATGTACCTAATTCTAAAAAAAAAATAACTAAAAAGTTGTAAATAAAAAAGTTAATTAATAAAAACAAAAAACCCGACTGCTTAAAAAGCAAACTAAAAAGACGTAAACAAGAAGAAAATCATGCTGTGCAGTCGGAGGATACATCTGGTTTTGGTCCGCCAGCTCGCGAATATGTATCCTCCGACTGCACAGCATGATTTTCTTCTTGTTTGGTCTTTTTAGTTTGCTTTTTAAGCAGTCGGGTTTTTTGGTTTTTTTAATTAACTTTTTTTATATCTGTACCAATCATCATCATCAGCCATTTACCGCCAGTGAGGGAATCCAGGGCAGTGCGGGTTGGTGGATGTCATGTCTTTGAATTTTTGCTTCTAGGACATGTCACACGGTAGAATCATTTTAATGTAACGTTCAAAAGTGCCGCTTGTTGGCCTAGTTGATATAAAATATCTTTGTATTTTGTCCACTTCTTCATGATGTTTTCCTTCACCCTTTTTAGAGCAGTGGCGATAAAATAATTTACAAAAAGTAAAGCGCCTGCCTGGGTTCGAACCTACGACACGTAAGTCGGGGCCGTTACCACTGGTCTACCACTGCTCTTGCCCACCACTGCTTTGTACTATTATTAGGTCCTGAATGTTCTATATAGAAGAATAGAGGAAAAGCATAAATACGATGAGTGGATGATGTGAAAAATGATATAACTCCTAAGAGAGTGATCATCTACTGGGATGACTGCTGCTAGAGTTAGTTTAAATGAAGACGACACGCTATCTAGGCGGGTTAAGGGATTGCAATGCTATCCGAACACATTTGTCTACCTACCGGAACCGGTTCAATTTGACTGGATCCGGACGAATCCGGCGAGTCCCAGTGAAACGCGGCTAAGAATTTAATTCCAAAACGTACCAATATGTCAACTCCAAATAATTTGGGATAGTAGGACTAAACAACGTGACGTACTACCAGTGATAACGATTGTAGAAAATGTATGCAATTAACATGCGCTACCTAGGTAAGTACCTATATGTCAGAAGGTTAATTCCTAAAGTTGCTTAGTGCCTAAGGTACTGTAATGTGGTACTACCTCATTACCTCTGAAGTTTGACATCTACCTCTTTGAAAGCTGGCAACAGATAAGTACTTGTTTTGGAAGGTAATCATATTTAGAATGCTAAGAATAGTTGAAGATATTTTTGTTTCGTTTTGCTTGGGACTTCAGTTAAAGACACCATAGGCTGAAGACTTTATTAAAATATAAATAAGTAAAAGTATACGGTTCGTACACTTGCAGAGTTGTTGTGTTTTGGTCCTTCGAGCCGGATATTTGGTGCCACTGTGTCTCTTTACGGTAGCGAATGGGTTTAGCTGATCTCCCAGAAGCGGGTCGCCCCAGTTAGATTGAGCAGTCGCATAATATCGTGGTCGAGGTGCAAGGGTGCTGAGTTCCACTGACCATTTCAAATCAAGTAAGTCAACGATTTCAAGATTTGAAACGGAGAAGACTACATACAACGCAGTAGCCTTCGCAATAAAACGCAACGCTCTCCTGCCCTCACCTTCAACGACGTGTCAGCAAGCATTAATATGAATATGCTAGAATTGCAGTCAACGTGCTTCGATAACATCAAAGCATTATGTGCCAATTATCGCAAAGATTTAAAATTAAATTTTCCTCTTAAATTGTCCTTCTGAAGCTACGACCATAGTACTTTGGCATGATTATGACAAGTTCACTCTAATAGGTACAGATAAGATGGCCTTATTCATGACTCACATTTTTATTTGCCCTCATCACACACTAGCCCGCATACTTAGAAAACTGACATTAAAGGACAAATCTATCCGTATGACAAGTCTACATACCAACCAGTAATATTAGAAAAAAATGTGACCCTTTGGCGATTACTGTTAATTGAATTGTTCTTTATAAATAAATAAGTAGGTTTTGCCACCGGCTTAACCCGCGTAGAATTATTCCACGAGAACATGCTACCGTGATAAAAATGTATGTGCCTTTAAGCTATTCCAGACTATTATCTATCTCTGTGCCAAATTTCATCCAGATCCGTCATCCGTGCAGTCGTTCTGGAGTGATTGAGTAACAAACATCATGTGTGTGAAGTTAGCATCTCAAATGTTAGCATCTCACAAATTAACACCACATATAATGGCATCCCACATAGTTCTATAGTTCTTGATAAGTTTTAACAATAGTTCCGTCGATTTTACTATCAAAATTGCATTTTGAAAAAATGAGATGCTAACTTCGCAATACATATCATAGCATCTCATCGAATTTCTCAAAAAAACACCACATATAAGGGCATTACGCATAGTTCTACAGTTCTTGATGCGTTTTATCAATAGTTCCGTCGATTTTGCTATAAAAATTTTGAATATCAGCATTTTGAAAACATGAGATGCTAACTTCTCAATACATATCATAGCATCTCATCAAATTTCTCAAAAAAAAAAACCCACATATAAGGGCATTCCGCATAGTTCTACAGTTCTTGATGCGTTTTATCAATAGTTCCGTCGATTTTGCTATAAAAATTTTGCATATCAGCATTTTGAAAAAATGAGATGCTAACTTCTCAATACATATCATAGCATCTCATCAAATTTCTCAAAAAAACCCCACATTTAAGGGCATCCTGCATAGCTCTATAGTTCTTGATGCGTTTTATCAATAGTTCTATAAATTTTGCTATAAAAATTTTGCATATCAGCATTATGAAAAAATGAGATGCTAACTTCGCAATACTTATCATAGCATCTCATCGAATTTCTCAAAATTGACCTTGTTGTAGTTGGACGCAAAAGAGTTCTGCATCCTAAACCTTTTCTTTTGATAGTTCTGTCGGTTGAATCTAATTTAAATCCCTAAAAAAATATAAACGAAATATCCGAACAGTAGTGAGATCTTGAGGTATAACTGGTCGTTCCAGGTCGTATCTTTATACAGCCCAGAAGTACCAGTTATACCTGGTTTTAAAATTCGAACGATAAGTCTAGGTCTCTCAAACAAGTCCCGAAAGAGTTTTAGTGTTTAAAACATCCACAATAATTATAAATCATTGTTATAAACAAAATATTCATAAAGGAGTGAGATGCTAAGGTACAGCTGGGAGTTCTGGTTCGTATAAAACATTTGAACTATTAGGCTAGGATCTCCTCCATTTCAAATAATAATATGAATGGACTTTAAAAAGTATGCTGCCGAAAGCGAGAACTCTCACTCAAGTGTCAGCAGAATATGGTTGAAGATTTAGGTTAGCTAAAATCAAGGAAATATACATTGTACGCAATAAAAAATTAAAAAAAAATGTTTTGAGGTACTGAGGCCCAGCATCTTATTGAATTATATTACTTATATAAATTGTATTAATGGAAACATACAAGAGAAAGCCACAACTCTCACCAAAGATTTCACAGAACCTGGTTGAAGATTTAGCTTAGCGAAAATCAAGGAAATGTACATTCTACGCAATAAAAAATGCAAAGAAAAATGTTTAAAGTTACTGAGTCCCGGCATCTCATCGGTTTCTGGTACCCTTATAACTAGGCTGTACAATAACATGCTACAGAAAGCCAGAACTCTCACTTAAGTAGATACTGAGCCTGGCCGAAAATTTAGTTGAGCAAAAATCAAAAACATTTTCAGAACTCATTACAAAAATTTAAAAAAAAATGTTGAGAGGTACTGAGGCCTAGCATCTCATTGAATTATATTACTTCTATAAATTTTCTTAATGAAAACATAAAAACAGAAAGCCAGAACTCTCCCCAAAGATTTCTCAGAGCCTGGTTGAAAATTTAGCTTAGCTAAAATCAAGAAATTATACATTGTACGCAATAAAAAATTCAAAATAAATGTTAAGAGTTACTGAGGCCAGGCATCTCATCGGTTTCTGGTACTCTTATAACTAGGCTGTACAAGAACATGCTACAGAAAGCCAGATCTCTCACTTAAGTATCTACTGAGCCTGGTCGAAAATTTAGTTGAGCAAAAATCATGAAAATGTTCAGAGTTCATTACAAAAAATAAAATAAAAATGTTAAGTGGCACTCAGGCCCAGCATCTCATCGAATTATGTTACTCACAGAACTATCACTGAAGATTCCACAGAGCCTGGTTGAAAATTTAGTTGAGCAAAAATCATGAAAATGTTCAGAGTTCATTACAAAAAATAAAATAAAAATGTTAAGTGGTACTGAGGCCCAGCATCTCATCGAATTATATTACTCACATAACTGAATTTTATAAAAACATGCTACAAAAAGCCAGAACTCTCACAAAAGATGCCACAGAGCCTGGTTGAAGATTTAGCTTAGCTAAAATCAAGGCAATGTACATTCTAAGCAATAAAAAATTCAAAATAAATGTTAAGAGGTACTGAGGCCAGGCATCTCTTCGGTTTCTGGTACTCTTATAACTAGGCTGTACAAGAACATGCTACAGAAAGCCAGAACTCTCACTTAAGTATCTACTGAGCCTGGTCGAAAATTAAGTTGAGCAAAAATCATGAAAATGTTCAGAGTTCATTACAAAAAATAAAATAAAAATGTTAAATGTTACTGAGGCCCAGCATCTCATCGAATCATATTACTCACATAACTGAATTTTATAAAAACATGCTACAAAAAGCCAGAACTCTCACTAAAGATGCCACAGAGCCTGGTTGAAGATTTAGCTTAGCTAAAATCAAGGCAATGTACATTCTAAGCAATAAAAAATTCAAAAAAAATGTTTAGAGGTACTGAGGCCCGGCATCTCGTCGTATTCTGTTTCTGTTGCAACTGTACTTTATAAAAACATACAACATAAAGCCAGAACTCTCACTCAATATTCCACAGAGCCTGGTTGAAGATTTAGCTTAGCTAAAATCAAGGAAATATACATTGAACGCAAAAAAAATATCAAAATATATGTTGAGAGGTACTGAGGCCAGGCATCTCATCGGTTTCTATAACAACTATAATTAGACTTTATAAAAACATGCTTCAGAAAGCCAGAACTCTCACTGAAGATTCCTCAGAGCTTGGTTGAAGATTAAGCTTAGCTAAAATCAAGGAAATATACACGGTACGCAAAAAAACCTAAAAAAAAATGTTGAGAGGTACTGAGGCCTAGCATCTCATTGAATTATATTACTTCTATAAATTTTCTTTATGAAAACATACAACAGAAAGCCTGAACTCTCTCCAAAGATTTCACAGAGCCTGGTTGAAGATTTAGCTTAGCTAAAATCAGGAAATTATACATTGTACGCAATAAAAAATTCAAAATAAATGTTAAGAGGTACTGAGGCCAGGCATCTCTTCGGTTTCTGGTACTTTTATAACTAGGCTGTACAAGAACATGCTACAGAAAGCCAGAACTCTCACTTAAGTATCTACTGAGCCTGGTCGAAAATTAAGTTGAGCAAAAATCATGAAAATGTTCAGAGTTCATTACAAAAAATAAAATAAAAATGTTAAGTGGTACTGAGGCCCAGCATCTCATCGATTTATATTACTCACATAACTGAATTTTATAAAAACATGCTACAAAAAGCCAGAACTCTCACTAAAGATGCCCCAGAGCCTGGTTGAAGATTTAGCTTAGCTAAAATCAAGGCAATGTACATTCTAAGCAATAAAAAAATCAAAAAAAATGTTTAAAGGTACTGAGGCCCGGCATCTCGTCGTATTCTGTTTCTGTTGCAACTGTACTTTATAAAAACATACAAAATAAAGCCAGAACTCTCACTCAATTTTCCACAGAGCCTGGTTGAAGATTTAGCTAAAATCAAGGAAATATACATTGTACGCAAAAAATAAATAAAAAGAAAATGTTAAGAGGTACTGAGGCCAGGCATCTCATCGGTTTCTATAACAACTATAATTAGAATTTATAAAAACATGCTTCAGAAAGCCAGAACTCTCACTCAATATTCCACAGAGCCTGGTTGAAGATTTAGCTTAGCTAAAATCAAGGAAATATACACGGTACGCAAAAAAACCAAAAAAAAAATGTTGAGAGGTACTGAGGCCCAGCATCTCATTGAATTATATTACTTCTATAAATTTTCTTTATGAAAACATACAACAGAAAGCCAGAACTCTCTCCAAAGATTTCACAGAGCCTGGTTGAAGATTTAGCTTAGCTAAAATCAAGAAATTATACATTGTACGCAATAAAAAATTCAAAATAAATGTTAAGAGGTACTGAGGCCAGGCATCTCTTCGGTTTCTGGTACTCTTATAACTAGGCTGTACAAGAACATGCTACAGAATGTTATAGAAACCGATGAGATGCCTGGCCTCAGTACCTCTCAACATATATTTTGATAATTTTTTTGCGTTCAATGTATATTTCCTTGATTTTAGCTAAGCTAAATCTTCAACCAGGCTCTGTGGAATATTGAAAGAGAGTTCTGGCTTTATGTTGTATGTTTTTATAAAGTACAGTTGCAACAGAAACAGAATACGACGAGATGCCGGGCCTCAGTACCTCTAAACATTTTTTTTGAATTTTTTATTGCTTAGAATGTACATTGCCTTGATTTTAGCTAAGCTAAATCTTCAACCAGGCTCTGTGGCATCTTTAGTGAGAGTTCTGGCTTTTTGTAGCATGTTTTTATAAAATTCAGTTATGTGAGTAATATGATTCGATGAGATGCTGGGCCTCAGTAACATTTAACATTTTTATTTTATTTTTTGTAATGAACTCTGAACATTTTCATGATTTTTGCTCAACTTAATTTTCGACCAGGCTCAGTAGATACTTAAGTGAGAGTTCTGGCTTTCTGTAGCATGTTCTTGTACAGCCTAGTTATAAGAGTACCAGAAACCGAAGAGATGCCTGGCCTCAGTACCTCTTAACATTTATTTTGAATTTTTTATTGCTTAGAATGTACATTGCCTTGATTTTAGCTAAGCTAAATCTTCAACCAGGCTCTGTGGCATCTTTAGTGAGAGTTCTGGCTTTTTGTAGCATGTTTTTATAAAATTCAGTTATGTGAGTAATATAATTCGATGAGATGCTGGGCCTCAGTACCACTTAACATTTTTATTTTATTTTTTGTAATGAACTCTGAACATTTTCATGATTTTTGCTCAACTAAATTTTCAACCAGGCTCTGTGGAATCTTCAGTGATAGTTCTGTGAGTAACATAATTCGATGAGATGCTGGGCCTGAGTGCCACTTAACATTTTTATTTTATTTTTTGTAATGAACTCTGAACATTTTCATGATTTTTGCTCAACTAAATTTTCGACCAGGCTCAGTAGATACTTAAGTGAGAGATCTGGCTTTCTGTAGCATGTTCTTGTACAGCCTAGTTATAAGAGTACCAGAAACCGATGAGATGCCTGGCCTCAGTAACTCTTAACATTTATTTTGAATTTTTTATTGCGTACAATGTATAATTTCTTGATTTTAGCTAAGCTAAATTTTCAACCAGGCTCTGAGAAATCTTTGGGGAGAGTTCTGGCATTCTGTTTTTATGTTTTCATTAAGAAAATTTATAGAAGTAATATAATTCAATGAGATGCTAGGCCTCAGTACCTCTCAACATTTTTTTTTTAAATTTTTGTAATGAGTTCTGAAAATGTTTTTGATTTTTGCTCAACTAAATTTTCGGCCAGGCTCAGTATCTACTTAAGTGAGAGTTCTGGCTTTCTGTAGCATGTTATTGTACAGCCTAGTTATAAGAGTACCAGAAACCGATGAGATGCCGGGACTCAGTAACTTTAAACATTTTTCTTTGCATTTTTTATTGCGTAGAATGTACATTTCCTTGATTTTAGCTAAGCTAAATCTTCAACCAGGCTCTGAGGAATCTTCAGTGAAAGTTCTGGCTTTCTGAAGCATGTTTTTATAAAGTCTAATTATAGTTGTTATAGAAACCGATGAGATGCCTGGCCTCAGTACCTCTCAACATATATTTTGATATTTTTTTTGCGTTCAGTGTAATATACACTCTGTAGCATGTTCTTGTACAGCCTAGTTATAAGAGTACCAGAAACCGAAGAGATGCCTGGCCTCAGTACCTCTTAACATTTATTTTGAATTTTTTATTGCGTACAATGTATAATTTCTTGATTTTAGCTAAGCTAAATCTTCAACCAGGCTCTGTGAAATCTTTGGAGAGAGTTCTGGCTTTCTGTTGTATGTTTTCATAAAGAAAATTTATAGAAGTAATATAATTCAATGAGATGCTAGGCCTCAGTACCTCTCAACATTTTTTTTTTGGTTTTTTTGCGTACCGTGTATATTTCCTTGATTTTAGCTAAGCTAAATCTTCAACCAGGCTCTGTGGAATATTGAGTGAGAGTTCTGGCTTTATGTTGTATGTTTTTATAAAGTACAGTTGCAACAGAAACAGAATACGACGAGATGCCGGGCCTCAGTACCTCTAAACATTTTTTTTGATTTTTTTATTGCTTAGAATGTACATTGCCTTGATTTTAGCTAAGCTAAATCTTCAACCAGGCTCTGTGGCATCTTTAGTGAGAGTTCTGGCTTTTTGTAGCATGTTTTTATAAAATTCAGTTATGTGAGTAATATGATTCGATGAGATGCTGGGCCTCAGTAACATTTAACATTTTTATTTTATTTTTTGTAATGATCTCTGAACATTTTCATGATTTTTGCTCAACTTAATTTTCGACCAGGCTCAGTAGATACTTAAGTGAGAGTTCTGGCTTTCTGTAGCATGTTCTTGTCCAGCCTAGTTATAAGAGTACCAGAAACCGAAGAGATGCCTGGCCTCAGTACCTCTTAACATTTATTTTGAATTTTTTATTGCGTAAAATGTATAATTTCTTGATTTTAGCTAAGCTAAATCTTCAACCAGGCTCTGTGAAATCTTTGGAGAGAGTTCTGGCTTTCTGTTGTATGTTGTCATAAAGAAAATTTATAGAAGTAATATAATTCAATGAGATGCTAGGCCTCAGTACCTCTCAACATTTTTTTTTAGGTTTTTTTGCGTACCGTGTATATTTCCTTGATTTTAGCTAAGCTTAATCTTCAACCAAGCTCTGAGGAATCTTCAGTGAGAGTTCTGGCTTTCTGAAGCATGTTTTTATAAAGTCTAATTATAGTTGTTATAGAAACCGATGAGATGCCTGGCCTCAGTACCTCTCAACATATATTTTGATAATTTTTTTGCGTTCAATGTATATTTCCTTGATTTTAGCTAAGCTAAATCTTCAACTAGGCTCTGTGGAATATTGAGTGAGAGTTCTGGCTTTATGTTGTATGTTTTTATAAAGTACAGTTGCAACAGAAACAGAATACGACGAGATGCCGGGCCTCAGTACCTCTAAACATTTTTTTTGAATTTTTTATTGCTTAGAATGTACATTGCCTTGATTTTAGCTAAGCTAAATCTTCAACCAGGCTCTGTGGCATCTTTAGTGAGAGTTCTGGCTTTTTGTAGCATGTTTTTATAAAATTCAGTTATGTGAGTAATATGATTCGATGAGATGCTGGGCCTCAGTAACATTTAACATTTTTATTTTATTTTTTGTAATGAACTCTGAACATTTTCATGATTTTTGCTCAACTTAATTTTCGACCAGGCTCAGTAGATACTTAAGTGAGAGTTCTGGCTTTCTGTAGCATGTTCTTGTACAGCCTAGTTATAAGAGTACCAGAAACCGAAGAGATGCCTGGCCTCAGTACCTCTTAACATTTATTTTGAATTTTTTATTGCTTAGAATGTACATTGCCTTGATTTTAGCTAAGCTAAATCTTCAACCAGGCTCTGTGGCATCTTTAGTGAGAGTTCTGGCTTTTTGTAGCATGTTTTTATAAAATTCAGTTATGTGAGTAATATAATTCGATGAGATGCTGGGCCTCAGTACCACTTAACATTTTTATTTTATTTTTTGTAATGAACTCTGAACATTTTCATGATTTTTGCTCAACTAAATTTTCAACCAGGCTCTGTGGAATCTTCAGTGATAGTTCTGTGAGTAACATAATTCGATGAGATGCTGGGCCTGAGTGCCACTTAACATTTTTATTTTATTTTTTGTAATGAACTCTGAACATTTTCATGATTTTTGCTCAACTAAATTTTCGACCAGGCTCAGTAGATACTTAAGTGAGAGATCTGGCTTTCTGTAGCATGTTCTTGTACAGCCTAGTTATAAGAGTACCAGAAACCGATGAGATGCCTGGCCTCAGTAACTCTTAACATTTATTTTGAATTTTTTATTGCGTACAATGTATAATTTCTTGATTTTAGCTAAGCTAAATTTTCAACCAGGCTCTGAGAAATCTTTGGGGAGAGTTCTGGCTTTCTGTTGTATGTTTTCATTAAGAAAATTTATAGAAGTAATATAATTCAATGAGATGCTAGGCCTCAGTACCTCTCAACATTTTTTTTTAAATTTTTGTAATGAGTTCTGAAAATGTTTTTGAATTTTGCTCAACTAAATTTTCGGCCAGGCTCAGTATCTACTTAAGTGAGAGTTCTGGCTTTCTGTAGCATGTTCTTGTACAGCCTAGTTATAAGAGTACCATAAACCGATGAGATGCCGGGACTCAGTGACTTTAAACATTTTTCTTTGCATTTTTTATTGCGTAGAATGTACATTTCCTTGATTTTCGCTAAGCTAAATCTTCAACCAGGTTCTGTGAAATCTTTGGTGAGAGTTGTGGCTTTCTCTTGTATGTTTCCATTAAGACAATTTATAGAAGTAATATAATTCAATACGATGCTGGGCCTCAGTACCTCAAAACATTTTTTTATAATTTTTTATTGCGTATAATGTATATTTCCTTGATTTTAGCTAACCTAAATCTTCAACCATATTCTGCTGATACTTGAGTGAGAGTTCTCGCTTTCGGCAGCATACTTTTTAAAGTCCATTCATATTATTATTTGAAATGGAGGAGATCCTAGCCTAATAGTTCAAATGTTTTATACGAACCAGAACTCCCAGCTGTACCTTAGCATCTCACTCTTTTATGAATATTTTGTTTATAACAATGATTTATAATTATTGTGGATGTTTTAAACACTAAAACTCTTTCGGGACTTGTTTGAGAGACCTAGACTTATCGTTCGAATTTTAAAACCAGGTATAACTGGGACTTCAGGGCTGTATAAAGATACGACCTGGAACGACCAGTTATACCTCAAGATCTCACTACTGTTCGGATATTTCGTTTATATTTTTTTAGGGATTTAAATTAGATTCAACCGACAGAACTATCAAAATAATAGGTTTAGGATGCAGAACTCTTTTGCGTCCAACAACAACAAGGTCAATTTTGAGAAATTCGATGAGATGCTATGATAAGTATTGCGAAGTTAGCATCTCATTTTTTCATAATGCTGATATGCAAAATTTTTATAGCAAAATTTATAGAACTATTGATAAAACGCATCAAGAACTGTAAACTATGCGGAATGCCCTTATATGTGGGGTTTTTTTGAGAAATTTGATGAGATGCTATGATATGTATTGAGAAGTTAGCATCTCATTTTTTCAAAATGCTGATATTCAAAATTTTTATAGCAAAATCGACGGAACTATTGATAAAACGCATCAAGAACTGTAGAACTATGCGTTATGCCCTTATATGTGGTGTTTTTTTGAGAAATTCGATGAGATGCTATGATATGTATTGCGAAGTTAGCATCTCATTTTTTCAAAATGCAATTTTGATAGTAAAATCGACGGAACTATTGTTAAAACTTATCAAGAACTATAGAACTATGTGGGATGCCATTATATGTGGTGTTAATTTGTGAGATGCTAACATTTGAGATGCTAACTTCACACACCCACAAACATCCATCCATCCAAACTTTCGCATTTATAATAGTAGTAAGAAACAGAACCGCGTTGATCTTCAAGGTTAAGCAAAGCTGGCCGAGGTCAGTACGTGGATGGGTGACCATCATAACCGAGATTCCTTCGTGCCTCGAAAAGCAGATTAAGCTGTTAGTCCTAGGTGTCATTTAAACATCTTTGACAGTCATTTCGGATAGGCAGTCGTTCCATGCGTGATAGTGGTACTCAGCTGCATCTGATTATACTGGAAGGCGACTCCAACATAGTGCGAAAAGACTAGGCTATTTGTTCCTTCAATAGAATCCTATAGTGTGTGGTATGGTATTTTGAATTTAATGGTATTTTGATTTTATTGGTATTTTGATTTAAACGATATTTTGATTTTAATGGTATTTTGATATTAATGGTATTTTAACGGTATTTTGATTTTAATTGTAATTTTAATTTTGGTTTTAATTGAAATTTTAATTTTGGTTTTAATTGTATTCTGATTTTATTTTAACTTTGATTTTTATTTAATTTTATGTGATCTTGATTCTGGCTTGATTTCGATTTTAATCTGGAGTTTGATCAAAAACATAATCATGTGTGCCTGCTTGAAATTAGATGAGTATAAGAACTCATAAAATTTTAGGCACCCAATGTGAATCGGCAAATAATTAATTAATGGTGTGCTTACCTGTAAGAAATTGGTACACTATAGTATATTGAATGTGTACGTACGGGAAGTGGCGGGGTAACCCCATTACAAATATCCTTATAACTTACCGGGGCTGCTTCAGTTTTGTGCTATAGAACAATTGTATGAGAAACTATAAAATCTTTTTTTTTTATCTCATGTTTTTACATGACTACGGCAAAGCAAAAGGGAGGGTTATTGTATCAGTGTATCCAATTGTAGGTGAGCCAAATAAATTAAATAAAAAATAATATCATAAATTTACGGCCTATGAAAATACTGATTATACCTATGTTTGCCGAAACTTGTGCTCACTGCTATTGCGCGGCCGCGATTACTTTTTCTCTCTGTGGTATTAACCAAATGTAAGGTGTCGGTTACACTACTACCGTTCCCACTGGCGGTATCACCAATATGTCAACTAGATCGCCGTTGACAACACTGGCCGGAGAAACAATGGCTATTCTACATTAATAGCAGTAACGCTATTATAACAGGATTATTGCTGATGCACATTGTTTTTAGAAAGAAAATAAATTCCTTCGGTTTTATTTTTTAATTTTCTTTAAAGAAGACAGGGAAGAAGCTTGTTGCTTTTCGTGTTTACTGGTTAAAAACTTTACAAATTCATCTGGGTGTTTGGTCTTCAAGTGATTTTTAAGTGAAATATTGGTAGGTACGCCCTTTGCTTGAATAATCCTTTTTACATAAGTTACAGTTTGCGGTTTCTTGATTTACTAATTTAAAATATGTATGTGGTGTATGGGTATATGTATGTTGACGGACGGTGCCGTATGGTGACGGACGTAAACAATTTCACCATTCCATATCTTCCCGTGGGTATCGTAAGAGGCGACTAAGGGACACCCCAGATAATGGGCATCAGCGTTCTCTGTGCATTTTAACAATAAACTGCAATCGCCAACCTTTCTGCCAAGCGTGGCGATTACGGCAAACCCAAACAAAGCAAAATTAAAAGCACAAGATATAAAAAGTCTACCTGTCTACCCTCGACTACGGTAGCGGTCGAGGCGATGGCGTGGCAAGAGGTGCGATGAATCCCCGGAGTGGATCCGGCTACTCCAATAAACACCGACGAGTGGACCTGGCAACATCTAACACGCAAATACTCCGGACCGAAAACTCACTTCACCGTTGTCATGGGAGACTTCAACGCAAAACGAGACGAGGATGAGGTGCAAGTGGGGAGTTCGACGTCGGAACTACCGGGGTCACATAATGGCCAGAATTATGGAGAAGGAGGGCCTCTACATGGTGAACTCGTTCTTCAGAAAGCGTGAGCACAGGAAGTGGACCTGGCAAAACCCCGATGGTGCAACTAAAAACGAGATCGACTTCATCATGTCAACCAAGAAGAAAATGTTCAATGATGTCTCAATTCGGTGAAAACCGGGTACATTGAACATTAATATCAAGCTTGGAAGTTCTCGACTGGAAAACATACTTGAGGGGAAAACCCCACAGGCATGGTGCAGGGCTGTGGTGGTACTCTTCTTCAAGAAGAGTGACAATGGCCTACTGAAGAACTATAAGCCCGTCTCGCTTCTGAGCCATGTCTACAAGCTGTTTTCAAGAGTCGTCACGAATCGTCTCGCGCGCATGTTTGACGATTTAAAGCCTCCCAAACAAGCCGGATTCCGTAAAGGCTTCAGTAGCGTAGACCACATACTTACGCTGCCGCAGGTTATACAGAAGACCGAAATGTACAATCTGCCTCTCTGTATAGCGTTTGTGGACTACAAACGCCAAGCGAAAGAAAGCCTTCGATTCGATCGAGAACCGGCTGTTCTGCAGTCTCGCCAACGGTGCCAAATTGGCTACCGGAACATCGAGGTGTTGAAGTGTTTATACAAAAACGCCACCATGTCAGTTCGACTTCAGGATCAGCCCTCAAAATCCGTCCTTCCGCAGCGAGGTGTGAGACAGGGAGACGTCATATCTCCGAAACTGTTCACCGCTGCATTGGAGGATGTCTTCAAGGTTCTGGACTGGAGAGGGCTAGGCATCAACGTCAATGGCGAGTACATCACTCACCTTCGGTTTGCCGACGATATAGTGGTCATGGCTAAGACCATGGAGGACCTCAGTACAATACTCGATGACCACAGTAGAGCTTCCGAAAGAGTGGGTCTTAGGATGAACATGGACAAAACCAAGATTATGTTGAATGCCCATGTTACACCCGCTTCTATCAAGATCGGAGATTCTACACTCGAAATTGTGGGCGACTATGTCTACCTGGGAAATACGATCCAGTTGGGTAGGGCCAACTTCGAGAAAGAGGTCAACCGTCGAATCCGACTCGGCTGGGCAGCGTTCGGGAAGTTGCGCGGTATCTTCTCGTCTAACTTACCACACAGTGTCTCAAGGCAAAAGTCTATGACCAGTGTGTATTACCAGTGATGACATATGGCTCTGAGACGTGGTCGCTTACAATGGGCCTCATCAGAAAGCTTACAGTCACTCAAAGGAGATGTATATGCAAATGGAGAGGTATATGATCGGCGTTTCCTTGCGTGATCGAATCAGAAATGTAGAGATCCGCAACAGAACCAGAGTTACCGACATAGCCCGAAGAATTGCAAAACTTAAGTTGCAGTGGGAAGGGCACATTGCTCGCAGAACGGATGGCCGATGGGGCAGAAAGGTTCTGGAGTGGCGACCGCGAACCGGAAGACATTGCGTTGGAAGGCCTCCCACCAGGTGGACCGATGACATGGTGAAGGTTGTGGGGATCCGCTGGTTGCGAGACGCACGGGACCGGTCAAAGTTGCGACGCTTGGGGGAGGCCTATGTCCAGCAGTGGACGTCTTTCGGCTGATATGATGACGTATTTCACTTTTCAACGGAGGCCCTTTTATTTATCAAATTTCACAACAGCTTACGATAAAAACAATAACTGCCCTTTCATCCGCAATGACATATTATAAGAGTGCAGTGGTGGCCCAGTGGTATCGGCCGCGACTTACAAGTTGTAGGTCGTGGGTTCGAGCCCAGGCAGGCGCTTTACTTTGTGTAAATTATTTCTTCACCACTGCTCTCAAAACGGTGAAGGAAAACATCGTGAGGAAACCGGCATGTCCTAGAATCAAAAATTCGAAGACATGTGACATCCACCAACCCGCACTGGGCCCGCGTGGTGGATTACGGCCCATTCCCTCTTACAGAGAGGAGGCCTGTGTCCCAGCAGTGGGAACATTAATAGGCTGATGATGTGATGTGATGTGTGACGTATTATAACGTAATTAATAGTAATGATAGGACAAGTTTGTGTTTGTTTACAATCGCAATCGATGCGGTCGACCTCACGATTGGACAAAACTCGCAACCAAAAAGAACACGTGCCATATGCCCAGCTCCCTCTGCAGTCATGTCACGATTAAATTAATAATAATATAAATAATTAATACAAATTAATAATAAGTAAAAAAAAGACGTGTGGCACTCGGGGACTGGCGCGGTAAAGCTATTGCATAGCATTTTGTATCAACTTATGCAATTATATTTTTTTTTTTTTTTTTTTTTATTCATGCAGTATTGCTTTTTCTTTGATATTAATTCAAGTTACACTTTTTGAGCGTGGTGACCGATAAGAAAACAAATTTTTCTATTATTAAATAAATAAAAATAGTTAATATTGTTTATTAAACGAAAATATCTAGGTATAAATAATAGGTATAAATAATTAGGTATAAATAGTGTAATGACACACCAAAACAATATTCATTTATAAAAAAATAACAATATTAAGAAGTGATTATCGAATTTAGCGCGATGTACATTTATATAGATATAATATCATATATACTTTCTCTGCGCGGCATTCATGTGCATTATCTATACACCAAAAACAAGTTTCGTAGAGTCGTACAATACGTCTAATCGCACACAACGCCGTGTCGAAGACTGCCGAACTGAAACGACGTTAGACGATGCACGGCCTTCAAGCCACACCTCCTTGCCCGTCGGAGTGGGGAGCGTGAGGTTTTTTTTCGTTACGGAATTTCTGGATTCGGTCCCCGCGCTCAAGGCCCGCGATAGAAGCTATGCAATAGCTTAAAAATAATGAATAATGATTGAAAATAATTAATAAAAATTATTAAAATTTATATAAAAATAAATTTGTAACAATATTAATAATCAGCATCTATCAATGCTGATGCTGATATTGAAAATGATGCTGATGTTAGCAACAACCCTAGTATCTATCTATAAAAGCGAAAGATCACTCATTCACCTATCACGAAATATCGAAAACCGCTTGACGTATAAAGATGAAATTTGGCAGAGAGGTAGTTTATAGTTAGTAAACGTCCGCTAAGAACGGATTTTGCGACAGTGCCGAATTTAGGGGTCTAAGGGCTCTCGCAAATTTGTATGAAAGTCCTTCATTTTTTGAGCAACAAATTTAAAATTCGGCAAGGAGGTAGCTTATAGTTAGTAGACGTCCGCAAAGAACGGATTTTGCGACAAGGCCGGATTTAGGGCGTCTAAGGGCTCTCGCAAGTTTGTATGAAACTCCTTTATTTTTTGAGCTACTAACTTAAAACTTGGCAGGGAGGTAGTTTTTAGCAAGTCTTTTCTTATAAACAGTATACGCTTCTATAACAAGTTGCCAAAGTCAGTTATTAGAACTGACCGATGGAAAGTTCAAAAACTTCATCAAACGTGTCCTTATTATAAAAGCATATTATAAAATCAAGGACTACGTTGAAGATAAAAATTTTGGCTCCTTCTGCGCATGCGGCTTCCCTGGTAACTGGTACAAATATGTGGATGTCTCTAACTATTCTCAATCTCATTTTTTCTTTTTTTTTTCTCTTCTTTTAATTGGACTTTTTACAATGGTTTTCAATCATCTTTATAACCCTTTGCTAAGAATAGTTACAGCACTGATAACTACATTTGTGCCACATGTTAAATTTAGTCTTGTTATACATTTATTTTTATTTTTTTTACCTTTGTATAGATGCTTTTACCGATTGTTTTTTGAATGTGTGAACATTGTAGGCCTTCTAGATTTCTAGATGCTTGATAACATCTGATAACTTTTTTTCTCGTTTTACTTTTATTTTTAGTTTCTAACGTCTTATTGTCGGGCTTACGTTGTCCCCCCATATCTAAGAAATGCTGTAACATGGAAATATTGTAAAAACAAACCATATTTTTAAAAGAGTAACCATGGAGTTTCTTGCCGGTTCTTCTCCATAGGAAACGACCAACCCGAACCGTGCGCCGTGCATTATGTAAAATAAAAAAATTGATTTGATTTGATTTATAGTTAATAGACGTCCACTAAGAATGGATTTTGCGACAGGACCGGATTTAGGGGGTCTAAGGGCTCTCGCAAGTTTTATGAAACTCCTTAATTTTTTGAGCTACTAACTTAAAACTTGGCAGGGAGGTAGTTTATTGTTAGTAGACGTCCGCTAAGAACGGATACTCGTATTGCGACGGGGCCGGATTTAGGGGTTCTAAGGGCTCTCGCAAGTTTGAGTGAAACTCCTTAATTTTTTTGTGATACAAAATTGAAATTTGGCAGGGAGGTATTTAATAGTTGGTAGACGTCCGCTAAGAATGGATTTTGCGACATGGCTGGATTAAGGAGGTCGAAGGGCTCTCGCAAGTTTGTACAAAACTCCTTAATTTTTTGTGCAACAAACTTTAAATTTGGCAGGGAGGTATTTAATAGTTGGTAGACGTCCGCTGAGAACGGATTTTGGGACAGGGCCGGATTAAGGAGGTCGAAGGGCTCTCGCAAGTTTGCACTAAAACTCCTTAATTTTTCGTGCTACAAACTTTATATTTGGCAGGGAAGTATTTAATAGTTAGTAGACATTTGCTAAGAACGGATTTTATGTCAGGGCCGGATTAAACTGGTCTAAGCACTCTCGCAAGTTTTTATGCAAGTTCGTATTTTTTTTGTCCTGAAATTTACCAAGTCTAGAGTTTATGAGTAGGAGACATAAGCTCAAGCATAGGCTGTTGACTGAAATATAAAAATAGTTTGCGTTAAACATCAAACGATACCTATATCTTTGTAACCAAGCGGAAGAAGTCGCGGGCAACAGCTAGTAACATAACACAAAATTTGCGAAGAGACTAACAGTTAAGCAAAAGATTTATGCATTAATTACCCACTGAATTTTAGTCAAAACATTTAATTTTACAGCACGGTTGGCGCTGTGATTGAGCGATTGGTTGCTGCGCTACATGTCTCTGTTTCGATTCCCGCGCGGGGAAAAAATATGGTCTACATAATACAGTTGTGCCGGGTTCTGTTGGTGTATATGAGAGATAAATGATTTCTGTAAGTTGGTTTGTACAAACACTTATACATGTCAATCATATTTTTTTGAACTAGATGAGGTCGGCGTTTCTTATCTGACTACTCAGTGAAGAAAAGCCGAAACAAACTCAGAGGTCACAGTCTCTTTTAAAGTCCAGACATAATCTTGGTCAGATCATGTGAAGACCATGTAGATTGGTGTCTGAAATGGTCTTTTGAGGAAAGAACCAGACAGATTGAGTGGACCTGTCCAGTCAGTGCACGCATTTGTCAATAACGACAACGATTCGACGAACAATACCAAAGAAAGGGCATTTAGGTAGGCCGCATAAATTACTCAAACTGCCAGACCATGATTAAAACAAACTGAGAAAAATTAAAAAACCGGCCAAGACGAGTCGGACTCGCGCACGAAGGGTACCATAATCGCAAAAAATGGTAAAAAAATCACGTTTCTTGTATGGGAACCCCACTTAAATATTTATTTTATTCTGTTTTTAGCATTTGTTTTTATAGCGGCAACAGAAATACATTCATCTTTGAAAAATTAAACTGTGTAGCTATCATGGTTCATGAGATATAGCCTGGTGACAGACAGATAGACTGACCGACAGTGGAGTCTTAGTAATAGGACCCCATTTTTGCCTTTTGGGTAAGGAACAAAAAAACAACTGAAAATGATTAAACTTTCAAAACCGTGCGTCGCGCAATAAAAAATGCAGGTAAAAAAGACAAGGAAAAATGCTATGGCAATTGTAACCATCTTGATAATGTACATATAAAGTTATACCAACACTATTGGCACGAGTTAACTATTATACACATTAGAAAACTGGGTTAATAGTTATATCAATCGGTATAATTTTATTAAGGTTAATTGAAATTCTTCACTTTGTTTATACATCTATGATTATATAGACAGTTAGTGTCTTAATGAATGAAAAGATAAAATTATGATAAATGTTTAAATGATATTATATAAATAAAGATTGTAGCAATATAAATTAAGATAATTGATATTTATTAAAACAGTAACGATTTATTTTATGCTCATTCGTAGGAAATGACGAAGCCATTGACTTCCCGACTTTCAATTGTAGATATTTGCCAGGCGTTATGGGTAGTTAGAAGCAGTGGTGACCCAGTGGTATCGGCCGCGACTCACAAGTTGTAGGTCGTGGGTTCGAGCCCAGGCAGGCACTTTACTTTGTGTTAATTATTTCTTCACCACATCGAGGACATGTGACATCCACCAACCCGCAATGGGCCCGCGTGGTTGATTACGGCCCATTCCCCCTCTCAGAGAGGAGGCCTGTGTCCCAGCAGTGGGAACATTAATAGGTTCATGATGTGATGTGATGTGATGGGTAGTTAGAAGAACGAAAGTCTACCACTCTCACTTATGGGTCCAATATAAGAGCCGGTCCACACGGAGGCCTCAGCCTTGACAGTTCTTCTCCACGTAGGTATTTTCCGAACGGATGGTAGAATCACTTAATCACGATCCAGCCCTAACGACGCCCTGAGCCGAGGTTCGAACCCATAGGGGGTAGCCCTCAGCGTGGTCGCTTAAGGCAGTGGCAGGTTAAGCTTTTTGTGTTTAGCTGGAGGCTATAGTTTAGTCTCTACATGGAAGACTGGTTAAGCAGATAGTAAATCGAATGATTTAACTGTGAGAAAACATTTATTTAAAAAAAAGTGGCCTCAGCTTTAGTATGTAAATCGACGCAGCGACGGTTCAGCGCGCTACGTCGGGTCGACGCAACGCTGTGTGTGGAGTGTGGACCGGCTTTTAATCGGTAACGGGTTGCGGACATCAGATTGGTCGTCGTGTGAAATAAACTGTGTCCAATGTAACATCGGGTTCATATGTTTAGTATCGGGATGTTAAGATACAGAAAAATAAATGACAGGGCAAGGAATTCATATAAATGTATAAGATCTTTGTTGATGAACAGAGGTCTCAGGTCTATGTTACATCAACTCTCGTTTAGGACTTAAAACATCGTACAACCGGACATCTCGTCTTTACCTGCTTCCCTACAACCCAGCTTAATTACTGTCAAGCACACTATCTTACAAAGTACGGCATTTTTACAAATACAATTCCCACACAAATTCTTAAACTATTTACTAAATTAAAATAAAATAAACTTACAAAAATTTATAAAAATCTGTTCGCAAGATGTTTAGTTTTACAATTTCTTAAACCCTGCCATAAAATTACACTCTAATACAAAAAGTACATAAATGAGCCTACAAACTATTTTTCCAATTCCACAGCTGCAGTGAAGTTAAGACTGAGAGTTGACCTTAACGTAGTTGGGAAAAGGCTAGGCAGAGCCATAGATAATGTCATTATCATCATTTCATCCAAAACACCTCAACTGGTGGACATAGGCCTCTCCCAAATGTAGCCACTTTGACCGGTCTTGTGCGTATCGCATTCACCGAATTCCCGCAGCCTTTACCAGGTCATTTGTCCAGAGAGAGCTCTGCTTCCAATGCTGCGTCTTTCAATACGCGGTCGCCACTTCAAAACATTTAAGTAAAGTTAAAAACGTTTATTTGCATAGATTGTAGGTACAGTAAATAAGATGTGACAGTTAATAAAACCCCCGAAACAAAAACACGTAAAAAGCAAATTAAATAATTATAATTAAAGACGCGAGTACGAGGTTTATTTTTTGCTTTTTAGAGGTTTTTGTGTCGGGGGTTTCCTAAATATATAATTTAACTTTTAATTCATGCTTTTTAAACTACATATTATAATATACCTAGTAGTAAATACGCTTCAATCGACAATCTATCGAAACACGTAATTGTAACACGATATCTTTCGAAAAAACCCAGATTCAAAGAGTAAAATGCGGATATTAATCAAGCAAACTCTCGACAAAATCACCTTTCAAACAAAAAAAAAACTAAATCAAAATCGGTTTATCCGTTTAGGGGCTATGATGCCACAGACAGACACGCATATACACAGATACACAGCAACACACGTCAAACTTATAACAGCCCTCTTTTTCCGCCGAGGGGGGTTAAAAATATGGGTGATCCTTGTACAATCTACCATATACCATTTGTCGATACTTTTGCGGGGCGACAGTTTATCATACCTTGTCTCTAAATACCTTCACGATGATCTAATTCTCTGAATAAACCACGACGTAAAATGGCTATACTTTTAGGTAGGATCGTATCTAATCTGGGCTTACAATGATTTACAGGTCTCCAGCGATGCACTTAAGTGCATTTAAGAGGTCCATTCAAATGTCTGATCAAATCAGCGAGCGAATTGCAATTAGCTTTTTTGTGCGAATTAGTGTTTTAAATATGGGAATATCACTGGAGTTAGAAGTGATTCAGTTGGTATTTACCAGAGTTATTTAAATGTTGCACCTATTCTATCTGCATTTAAATAGGCACTACGATTGGCGATACATAAATGTATGTCAGGTTCTTTCTAGGGATTAGAGCCTTTCTTATACCAACATGGCCAATATGCTTTTTCCTAGTAATCCTACTTCGACTGAAAACTGTTTGTATGTTTGATAAATTAATCAATAATTCTTGTTGGGCCGACTGAACGAATTCAAATTAAATTGGCATTATGAAATGGGATACTCTTCATCCGGTAGCACGTCCCGGTGAGATAATTGCCTCTGGTAAAGGATTTTTATATTTTATTTACTATTCTCAGGCTGAAGACGGAAATCACAATATCCCTTTTTAAACGACTTACCAAAAAGGAGGAGGTTCTATGTACGACATAACGTTTGTTTTTTAGGGTTCCGTACCCAAAGGGTAAAAACGGGACCCTATTACTGAGACTCCGCGGTCCGTCTGTCTGTCTGTCTGTCACCAGGCTGTATCTCATGAACCGCGATAGCTAGACAGTTGATATTTTCATCGTTGATTTGTTATAGCGGCAACAGATGATGTATATCTGTTGCCGCTATAACAACAAATACTAAAAACAGAATAAAATAAATATTTAAGTGGGGCTCCCATATAACAAACGTGATTTTTGTTTCGTTTTTTGCGATAATGGTACGGAACCCTTAGTGCGCGAGTCCGACTCGCACTTGGCCGGTTTCTTTTTATATTCACGCATATCTCCGTCAATTTTGAACCGATATTGAAAATTCTTTTTTTGTTTGAAAGAGTATGTTCCGAAATTGGTTCCATTTTATGGGTTGTGTCCATAACTCAAAAAATTGGTACCTACGAAAGACACCGATTTCCAAAAATAAAGTTATTTTTCACTTTGTAGTTTTTTAATTTGGAAGTCGGTAGTATTTTATGTAAAAAAGCTATATTATATTTGATATAGGCTCGCGCTTGACCACCATCTCACTTGATGGTAAGCGATGATGTGGTCGACGATGGAGCACGCTTGCCTAGTAGTAACCTATTCACTCTTGACTTAAAGACCCCTAGATTGTAGCTATCGGGAAACACAGACTCCGGCAGGGAATTCCACTCCTCAGCTTTTTTTAATGAAGAATTAAAATAAGTACTATAGGATTCAGTATAATCGTTCAATAGCGAGGGCCAAGGAAACAGTTACCGCAGACCTGTTTCAGAATGAAAACAGGTTGATTTCACTCTCGCCACTGAACTCCGAAAGTGTACTCGATTTACTTTGCAACGGTAAGGACATTGCAATAAAAAGTAAAAAAGTGTGGTGATAAAAATAACTTTTATTAATTAACTAGTTATTTGCACGGCTTCGTTCCCAGGCATTGCATTTTCCGGGATTAAAGTAGCCAATGACACTTACTGGTAGTAGAACTATCTGCCTGTGAAATAGTTTACGTAATCGGAACACGACTGCTTTTATCGGATAATTTTATTCCAGAGATTACTTATTCAAACAACAATAACACCATTAGGAACAGTTTATATTCAGCCCTATATTCAGCCCTATATTCTAAGTAATTTCCTCCACTCGACTAAATCAAATGGACAGTTATAGTTTGTTATTTGTTGATATCAATCAAGTGTCTTTATTTAACCGACTTCCCAAAAAGAAGGAGGTTATGATGCCACAGACAGACACAGTTATACACAGATACACAGCAACACACGTCAAACTTATAACAGCCCTCTTAGGTGGTGTTAGAAGTGATTCAGTTGGTATTTACCAGAGTTATTTAATGTTGCACCTATTCTGCATTAAAATAACCACTACGATTGCCGATACATAATGTATGTCAGGCTATTCCTAGACATTAGAGCCTTTCTTAAACCAACATGGCCAATATGCTTTTTCCCAGTAATCCTACTTCGACTGAAAACGAAAAAGAAGGAGGTTCTCAATTCGGATGTTTAGGTTTTTTTTATTTTTATGTATGTTCGGGCTCCCTTATATATTTTTTTGCAACGGATTGCAACGGATTTGCAAAATTATTTTTTTGTTCCAAAGAAGTTTATTCTGAAATGGTCCCATTTACATTTGGTAAAGATCTGATGAAGAACTTCAGAGATACAACAGAAATCTTTAATAAATGACGGCAAATCTCTCGAGAATGCCGCAATTGTATGTCTGTTGTGACCGTAATGAACCGTCATTACGGTGTGTACGTGTGTGTGTATATCACGCCAGAATGCTCTAAACAGGTACGTAGATGTGTACAGTTCACCCTGGTACACTCTCATTCCACTGGTTATGTTAAATTTACATGTTATTCGGGTAATCTATTCTGGTATCATATAAGTGGGTATTATAGGTACTATAGAACTTATCCATTATATACCTCTAAAAAGTGAAAAATAAAAAACTTTTTTGCAAAAAATTACAACCAATTTCCAAATAAAAACACTACTAAGTGAAAAATAACTTCAATTCCGGAAGGCGGTGTCAAAAAACGAAGAATCGGCAACAAAAACTAAACAAATTTACTTCCGAAATTGAAGTTATTTTTCACTTTGTAGTGTTTTTATTTGGAAGTCGGTTGTATGTTTTTTTATTATATTCTAAAGGTACCTAATTTAAATTAAAGTAATTGTTAGCTCTTCATAAAACTAACAAAAAAGATGATCAAAATTATAAGACATCTTTGATGAGCGGTTCAATATCGATGTAAGATAACATTATTATGTTATTAATACACCACTTAAATCTACTCACTTTAGCCACGATGATACTACAGATTTTTCCTCATGATTGATGTTTGTAAGCCTGTGTCACGTTCAGGCTTCTTGGTTATTCCAACGAAAGAGAAAACTTATGGTTTTTCCAGTTTCTTGCAGTATCGTGAGTTTGTTCAAACAAACTGGCTTTTTGATTACGTCATTTTAAATTATTAGATTTATTGTTTCTTTGCGGAAAATCATAATCTTAATACTAGTCTTTTCATCACAATTGTTTTACCTGTAGCGTATCACCATCATCAGCCATTTAATGTTCCCACTGCTGGGACACAGGCCTCTTCTCTGTGGGAGAGGGTTGGTGGATGCCACACGTCTTCGAATTTTTGGTTCTAGGACATACCGGTTTCCTCACGAAGTTTTCCTTCACCGTTTCGAGAGCAGTGGTGATGAAATAATTTACACAAAGTAAAGAAAGAAAAGAAAGAAAAGGAAAAGATTTTAGCTTAGAAAGGATTTTTGGGAATTCCACTCTTATAAGGGTAAAAAAGTTTGAATGAGATATCTATTGTTTGTAAGTTGGACACATGAAATTTTAGGTTTATGCTTTATTGGTTTTTGGAAATTCAGTCCCTAACGAGGTAAAAAAAGGGTTGAAAGTTAGTGTGGAATTTCTACAGTTTGTAAATTGGACATGTGATATTTTACATTTACGCTCTTGATTGATAAAAAGAATTCATGTATTTATTGATTGTTGAAAATTCCACCCGTAAGGGGGTTGAAATTTGTATGAAATTTCTACAGTTGGACACGTGAAATTTTAGGTTTATGCTGTTGGATGATAAAAAAAATTGGTTTTTGGATCACCCAGCTGAATGATGTTGAATGATGATGATACTACAGAAGCTGAGTTTATTAATCTATTTAATAAACAACTTCTTTAGAATGCAGTGCAATCTGATAATCATCCTTGTAAATAAAATCTTTATCACAAAACGTGTTTCAAAATGTGGTCGAGGAAGTTGTGGTTTTAACAAATTGCATCTAATTTTGGTTAGTTGACTTTTAGTCTAATGTATTCTACCTACCTAAAATATCAGAACTTGTGATTTTAGCATAACTTATGTACATCTAATGTAAGTAGGGTAACCACTTCAGCGAATAATGAAAGTTTTTGGGAATAACACTTTATTTGTAGTTAAGTTTCTTTAATTTAAATAAAACTTTTAAATATTCTGCTATTTATTTTTATTGGCCACTGCCTGACCAATGTTGATCTACAACTATTTATTTAAAGAGAATTTGTCACACTCTTTCATGGGGTCAAACCCTTTGCCTTGTAGAATTCATTTAAGCAATTAGGCTGCCAGTCTTCTGCTCACACACAACACAAGATTTTAATTAAGACAGATTTTTTAAATTAGGTTTAATAACCTAATTTAAAAAATCTGACTCTCAGCATTTTGCGAGTAGTACCATGCTGAAGAGGCAACGGGCTAGACATATTTGTTGAAGGACTGATCGCCGTTGGAGCAAAAAAATAGTGTGGCCGAGACCGCGTATCGGCACTTCGATATTCGTATCGTGGGCCGCCTCCTAGCATGGTCAGGTCTTAGTGGAAGCAGAAGGCAGAGAAGCAGGTGTTTTGTGACGCAGCTTGTAAAAGTCTTTGCTCTGACTAGCAATGTATGACAGATTAATGAAGCCCGCTGGGTATTGCCTCCCGAAAGAATTCATAGTTTGGCCTTGAATTGAAACTCATCCTTTACGAACATAATGTGTTAACATAAACTTCATTGTATAAAATGATTCGAGAGTCCAAAACTTAATCCTTATAATAAATAAAATTAGAAGGGTATGAGTCTGCTCCTGTTTCTTGGCTTCTAGTTCATCTTGCTGCTCGAGCTCTGCTAGAGCTACGGCTCATACATCCACAGCATAAAAAATCGTGTCACCCTAATAAAAATAAGTAGCAGAATGTTTAAAATGTTTATGTTTATGTTTAAATTACGTTAAAGTTATGTTTACAACGTAGAGATACTGCGGTGTGGTATACTATTATTATTCTTTTATTGGATGCTTTCATTGGTAAATACTCATTTCAAAAGAGTTCAATTATTTTTACTCTTTCATGGGGTCACACCGTTTTCCTTGCCGAATTCACTTACGCAATTATGGTGACCCTAGTTACAGATATTTAATCACAGTTTTTGGTCGACACTTCCGCGCAATTTGAATAACAAATGAAGGCATGTTCGTTACGTGTCATAACGTTAGATAATGAGTCTTTATACAACTGTGAATGAATTAGATGGATAAGATGAGTTTTTTGTACTATTAATTTGGTCAATAAAAATTTAGTACAAAAAATGTTAGGTTACCAGTTATGTTGTGTGTTTTACTTCGTGTAGTACAGGAAATACATGTTTACACAGCTTAAAAAAAGTTAATTAAAAATATCAAAAATCCCGACTGCTTAAAAAGCGAACTAAAAAGCCGTAAACAAGAAGAAAATCATGCTGTGCAGTCGGAGGATACATCTGGTTTCGGTCAGCCAGCTCGCGAATACGTAACTTTTTTACCCGACTGCCGAAGGAGGGTAATGTGTTTTTATTTATAACTTTTTAGTTATTTTTTTTATGAATTAGGTACATTTAAACATAGAAGTGTTATATATTTTTGAAATCACCTTTTAAAACCCTTTATTTTGATATCCCACACGATGGGTTTGGAAGTAAAAAACCATTTTGTCCCCCACAATATGGCGCCCAAAATCCGCCATTTTTCTAATTTCCAATTTTAATGTAGCCAGTGACACTCGCAGAGTTAAGACGAATCGATTGACGTATGAATCATCAAAATCGGTCCACGCGTTTGGTCTCTGGAACGCCACATAGGAACAAACATACATACATACTTACATACATACATACATACATATATACATAGACTGATAAACACATTACCCTCTTTCGGCAGTCGGGTAAAAAGTATGTGTCCATAGTCGGACTACTTTTAGCAGCCCGTGCCGCCGCCTTCAAGCGGTCACTGTTTGGCCGCGACTGCAAAAGTTATGATGTTGGTGGTTTATTTTGAACGTCAATTTTAAAAAGAAACTAGCGGACGCTTCGCGGGTTCACCCGCGTAATGCCCGTTCCCGTGGGAATACAGGGATTTAAAGTAGCCTATGTCACTCGGGGATAGTGTAGCTTCCCAAGGTGAAAGAATTTTTGAAATCGGTCCAGTAGTTTCGGAGTCTATAAAGAACATACATACATACTTTCTCTTTTATATATATTGATTAAGCTGTCGGCGCTGACAGCA
Source organism: Anorthoa munda (assembly GCA_945859665.1). Lineage (NCBI taxonomy): Eukaryota > Metazoa > Arthropoda > Insecta > Lepidoptera > Noctuidae > Anorthoa > Anorthoa munda. The sequence goes on from OX243904.1 coordinate 13,089,412, forward strand.
TCATGCAGTTCGTCTTTGGAATCTCTAAGATACATTAAAAGCTACTGTTAGGTAGCATAGACATTAACTTCCTTCCTTGAATATCGCACGATCAATCGTGCACATAGAACTAATGATTACGCTATGCGTAAGGACCGCAAAACGCAGCAAAATAGATTGAATTGCTGCTTATACTAAAGAATCCAAGGATAGATGTCTAAATAGTTGAAAACCGCCGAGTTATCCAGCTTGTAACCAATGGTTTTAAGCCCTCTCTTTCTCTACCACATAATAATATAATTAGCTATCTATAGATAATAAGACCATTACAGTTTTACAACAAAGTTAAAACGCAGGGCTGAATATGTTACAAATTGATATTGCTCATTTATTTTTAACTGTCTCCCGCGGCTTGGCTCCCGTCCTGCTATCTACCTACTTACTCTACCCTATCCTACCCTACCTACCTACCTACTCTACCCTATCCTACCCTACCTACCTAAACACCTACTGTACCTACCTACCTACCCTACCCTATATACACTATCCTACACACCTACTTACCCACCTATCCTACCATAACCTACCTACCTTATTACCTACCAATTTCTTAAACTATTTAATTGAATACAAAAGCGGCTATTGTGACTTAACTGTGATAGTTAGATATAATCTCTCGCGAACTTTTTTAGGTAATAAGGAACATTTGAGTCATGTAGTACATATTTTTTATGTATCATCAATGGTTTTCTCAGCGCACGCCAAATGAATTTATTATAACCCTAAGTAAGGCACAATTTTGCTACTTTGGGTTGAATTATTGCAATTTTGTTAAGGATCTCTTTTATGTCCGAAATTATAGCCTCAGGAATAATGTAGCATTCTAATGGTGAAATAATTTTTGAAATCGGACTAGTAGCTTTTGAGTTTATTCGTTACAAACATACAAATATTTCCTGTTATAATATTAGTGTAGAAGTGTAGATGGAGTACCAATAAAATAATTTTAACATATTTTATGATCATATTTAAAGGTCTGATCTCAATACTTCAGAGCAGAAATATTAACTTTCTCCCGAGCCTTGGCGTCAAGATGTAAAACGTTTTACTTTACGTGCGGCGTCCCACAAGGCTTTTACCGTTACAATCCGCGACAGGAATTCTTTTGCTTCGAGTAAATGTTACCGTAACATCGTGTTGGAGTTCGGAGACATTGACTTTGAAGCTACTAGGGGTTCTCAAACGAAAAAATATGGTAAAACCTGACAAGAGTAACACGACAATGCTACAAGATGTGACAAAGTATTTTCACAGGTTTTTTTTTGATGATTTCTGTACAAGCAGACATGAAAACACGTCGTCGCAATGTCGCTTCACTCCTGTCTGGGATTAACCCTTAGGCCTTAACACTTCTTCGCAATTTTGGATGTATAGCCACAACATGCTTTTATTAAAAAATCCGAAATTATAATTTGAAATCCGAACTGGTTTTTGATCGACGTCCATTGATTTATGGCTTTAAGTTTTTACAATTTTCTCTTTAATTCTTATTTCGTTTCGCAAAGATTAAAAAATAATGGGTCCTCGATCAAGATGCTCATTCCATTTTCTTCTTCAAACTCTGTCTTACGTTTTTTATATTATTCCAGCGTCAACATTGTTTTTTATTGAAAAATCTCATATGAACTACAAATTAATAATTGTTTACCAGTTGGTAAACAATTATTTATTTGTATTTCTTTATTTGTCAAGCAACAGTTCGTTTTTGAAATGTTTTTTTATGACAAATTTAAATGTTTGAGATAGGGTACTTAGGGCAACAAAAATATATTTGACAAGAAGATTGTTGTTCAGGGGGTTCCACGGGCAAAAATATTTGCTCGTGGTACCCCAAGGGGAACTAGACTGGGGGACCACGGGCAAGTACCGGTCCATTGTTAATTTCGAGAACTGTCTTTTTTTTCAAACCAGTATTTTATACAGGAATGGCAATACTTATTTTGAATAATTTGACAGTTCTTATTTCAAAATACATCATCTAACTCACATCCCAAACGTTCGATAACCGATAGTAGCGCCGTAAAATAATTTGGAAGATCATTCGAAAGCAAATCGATTCGTGTCACGTTTCTTTTGTGTATTGAATATATCCAGTTTTTACGAGTACAATATTAAGAATTGATATTTGGAATCGATATTTAAAAATCAACAATACCTACACTTTTTCAAGTCGTTTTTTGTAAGCTATTAGCGTTCAACTTGAACTTGACAGTTAACTTCGCATCATCTTGGTTCAAGGCTACATTACGTATGGTATGAATGTTGAATAATTTGCATACGTAATTCGCGCAGAGGTGTTAATTTTGATCAAAATCGCTGTTACATCGTTAGTTTGTTGTTTCCGTATGATTCAGTCCTTTGAAGTAATATGATGATATTTACGTGACATAAATATTCTGATTTATGTCACCTCGAGATGCTGCGTAAGAACATGACATCAACAATAGCATCGGCAATTTTTTTTATGGTATTTAATTTAAAAATAAACTGCCGGCCCGTGAACTGTAAAAAAACATGATTATCGTTCTTACTTAATCAAGTTCATTACGGCCGAAAGAGGTCCACTGCTGGATATAGACCACCCCCAAGCATCACTACATGGACGAGCTTCTCGCGTCCATTGTACTCCCGAGGCCATCATCAGATTATTGGTCCACCGTATACTTTGTAGAGGCGAATATATAGCGGTTTTTATTTGCAAGTTTTCTTTTATATTGAAGCAGATAGGATGTGAAGTACAGAGCTAGGAAAGCATCTAAACTTCGCTAACTTGATGTTTTCTCAGTTCGTTTTTGCTCCAACAGACACACATCCTTAGTAGATAGCAGGATACCGTTGGCCACCATTTTGACGTAATACTTAAATATGCTGAAGAATATCAAAATACAAAATACATTCACACTACAATCCCTCATAACAATAAGCAGGAAAATCAATGAACCTAGCCCATGAAATTATCATTAAACTCACATAGACAAAAATCAATCACAAAATGTAGAAATGACACAGCATTTTGAAACCACAGATATTCTATAACAGGCGGAGTGATACGCCTTGATATCCGGAAATCCATTGGTTTTGGTGCTGTATTGTCAAACTATTTATTTTAGTGGGATGTCTGGCTTCCGCGTCTATACAAACGTATGACGGAAATTAAACGGAGTTGTAACATTGGTTCCCTGAAAATTGTCGAGTTTTCCCACTGGAGGGTTTTGAGAGATTTAATCTGCTGGATGCTAGACGCACAGGGAGGGCCTAGTCGATGTGACAACACATAGGGGAGGCCTATGTCCAGCAGTTTGCAGTTTTACGCCCGAGATGATGATGATGATGACGATGAGGGTTTAGGTACGTGCGTGAGATGGTGTAGTGGGGTTTCACAATAAAAGTCAATGTGGGTACCAGCGATTTGTATTGACCGAATACACACAAAACACGTAACACATATAATTGTTCAGAAGGAGAACGGTAACAGACACAATATTAAAGGGTTCATAGCACGATATAAAGGAAACAGTTTAGGAAAAATGTGGATTACTTGATTACATCTTTTTCAGTTTGACGTATCGGTTTTTTGTGTCTCCTAGCAACCTGACGGCCTTAGCCGGCCAGTGTGTTCCGTAATTAAAAACTCTGTGCAGGAGAAGCCTACAAAGGCATTATGGGCATCAGTTTATCTATTTATAGAAGTACCTACATACTCCTATTCATACTTCCTATTTACAATGTAAATGTGAAAGTCTGTATGTTTAGCTCCTCGTGTGTAGATATTTATTAAACAATCACGCTTCAAGAGCTGAATGGATTTGGTTGAAACTTTGCAAAACTTGGCTGGGTCTAGGACAAAGAATTTTTTGTACTGGTAATCCGTTCCTGTTGTATTTATTCCACCACCAGACTACCCGGGACCACGGTCGTTGCAATACGGTCGAAACGTCGGGTTAAATAGGTAATATCCTATACTAAAAGTAATAATCTAAATTATCGCGTTAAATTCCCGTGATATATTGTTTTCCATTATGAAACGCTTTAAAGTTAGTATTTATTCAGTTTCACGCGGGTGCAGCCGCTGAGAAAACCTAATTAGGGTTGGCCAGTATTTGAATTACTTGTAATTAAAATACGTAATTGAAATACAAATAAGTATTTGTAATTCAATTACTTCTTAAAAATGTAATTTGTAATTGGTATTTCAAATACCTGACGCTGAGGTATTTTGTAGTTTGTATTTCAAATATTTATGAATATTAATACATTTAGCGGTCTTATTAATAGGTAAGTTCTGCAGAAGATAGCTTTCATAAGCAAAATGGCGACCGCGGACCGCGTACGTCAAATTGTCAGATGTCAATCTTTGATCCACTGATCGAAGTTCTCAATTGTCATTTTAGTTTCAAACGGTTACTTTCACGAAAACTCTGTGTATTAATTTAGTTTATTAGTACGAATATGTCATGATGGATGATCGACTGTATTTTGTATCTATACTAATGTTATAAAGCTGAAGAGTTTGTTTGTTTGAACGCGCTAATCTCAAGAACTACGGGTTGGAATTGAAAAAATATTTTTCTTTTGGATAGCCCATTTATCGAGAAAGGTTGTAGGCTATAAAACATCACGCTACGACCAATAGGAGCGGAGAATAAATGAAAAATGTAGCAAGAACGGGAAAAATTATTTCTTTTTGAGAGCTTTCATTGCGTGCGCTGCGTAAACGGTATAAGTTACGCAACAATCATGTATGTACTTATGTAGGGTAGGTAGGGTAGATAGGTAGGGGTAGTTGACGGGAGCGAAGCCGCGTGAGACAGCTAGTTTTAAATAAAAATACTTGTTAACAGAGGCCTGTGGGGTTTCCGGAGGCGGTTTAATTAATTCTGATACCAGAGGTGGCCACATCCCTCACACGAAAAGAAGAAGAATAAAAATACTTAATTGAAATACTGTATTTTGTATTTTTTATTTCAAATACACGACTGAAATACATGCGGGATAGTATTTTGTAATTTGTATTTTAATTAAAGCAAAGCATATATTTTTCCCACTCTGTACCTAATAAAAAGGAATTTTCTGAAACCAGAACGGTTACGGCTCTTAAGTTGAAGGTCAGAAGGTCACCCAAACGAGTTTAAGGAAAACAGACGCTTTGCTTTGTAATCGTTTTGTGTTTTTATCACAAAATATCGGGTTTTTATCTAGCGTAGTATAATCCATCTTTATTAGGATAATACCCACTGGAAATTGGCAGTTACATGTACAATAATTGCTTCTGGTAATAAGCTCTGATGAGCCGTAAAAACTATAAAATACCCATAGATTACTATTTATAACCATAAAATTGGAAATAAGGAAAGAAATAGCCTTATGAACACCCATAAAAAGTGGATTATGATTGCAGTATGATATAAGTAAGTTGGAAATCTTTGAGGTAATATTCATGTATAAGGTACTACATTTATAGTAGGTAATAATTGCCTAATAAGCTCTTATAAATTCACGAAAACTCATAAAAAATATGAATTTTCATGATTAATTGACTCCCGGTCCTAGATCGGCCTGTAACGAGCTGAGATTCGTGTTTTCGGCTCTGATTGGAACTTGCTCCAACTCCAAACCACGGAACAGCTCCGAACTATACTGTAAATTCAATGGTTTCCGTTCGAATTTATATATATACTTAACTAAAGTACCTCGCCTTACTACACTTAAACCAAGTTCAATTAGTTAGGTAGGTACGAGTATATATGTAAATCGTTACCGCTAATAAGCGGTCTTCTAATGTGTTTTTACTAAAACTAAATATAATTTTGATGTTACTGGGGTCTACCGCAGCCTTGGTTGCCAAAAATAAATAGAACAAAGTGTGAGAAAATTATCAAATTAACACTTTAATATTTATTTTATTACAGTACATACAAAATCAACTATTTTTAGAGTTAATAGTGTAATCTTATTTTTTTTATAAAATGGCTCTCTTAGGTATGTACCGACTTTGCCGGCCACAATCGGCGCCTTTCCCGTCCTATGAGTTCATGTGATAGGCCCCAGTCGGGGCTCGGATCGAACTATACGATTTCTGTTGGATTTTAAAAGTGAGCCATAGTAACTTAACACAATACCTACCAAGTAGGTTATGTTAATTGTTACCGCAAGCTCTTTTTTACTAAATCTAAATATAATGTTGATGGTACTTGGGTCTACCGCAGCCTTGGTTAGCAACGAGAAATAAAAATACGTATGAGAAAATTATCAAATTAACCACTGTAATATGCATTTTATTATAGCAGAAAATCAAGTTTTCAGGTCTTATATAATCTCATTTTTAGGGCTCCGTACCCAAAGGGTAAAAACGGGACCCTATTACTGAGACTCCGCGGTCCGTCTGTCTGTCTGTCTGTCACCAGGCTGTATCTCATGAACCATGATAGCTAGGCAATTTAAATTTTCACAGATGATGTATTTCTGTTGCCGCTATAACAACAAATACTAAAAACAGAATAAATTAAATGTTTAAGTGGGGCTCCCATACAACAAACGTGATTTTTTGGCCGTTATTTGCGATAATGTTACGGAACCCTTTGTGCGCGAGTCCGACTCGCACCTGGCCAGTTTTTTATTGTTAAAATGGCTGTCTTACACTAGGTTAATAGGACGTCTTAGGCTGGTAGCCGAATTCGTCCTATGATCCAGGCCAAGTTTTTTGTTTCGTTAACTCAACCAATAGTTAAATATGCTAACGCGTTTTACCGAAATTGGTTAGCATATTTAACCATTGGTTGAGTAAACTACGGATCAAAAAACTGGTCCTTATTAGTCATGAGAAGACTCAGCCGGTCTATTCTATAGACAGCTCACCGTAAAAACTTAGCCGGAGTACATAACGCTTGAACCCAACTGACAGTTTGGTTTAAGCTTACTCCGGCTAAGATTTCACCTTGATTGAATACATTGACAGCTCAATTCATATTATTCAATTCACCTAAGTTTTCATGTTGACATTTTAACAGAATAGACTGCCTTTCGCAATTAAAGTTGACCAAGCTAAGCTCCAAGTAATAAGGACACTAATAAGTATCTATGTAAACAACGCTTAGAACGAACCGCCTTCATGTCAGTACACGAAAATCGTCTGCCATAGGCGACCCAGTTTTTAGGGTTCCGTACCCAAAGGGTAAAACCGGGACCCTATTACTGAGACTTCGCGGTCCGTCTGTCTGTCTGTCTGTCACCAGGCTGTATCTCATGAACCGTGATAGTTAGACAGTTGAAATTTTCACAGATGATGTATTTCTGTTGCCGCTATAACAACAAATACTAAAAACAGAATAACGTAAATATTTAAGTGGGGCTCCCATACAACAAACGTGATTTTTATGCCGTTTTTTGCTATAATGGTACGGAACCCTTCGTGCGCGAGTCTGACTCACACTTGGCCGGTTTTTTGTAACCCATATCGCCTCCAAGACCGATATGTGTACATCTTAGCGAATCACAGGGCGGCGCTATATTCATTGTAGGATAGGACACTCAAGGCGAACATGCTTTTTTTATGAAATCTTCCTTGAATTTCTTTTGCAAACGGAGAGGCACAGCTAGCCTAGCCTATATATAACACTGCATAATAGGATTGTGATGAGGCGGCCTCGACGGACACAATATTTTCAAATTAAATACGTTACTAGTTCTATAATTATTATTGTACTATGGTTTGACGTGAATAGCGAGCAATTACGCGCTGTTTACTTTTTTTTATTTGAAAATCGCTTCAGGTCATCTATTATATAACGTTATAATGTTATAACGCTATGTATACCTAAAAATATACATAGGTACCCCATGCTATGTTGATGTACCTGCTTAAACATAATGCATTATTTGCTTTTTACGTTGGGACACAGACCCTTTTTGTTTGAGTGGGACTGGGCCTGAAACGCGGACCCAACGCAGACTGGGAGAAAATTCTTTGATTATTTTGCCAGTGTTCTCGATGTTTTCCTTCATCATCTTGAGCACTATCTTAGTAGAAATGACACTAAGTATAAAGCCCGCTTGGATTCGAACCCACTATCTACAACAGCTATATTCGTAGAGCCGGTAGTCAGTACCACGGGGAAACGTCTGCTCGCGTAGAAGCCTAACTCCTAAGTAGACAATATACAAAAATCACTTACCCCTTTACCTACTTCCATTCATCTTAAGCGCAGTCGTTCTTAAAAAATGTACAAACACACGTTTATTTGCTTGGTGACAGACAAACATAACAAACAGATGTTTTTCGGAAAACCTGACCAACAATGTTTGCAAAAAAGTCATAAAAAAGCCAGTTAGGTATCAAAATAATATCTTGGAAATAATGTACAAAGAACATACGTTTATTTGTTTCATAAACATACAAACAGTCGTATTTTTCAGAAATCCTGACCTACAGTATTTGCAAAAAGTAAAATTAGCTTACGCTTAGCAGGTAACAAAATATGTGGGAAACTGGGTAAACCCAACATTTCAAGTCATGCTATTTAGTAGTTCCACCGGTCCCACGTAATCAGATGAATTTTAAGTAGTCTGAAGAAGACGCTACAGTCATCCTTATGAAGAACAGTTTGGGTCATACTCGTATGATGACTCACTGTAGGCTTCATGTAACTATAAGTCTGATCATGCGGGGTGATGTTGCATGACTTAACAATAAAGTTCACGTTTGTGGTCATGGAAGTTCGTCATCAATTTGATTAACAATACTGTTAGCGATTTCGTGCAGCGTGATCTTTATAATTGATCCTAGAAATCCAACTAATATTATAAATGTGAACGTTTGTATGTTTGTGTTTCAATCACGCAAAAATGGGTAAACGTATTTGGGTGAAGTTTATTGAATTAAAACACGATACTTTCTATCCCGATAACCTCGGTATTGATCCCGTATAATGATAAAACACTTTTCATGCGGGTGAAGCCGCGGACAGAAGTTTATTTTTTTATTATACAGCACGGATTATTTGTAATCTATCGATTTGAATAACGGATTAATGCAATGAACAAATATTTGTAATGCCCTTAGATCCGTTTGCCAGTAGTTCCGGTTCTGATTGTTCGTGATGGCTATTGCCTATAAATGCATCTACCATTCTAATTTATTGTATACTCATGTTTTACAAAAATAAATATCTTATCTTATCTTGGTGCACAATAAAGTATATATAAATAAATAAATATATGAATTGAAAAACTCACATTGGTTGGCCCGGATTTGAACCCACGACCTAAAAAACGAGAGGCGAAGTCTTAGCCGAGCATGAATGTAATGTTTCAAAAAAATAGTCCAGGTTGCAAGTAATCGCAAGTTACCATACATTCTCTAGGTTGCTTGACATACTGATAGCGACTCGAAATGCCGAGATGTTTAGAGTTTTTATACGCGTCATTTAAGCGATTCCATACGAGTATAAGCGACGGTGGTGGTAAAAATACCAAAATGTGAGGGATTGACTTTTTTCCAAACGCTATGGCGGCGCATTCATTTGATAGAATGTCACTTGTATAGAGCCTTCGGTTACGCTCTACATCCAATCCGAATCCGAGAAATTTCGGTCCGAAGTAGCCGTAGTACTTCTTGTAGAGCAGCTTACGCACTACATCCGAACTCGATAATTATGAACATTTTCAATTCGGTTAGAACTCGGAACTCAAATCACGGACTCGGATCGGATGTAGTGCGTGAACTTTCTGTTAATTCCACATATTATTCACTTTTTGATTGAGATAAGTACAGTAATTACACTTTGCGTAAAGCCTCTGGTCCTCAGAACAGCCTCTTTAAACCTGTGCTGTTTTCCCTAAATGTTACGTCATACATACGTTATGTTATCGACACAATAGAATACCTAGCCAATTCTATACACAAATCGGTTTTGGAATGACACATATATCTACAGTAGGTAGTCTGAAACAAAAACCCACTAACTCAATTCCAACCTTGGCATCTAAACCAAGACCATTAACAAGATGATAACAAGGAAAGTTTATATGAATAATTAATTAAAACACCAATGCTTTTTTCTGTTATGTGTAATGCGGGAAATCTTCTCTTATCATAAGTGGGTTGAATGCAGCAAGGCTTGAGTAATGGGGGCTCGAGAATCCAAGGCGTTATTCTAAAGATTTGTTTACAATGAAAATGACTACAGATTTTTTCAGGTTCTTGCATATTTATGTTTATGGTTCTACCTACTAAAGCTTTTGTAATTTTTATTTTTTTTGCAAGTGTTTTGTTTTTTAAACGGTTTTGTTTGGCTTGCCCTGTTTTTTGTTTAGGTCAAATTTAGTCATTGAAATTTTGGATACCTTTTATAAATATGTAAAGATTAACTAATGGACCAATCTAATTGTAAACATATGCTATGTTACTTTTATGTTCTGTAAGTACGCTCAACATAACTTAAATTGTTTAGATATGTAAGTTTCTCATATAAGTGAATGCCATTGTAATTCTTTTGAGAAATAAAGATTCTTAACCGTATATATAAAAGAAAGTCGTTTTAGTTACACTATTTATAACTCAAGAACGGTTGAACCGATTTGGCTGAAAATTGGTAGGTAGGTAGCTAAGAACCAGGAGAAGGACATAGGATACTTTTTAGGTAAGTAGGGTAGGTAGGGTAGGTGGGGTAGGGTAGGTAGGGTAGGGTAGGGTAGGTAGGGTAGATGCAAAACAAAGTTTGCTGGGTCAGCTAGTTAATTATAGATTTAACTACGCGTCTGAAAAGGTATAATCGTAGGCCCGCATACCTAGCCAGGAGAGCGTGATAAAATACGTAGGTAAGTACTCCAGCGCCCAGAACAAAGGTAGCTGCAGAACACTGCGTGATTTTAGTTAATAAAGTATTACTGATCTCTTCGCTCCCCCATGGGCGGAAAATATCCATGATGATTTCCACACGTTACAAAAACAATTTGTCTTTATTTTATGAATTTTGAATGAGACATATGTGCAGTATGAGGTGAAAAGACTTGACCCAAATTCTTTATCATCAAACATTAGTCCTAATTGGTTTAAAAATTACGGATATACACGTGACACGATTGGTTACGATAGGTGCAAAGGTGTGGTAAAGGTGCAAACAGTCCACTTCCACCTTCGATCAAGGATACACTTCCACTTTTATCTCTTATTGGTACTTTCTGACAATGAGACAGACTAAACTCTTACTCAATTAAGTTATTGGCACTTTTAGACAAGACAAGATACTTGACAATTTGACGTAAGCGGTCGCCATTTTGCTTACGAAAGCTATCGAGAAAAAAAACATTTTTATAAAAAAATCCTACCGACTTCCAATTAAGTAAACTACAAAGTGAAAAATAACATTATTTTTTGAAGTCGGTGTCTTTGGTAGGTACGAGTACCATTTTTTTGCGTTATGGACACCGACTTCCAAAAATAAAGTTATTTTTCACTTACAATGAGCCTTTTTTTTGCCGTCTGCCTTTTGTATTTGTATATAGGTTTGTTTTTCTTAGAATATTCAATTGTATATATGTTAATAAATAAATGTACATATATAAAAAAAAAAAAAAAAAAACTTTTTCACTTTGTAGTTTTCTTAATTGGAAGTCGGTAGGATTTTTTATAAAAAAGCTTTTTTATTTTTCACTTTTTAGTTGTACCTACCTAATAGGAAAGTAGTTTAGTAAGGGACCCATAATGCTAGAATAGATTACCCGAATATCATAAAACTGAACAAAACCGGTGAATTGAGAGATCTGCGTACCCCTTTCGAGCGTACTGGCGTGATGTTATGTTATGAAATGGTATAAACAATAAACAGACATGCGATTGCAGCAATCCCGAGAGATTTGCCGTTATTTATTGAATAGTTCTGTTATATATCTCTGAAGTTCTTCATTAGATCTACACTAAATTAAAATGGGACCAATTTCGGAAAATACTCTTTCAAACAATAAAAGAATTTTCAAAATCGGTCCACAATTGACGGAGATATCGGTGAACATACATAAAAAAAACAAAAAAAAAAAACATAATGTCGAACATAGAACCTCCTCCTTTTTGGTAAGTCGGTTAAAAATAGCTTTCTGCAGAACGCATCCATTAATAAGATCCCTAAATGTAATTTTGAAGCTATAAGTATTTGAAATACTAACTAAAAAATTAATTTCTAAGAATTAATTGAATTACAAATACCAAATACTTATTTGTATTTCAAATACGTATTTTAATTACAAGTAATTCTATTACTTCCTAACTCTGCTTACACCCTTTATGTTATTTTTTAAGATAACATAACATCTCGCCTGTATTCCTCGAAGGGTTAGGTTAGGTCAGAACCACATGCGCGTCGTGGATGAATTTAGAGCCAGGACCTCATGCGCGTCGTGGATGAATTTGGAGCCAGGGCCAAATGCTCGTCGTGGATGAATTTAGAGCCAGGACCTCATGCGCAAGAGTAGTGTTTGCGACCACTAGACAAACGACAAAAAGTAGAGTTCCTTTTTTTCGGCCTTACAAATAAACACCGGTTTTCAAATGCGTATCACTAGTGTGTACAAGCCCTTAGTCCAATCGCCTCTTTACCATATAAACAAAACGTACGAGTCGCAGTGCGCGTTGTCGAGCGCGCATCATCTCTCGTGCGCGCATCCGTAGTCCGTACGCATAATTTATTTATTATTTATTTAAATTAATTGTGAATTTAGTGAGTGTGTTCCAGTGATATTTGTATATAGTGATAGAAAATATTAAGGTGAATATTTTTAATTTAATATTTTTTTTAATGGAGAGTAGTGGTGGCCCAATGGTAATGGCCGTGACTTACAAGTTGTAGGTCGTGGGTTCGAACCTAGGCAGCCACTTTACTTTGTTTAAATTATTACATCACCACTGCTCTCAAAACGGAGAAGGAAAACATCATGAGGAAACCGGCATGTCCTCCTAGAACGAACAATTCGAAGACATGTGACATGTGACATCCACCAACCAGCACTGGGCCCGCGTGTTAGATTACGGCCCATTCCCTCTTACAGAGAGGAGGTCTGTATCCCAGCAGTGGGAACATTAAAATACTGATGATGATGTATTGTTTTAAATGAAGGGAGGAATGAGGGTCAATAGACCGGACAAAATGGACAAAGGGAAGACCCTTTTACCCAACAGTGGGACAATATCAAAGACATAACTATAATAAAAATATTTATTATTATTTTAATCAAGCCGTGTACCCAATGGGATCTCATGGCAAAAATAACTCTGAAATAAGACACCCTATTTCATGATGATAAAAAAGCCTTCCTTCCTTAGTGCTTACCTTCATTCTATTATATATCGGAAAATCTTCTGAAAATATTAACGATTTTAGCCAGCCCATCCGTTAAATCTCTACCTTGTCTGTCTAGGAATGAAAGAATTTAAGATTTTTATTAAGTAAATTAAAATGTAGTAATGTTAAATAGATGATGGACTAACATAATTAAAATCGTTTTTTTCGTTAGGTAGGTTCAGTTAAAATAAAAATAAGACACAATTGTTGATACCGTGAGAAAATGCCAAAAAAGAAACAACCGAATTGAGATATTCCTCCTTTTTTTAAATCGGTTATAAAGAACCTGATTGAATTAAAAAAAAAAACATAATCCAACCTGTATATTAATTGCAATTTAATGCTGCCATGTGAAAGATCAATGTATCTGTTCCAATACTATATTTAAAAATACTAGCTTCTGCCAGCGGCTTCGCCTGACTGAAAATTATCCCAAGGGAACATACTCCCAGGATGAAAAAGTATCGCCTACCGACTCCAGGACATGATTTCCGCACGTGCTAAATACATTCAAACCCATTAATACATAAAAAAGTAACAGACAGAGTGTCACATGAGTGGAATCGTAAAAGTAGAATGAGTGAAAGTTACTTAGTATTGTATTGCATTGCATTTCAAAATGCACATGGTCTGCCAATATTAAGAGACCATTGAAAACAAAACGGTTCCAACTTTTTCTCCAATTGTACACCAATACATAAATTAACGCATAGGTAGGTTCAAGTTCAAGTTATTTATTTCATAACAAAATTACATACACAATAAAAAAGTTAATTAAAAAAATCAAAATACCCGACAGCTTAAAAAGCGAACTAAAAAGACGTAAACAAGAAGAAAATCATGCTGTGCAGTCGGAGGATACATATTCGCGAGCTGGCTGACCAAAACCAGATCTATCCTCCGACTGCACAGCATGATTTTCTTCTTGTTTACGTCTTTTTAGTTCGCTTTTTAAGCAGTCGGGTATTTTGATTTTTTTAATTAACTTTTTTATTTATAACTTTTTAGTTAACATTTTTTTCGAATTTGGTACATTTAAATATATAAGTGTTATATATTTTTGAAATTGCCTCTAAAAACCCTTCATTTTGATACCCCACACGATGGGTTTGGAAGTAAAAATAAAATTGCCCCCCCACAATATGGCGCCCAAAAGCCGGCATTTTTCTATTTTCCAATTTTAATGTAGCCTATGACACTCGCAAGGTTAAGACGAATCGATTGACGTATGAATCATCAAAATCGGTCAACGCGTTTGGTCTCTGGAACGCCACATAGGAAAAAACATACATACATACATACATACATACATACATATATACATACATACATACATACATACATACATACATACATACATAGACTGATAAACACATTACCCTCCTTCGGCAGTCGGGTAAAAAGAAGCAACCAAAACAATTATAACACATGTAACCTCGTTCCTCACCCATCATCGAAGTTAGAACGTATATCTAAATAAAAATATACTTACCTTACAAACATTAATATTCTTATTGATACAGAGCAAAGTCCCTAGCTAAAAATATCAATTGCCGATCAATATCAAATGACAATATTTTGTAAATATTTATTTGATTTGTAATGTAAGGTACATTACTAGCACTAGTTATATAAGTATTTGTTACTAACAAGAAATGGACTGTAAATTTGCTGAATTTTGAAATAAATAAATTAATTAATTAAAAGCTACAAAAATAAATTTAAAGTCAAATATTAAGTACAAAACAAAAAAAAAAATATAAAAAAACATTAATACCAAAGAAACAAATTTAGTCAAAAGAGATCTAAAAAACTAGTTTCTAGGTTATGTATGTTCTTTGAAGGGGTCGTAGGATAGCAAACTCGAATTAAGGCCCTTGCTCCGCTTTAGTGCAACATTTGGGAATATAATACGCCTAAAGTCTGTTTAATTCAGAATTCCACATTCCGGGCTGCTACTTAGAAATTAATAGTAGAACAACTCAGCGTTTATCCAAATATGATGGGGGAGATTTCCTAACCGAAGTCAAGTATGATGTGGGAGATTTCCTCACCGAATTCAACTATGATGGGGAAATTTCCTCACCGAATTCAACTATGATGGGGGAACGGGCGCACGGTTGGCGCAGTGGTTGAGCGATTGACTGCTGCGCTGCGTGTCGCGGGTTCGATTCCCGCACGGAACAAATATTTGTATGACCTACATATAGTTGTTCCGGCTCTGGGTGTTTGTGTATGTGAGTTTATATGTTTGTAAACGCACCCACGATACAGGAAGAAATTCCTAGTGTGGGGCAATGTTTTAAAATACGCAAAAAAAAAAAAAAAAAAAAAATTTCCTCACCGAATTCAACTATGATGGGGGAGATTTCCTCACCGAATTCAACTATGATAGGGGAGATTTCCCCACCGAATTCAACTATGATGGGGGAGATTTACCCACCGAATTCAACTATGATGGGGGAGATTTCCTAACCGAATTCAACTATGATGGGGGAGACTTCCTAACCGTATTCAGATGAATACCAGTATCAATTATACTGGAGCGACTCCCTATCTGACCTCTTTGCTAGTTACTTCTTAGTTTCATCTTCAACAATATCTGCTCAAAACGCCTGCTTATGCCATTCAACTTTTGTTTAATTAATGTTACAGTTATCACTTCAAATATTACCGTTTCGTCGGATTCCGACAGATATTTTCTCTACAATATAAGTAACAGCTGGTTTCTAAGCAATAATCGTAGACCCGTTTCCGTAATAAGACGTTGTCTTGAAGATATCGAACTTGACTCGTCCTGACATTGAACAACCCCATAATTTACATTCTTATGTTTTATTAAAACGGGTTATTTAAATTATGATGCTCTATGATTATTTTTGACTCGTTTATTAAATCAATGTTAATATTCATTAATGTTTGTTGCTCATGTTGGAGTGCCCCAAGTGCCCCCACACATTTGCACTTTGGAAGACCTAGTGAACGCCACAGACTCCTGCTATTGGTGTGGCTGCCTACTGGTCCTAAAATATCTAAAGTTTTTCATCGAGTCGATAAGAAGAAGAATGTTAATATTGCTTTACTCAGCTGTCTTCTTTCCGAAGGGGACATGAACCATAGATTAAGTAATTATGTCAACATACTAAAGATAATATTAGATTATGCTAAATTTTGTGACATCAATAAAATTTTGCGATATTGTACCGGTTGACTTCCTCGTGACTAGTGGTCGCGACCAACATTTGGTCGTGCGGTTAGAGGTCGATACCCAGGTCAAACTAAATGTCATTGCATAACAAATTTTCTGTATTAACTATAATAAGTCTGGATTTGTGCCCGTCAATAGGCTTGCACCAGTTTCTTAGGACTGAAACTGTACAAGTGTACGGCTAAACCAATCTACAAACTCCTTCAATATTAATTTATGCAAAACGATGTAAGTGAGCAGTGGTGGCCCAGTGGTATCGACCGCGACTTACAAGTTGTAGGTCGTGGGTTCGAGCCCAGGCAGGCGCTTTACTTTGTGTAAATTATTTCATCACCACTGCTCTCAAAACGGTGAAGGAAAACATCGTGAGGAAACCGGCATGTCCTAGAACCAAAAAATTCGTATACATGTGACATCCACCAACCCGCACTGGGCCCGCGTGGTGGATTACGGCCCATTCCCTCTCACAGAGAGGAGGCCTGTGTCCCAGCAGTGGGAACATTAATAGGCTGTTGATGTTGATGTAAGTAGTGAAAAATGCTCTATTTATTTATATCGTGAATCGCACACATGTAAAAATATTTATACGCTTAACTCTACGAGCATAAAAAATGGGGAAAAGGCGTGAGCGTATGTATGTATGTCTGTCTGAGTAAACACCGCACCACCACATCGCATTTTGGCAAAGCTTGAAGTAGTCATTTGGCCATATTTATTTGCACAAATCTTCAAATTGGAACCAATTCGTGTCATGACGTGAATAATAAAAAAACACTACCTTATAGATAAATCAATCGAGTTGACACCGCTTGAAAATAAATATAGGAAACACTTAGCATTTTATTGTTACGTATTTTTGGCATTTTGCTAATTTGTTTAAATCTGTCGTCAAAATACGATACTCATCATTTATTCTCAATGCCAACTCAAACGCAAAGCATTATAAATTGAAATTTTTATAAAGGAGTCGAATTCGATCAGTCAGAAAGACGAAACTCCAAAGTGTATCTCTATGTAGAAGAAAAGACAAGAAACTTACTGGACATTGTTTAAATCAAACCATTGTTAAACACGTACATAATATCGGTTAGGTTAGGTTCATGTTTAATTTGTTTCAATGGCTTCAGATTTATTTCCCAACGTACCAAATTTGTTTTGCAGAACTGAACTTCAGTCTGTCTTAAAATTCTGTGCATTAAATGCAAACTACCATACTAGAGATATTATTGTACCCACCATGGCTACTGTTTTACCGTTATTGCCTGAAGAAGTCACGCATCGTAGTCGACACGGCTAGGCTTTTGTGGACAGATCACGGATGATTTAGATACACAAGCCGTTAGTTTACGCCTAATTATGACCTCAGAAGATATTTTCTATGAGTGACATCTTTCTTGCCAATAACTAAAGAATTATGATAAGGTTCGGAACTACGACCCTTGTACTTAGTACTGAATCTTATCTTGTCATCTATGCCCCAAAGCATGTAGCCAAAGTTATCTACGCGCTGTCATCAACGATACCATCGAAGTGGCAATTTTTTTTTTTTTTTATTGCTTTCGTGCCTGTGACACGAACTAGAAGATGCTCTGAAAAGTTAAGGATTTGGCTTCTTCTATCCTCTTCTTTCATCATCGTCATCAGTCAAGAGGAGGCTTCTCCATGCCAAGGGTTTTAAGCAAGATTATTCTATTGTTACCCTTAATAATATCGTCAGAATTTAATCATGGGATAATCCTCGGTAGATCTACCTATACTCTGTTTGGGAAAAATAAAGGGTAATACTAGACTTTATCTTAGCGAGCTAGCAATTTGGCTACGAAACATTTTAATATTTTTTCTAAAAGAATATAATAATACGAATATACAGCGATAAAGTGGATATTTAAGTTGATTGTAGATGGATTGAAATTATCTTAATTTATAAATTCAAGTAACTATAACAATCTAAAATGAATAAAAACGATATTTTAAGTTTCATTCGGTATCCTTATTATTTTGTATGAAAATTATAAAACAACATGGTCGATCATCTAGAAAAATACAATTTTACTTGAATAAGATTATCCAAGTGATCATTGGATCGTACTAATTTATAATCATGGATAGAACTAGTTATAATTAATAGTTAATGTTATAATTTATTTTGTTTCAGTCCACATCTTCACATACGTCAGCAACATGATACGAGATCCAGAGGTGAGTTGGAAAACACCATATTTTCTACAGCATTTTTTTCAGCAGTGACCTACATAGACATCCTCCTACCTATTAGATCAGTTTTAACTAAAAACCGTTTATTTTTAAGTAAAAAATAATAATAAATTAGACCAGTTAATTTATCTTATTAGACTTTCTCTAACGGATAACAACTGCCTCGAATGCATTCGTTAGAAATGCTGAATATTAACTCTTAAAGTTAGCAATAGTTTCTGTAACTTAATACCTGCAAAAAAGTTAATCAATCGAAACTGTGAAAAAAACCACCCAACTGCGAGTTATATACTACATTAGTTGAAATTTTAACTTCATTCAATCGCTTTTAAATTAACTTCAGTTCTTTGTTAAGAAAATACCAATTTTATGGGTTTCATTTACCTATATTTGTACAATAAGTACTCTACAGACTATCAAATAGGATGTATGTCCTCATCGGTGCAAGCTTTAAACGAAAACGTGGTGAAATTTATGCTTGTCAGCTAGATGGTAGCAGGGCGGTAGATGTAGAGACACTTACTTTGTTCGGAACGACCAAACCCTTCGGGTACAATCCGGCTCGAAGGACCGTGTTCGGAAAATACTTATTCAATTTGAAGAACTTTGATAACTACCTTATCAACATAAGAAATGCATTTTATATAGGTAAATCAAATAAGCAGCTAAAACTACCTAAAGACTTTAAAGAATAAACGTTTTATTTCAATTAAAATTTACATGCTGTTAAATACTTAAATAACAATAACTACCTATATATACAGTTAAATAAAAATAAAATAAAACTACGAACGCGTATAAAAGGGCAGGCGTCATAGGGCGTCAAAAAATTCGTCCACATCGCTGTCGACGTGAAAAGTGCCCAGAACGCTGGCAGCATTGCCACGTTGGATGGCAATGCTGACTTTGCAAGACTTTAAAGTAGATAATATTAACTCAATATTAATTCAAAGATTCTCTTTCATTTCACTTTAGTTATGTAACTAAAAATTTATTTTCTCACTATACTACCTTCTGAGAAAACGATACTCAAATCCTAGAATGCAAAATCACTACGATGGTGGCAATAAAAACGAATTTATTACTTCCTAAGTGATTAATACCTACTGTATGCAAACAAATAATAAACAAACATACGTGGGGTAATTATAAAGTCATTATGATGAGAACTTGCGGTATCAAGTGCTCATCATCACGATTTTCACGAGAAACCGCAGTTGCTAACGTTTCGTCATGGAAAATTATTCAACAGTGATTGGACTAATTGATTAAGTAGGTCCGGGGTTGCATTTTTGTAGAACCAACTATACCGAATGAAACGTGCAGTGTTTAATTTTGGCATGAACGAAACTAACACTCATGACTAACGTGGTTTTGGCGAGATGGTGGATAACATTATTTAATTGATAAACAGTAGCTGCCCTTATACATGTAGTTTCAGACATATTGGTATTTTTACTAGCAAATATTATTTCTAAATCTTAATTTTGACTACCTATGTATAGTTTTTAGTTATCAACATCTCTACTTTGATTTATATTGGATGTTTCTTTCGGTTAAAAGGCGCCTAAAATCGCACAAGATTATACCACCCACTGCCTGACCTTCCTAAACATTAATAACATCCTATGCCTGCCTTCTGGCTATTTCGAGGCCAATGATGTCTGAAAAACTCATACTCCCGTTTTCTGGCTAGATTGAAAATAAAACCAATTTTCTCTCGGTGTTTTGCTTCTCGGTGTATTTGAAAAGATCGAAATCTAGCTTATGGAGAATGTTCATTTTAAGTGTCGACAAAAACGTATCCTCAAGAATATGTTCTAGGTTCAGGATTATTTCTTCAGCTAGCCCTTTAATAGAGCTTGTCGACGTTTTTACTGCTATATTAAATAATTCAGTAATTATCTTATTCTTTCGTTTACTAGTCAATCATTGGATGTCATTAGGAACAATTAACTTTAACTTAAGCCTTTGTTTTCATTGCGACAGTAAATTCTTCCGTTGCGTGTGTAGGATTATCTGTTTCCTCGTATATACACAGATTGCAGTATTTTGTTCAAAGGTCAAGGTTATGTTTTCTGATGAGATGTGGTAAATAGCCTGGATAAAGATTTCCTACAAAAGGTAATGCCCCCAATAAGTGAACCGGTATTTTTTCAGACAGACCTAAAGATATTGAAAATCTAGTACGCATATTTTTCTGTTATTAGGTATCTAACTTAGAGACGACAAATGTTTACAGGATCAATTGTCTCTGGTAGTGTTCGACACCCATCAGGTCAGAAGTTGTACCAGATAATTAATTTGACCCTGAATACTGTGATCAACCATACGCCTAAAAGCTTTGTGGAGTTTACAATACTTTCAGAAGCCGGTTCAGTAGCAGTAATTTTTGGGCTATCTCTTTTTGTTTGTCGTCATTTGATATTGGTTGCCTATCCCGTCTGTGACGTTTTGCAAGCTGATTTATATGATCCTCTATTAGCTATTATAATCGTCAAAACTGTTACCGCTTTACAAAACTTCTTATTGAGTACTTATGTACCTACCCTTACTTGAAAAATAAAAATGTTCTAACGTTATTTACTTTTTCTTTACAGGCATGTGGTTGCCCCATACGCGAAGTGGGTCCATCCATGGTATCGTCCTGTCCGAACCAGTTCCTGCTCTTCATGACAATCCTGGAGGCCTACATCAATGGTCGCTGCGACCTGGCCGACCCCTGCAACAGGGTGACCAGCCGGGACCAGCCTGATGACAGCTATGACTTCGTGGTGTTGGGTGGTGGAACGGCGGGCGCTGTCATGGCTGCAAGGCTGTCGGAAAATCCTCAGTGGAAGGTAAGATTTCTTTAGAGTTCAAAATCCTGTAAAACTCCGATAAATTACTGTATGTAGCCTGTGACCTACATACAGTTTGAATTTAGTCACCACAAACATGCTTTAAAATCTGCGAATCACTTGTCTGCACCAAATCGTGTTTCTAGGCCTTTAGCGCCTAACAATGAAGAGACATTCACGCCGATTTCACGCCAGAGCCCATGACTGGCCACCATGCATTGTTGTTGTACTTACCTGCGTGGACTATCAATGCAAGGTCGCTGATCTTTGTCTGAAACGACGATGACGTCTTCCTCGATTACCTTCATTTAGGTAGATTTAGGTAAACCTTCGATTAGATATCTGAATAATTTAAAGGAAACGGTACTACGACGGAGGACCAAAAGTTCGCGGAAGATTTTCGTTAGAATACATCTACTTTTTAAGGAAAATATGCCGCGAACTATTGGACCTCCTTTTGTAATATGATTTCCTCTTACCACTTTGGTACAGCTATTTTCCTAGTAGTACCTACCGTCACTGACCTAGGCTACTAGGTAGGTAGGTATATAATATTCTGGTATCTCTAAGAGACAAATGATAGATTTGGGTTTTTTTCCTTTCTGGAAAAAACCAGAAAAGGCCCGGAGAAGTCCGTTTCTATCTTAAATATTACTCGTAGCAACATTATTATTAAGTACATAACGCAATTTCGTAACATATTAAAACCTCAACAACCGGGTTTTTCACCATATTCAATGAAGATGTTTTAAAACCTGTTGAACACAACGCAGATGTTTAGAAAAAAAGTAGCAAAAACCTTATCATTTTATATGGGCAATTATACATGGTGGGTGGCGATGAATAATTACCTCAGATACATAATAAACAAATATAGC
Organism: Anorthoa munda; assembly: GCA_945859665.1. Taxonomy (NCBI): domain Eukaryota; kingdom Metazoa; phylum Arthropoda; class Insecta; order Lepidoptera; family Noctuidae; genus Anorthoa; species Anorthoa munda. The sequence goes on from OX243904.1 coordinate 13,111,922, forward strand.
AGAAGGATTAGAGGCAATAGTCCGCTACTGACTACGCTGTCTTTTTCTGATTATTATCGTTGCAAGATCCAATCAGTTGAATAGTTTCGTCAGAACTCATCGAGCTTCATTTCCTCGGCGTTTTTCTGGTGATCGCCACTGTTGATTCTGGCTTTCCAATGTTTGGGATTAGATGACGACCAAAAAATTCATCATGTCATTGCTAAAGATGAAGAAGTCTAGGTATTAGAAATAATAACAAACTCGCATTCGAGACTCGCCCCCTTAAACATTACTGGCAATATAGGCATGGGCGTAGTTAGTTAACTAAGGAGCAGTTGTTAGCCTCACAAATGGTCAAATAATTAACTCTCCTACTTATTTGACCATTTGTGTTTCACCGAAATACCGAAATTGGCAACCATTGGTTAGCATATTTAACCATTGATTGAGCTAACTTCGGATCAAAAAACTGAGCCTAAACCTCTTACAAATAATCGCGGAATAAAGTTATACCAAGTATAAACCTATGAAAATGTATGGTTATTCCTTTGTTATACCTGGTATAACTTTATTCCGCGTTTATTTGTAAGAGGGTAAGAGTTTAGTTAAGTAACTACAGGTCCGAGGGTACTATGACAACTTATGTAAAACCCTATCTATCTATGTAATACCTTTAAACGAGCAATTCTTGTATGTACATATATATAATCTGAATCTCGGAAACGGCTCCAACGATTTTCATGAAATTTAATATGCAACCCCGGTTTCGAGGCGATAAATCGATCTAAGGTTTAATTTTTAGAAAACGTCGTTTTCTCTATTTTCACCCTAGCAGAACTCTGTCGCCCATATATACTGACTTAGGTAGGAAACAGTGACGGAGTCATATAAGATGAATAGCACTGATGGGCGTACCCAGGGGGGGGCAGGGAGGCGCATCTGCCCCCCCCTGGAAATCTCACAGAACATGTATGAACCGTGTCTAGCCGAGCGTTGCACGCTCGGCTGTATTCGATAATCTAGGTCTTCGGTAGGGAGGTAGGGAGTTGCGAGCTGAGGTTGCGAGCGACTAGCATTTATTTGAAATAAATTATTTCATTTGACATTTTATTTTTTTGAATGAGCTAAAACTAAATCAAACGTAGGTGATTAAAAAATATTCAATCAGTGTACCAATCAAAGTATAGAAATCTGTCTGATTTATATTGTGTTGTGATGAAATTACTTTTAAAGCAGAAGCGATTTAAATAAAATAAATATGCAGGCATATTCAAATTTACTTTTATTTATTTAACTACCTATAAAGCAGTATTATTTGCGGCTGTTTGCCCTACACACTACATATACCTAATGTTTCATGTAGGTGTGTTTGTGTAGTAGTGTGTATGACAAAACAGCCGCGGACGATCCGACCAAAAAAATCTGACTTGCCTCCCCCTAGGCCAGAAGCTGGGTACGCCCATGATAGCACTATCACTTAAACGGCATCATTATGGCAATTGGCATTTCGTAGTACGGCCTCTGATGCTGTTATTTTTCATTGCGGTTTAAACTTCTGAGCATATTTTTGGGTTATATACGAGATAGCTTTGCGGTTGAAAAATGACGTCACATTTTATAAGGGAAATAAAAATATAAGTCATCATTATTATTTTATTACATCGTTATGTATTACATAATAACTTGTTTTACATACCTACCTAAGTAAACAAAGTACGTTAATTAATGTTTTAACTAAGCGTAAAATTATTAATTAAACTTTTGAGATAATTGTTACGGTCTGTTGTATGTCGGTACCTTTGGGCAGTAAAGTGAAAAAAAAAATTGGTAGGTACTAGTAACACTCGTAAAACATGCTCCACACAATTAATTTTTCGATAGAATAACAGCTTTTTCAAAGAAGTTGTGATTGTGCGAACAAAAAATTGTGTTGGCTTGGACAATCACATTTAACCATGACATTGCTAAGGCCTAGGCCAGTACAGTTTTCATAGAAAACAAAGTTTTCGATACAGGGAATATTATATATCGATTGTTTGTCTTTACTGTTATTATTTTGTTTTAGTATATTTATCGATAAAGTGGTTTAGATATAATGAAGTTATATTTTTTTTTAATCTAGCTCTTTTCGTATTCTTCTCAGCTTACCCTTTCATTTGATACACATATCATGCAGTGCACAAAAAATAACTAGTCCGCCATCTTGGGCCGTCCGCCATATTGGATTTGGAATGACGTCACATAAACGTGTATGCAAAATTTCATCTTAATCGGTGGAGGTTAACTGCTTTTAAATTCAGTTGCAAGATTTGACCCGAACACACATACATACATTGCAAGTTAAATAAAAGTTTGTAAAATATATTTTATTATTCATAGGAGTAAAATTATGAAAAAAGACTGTGCTTACTAACGGACTTACCAACAAGGTTTATCCTTAACATCCGTTTGAATCTAAGAAATCGTCGAAACATAAGTGACACTTGGTAAAAACACTATATTTTCTTTCCAGGTGCTTCTGATAGAAGCAGGAGGCGACGAACCGACGCCGTCAGGAGTCCCAGCCTGGGTGACAGCGTACTGGTCGCGAGATGACACGGACTGGCAGTATCACACCGAGAAGCAAGAGCGAGCCTGTCTGGATGACAAAGGAAGCTGCTACTGGCCTAGAGCGAAGATGTTGGGTAAGCTAGCCTGGGCTCTGACCAGTTCATTTAGTTACTGTCCCATCAAATTCAAATCGTTTATTTCAATTAGACCTGCACCTGTAGCCAAGTTGACAATCTACAATCGATAACGCTAGTAGAAAACGAATCAATGTATGGGAATGACACATCTGAACGTTAAGTCACGTGGTCAGTCCACACGCTAAAATCCTGGACCGGGCGATTGAGTATCAACCTCTCATCGCGGCCCCGTGTGATAGATTTCAAAAACAACCTATGTTCAACAAAAACTATAACATACAAACAATAGAGGAAGAAAGGGATGAGTCAGGAGCCAATGAAGTACGAATTTACACAGATGGCTCGAAAACAAATAACGGCTCAGGTGCTGGCGTACACTCCCTTGACCTCAACATCAACTTTCACATACCGCTAGGCACACACAGTTCGATATTTCAATGTGAATGTGTTGCCTTAACATCACACATCACATCACATCATCAGCCAATTAATTTTCCCACTGCTGGGACACAGGCCTCCTCTCTGTGAGAGGGAATGGGCCGTTATCCACCACGCAGGCCCAGTGCGGGTTGGTGGATGTCACATGTCTACGAATTTTTGGTTCTAGGACATGCCGGTTTCCTCACGATGTTTTCCTTCACCGTTTTGAGAGCAGTGGCGATGAAATAATTTACACAAAGTAATGCGCCTGCCTGGGCTCGAACCCACGACCTACAACTTGTAAGTCGCGGCCGATACCACTGGGCCACCACTGCTCTCCTGCTGCTGTTGCCTTAACACAAGCTGCAAAAACCGTAAAGAGTTTGGGCATCCAGAACTACGGTGTCAAATTCCTATCTGATAGTCTGGCCGTGCTCAAAGCTTTAGAAAACAAACTAACTAACAACAAACTTATCTTTGAGTGCCACCTCGCCCTGGAAAGTATATCGATATCCAATCGAATTACCCTCCAGTGGATCAGGGGGCATAGTGGATCCCTAGGCAATGATGCCGCAGACGAACTTGCGAAAAGGGGCTCCGAGATGTTAGTGCTAGGCCCGTACCCACTTATCCCCTTGCCCTTCTCGCAATTTCGTGCGTGGATTCGTCAAAGATCAATAGAACTGCAAAATAACAGATGGGCACGGACAACGGACTGTAGACAGTCGAAAATGGCTTTGCCAAACGTACATCCGCGTCTTACTAAAAAACTTCTCAGCCTGAGTAGAAATAACCTTAAAATAATTATAGGGACAATAACGGGCCACACCCTTCTTAACAAACATTTATTCAACTTAGGCGCCACGGACAGTCCACTTTGCAGGGGCTGTTTTAACGCTGAAGAAACAGCCGCCCACGTAGTCCTGGAATGCGAGGCCGTGGCATCACAACGTGAAGAAATCCTCGGAACAGTGAGGTCGCTCCGTGAAGCCTGTGAAGCTCCCAGGAAGCTTCTGTGCTTTTGGGCGGAGCTAGGCTGGCTATGTTAGCCAGTACAGCCCCCACGCACAACGGACCAAATGGGAGTCTAAGTGCGGAAAAGGGAGTCCCTACCACTACTAAGTCACGTGGTCAGACCATACAAATGGAAGGCGTTAACGATTGTAGAAAGAGATTTGATACGAAACGTTTGTAACTTGGCTAGGGGAGGCTGGAGAACTTTAATTCAAGAGTGAGGTTACTTCTAAATTTTAAATTGTACCTTCACCTTTAAATTGTCAAGAAGTCAGTCAGTCCAGAACATCAAGCTGACATCTTGGGCACAGCATTGATTGGTTGACCATAAAAATAACCGCCGCCCGGATATTTTGGTGGTATTTCAAGAGCCAAATAAGGTGAAAATTAAAGTGGCAGAGGTAGTCCTCATCAGCCTATTTCTTTTAGGTATCCCACATCTGCACATAGGCTTCTCCAATCGCATGCCCTTCGATCCTCAGCCATTCTAATCTAAATTCTATCAGCCACCCTGAGAAGATAGTCGTATATCGCAGCATACAAACGAATGACCAGGGGGGTGACCATAAGCTCTTAGAGTAAGGTTATTTTGAGTGTGTGTAAGGGACAGATGTATTTGACTTGTATACATCTGTCAATTACGCGATCTCAAAATAACCTTACTCTAAGAGCTTGTGGTCACCCCGCTGATGTCACACAAAAGTGCCAGTATCGCCCGGTCAGTTTTCGGCACGATTTGAACCATAGATATGCAAAAAAAATCTAAATCTATGATTTGAACACATGCAACGGCCCGACAGCAACCGTCTCGGGTAGTTGACTGGACCAGACGCTACACTCGGCTACACCCGTCTGGTCGAAGGATCTTCCCTTTTTAACCGACTTTTCAAAAAGGTTCTATTTTCGACTTTATGTTTGTTTTCTTTATTGTGTATGGTCACCGATTTATTCGTCAATTGTGACACGATTTTGAAAATTCTATTCTGAGTATGTTCCCAAATTGGTCATATTTTAATTTTGTGATGATTTAATGAAGAACTTCGGCGATGTACATCAGAAATCTTCAATGAATGACGGCAAATCTCTAGGGATTGCTGCAATCGCATGTCTGTTTATTGTTTATACCATTTCATAACATAACATCACGCCAATACGCTCTAAAGGGGTACCTACGCAGATGTGTACAGTTCACCTTGGTACACTCTCATATCACCGGTTATGTTCAAGTTTCATGATATTCGGGTTATCTATACTGGCATTATAGGTATCTTACTAAAGAACTTTGCCATTAGGTACCACAAAAAAGAGAAAGATAAAAATCTTTTTTACAAAAAAAATAAACCGTCTTCCAAAGAAAAACACTACAAAGTAAAAACCACTTATTATTCAGCAGTCGGTATCGAAAAACGAAAAACAATAGGTAGTTATCAAATACATCACCGTGTAACCAAAGTTTAACAATATCCATTCCATAGCCTTCTACCAAATCTGACACCAGTCTTGCTAAAGATTTCGTATTACAGTTACTGGGTTGTGGAGATTCTATAGGCAGTCGCTCCACGTAATACACTGGTACTCAGTTGAATCCGGTTAGACTGGAAGCCGACCTAACATAGTTGGGAAAAGGCTAGGCTGATGAAGCCTTCTAATAATTAACCAACTTCTCCCTCCAGGTGGATGCTCAGTGATCAACGGCATGATGTACATGCGCGGCCAGCCAGCTGACTACGACGGCTGGGCAGTCAACGGCGCCACGGGCTGGTCCTGGTACGAAGTGCTACCGTACTTCCTGAAGAGTGAGGACAATAAGGAGATCGGCAACGGAGTGTCGGTGCAGTATCATAATCGGGGGGGACCGCTGCCGGTGCAGAAGGTTAGAGTAAATCCATTAAATGCGAATGTAACTCTGTCTCTCTGTTACCTTTTCACGCTTAAACTGCTGAACCGATTTATATGAATGTTGGGATGGGGATAGTTTAAGACCCTGGGAAGGACCTTAGATAGTTTTTAGCCCGATATCATTATGAAGAGCGTAGAGGGATGTGCAGGTTTGTATGGTGAACCAATATTTTTTGAAGTAAGGCGGCCTACAATATTGTTTCGCAATATTGATATGAGGATTGGTATTCAAATTACTAATGCCCAGAATTAACAGTGCAGACTACCAAAAAAGCTTTAAAATTATGGAGCTTTATAAGGGCTTATCGCCCCGAAAGTCCCTGTATACTAAATTTCATGAAAATCGTTGGAGCCGTTTCCGAGATTCAGATTATTTAACATATACAAGAATTGCTTGTTTAAAGGTATTAGATAAGATTACATAATACAGAACATTTTGAACTCGGAAATCAAATCACGGACACGTATCACGGACACGGACGTGTAGGACAGATTAACAAATAGTTCCTCGTGTAGTGCGTAACCGCCCTAAGAATGTATGATGCTGTGTCTTGTCTAACGTTTACTGCGTTTTACTAAATCAGGATCGTCTTTTTGTTTGCAGTTCCGTCACGCACCGCAGTTTGCTCATGACGTGGTGTCAGGAGCCATCGAGCTGGGATACCCACCGACCAGCGACCTGAACGGAGAGACTAACACTGGATTCACCATTGCTCAGACTTTGAATGAGTAAGTTACACTTACTACACTTACAGCAATAAATCATCTTCAGAAGTTCTGTAATGTCTTGTCCAGGGAGGATTCGGAATGGCTTTGTGAAAGATCTGAAAGGATGTGTGTTCTTTGCTACAAATATGGAATCAGCGCACGCCTACAACCTTTTTTTTAGTTTTGCCCAACCGACTTCACCCCAACTCCTCGTTTTCGAGAAGTGGGGATTTCCAACTGTAGTAGTATAGTTCTCGCCAAACTTCTTAGCTGCCCTGAAGTTGGCTTTCCGATGCGCAAGGCACGGATCGGTGCTGTTTTTGTATTTGATTTACTACTGCGCAACCATTGTAGCCAACTTTAGGACAGCCAAGAAGTTTGGCGAGAACTATACCTAAACTACTTAATTCCTTTAGGATAGTTCATTTTGCAAAGCTTTTAGAGGTGTTATTAATTTCGGCCACGCCTCAGAATGGTCTGGCATTTGCTCAGTTACATGCGCAGTCTATCATGTTGAGGCGAAGGTTCTGAAAGAAGTCTACATACCTACAATTTCTTTACATTAATCTATATTTAACCATATTTTCTCTACACAGCGGAGGTACCCGCTACTCCACAGCCCGCGCCTTCCTCAGGCCCGCTTCCAAACGAGCCAACCTCCACGTGATGCTCAACACTCTCGCTTCCCGCGTCATTGTGGACCCGGTCATCAAGAAGGTCACCGCCGTTGAATACGTGAAGGATGGGGTGACGAAGACTGTTAAAGTCAATAAAGAGGTAACTTTTTGCTCTGTTATACTCGTATTTTTTCAATTTGAAGTTAAGTGTCGTGTTGGCCCAGTGACCCTTTGGTGTTTGATGCCTCTGGTTCAAATCCGTATAAGCACCAATGTGATTTTGATGAAGTCTGAAATCGCCAACCCGCATTGAGCAAGCCTGGTGATCAATGCTCGTGCCTTCTCTGTATGAGAAGATGCCTTTGCCTAGCAGTGGGAAAGTTACAGGCTGATATTATCTTTATTATATAGTAAGATTCCTGATGAAAGCCTTTGTTCAGCGATTAATAAATTGAGTATCTACCTATGTTAAGTTATATTTGTGTCTTCACAACAATATAGACTACAAAATACAAGATGCTAATGTTATTATATTAGAGGAACCAGACAATGATGGCGAAATAACTACAGGCAATGGGCTGCTTCATAAAGGATTGAAATACATCAGCATAACAAAAACAAACAGGCTATAGGAAATGGAATGAATGTTGAGAGGCTTTTGCCAAACAATTTAACAATTAATTAACCAAAACAAGCGATGGAATAGAACAAAGAACCTTGCTAAGAGGTGCTTTATTTAAATCATAACATCAAGAAAAACTAATATTTTATTGTTTATGTCTTGAATCTAATGACATCATAAATAAAATTAATAATGCACCTGCCATGTTATCTCTTTACCACCCTTGGTTGACCAGTAGATAATGCCTTAGAGGCTTTGGCATTAAGTCCACCTTTTTACCTTAGCACATGAAGTCATTGACAAATACATTGGTCTTCTTTCTTATACCTGACGTTACTTATTTTCCAGGCAATCCTCACAGCAGGCACGCTGAACACTCCTCAAATCTTGCTACTCTCCGGCATCGGACCCAAAGAAACCCTAGACAAGTTCAACATCCCTACTATCAAGGACCTGCCTGGTGTGGGTCAGAACCTACAGAACCACGTGGGGGTGACCCTGGACTTCACGCTTACTAAGGAACCCATGGTGCCAGATCTCAACTGGGATGTCGCTACTGAGTATTTGTTGAGCAGAACTGGGCCTTTGTCTAGCACTGGCATGTCTCAGGTAAGAATTTATTTATTTCAATAAGGCACACCAACAACATATTTGCAAAATTACAGTGTTAACATTCATCAACAAGGTGGTCTCGTGCAAACAAATCAATTAACTACAGGCGTGCACATCGTTCCCAGTCATTGTATACAATCCAGCGAAGCTATTCAACGCAGGCAGGGTATTAATTCTGGATAGCTAGCTAGGCGTCTAGTTATATGCAGTTTAGATTGTTCGGTATCACGTCTCCACTACAGTGAAACTCTGTTAGTTTTTCGGTCCTCATCTCTTTCCTCTAGCAACATGAACTATTTATAAAAAAAATAACCTATTGATCTTCCTTCTGCAGTTGACAGGCAAAGTGAACTCTCGCTACGCATCCGCCGGAGGTCGTCACCCGGACGTGCAGTTCTTCTTCGGCGGATACTACGCGTCGTGCGGCGACGGAGCCATCGTCGACCCTCAGAAGTTAGACGAGTTCGCCGATAGGAGGCATATCACGTGAGTTATACCTACTTTAGGTAAAAGGCTGACGGAACGTGGTCATCTCCATGGGTATATCCAGCATTTGCTTAGGGGTGGGGCAAAAGTAAAGAAACTCGATAAATACTAAACTTCAAAGGAGGACTAGGTAAGACTGTCGGTGGGCCCCTCGAACCTGCATGCAGAAAATTTTTGCACCCATCTGATAGTTTTTTCTCTTGCACAGTAAATTTTTTGTTATGTACGTGTCTGAAAGATGGGACAGGCTGCCCTATCTGCCTCACCGTGGGTACGATCATGGTCATCTCCATCTACCTATAGCAACTGCAAATAAGACATTTCAAATATTATCAGCCTGAAATAGACTAATAATGCTGTCACACGGTTTTCAACCCCACATTAGCAGTATTGCGGTCTTCACTCAAGAAAAGACTTGGCTAAAGTACTTACGCTGAGGGCACTTAAACTTTTCAACCACGTAATAATGCTTGACAATCCACCACCAGCTTCCTAACCATCTAATATAACTTCTTTCCTGCACAGGATCTCAGCGATAGCTCTGCAGCCGCGCAGCCGAGGTTTCGTCTCCATTCGGTCGGTGGACCCCACGCAGAAACCAGTGATGCAGCCCAATTATTTCTACGAGGACCATGAACTCAACGTACTTGTGGACGCCGCTAAGATCGCTTACAGACTTGCTAATACTACTGTAAGTTTGCCTTAATTATTATTTTCGTAGGTTTTAGACCGAAAAACAATCACATAATTTTCAATTAGATAGGTTATGTACAAAAGTTGTTCAAAGCAAAAGAGATAACAAGTATTACAGTAATTAATGTAAAAATGCCGAATGTATAGTCCGAAACGGTGCTGTTTTTGTATGAGATTTACTACTGCGCAGCCATTGTAGCCAACTTGTTTGGCGAGGACTATAAAGTTAACGGTAACTTATTTTAGCCTCCGCTAACACAGAGCTGTGTTATATTATAGTGATATTGAGTTGTTTTTTATTCTGTACGAATTCGAGTTATACTTGAGTTTACCACGAAAAATACGTTAAATAATTTCAGATTGCTTCATGTCGGCACATTGGATGGCTCTTTGTTGCAGACAGATTAGCTAAAAAACAAAATAAAATTTCAGATCCTCCGCGAAAAATACGGCATGATACCCACGATAGGATACGGCGACGAGTGCGAGGGCGCAGGTGATCACTCTGTGCTGCCCACGGACGATTTCTTCAAGTGCCTCGCGCAGCAGCACACGGCACCCGAGAACCACCAGGTTGGCACCGCCAAAATGGGGCCCGAATCCGACCCCATGGCGGTTGTGGATATGCAGCTTAAGGTGCATGGGATACATGGTGAGTTTGTGGTTTAATCGTGATAATTAATGTAACGTATCACTTTCTACTAAAGTTGAAGCAGTGGTGGCCCAATGGTAACGGCCACGACTTACAAGTTGTAGGTCGTAGGTTCGAACCCAGGCAGGCGCTTTACTTTGTGTAAATTATTTCATCACCACTGCTTTCAAAACGGTGAAGGAAACCGGCAAGACCTAGAACCAAAAAATCGAAGATGATGCTAATGATCACTTTCTACAGGGTGTTATGGAAAGGTGTGATTATATTTAAAAAAATATTTCTGTCCATGCGGGTACTTAGGTATATGAACAATTCGCGCAATTCGAGATCGCAAAAATTTTGTTGTTTTTTTTTTGTTATATAGAAGGTTAGAGTAGGTCATGTGTTTGTTTTTTATTTTAAATATTGTGTTTTTATATTTAGAGAACTTAGTTCATAACTTATTATTATTAGATGTTATGTCTAGCTTTTACGTTTTTTATAGTTTTATATTGTATATAAGTGAATTTTAAAACCGCACTATCGCATTAGGTATACCTGTATATATGTATGTATTGTTGTTATAGAGATTTTAATAATAAATAAATAACTTTCTCAAAATTAATTAAAATATGATCACACCTTGCCGATACACCTTGTATGTATACTTGGATTTACGTAGATGGAAACGACAAGACGGTTGTAAAAAAAACAACTGTCCCAGATTTTGAATCAATGATTTACCTTGCTATACTGTTGCTTGTTTTGCTTGCGTTTACTTTGAAAGGACTGTACTTTGGAATACAATCACAAATGCAGCATAATAAGTTTTTATTCTACGGAAAATACTTCCGAAACTGTTACTGGTCTTCCTTTTTTTGTTAGAAACAGTATTAGACACTTTTTGCAACAGATTCCTCGAATAAAATACTATACGAACTTCTCTTATCCTGTACTTTAGTTAATTTATTCATACATCTTATTTTGCAGGTCTTCGTGTCGCAGATGGATCTATAATGCCAACATTGCCTTCTGGTAAGTGTTCGTCGTACTTAAAATTAACCTTATTTAATGGGGCTTACATTCAAAAGGCGTCTGGACTTTTGTGGAGAAGACCACGGAGTGTGCGCTTTTTACCTCACTAAAACCACCCCGGTGATTTCCATCATCACAAGGAGTGGGCCACGTGACTTCATGGACCACCCTGGGTTCATTTAAATTTTATCTACTTGCTTTTCCAACAGATCACACTAACTTAACCTTTCTTTCCCTCTTCAGGTAACACAATGGCCCCCATAATAATGATAGCAGAACGAGCCGCGGAGTTCATTGTGAGCCGTCACCAGCTGTCGAAGAACTCTCCCGGTCAAGTGGGCAACCGGTTCAGTAGTCATGACTCGCAGAACTCTGAAGATGTAAGCGGAAACTATGCCAGTCTAGAGTCACCGGACGGTCAGGGACACAGCCATCATGAGTAAGTGTTATTTTTGCTTTGGTATAACTACGGTTGGTTAAAATTATTATTTACTAGCTGTTCCACGCGGCTTCGCTCTCGTGGGCCACCCCACAGGACCCGTTTTCGGGATAAAAAATATATAGCCTATGTCACTCAGGAATAATGTAGCTTTCTATTGGTGAAAGAATTTTTTAATTCGGTCCAGTAGTTTCGGAGCCTATTCGGTACAAACAAACAAACATACATACAAACAAAAAAATCTTTCCTCTTTATAATATTATTATTTATTATAAATAACTAGCTGACCCGGCAAACTTTGTTTTGCCATAAAAACACCAAACATTCATCTACCCTACCCTAACTACCTACCCTACCCTACCCTATATCTCAAGTTGGACCAGACTGCTCACGGTGTGCTAATTTAATTTAAAATCGGTTATGTAGTTTAGGAATCCATCGCGGACAAACATCGTGACAGGAGATTTATATATATTAGATCTAAAGCTGAAGTTTGTTTGTTTGAACGCGCTAATCTTAGGAACTACTAGTTGGAATTGAAAAAATATTTTTGTGTTGGATAGCCCATTTATCGAGGAAGGTTATATGCTATATAACATCACGCTACGACCAATAGGAGCGCAGTATAAATGAAAAATGCGAAACGCACAGGTCCGATCGATGTAGCGACACTTTGGTAAAGGTGTATGTCCAGAAGTGAACGACTTAAGGCTGAAATCATGAAGATGATATGGACCGCTTGGGGAAGCTACTGGCGGTAAGTGGGTCAGCGACTATAGTGGGCCATGGCCACTGCGCCAGCCACCACCACCACTAGTGATGGGACCTCGACACTAGTGACGAGCAACCGCTACGAGCGGTTACTAGCTGTCGCGAGTTGTCAATGTCTAGGGAGACTACTGGCTAAATTGAATTGCGTGTGACAGATGTCTTCTACACTAATTATGAAGAGGTGACGTGTGTAACTTTGGATGTAGGAGGCCGAAACCGCTTATCCGATTCCAATAATTCTTTCACAGATAAAAAGCTACAGTATTGCAAAGTGTGATAGCTACGAGAGTGAAGCCGCGGGAAAAGCTACTTTATTACGGATACTAGCTGACCCCGCGGCTTCGCTTCTGTCAACTGGTTACGTAATTTTAACCATTATACGCAGCGCACGCAACGGAAGCTCTCAAAAAGGAATAATTTTGCCCGTTTTTGCAACATTTTTCATTTATGCTCCGCTCCTATTGGTCGCAGCATGATGTTATATAGCCTATAACCTTCCTCGATAAATGGACTATCCAACACAAAAATAATTTTTCAATTCCAACCAGTAGTTCCTGAGATTAGCGCGTTCAAACAAACAAACTCTTCAGCTTAATATTGGTATAGATTATAGTTGTGAACAAAAAATATATCTTTAAACTAGGGCTGCACTTATGAAGGCGAATATAATAGGCCCTAATGAATTAATTAAAGGTCGAGGAGCAGCGCCGGATGCAGGTGTAATGCGCAAGCAATACAAGGAGCGAGCAAAAGGTCTTATGATGTATCAAACGCTTTGTGATATCAAAGATACACGCACGCTTATATTTTTTTTCATACTTTACAATTTTTTCTGCTCTTTACACGCATGGCACTGTCATTCGGTGTCGTTTTGAATTTTTTAGATGTTCGGCTCATTTCGCACCTAGCAAAAGAAAAAATGTGTGTGTGTACCAGAGTACACAGGTAAGAAGTGAAACTTCTTTACGACATATCATTTTTCTACTATTTGCAACTTCACGAAAATGGGGTAGATAAGGCTTAAGCCTTAAGAAAAACAATATTTTCCGTATTAAATTAAAGCTATTTTATTATTATAGACATGCATACAATTAATGAGTAATTTATTTTATCATTGTTTTTATTATAATATCATTGCTATTGTTGTATTTCATCAATAATGATAGCATCATTATTACTACTGGGGTAAAAAAAAAAAAATATATAAATATAAAAAAATATATATATATATATATATATATATAAATAAAAAAAAAAAAATATATAAAAAAAAGCAACATGGTGCGTAACCGAAAAACGTGACGATACGTACAAAATTTCTCCCATACGTCGATAAAGAAGTTTCACTTCAATATAATGAATACATATTTTGATCACGTTTGACGAAGATAAGCGACTTATGCCTAGAAATAACCTAATGACTAGTAGTAGTGGGACTCCATTTCCATTCGGTCCATTTTGCGTGGCGGCAACATAGCGAGCCTAACTGCACCCAAAAGCACAGAAACTTCCTATGGGCTTTGCTCAGTCCCTGCAAAGTGGGCTGTCCATGGCGCCTATGATAAATAGATGATTGCTAATGTCCCTATTATTCAAAGTCTATTTCTGCTTAGTTCGAGAAGTTTTTTATTTTATCACGGTTATACATTCGGTAAACTCTCTTGACTTAATTAATCTAACCACGTTCTCTCTCCCCAGATGGCATCACGACGGCCACGTTGGATACAACGGCTATCCCGGATACCAAGGCACGCAGAAGCAGCCAGAGAACCAAACCAACAAGAACTACCGGTGGGAACATCGGTGGAAGCCTTGGGAAAAGAACTGGCAGCCTGAGTTTCAGAGCAAGAACCAAGACTGGCATAAAAACTGGCAGAACGACCAGAAATCACGATAGTATAAATTTAAATTTAGAAATAAAAGATTTAATTTAAGAACAATAGGTGGTTTTATTTTATAATTATTATTAAGTTAGTTGTCTATGCTAGGTCATTTCTTTTTGCCCTTTCCTTTGCCTTTTTTCGGTGGTTCGGGTTCGGGTTCGGATCTGTAACAGAGAGATAGGGTAGTGTTAAATACACGCTGACATTTTAATGGTTGCTTTCCCGTAGCTAAATGTTTTCGTCTTCGTAGTACAATCGATTTAAAAAATAAATAAACATGAATAATTATCAAGAAAGAGCAGTGGTGGCCCAGTGGTAACGGCCGCGACTTACAAGTTGTAGGTCGTGGGTTCGAACCCAGGCAGGCGCTTTACTTTGTTTAAATTATTTAATCACTACTGCTCTAAAAACGGTGAAGGAAAACATTGTAAGGAAACCGGCATGTCATAGAACTAAAAATTCTAACACATGTGACATCCACCAATCCGCACTGGGCCCGCGTGATACAGCCCATTCCCTCTCACAGAGAGGAGGCCTGCACGCAAAACGGACCAATTAGGAGTTAAAGTGCGTAAAAGGGGGTCCATCTATCCTATCCTGTCCTAATATCTATGCATTGTACTTCGTTTTGTCTCACGTTTTACAATATAATTTTATTTATATTCATTGTAATTTTAATATTGTTTCTCATTTTTTTTTTTTTATCTAATTTACTGTGTTTCAATTATTGTTATCTGATTACTTTTTGTTTTTTATATTTTTTAAATTTTATAACTACTTCTGCAATCTTAGGCAAATCTAATTTTTATGATTTCATATTAATTTGTTATAATTTTCAATATTTAAATTGTTATGATCTGATTATTTACGACTTTCACAATTTTATATTAATCCTAATTTTATAATTTAATTCTCAGATTTTATTTTTATCCAATCTAATATACTTATTTAACTATTGTGATTACGATTTTTATTTGGTTTTTGCGACTGGAAAACATTTTATTTTTTTTCATTCTTAAATTGTACTTAAATTATTGTGATTTCGATTATTATTTAAATTTTACGTCAAATTTTACAATCTGATTTTAATTTTAACTATTTTATTCCCAATTTATTATTATTTTGATCTAGTTTATTGAATATTAATGTATTATTGTGATTTCGATTTTATTGAAATAATTTTTATTTGGCTCCTTTTATTTTTTATTTATATACTAAGTTTATTGCGTCAATGTTCCTATGGGTGGAGCTGCATGCCGAAATACAGGCTCTCACCTAGTTCGGCTGCAGATGATCCCTCCGACAAATATTGTAAACGCAAGTAGTTTTAAGACATAAAAAAAAAAAAATATCAAGAAATGGCAGATTAACAATTGTGGAATCAAAATTCGAAAGCGACGCAAACCTATTGTAACCCGCGATAGTTAAACGGCGATCCAAAAGAAGGGTCGCGCGGTCATTCGAGTTTAGGGAATTACTATTGGTTCTCACACGCTTAAAGATAATATTTTTAGGGTTCCGTACCCAAAGGTTTAAAACGGGACCCTATTACTAAGACTTCGCGGTCCGTCTGTTACCAAGCTGTATCTCATGAACCGTGATAGCTAGGCAGTTGAAATTTTCACAGATGATGTATTTCTGTTGCCGCTATAACAAAAACACTAAAGACAGAATAAAATACATGTAGGGACGACTGTGTAATTGTCAGGAAAAGCCATTATTGCATGGGTTCTTTCGGGCTAGATGTTAAACAAACCAACTTCTTTGCTTGTATGTAGGCTCACAATGTAACTGATCACGTTATGTATTGGCGAATAACTTAAACGACGTTCCACTATGACACGTAGTTTGATCTACACGAACAATCGGTAACTCTCACTGTTTTTCTCCTCAGGTTTTTATCACGAATTCACAACTCAATCCAACCCGCCATATCTCTCTCGATCCTTGTGTCATCACCTGTTGTTCGCGCCATAAACTAATGTCAAGTGTTAACGTCAAGTTGCCATCTGTCAAAGTCATTTGAAACCATAGCGCTCTTCAGAACGATATCTTAGAAATGCCGACACGGCCTCCTGACATTTTGCGAGGCCTCGAGCATTTAACAATTCTTATAATGGCTCGTCAAATATCACACACCAAAGAAAGTAACATTCCATTTGGATCCGCTCGTCCATTCCTGACATGCATACTCTGCGATATCATACGGTGAAGACCAGGCGCACAAGATCCTTTAGATCAACCAACAACTCATCATATCATGTGTGGAACGGGCGCACAAGGCCCTTTTCAATCATCCAACGACTCATCATACCACGCAAAGTATACCGGGCGCACTGGGCCCTTTCGACCAACCAACTATTCACAGCGTGGCATGGACCGGGCGTGCTGGGCCCCTTTGACCATCCACCTGCGCAACGCGTGGCGTGGACCGGGCGTACTGGGCCCCTTCGACCACCCACCTACTCACAGCGCGGCATGGACCGGGCGTACTGGGCCCCTTCGACCATCCACCTGGACAACGCGTGGCGTGGACCGGGCGTGCTAGGCCCCTTCGACCACCCACCTACACAGCGTGGCATGGACCGGGCGTACTGGGCCCCTTCGACCATCCAGCTGGAAAAAGCGTGGCGTGGACCGGGCGTGCTGGGCCCCTTCGACCACCCACCTACTAACAGCGTGGCACGGACCGGGCGTGCTAGGCCCCTTCGACCATCCACCTGTACAACGCGTGGCGTGGACCGGGCGTACTGGGCCCCTTCGACCACCCACTTACTCACAGCGCGGCATGGACCGGGCGTACTGGGCCCCTTCGACCATCCACCTGGACAACGCGTGGCGTGGACCGGGCGTGCTGGGCCCCTTCGACCACCCACCTACTAACAGCGTGGCATGGACCGGGCGTGCTGGGCCCCTTCGACCATCCACCTGTAAAACGCGTGGCGTGGACCGGGCGTGCTGGGCCCCTTCGACCACCCACCTACTAACAGCGTGGCATGGACCGGGCGTGCTGGGCCCCTTCGACCATCCACCTGTAAAACGCGTGGCGTGGACCGGGCGTGCTGGGCCCCTTCGACCACCCACCAACCTACCTAACGAACCTGGCTCGCAACAAACGTCAGGTCGGTCTCGAAGCACCAAGGGTGCCATACCTTCCAGATGCTTAACACATCATACTATGTCACATACTCCAAACAACAGGTCACCAAAGCACCGGAGGCACCAGGCTCCCACCTTCCATCAGACATCAAATCAACAGGTATTATGGGTGCGTTCACAAACACTCCAAACTCACAAACAGTCAGATCCAGAACAACCACCTGCAGGCCACGCAAACATCTACTCCACATGAGAATGGAACCCGCAACACACAGAGCAGCATCCAGTGGCCCAGCCACTGCGACATCACAACGGTAGTAAAAATTAATGAACGGCATAACCCTATGAAGACACAACATTTCTGTGATAAGTACTGTCACTAAAGCACTAACCACTATATTATGACATATTCGAATATCTTTACATAGAGACAATTTTATAACACAAAATAACATGTCTGCACTCACCAATCGATGTCTGCAAGCAAAGGTGTATAGCGCACCCTTAACTCACCAACCAAGTTCAAGCTTCAAGCAATAGGATACCACTACATGTTGTCCAGAGATTCAACCCTAGACCCCAAGTAATAATTGTGGACAAGGCAGTCAAACAATTAGGTAACAATCACACAGCAATTAAAAAAATCAATCATCACGTAAATTGTAAAATGAATACACCGGCAATGAGTAACAGCAAAGATTATCATACTATGTTTCTAAGGCACAAAAGTTAGACTTTTGTGAAAACCATAATAATCTACAATTTGAAACAACCTTGAATCTGTAATGTGCAATCAATTGCTTTTTCTTTTTCTCCACTTATTTTCTTTTAACAGACAAAAACATTGTATATTGTAGTGTACAAGAAGTTCAACGGCTTTACAATGTAATTTTTGTTTAACCAACTGCAGTGGAACCACAAAAGGGTGGTAAAGTTTCTTTTTCCATGAACATCAAATAAAAATAAAGTGACCTTACCAGCTACTGTAGATACTTTCCGTAACCAGATGTTTGTTAAATCTGAACTTTCTCATGCGCAGCAGGATTCTTCAATTACCATTAACTTTAACACAACATACTACCAGGCAGGTAGCGTTGAGAATCCCATCACTTGAGGTAATTTTCAAACTTGATAACCATGTTTCCAAAATAGTCATGATTTTCTCCGGGCCATGATTTGCAAAATCAAGTCTTGATTTTAGTTCCTGGTTTTTCTACCAATTAATTGGAATCTTTCCAGTATTCTTTCAATTAAACTGAACGGCTGAGCTCAAAAGCCTGAAGGATTAATTTAAAACAAACCATTTTCAGGCACTTTTCAACTAAACTAACATTTACCGGTCTTAGTGCAAATGATAATTATGTGACTTTAGTTATCTTCATTAGTTTAAACTAGTTACTATTATTGTAAACTCTCCAAATTTAATTGAGCAAGAAGAAGACCTTTCAATAAGCTTTCAAACCATCATGATCAAACTTTATGGTTGAGGAATGTTTTTCAGTCACTCCTTGTGCTGCAAATAAGATTATGTTCTAACCGAATACCCGTCACACAAGTCTTCATGTATTTGAAGTTTCCCGCTAGGTACCAACTTTCTTTCAGTAGGTAATTTCACTGATCACAAGTTGTTCGATTGTTATTTCACTAGTCTCCTAAATATCAAGCCCTTATATCCCACGATCTGATGTAGGGACGACTGTGTAATTGTCAGGAAAAGCCATTATTGCATGGGTTCTTTCGGGCTAGATGTTAAACAAACCAACTTCTTTGCTTGTATGTAGGCTCACAATGTAACTGATCACGTTATGTATTGGCGAATAACTTAAACGACGTTCCACTATGACACGTAGTTTGATCTACACGAACAATCGGTAACTCTCACTGTTTTTCTCCTCAGGTTTTTATCACGAATTCACAACACAACTCAATCCAACCCGCCATATCTCTCTCGATCCTTGTGTCATCACCTGTTGTTCGCGCCATAAACTAATGTCAAGTGTTAACGTCAAGTTGCCATCTGTCAAAGTCATTTGAAACCATAGCGCTCTTCAGAACGATATCTTAGAAATGCCGACATACATATTTAAGTTGGGCTCCCATACAACAAACGTGTTTTATTTTTGCCGTTTTTTGCGATAATGGTACGGAACCCTTCGTGCGCGACACCGACTCGCACTTGACCGTTTTTTTTAATAAAAACAAAAACATGTTTATTTGTTAAGTTTATCTCTATGCTTCGATAGTTACATTATACTGATGGCAAATCATTCTGCCGCCGTAAAACAACCACTCAAATTTCAGCCTGTATAGTTTGTGGTAACTTGTAGCATAATATTTGCGGGGTATCTCTAAATATCAAAGTATTTACATCCACATATACCGAAAACCAAGTGGTAATATGTTTATATGTTGCGGGGAGCAATGTATGTGGCAACACGTTATATGTAACAATTCTGTAGTCATGATAAACAATACATAATCATGCAACATCAAATGTTGCGGAAACAGTATTGAGAAATTGTAGCTCAACAAGACAAGACAAGACAAGACAAAGATATTTTATTTCAACTAGGCCACCAAGCGGCACTTTTGAACGTTACATGAAAATGATTCTACCGTGCATTCGGAAAGTAGCTTGTTATGGAGAAGAATGCACAAGAAACTCCATACTTACTCGTTTAAAAAAAAAACGTTTTTTTAAAATATTTAGGAACATAGGTACATACATTATTAAATTCATACATGTGAGGACAATGCACCCAGAATAGCACTAGCCACTATAACGTTGCTTTCGCTACCAACGTTGTTTTCGGTGTATACAGGGCTTTAGAAGTTAGAATCAAATTACTTACTCATCGCTAGCATCAGGCGTTTCAGGAATGGTGACGTTAGCTTTGGAATCGCGCCGGGTTGCCTCTGGCTCATCCGAGTCGTTCAATACTGACTGTACCTGAAATTCAGAGCATTTTATAAACCTTTGACAAAAACAACACGGTTTCCATTGTTTTGTGAAAGTGTAGTTGTTCATATATGTACCAAGGCACGATAAAATTCAGACCGAAATAATTTTTAATGGAAAAAAAGAACGGTTCAATATGTTCTGCTATGAACATAACCGTCGTCGTCACGATGCAGTCAGGAAGTTGTCGAATTATTGATTCATTGACAATACTATTTAAGGCCCACTTAGCACCTCTTCCCCTAAAAGAGTACCAGCTACTTTGTCAGCCTATACTATCTCACAGCTGGACAAAGGCCTTCCTCCATTCTTTCCACTTTTTACGGCTGTTTGCTGTTGTGGCCCAATTCCTCATGAAGCAGTCTAGTTCGTCTCGTCATCTACATTATCTGCCAGCTATTAAAAGAAGATATCTTAATATAAGTTCGAAGTTAAAGTAAGTATACTCACAAACTCTTGTTCATAAACAATGGTATGTAGCGTGGCGTCGTCTGAATCGTCGAGCACTGATCGGGACGAGCCGGCGCTGCTGCGGCGAGAACCAGTTGAAGAACGTGTCGTGCGTACTGACTGGACTGGTTTGCTGGGTACTGAAAAATTATAGAAATGGTACTGAAAAATTTAGCTCATTTGCAAGAAGAAAAAAAAGAAACAAAAGAATTACATATTTTTACGAAAAAATATTTTTAAACTAGCTTTTGCCATTGGTTTCGCCCGCGTGAATGTCGATAATTACTCCGAGGGAACATATTCTCGGGATAAAATCTATAGTATATATATAGTATCCTATGTGCTATGCCTGACTATCATCTATCTCTG
This sequence comes from Anorthoa munda, assembly GCA_945859665.1. NCBI lineage: Eukaryota > Metazoa > Arthropoda > Insecta > Lepidoptera > Noctuidae > Anorthoa > Anorthoa munda. Next base: position 13,133,298 of record OX243904.1, read on the forward strand.
TGCCAAATTTCATCCAGATTCGTTCAGCCGTTCTGGCGTGAAGAAGTAACAAAGACTTTAATTTTGCACTGTTGTTCACGAGTTTAATTCGGACGAGTAGTTATGTAGGAACATTAGCAGAAAGTCAAAAGCACTTATAGCCAACACAAAGGCGTCTACTTGACATAGCGTCAAAAGGGAAAGTCTTATCGTATTCACTGTGCTCAATAGGGAACATCACGCAAAGCTGATTCATCAGATAGCACCACATAAACAAAGAGTAAACAGAACAGGTTAAATAAAACGCGACATTTATACCACTCCCGTCTAAAAAGATTATTTTATTCACTGAAAACAGTGAATAAAAAACACTGTTTTGGTGTTTGAATTTAGAACACACCAATGTATTGGACCTCCGTCTCAATGCTATATAACCTCCTTGCGCAAAAAATACTCGATATAAACTTCTTTTGTAGAGAATACTCGAATTTCAAACTACTTCTTCGATTTAAATTTTGCGTTTGTTTATATTAAGTATTTTAATAATGATTTTCATTTTAGTCTAGGATAGTTATTGAATACTTATTTGGATTGTAATACTAATATTAATTGCAATGGTGTTTAATTAATTATAATTATGTAACGTAACGGAGGTGGTCACTGGCCCCTGAAACACAGATGCTAACCTAGCTCAGCTTCAATTTACAAAAAATGGGAAACCCTGAGTTTTCAATTTTTTTGTAAATTTTGAAGGTAATAAAACATTTATTTATTTATTTATTTATTATTATTCCTTGTGCTATTCGCTTCAATCTTTCTTTTTCCGCCGAATCACTCGCGCATAAAATACTCGATACAAACTTCTTGTGCCAAGAATATTCGACTTTCAAACTCCTTCGTCGATTTAATTTTGAGTTTGTTTATATTTAGGATTTTAATAATCATTTTGGTCTAGGATGTTTAGTGAATACTTATTTGGATTGTAATTCTAATATTAAATGCATTGGTGTTTAATTAATTCTAATCATGTAACGTAACAGAGGCCGTCACTGGTTCCTGAAACACAGGTGCTGTTACCTAGCTCAGCTTCAATATACAAAAAATGTGAAACCCTGAAATTTCCCATTTTTGTAAATTTTGAAGGTAAGAAACCATTTATAGATGTATTATTACTCCTTGTGCTTTTTGCTTAAATCTTTCTTTTTCCCGTAGTCATGGTATAAGATATAGTATGCAACTCTTAAATAAAACGGATTTATATCGAGGGCCATGAATCACTCGCGTCGCTCAGGATTCTAACACTTGAATCACTCGCTATGCTCGTGATTCAATCATCATGAATCACTCCCTACGGGCGTGATTCAGTTGTTAGAATCCTTCACTTGTTCGTGATTCATTTATGGCCCTCGCTTTAAATCCGTCCTTTATTCACTAGTTGCATAATATACTATATTTTTCTTTTATTATATTCTAAATGCCACCCGCGGCTCAAAAGCTCTCTTCTTAAGCAGTCGGGATTTTAGATTTTTTGAATTAACTTTTTTATTTCATTAATAACACATTAATTCAGAGAGAGATTATATACAGTCAGACATAGGAAATAATTTAGTAACATAAGTGACAAGTCAGACATAGCAAATAAGACACCCTCGCAACTCTAAACCACACCAGAAACTAACAAACATAAAATCATTCAACAAACTCGAAGTAAACTTACCTGGTTTCTCCTTCGCCGGTGCCTTCTTGCCCTTCGCCGGTGCCTTCTTGCCTTTCTCCTTTCCTTTCGTAGACCCATTCGAATCCGTACTGGAAGCAGACTGCAGACCCTTTGTAGACCGTCGAACAGTGACGTTGGACACATCTAAGTCTGAAGGAGGAGATGAAAACTCTTCAGAGGATTCTGGCTTCTTTGGGGACGGGTTCGCTGGCTTCTTTGATTGGCTGGCTGCTTTCTTAGATTTAGCTTTTGTGGTTTCTTCTTTAGTGGCTTTTTCTTTGGACGCTTTCTCTTGGGCGGCTTTTTCTTGGGCAGCTTTTTCTTGGGCGGCTTTTTCTTGGGTGGCTTTTTCTTCGGCTTTGGCTTTAGCTGTAATTTAAGAATTTTTTACTGTCTTTGGGTCGATTTTTCAATAGTCTGATAACTTTTTTTTTGAGAAATAAAAATGGCCGTTTGACATATTTTCTATACAAAAGCTGTCAAACGGCCATTTTTATTCCTTAGTTAAAAGTTATCAGACTATTGAAAAATCGGCCCTAAATAACGTCATTGAATTTTTAAATTTAAATATAGGTAATTCCAGAAAATAATATTTTCAAAGCTGTCAAAGCTATTTGAGCTAAACTCACTTTCAGAAAATTGGTAAAACGGTTACGCAATACATCCGATCCGTGTTCTTGATTTAAGTTCCGATTTCAAAATGTTTTGAATTATGACGGATAGAGTTCGGATGTAGTGCGTAAGCTTCCCTAAAATAAATACTACGGCTACTTCGGAACCGAAATTTCACGTACACGGATCGGTTCGGATGTAGTGCATAACCGCCTTAAGTTTTTAATTAAACTTGCGAGATTATATATTTTCTACAACGAATCCTATCCAAATTCGTTAGTTCAAAATATACCACGGGTATTCACAAGTATATAGTTATCGGCACGTAACTTGGCAAGGTTTTGGCGTAGTGGGGGTAAACTTGCGCATAGTGCGCGAACTGACCAACCACCATATAGAGTGGACGCGATTTGATTGGTCAGTCGATCCTTGTGTCAACTGACCAACCAATCGCGCCCTCGGAACGGTGCTAAACGTATCCCGTGTCCCGCTAGGCAACCAAAGAGACCTAAAAAATTACTTGTGCGCATCTAACGACTCTTGCCAAGTTACGTGCCGATGACTATACATACGGGTCTTTTTGAGTGTTTGAAAAATCCGGTGACAGGTACTAGGATTTAGGTATTACTTTTTATTATATATATATACTATTTATTACTTATTTTTGTTTGAATTTATTTCAAATTTGAAAAAAATTGAGCATATGTTACGCCTCTGCTTATCCTTTACTCATCATCATTGGCCTACTGCAGTCCACAGCTGGATATAGACCTCTAATCCTACTCAATTTGTCTCGATTCTCGCCAATTCTCATCCAGCTGCTACCATCCACCCTACGAAAATCGTGCTATCGTTTACCCATTCGTGGTATCCACTTAATCCCTTAATAGGTCAACGGTAAGCTGTTCATCTTGGACTGTGTGAGGAGTGATATGAAAGAAAAGGGACTTATTGATGGCGAGACGGGGGACAGGACGGTATGGAAGTGTACGGTGAAACCATACAGTAATAATAATGCACTAATGCTTATTCGTGCATTTTACCTCATTTCACTAATTGATATTAGTAGAGCATTTAGTACTCGATTAGCGGTCATCGCGTGTGCTCCCTCGCTCCTTTGTATTACTAAACCTTTGGTCCGAATAATATATTAATTTTTGACTTTATATGCAGTAGTATCATTTAGCCATCTTCCTAACTTTCACATTGGTCCTTCGAGCTATCGGGCGGGATCTCGCGAGTGTTAGTATTCGTTTTTCTTTGGGGAGTAACGTGTATTAAGTAACTTGTGAGTGAACTCGTCCAGAAATCAGCATATTGGATTGCAGTGATACGTATGAACTGTGGTCTACTTTCGTAACCGCAGTAATTTAGCAAAGCATTTGTAGCAAAACCCTAGCAGCACAGGGTAGCGTTGCAAAATTAGTAGCAGATCACCGTCCCCAAGCATACCAAGCAGCGGGACATCAGCGCCTCTAAGACAGCGCAATCAGCATCTTGAGCAGAACGCAGCACATCGGTATCTACAGCAACAGGGCGTCCGAGCCCAGCTACATCAGAGCAGCAGCGTTTGGAGTGCAACAACAAACCAGCGGCAGTCGAAAGCCAGTTTCGAACAAGTAAGATCTTTCCTTTTTATCATCATAAACAAACTAGCAGCATAATGGAGGAGCTTTACTACCAGCAACTTGAACTTAGCGAGTCAATCAAGAAAATACTGATAAATATAAAAAAGGATAGCGCCGATAGGAAATCGGACGACTATTTTAAAAGGCGACTAGAGTTGTTAGAGAGGTATTGGTCAGATTTTCAGAACAATCATTTAGCTATTTGTCAACATGGGGACAAAGATCACTCTTATTTTATAAATTCCGAGCATGAACAAGTTAGCAAGCTTTATACAGCAGCCAAGTCTTTCATCAATGAACAACGCCAACAGTTGTCAAGCAAGCAAACGCCTATGAAATCCGTTAGGGGTACTCAACCAATACAGGAGCAACAAGAGGAAGCCGAACTAGCAGCAGCAGGACCAACGGGTTATAAGCAGCCAGCAAAAGCCAGCATTTTACGTACAATGGAGTCAAAAGGCTCTACCAGCAAATTAGATGACATGCTGCGTAAGCAAACAGCTAATTTCAAAGCATTCAAGAGATCAGCAGGGCTTATCGACCTAGACTCCATGTCCGAAAAATGGGAGATGGAGGACGCCTTGAGAACACTTCAAGCGCGCTGGTCGCAGATTGATTCCCTCCATTGGGAGATAGATAGCGAGACAGGTGGAGAGGAAGAAGATTACGAAGAAGTGTATACTCAGCATGAGCGATCATATATTCTGTTAAAGAAAATGATCAATAAAAAGCTATGGAGCGTATCGCATAGAGAGAATTCCACACCAAAAATGGATATACCAGTATTTTCAGGTAGCTACCAACATTGGACGTCATTTAAGGACCTCTTTAGCGAAGCTATTCATAACAACCCTACCTTGTCGCAAGCGCAAAAAATGCAATTTCTAAAAGGGAAGGTCAGGGGCGAAGCAGAAAAACTTATTCAGCATCTACCTATAAGTTCCAATAACTATCATACCTGTTGGGAAATCTTAAACAATCGGTATAACAGTAAAAAGCTTATATTTACGTATGTTATAAATACTTTACTAGGCCTACCAAGTACGCAGCATCAAACGCTAGGTCATATTAAGAAACTGCATGACGTAGCACTAGAAAGCTTGCATGCCATACGGAACTTAGGAATTGATATCAGCACTTGGGATCCGCTTCTTGTGCATTTATTAGCGCAGAAGCTGGATAGCGAAACGTACGGAGATTACATAGACTCCCTTAAAAATTCCAGAGAGCTGCCGGTACTGCAGGAATTCTTGGACTACTTAGAAAGCAAGTTTACGAGCCTGGAAACTTCTCGCAGGAAGCTCGATCAAGCAACACCGAAACCAACTCATCATACTAATAGCGATGCTCCTGAAAACCAAAGGGCAAGACGACATAACCCGAACTTTGCCAATAAATACAATAAGCCACAGCCATATTCAAATTCCTTACACGTGTCTACCACAAAATGTCAATTTTGCGGTCACCAACATGCCATGTTTAATTGCGTAAAGTTTTTGCAATTGCCTAATGAAGCAAAATTTAAAACAATTGAAAGATTGAAATTATGTCGAAATTGTTTATTTGATCATAATGGCCAGCAATGCATTTCCGTTAGGCGATGTCGCAAATGTGACGGAAATCACCACTCCGTTTTACATGACGCTTGCTCAAAAAATATATTGCATTCAAGCAACGTAGCAACAACAACAACTGAACCAAATCCAAAAGACAATGTTGCAATGACTGCGCATGTGTCTCAGAATGATCCAGGGACGAATGAAGTATTGTTAGCTACAGCCTTGATAAAGGTCGCGACGATAGATGGATCGTGTCACATTTTAAGGGCTCTCATTGATCCTGGATCACAAGTGTCGATAATAAAAGAAAGTACAGCAAAGAAATTAGGATTACGTAGATCTAAATTCAATGGATTGATATGCGGAGTAGGTGAAGTCGAACATAATTGTAAGGGTATGGTCACACTAAGCTGCTTCTCAACGTACAACAACTTTTCGTTCACAACCGATTAATCATTTAAGCATTGATGAAAAATTCTGTAAACTGGATAGCAATTTAAAACAATGCATTGTAATTAAATCCCCTTGTCAAGACAGATGGCTCGAATTAAATGAGCCAGCTAGGTTCATGTACTTTTGCTGCAATACCTACTCGGTGAGGATTATATGTCAAGATCAAGTTGCCTTGAAACAGGTGACAGGAGTCGGGATCATTGACCTAGATTCGAAATGCATAATAAAAAGTAACGAGTTTACTTTGTATCCTCATGCCCATGCCTCAGCTAATACAATTAAATCTAAATCAGAAATTGTGATCCCTCAGATAGCAGAATTAAATCATATCGTAAATATATCGTTATCCCATTACACAGCATATGAAGATCCAATAAACAGCACTTTAGTCGATCTGGGAGAACGAATAAAACAACTGAAATCTGCCAATACTAACTCACCAGATTACACTCTGTCTACGCATGACATTCACCAGTACACTATTTGTTACTGCCTGCTGGGTGTAGCCGTTTTGGTGGCAGCGTACTTCATATGGAGGAGGTGTCGAGCAGTTTCTTCAGTGGAACTATCCCAAAGTGTGGCAAATAGTGTTGTGTTTTCGCGAAAGCAGAGTACGGCTGACCGTCAGCCAAGTGAAGTGAAAATACCTAGTGCGAACACTGATTGTAAACGGGACATAGCTACGTCACCTATATCTAAAAAGTGTCGCTTTAGATTAGAAGACGTGTAACATTTTTGTATCTTTTTGGCCCGGGAGCATGTACGGTGAAACCATACAGTAATAATAATGCACTAATGCTTATTCGTGCATTTTACCTCATTTCACTAATTGATATTAGTAGAGCATTTAGTACTCGATTAGCGGTCATCGCGTGTGCTCCCTCGCTCCTTTGTATTACTAAACCTTTGGTCCGAATAATATATTAATTTTTGACTTTATATGCAGTAGTATCATTTAGCCATCTTCCTAACTTTCACATTGCTCCCGGGCCAAAAAGATACAAAAATGCAATAGGGAGGTCTATGTAATCTCCGTACGTTTCGCTATCCAGCTTCTGCGCTAATAAATGCACAAGAAGCGGATCCCAAGTGCTGATATCAATTCCTAAGTTCCGTATGGCATGCAAGCTTTCTAGTGCTACGTCATGCAGTTTCTTAATATGACCTAGCGTTTGATGCTGCGTACTTGGTAGGCCTAGTAAAGTATTTATAACATACGTAAATATAAGCTTTTTATTGTTATACCGATTGTTTAAGATTTCCCAACAGGTATGATAGTTATTGGAACTTATAGGTAGATGCTGAATAAGTTTTTCTGCTTCGCCCCTGACCTTCCCTTTTAGAAATTGCATTTTTTGCGCTTGCGACAAGGTAGGGTTGTTATGAATAGCTTCGCTAAAGAGGTCCTTAAATGACGTCCAATGTTGGTAGCTACCTGAAAATACTGGTATATCCATTTTTGGTGTGGAATGCTCTCTATGCGATACGCTCCATAGCTTTTTATTGATCATTTTCTTTAACAGAATATATGATCGCTCATGCTGAGTATACACTTCTTCGTAATTCTCTTCCTCTCCACCTGTCTCGCTATCTATCTCCCAATGGAGGGAATCAATCTGCGACCAGCGCGCTTGAAGTGTTCTCAAGGCGTCCTCCATCTCCCATTTTTCGGACATGGAGTCTAGGTCGATAAGCCCTGCTGATCTCTTGAATGCTTTGAAATTAGCTGTTTGCTTACGCAGCATGTCATCTAATTTGCTGGTAGAGCCTTTTGACTCCATTGTACGTAAAATGCTGGCTTTTGCTGGCTGCTTATAACCCGTTGGTCCTGCTGCTGCTAGTTCGGCTTCCTCTTGTTGCTCCTGTATTGGTTGAGTACCCCTAACGGATTTCATAGGCGTTTGCTTGCTTGACAACTGTTGGCGTTGTTCATTGATGAAAGACTTGGCTGCTGTATAAAGCTTGCTAACTTGTTCATGCTCGGAATTTATAAAATAAGAGTGATCTTTGTCCCCATGTTGACAAATAGCTAAATGATTGTTCTGAAAATCTGACCAATACTTCTCTAACAACTCTAGTCGCCTTTTAAAATAGTCGTCCGATTTCCTATCGGCGCTATCCTTTTTTATATTTATCAGTATTTTCTTGATTGACTCGCTAAGTTCAAGTTGCTGGTAGTAAAGCTCCTCCATTATGCTGCTAGTTTGTTTATGATGATAAAAAGGAAAGATCTTACTTGTTCGAAACTGGCTTTCGACTGCCGCTGGTTTGTTGTTGCACTCCAAACGCTGCTGCTCTGATGTAGCTGGGCTCGGACGCCCTGCTGCTGTAGATACCGATGTGCTGCGTTCTGCTCAAGATGCTGATTGCCCTGTCTTAGAGGCGCTGATGTCCCGCTGCTTGGTATGCTTGGGGACGGTGATCTGCTACTAATTTTGCAACGCTACCCTGTGCTGCTAGGGTTTTGCTACAAATGCTTTGCTAAATTACTGCGGTTACGAAAGTAGACCACAGTTCATACGTATCACTGCAATCCAATATGCTGATTTCTGGACGAGTTCACTCACAAGTTACTTAATACACGTTACTCCCCAAAGAAAAACGAATACTAACACTCGCGAGGTCCCACCCGATAGCTCGAAGGACCAATGTGAAAGTTAGGAAGATGGCTAAATGATACTACTGCATATAAAGTCAAAAATTAATATATTATTCGGACCAAAGGTTTAGTAATACAAAGGAGCGAGGGAGCACACGCGATGACCGCTAATCGAGTACTAAATGCTCTACTAATATCAATTAGTGAAATGAGGTAAAATGCACGAATAAGCATTAGTGCATTATTATTACTGTATGGTTTCACCGTACATGCTCCCGGGCCAAAAAGATACAAAAATGTTACACGTCTTCTAATCTAAAGCGACACTTTTTAGATATAGGTGACGTAGCTATGTCCCGTTTACAATCAGTGTTCACACTAGGTATTTTCACTTCACTTGGCTGACGGTCAGCCGTGCTCTGCTTTCGCGAAAACACAACACTATTTGCCACACTTTGGGATAGTTCCACTGAAGAAACTGCTCGACACCTCCTCCATATGAAGTACGCTGCCACCAAAACGGCTACACCCAGCAGGCAGTAACAAATAGTGTACTGGTGAATGTCATGCGTAGACAGAGTGTAATCTGGTGAGTTAGTATTGGCAGATTTCAGTTGTTTTATTCGTTCTCCCAGATCGACTAAAGTGCTGTTTATTGGATCTTCATATGCTGTGTAATGGGATAACGGTATATTTACGATATGATTTAATTCTGCTATCTGAGGGATCACAATTTCTGATTTAGATTTAATTGTATTAGCTGAGGCATGGGCATGAGGATACAAAGTAAACTCGTTACTTTTTATTATGCATTTCGAATCTAGGTCAATGATACCGACTCCTGTCACCTGTTTCAAGGCAACTTGATCTTGACATATAATCCTCACCGAGTAGGTATTGCAGCAAAAGTACATGAACCTAGCTGGCTCATTTAATTCGAGCCATCTGTCTTGACAAGGGGATTTAATTACAATGCATTGTTTTAAATTGCTATCCAGTTTACAGAATTTTTCATCAATGCTTAAATGATTAATCGGTTTGTTAGCTTGGCACAAATATGAGATATCATTGTGCTGACATAACTGGAGCTCTATAAACGATATTGTGAAGAAGGCATCCTTTTTCAAGCTAATAGCTATGAAATCTGCGGCTGGTATAACGCTAATCATATCATTTTGAATTTGCTGAGGAACTGGTATGATTTTATAGATTTTGTAGCTATCTCTGCTGGTCAATGGAAAAGTAATCTCAAATATGAAGTATTCTTGCATCATTCTCGCTTTTACTTTCAGCATACTATAAATATGTTTTAGGTCAGACTGTAGGTTGTCCACTGGCAATGTAGTGTCCTTTGTTAATTGTCCTGAAATAAACTGTAACTCACGTTGTAACTGATCAGGTGGTAACAGGTGAGTATTGAATTTCCCGTGGTAGACATCCGTGATGATATCTAACAGAGTATCCTGAATCCTTTTTAGGTTTTGAAGCAAGTTGATGGTCGTGAGTGCCGACAGAGCAAAATCTTGTGTTTTAGCTAAGCCTTCAACTTCTTGCTTAATAGCAAATGCTGCATTATCTAATTGATTCAAGTGTTTGTTTATAGTTTTATGTTGTAATTGGATAGTTTGCTCGGTTCTTTTCAATACGTTATATTCAGCTTCGATGATAGAAGTCTGATTTCTTAACAAGTTATCAAGATGATGCTCGTTTTGTTTTACAAGCTGTATATCTTTCTTGTACTGTTCTGCGAATCGTTCATCTAATACTCCGAACATGCTATTGGCCACGTAACCGATACCGTTAATGAGACCGCGACGCTGTCTGGCGCGCGCGTCAAAGTGCTGATTAATCATAAGTTGATTATAGTGCTGTATTTCTTTGTAGTCGTGATTTAATTGAAGCGTTATCATATTACATTGGCTAGTATCGTTTAGGGATGCGCAGAGTCTTTGTAAATAATCTAAAAACTTTGTGGCTGCTGTATTCCCTTCCCAGTAAGGGCTCATGTCATAGTAAACAATAAGATTCCATTTATCTCGAATAACTTGCATATTGCCCACTGTTTCGAAATACAGTGAATTGTTGTTTGGCAACGCTGATATGTTAAAAGCTGCGCGAGATGATGTTATCAATGACATAAAAAAGATTAACGATACTACCACTGATACGAACTTAGATTTGATTTTATTGCTTGTTTTCTGCTCGCCAGGTTCCTTTATGCTGATGTTGATTTCTTGATTAACCTTTCTATCGTCTTTCATTTTGCTTGAAGCAGGCGATATCGGCAAGGTTGAGAGTTTCACAACCGGCCTTTTAAGTATTCCGCTTTTTGTTTTTAATGTTACTACTCGTACTAATCCATCTTGACCAGGGTGAGTTTCTACTACTCTTCCCATCATCCATTTTCCAGGTGGCAAATTGTCATCCTGGATGGTCACTAAATCATCGATGTTGATATTTTGCTCAGTGCTTCGCCATTTGCTTCTTACAGATAACTGCGTTAGGTATTCCGATCTCCATTTCTTCCATATGTCATTTACTATATTAGCTGATAAATGCCATCTAGTTCGAGCATCTGTTTCCGTTTCAATTATGACAGTTCCAGATCTCCCGGTCAAGAAATGCGCTGGAGTAAGTACGTTTAAATCTTCGATATCTTCAGACAAGGCACACAAAGGTCTGGAGTTCAGACAAGCCTCTATCTGTGCTAATATTGTGCTGAACTCTTCGAAAGTCAATTTCTGCTCTCCAATTACTCGCTTGAGGTGATATTTTAAGCTTCTAATGGCTCTCTCCCATAGACCTCCCGCACTTGGCCAAGATGGCGCGTTAAAGTGCCATTCTATATTTAAATCTGTTAGCTCTGCGAAAAAGTTACGATCATATACGTTTTCGAAATCGTGATAGCTTTCCTGTAGCATTCTATTTGCACCTACAAAATTCGTCCCGTTATCGCTATAAAGATGGCGTGGCGCCCCTCTTCTGGCGGCCATCCGTCGTAATGCTGCTAAAAACCCAGTACTGCTTAGGTCGGATACAAGCTCTAAATGTACAGCTTTAGTCGCTAGACAAATAAACAACGCAATATATCCTTTTGTGGTCTTAATTCCGCGCCCCTTGTTGCTTTTTATCTCTACGAAACCTGTATAATCCACTCCGGTATGATAGAATGGCGGGGCGGGGTTGCTTCTGGCTTCTGGTAATTCTCCCATCAATTGATGCTGCAGTTTAGGCTCATGTTTTCTACAGGTGACGCAGTTTCGCACTTCTTTCTTTACAGCTTTGTTTCCAGCGATTATCCAGTATCTCTGCCTAAGATTAAATAAAGTTAATCGCGGTCCACCATGAAAGGTGAGCTGATGAGCTTGCTGAATTATCAGAGTAGTGAGCCGACTGCTGTAAGGTAATATGGCTGGATGCTTCATTTCCATGCTCATGTTTGCTTTGGTTAAACGGCCTCCCACTCGTAAAATACCCTCGTTGTCAAGGAAAGGATTTAATTTTAGTAGATTACTTCTGTTACTCAATTTATTATTTTTTTGTAATGTCATGATTTCCTCTGCAAACTCAGTTCTTTGTACATATTTTATAATGAGTAACTTTGCTTTCCGTAATTCATGCAAGGTCAGAAACTCGGGCAAACCGCTATGTTTACCTAACGTGACTGGATTCTGCTTAAATTGTATCGTTTTGATGGCTCGTAAAAGCCATGCTACTATTTTAGTTATTTTATTAAGTGAACTGAATTTAATTAACAATTGTAATATGATGCTTTTCTTGCTATCTATTTGAGCGGCATTCACCTTGCTTGATGTTGTTTTTGCCTTTATTTCTTGATCCGTGGTATAAATGCTTTGCTTTGCTTCTAATTTTTCATCAAACGTTCTCAATGACTGCGGTCCATGCCACCACAGGGTTTGATTTTTCAGTTGTGAGGCTGAAATGCCTCTACTGGCTGCATCTGCTGGATTATCCTCCGACTTTACATATCGCCAGCAGCTTGGTTTCATTGTTGCTGCGATAACTTTAGTCCTGTTCGTAACGAAAGGTTTCCATCGGCTGTAATCGCCTTGTAGCCACCCTAAGACCACCATGGAATCCGTCCACCCATATATCCGAGTGTCCATTTCGCTATAACAGCTAATAACTTTATTCATTAACTTGGCTAGTAAATATGCTCCACTTAATTCTAATCTTGGTAACGATACGCTTTTAGAGACGGGTACTAGTCTAGTCTTAGCAACTACTAGTACCACAGATGTCTCATCATTTTTCTGTAATCGCGCGTAAATAACTGCCGCGTAGGCTTTAGTAGATGCGTCACAATAACCGTGCAGTTCTATGACGTGATGAGATTGATACCCGATCCAACGTGGTATTTTGCATTGATTCAAATATTCCATGTCTATTTTTATGGTTTCCCATTCGTATTTGATGTTTACAGGAACTTCTTCATCCCAATGCATTTTATTTAACCACAGCTTTTGGAATATCAGCTTTAATTTTGTTGTAAGTGGGGACAACCACCCCAACGGGTCGAATACTTTTGATATCTCCGACAAAAGTAATCGTTTAGTAATTTTGGCGTTAGGATTAGCTATGCTGTATTTGAAAGTAAACATGTCATCACAAGAGTTCCAACGAAGGCCTAATGTTTTTGACGTACTTTCTGATTTGAAGTTAAAAATTATTTCGCCATTGCTGCTGCTCTGCTCTATATTTTCAAGAAGTTCCGGATGATTTGCGGACCATTTTCTCAGTGTAAAACCGCCTGATTTTAATAATCTGTTGAGATCTTCGATGAGCTGCTTTCCTCTATCGATAGAGTGAGAACCATGGACCAGATCATCCATATAAAAAGATTCTTCTAGAATCTTTGCTGCTTCCGGAAATGCACTTCGTGCATCCGATGCTAAACGTTTTAAAGTCATCATCGCTAGGAATGGTGCTGATTTTGTACCGTATGTGACGGTAGTAAGCTTGTACGTTTGTAGTGGTTGATCTGGCGCATACCTCCAGATAACTTGCTGATATTGCTGATCTGCTTCGTCCACCATTATCTGCCTGTACATTTTCTCGATATCTGATGTGTAAGCATAACGATATTGCCGCCACTTCAGTATCAGTTCCTGTAGATCCTGTTGTAAATTAGGGCCCTTATACATCAGGTCATTCACGCTGTATCCGCTTGACGTTCTTGCTGATTATATATTTTCTACAACGAATCCTATCCAAATTCGTTAGTTCAAAATATACCACGGGTATTCACAAGTATATAGTTATCGGCACGTAACTTGGCAAGGTTTTGGCGTAGTGGGGGTAAACTTGCGCATAGTGCGCGAACTGACCAACCACCATATAGAGTGGACGCGATTTGATTGGTCAGTCGATCCTTGTGTCAACTGACCAACCAATCGCGCCCTCGGAACGGTGCTAAACGTATCCCGTGTCCCGCTAGGCAACCAAAGAGACCTAAAAAATTACTTGTGCGCATCTAACGACTCTTGCCAAGTTACGTGCCGATGACTATACATACGGGTCTTTTTGAGTGTTTGAAAAATCCGGTGACAGGTACTAGGATTTAGGTATTACTTTTTATTATATATATATACTATTTATTACTTATTTTTGTTTGAATTTATTTCAAATTTGAAAAAAATTGAGCATATGTTACGCCTCTGCTTATCCTTTACTCATCATCATTGGCCTACTGCAGTCCACAGCTGGATATAGACCTCTAATCCTACTCAATTTGTCTCGATTCTCGCCAATTCTCATCCAGCTGCTACCATCCACCCTACGAAAATCGTGCTATCGTTTACCCATTCGTGGTATCCACTTAATCCCTTAATAGGTCAACGGTAAGCTGTTCATCTTGGACTGTGTGAGGAGTGATATGAAAGAAAAGGGACTTATTGATGGCGAGACGGGGGACAGGACGGTATGGAAGAAGAAAACGTGTTGCGCGGACCCCAAGGTAACATTGGACAAGGGCAGGAAGATGATGGTAAGCTGTTTTTCTCAAACATGCTTGGCAATTTGAGCATTATTTTGACAACCTTCTTCGAGATAAATCAAAATTGCTTAACTAGCCAAATACATGCGAGCAGCGGCCGGCAAAAGTTGTATGAAAATCCATATCTGTCGTGTTTAGCGGCCAAATAAATTACATAGTAAACTCATATCCGTTGTGTAATTTAAAAAAGTTAATTAAAAAAATCAAAAAACCCGACTGCTTAAAAAGCAAACTAAAAAGACGTAAACAAGAAGAAAATCATGCTGTGCAGTCGGAGGATACATATTCGCGAGCTGGCGGATCAAAACTACTATGTATCCTCCGACTGCACAGCATGATTTTCTTCTTGTTTACGTCTTTTTAGTTTGCTTTTTAAGCAGTCGGGTTTTTTGATTTTTTTAATTAACTTTTTTTATTTACATCTTTTTAGTTATTTTTTTTTAGAATTAGATACATTTAAACATATAAGTATTATATATTTTTAAAATCGCCTCTTAAAATCCTTTATTTTGATACCCCACACGACGGGTTTGGAAGAAAAAAAAAATTTTTTCCCCCACCAAATGGCGCCCAAAATCCGCCATTTTTGTTTTTTCCAATTTTAATGTAGCTAGTGACACTCGCAGGATTAAGACGAATCAATTGACGTAAGAATCATCAAAATCGGCCAACGCGTTTGGTCTCTAGAACGCCACATAGGAACAAACATACATACATACTTACATACATACATAGACTGATAAACACATTACCCTCCTTCGGCAGTCGGGTAAAAATAGAACGATATTTTACCCCAAAACATGGCAACCAAGGAAGTAACTTAACAAAGGTTTTAATTAAAATTCGAACTGGCTTGCAAATAGAAAGCTGTTTATTGAAAAAAAAAACACTTTAACGCAGGAAAAATTATTGTTGATCGGTGTTCGTCATTGGTTTTGTAATAGTACATTACTGCAGCGGCCAGCAAAAGAGGCATTGATGGACGAACGCGTAAATGTGGGCCGAGGCGAAGCCGAGGCACACATACGTAAGTCCATCAATGCCTAGTTGTAGCCAAGGCTTGTATAGTACTTTTCTCAAATAATGCGCGGCAATTAAAACGAAGTATTACCTAGAACTGATTTTGTCAAAAACAATTATTACTTTTCAAAATCAATGACTACCAACGAGTAACAATAATTTTGCCCGCGTTAAAATGTTCATTTGTTTTTTTTTTTTTCAATAAACGGCTTTCTATTTGCAAGCCAGTTCGAAATTTAAATAAAACCTTTGTTAAGTTACCTCCTTGGTTGCCATGTTTCGGAGTAAGAGATCGTTCCATTTTTAAATAACACGACAGCAGGGTTGATATGATTTAAATCACTTGATTTAAATCAGTGAATTAAATCGCGATTAAAATCAAATGATTTTTAAAAAAAAATCAGTGATTTAAATCAATACTCTATTACTGCGACCAAATCAGCCAAAAATTATGACTTTGGTGCACAGCAAAATAAGAAATAGATTAGGCACCGAGAAAGCTGCCAAATTAGTCTTCCCTTTTAAAACTAAATTCGAAAAAAATATAAGGCTAATAATAATATCTATCCGGTAAAACCCAAATGGCTGTATGTCCTTATTAATTTAAAGTCTATTTTATTTTCCTTGTTCATATTTAATAAATATGACAAAAATTTGTGTGATTAAAAAAATATTGGATTTGAGAAGAACTTTTTTATAATTTCATAATATTTTTTTAAAGTAATACTTATGTTTCTTTGTTAATTTTATTAATAATTAAAATAACCAAATATTATGTCGTGTTTTTTTAAAATAATTAACTGACTTCCAAATTAAAAAGATCAGAAAGTAAAAAAATCAAAAAAATCCGATTTAAATCAAAAAAATCCGATTTAAATCAAATAAATCCGATTTTTTGTTTTTTTTTAAATAAATCGTGATTTTTATCAACCCTGCACGACAGATATGAGTTTACTATGTAATTTATCTGGCCGCTAGACACGACAGATATGGATTTTCATACAACTTTTGCCGGCCGCTGCGCGCATGTATTTGACCAGTACAGCAATGTCGATTTATCTCGAAGAAGGTTGACAAAATAATGCTCACATTTCCAAGCATGTTTGAGAAAAGTTATTGTATTTGATAAAATGAGTTCTAGGTACTACTTAGTTTTAATTTCCGCGCATTATTTGAGAAAAGTACTATACAAGCCTTGGCCATAACTAGGCATTGATGGATTTACGTATATGTGCGGCGAATACACGTTCGTCAATCAATGCCTCTTTTGCTGGCCGCTGCAGTAATGTACTATTTCTCAAACATGCTTGGAAATGTGATCATTATTTTGACAACCTTCTTCGAGATAAATCGAAATTGCTGTACTGGTCAAATACATGCGCGCAGCGGCCGGCAAAAGTTGTATGGAAATCCATATCTGTCGTGTCTAGCGGCCAAATAAATTCCATAGTAAACTCATATCTGTCGTGTAGTTTAAAAATGGAACGATGTTTTACTCCGAAACATGGCAACCAAGGAGGTAACTTATCAAAGGTTTTATTTAAATTTCGAACTGGCTTGCAAATAGAACGCTGTTTAATGAAAAAAAAACAAAGGAACACTTTAACGCGGGAACAATTATTGTTGTTCGTCATTGATTTTGACAAAATGAGTTCTAGGTACTACTCAGTTTTAATTTCCGCGCATTATTTGAGAAAAGTACTATACAAGCCTTGGCCACAACTAGGCATTGATGGACTTACGTATGTGTGCCTCGGCTTCGCCTCGGCCCACATTTACACGTTCGTCCATCAATGCCTATTTTGCTGGCCGCTGCAGTAATGTACTATATCTTACCTCTGTCAACATCAACTAAGGAGCGTTGCGACCTACTTCTCTTGACACCTTTCTCAGCATCTTCTTTAGCTTCCTTCTGGATTTTACCAGCCGTCTCCTTAGCTGTCTTGCTCGAGTCTGATCCACTGGTTTGGCGAGTTATTGATAGCTTTTTCTTCTTGCCTGTAAACAATGAAGTTGTAAATTCTATAAATAATACTGTATACCAGAGGTCCGTGCCAAGCAGTCGACGTCTTTCGACTGGTAATTGCTAAGATGCTGATAAAACTGGAGAAGTTTAATACTTCCATAAACTTACGCCTTTATCTTATGGGGTTAGGCAGACACCACAGATAAGAAAACGTTTACCATTCTTTGTCGGTATCACATGAAAAATCATGTAAGTTGAAGCAACAGGCAGCTGTTTATCATTAATATTTATCATCTCATCTTCAGCCAATAGGCTGTTGTAAAATGTTCCCACTGCTGGGACACAGGCCTCCTCTCTATGAGAGGGAATGGGCCGCACAACGCAGACCCAGTGCGGATTGGTGGATATCACAGGTCTTCGAATTTTTGGTTCTAGGACATGCCAGTTACCTCACGATGTTTTCTTCACCGTTTTGAGAGCAGTGGTGATGAAATAATTTACACAAGGTAAAGCGCCTGGCTGGATTCGAACCTCCGACCTACAACTTGTATGTCGCAGCGGATACCACTTGGCCACCATTGCTCTCTTATTTTTTTTGTTTTTTTTTTCATAGACCTTATAGGTGATGTTCTTCAGAAAGGCCAGGTGCGCAGTACTCATAACCGGCGTGTGTGTATGACTAGATGTATGAATGTGAGTGAAGCAAAAGAAGTATGTAAGGATCGTAGCAGGTGGCGTTCTGTAGTTTCTGCCTACCCCCATGGGAAAAAGGCGTGAGTTTATGTATGTATGTAATATAATATTTTTTAAATTAATATTAATGTTATTTTTGTCCGTGGTGCTAGGCAACTGGGTTTATCCCAGTTGTAAACGACCCTTTGTGCCTATAGGCCTTGTTTGTTCTGTCACCTGTGTTAGAATTTGAAGGACGTGTGTCGTCATTAAATCATGAATTTTCACTTTTCAAGTCACAATGGTTTGCTACATAATACAAACTGTTATATTTACAAACCTACTGACAAACGTCGAAAAATTAAAATAAATTTAATAAATTATTATTGTATTGTCAACTACCTATAATTATAAGAGTACCCACGTAAGTAAATATTGTTGTGTGTACAGGAAATAACTCTAAATTTACATTTAGGCCACAATGATGATATTCCTATAAATTATTAAGTAATTTGTAAAGATCATTGTGATGTATCCTGGTTTTTATATTGCTGTTATAATAGAAGTCCTTGCCGTGGGGTTTCTTGCCCTTCTTCTACACGAGAACTAGTGCGAAAAGCGAATGGGTGGTAAGCTCTCTGACAAGCCTAATTCAAATAAATACCTAGTCTTTCTGAGATTTTCTTCATAAAACCCTTCTCTTATACACCACATACATAAGAACTCTGATACACAGTAAATAACCAACAACCATCTTGACATTCCCATCTTGGTAGATGTCGATACTTTTACATGGAGTTCCTTCATGATTCTAACACCTGATTGATATGGGGGGAAGTGCTTAGTTCTGAATTCAAATGATTATAAACGATAATTATATTATTTGATGGAAGTACAAAGTATTAAAGACGCGATTGAGCGAAACAAGCGCCTGGAACCCTTCAAGGTCTTTGCAAGAGATCTGTCTTTTGGGCAGAGCCAGCTCATGAAACTGAAGACCGATGATGGCAGGATCGTATCCGCCAAACCGGAGCTTCTGAGGGAGATCGAGAGATTCTATGGACAGTTGTACACGTCAACCAGTAAACCCGTCGAAAATCTAGCGAATGACCCTAGAGCTAGATTGACCCGACACTATACCGAAGACATTCCGGACGTCAGCCTGTATGAGATTAGGATGGCTCTGAAACAGCTTAAGAACAACAAGGTACCGGGTGATGACGGAATTACGGCCGAACTGCTGAAGGCGGGTGGAAAACGAGTACTTAAGGCCCTTCAGAAGCTATTTGATTCCGTCATACTCGAGGGGAAAACGACACAGGCATGGTGCAGGGGTGTGGTGGTACTCTTCTTCAAGAAGGGTGACAATTCCCTACTAAAGAACTATAGGCCCATCTCACTTCTTAGCCATGTCAACAAGCTGTTTTCAAGAGTCATCACGAATCGTCATCGTCTCGCGCGCAGGTTTGACGATTTCCATCCTCCCGAACAAGCCGGATTCCGTAAAGGCTTCAGTAACGTAGACCACATACATACGCTATGCCAGGTTATACAGAAGACCGCTTAGCGTTTGTGGACTACGAGAAAGCCTTCGATTCGATCGAGACTTGGGCTGTACTGCATTCTCTCCAACGGTGCCAAATTGACTACCGGTACATTGAAGTGTTGCAGTGTTTATACAAAAACGCCACCATGTCAGTTCGACTTCAGGATCAGACTTCGGAACCAGTCCTTCTGCAGCGAGGTGTGAGACAAAGAGACGTCATATCTCCGAAGCTGTTTACCGCTGCACTGGTTCTTCTGATGTCTTCAAGGTTCTGGACTGGAGAGGGCCTATGATGCCTTATCAACGTCAATGGCGAGTACATCACTCACCCTCGGTTTGCCGACGATATAGTGGTTATGGCTGAGACCATGGACCTCAGTACAATGTTCGATGATCTCAGTAGAGCTTCCGAAAGAGTGGGTCTTAGGATGAACATGGACAAAACCAAGGTGATGTTGAATGCCTATGTTACACCCACTCCTATCAAGGTATCAGACTCAACACTCGAAGTTGTGGACGACTTTGTCTACCTGGGACAAACGATCCAATTGGGTAGGGCCAACTTCGAGAAAGAGGTCAACCGTAGAATCCGATTCGGCTGGGCAGCGATCGAGAATTTGCGCGGTGTCTTCTCGTCCAACTTACCACAGTGTCTCAAGACGAAAGTCTATGACCAGTGTGTGTTGCCAGTGATGACATATGGCTCTGAGACGTGGTCGCTTACAATGGACCTCATCAGAAAGCTTACAGTCACTCAAAGGGCAATGGAGAGGGCTATGCTCGGAGTTTCCTTGCGTGATCGAATCAGAAATGTAGAGATCCGCAAGAGAACCAGGGTTACCGACATAGCCCGAAGAATTGCCAAACTTAAGTGGCAGGTGGGCAGGGCACATTGCTCGCAGAACGGATGGCCGATGGGGCAGAAAGGTTCTGGAGTGGCGACCGCGAACCGGAAGACGTTGCGTTGTAAGGCCTCCCACCAGGTGGACCGATGACCTGGTGATGGTTGCGGGGATCCGCTGGTTGCGAGACGCACGGGATCGGTCAATGTGGCGACGCTTGGGGGAGGCCTATGTCCAGCAGTGGACGTCTTTCGGCTGATATGATGATGATGATGATGAACTTGGAAGTATATAGAGTTGTTAATACTCTTTTATCATAATGTAATTAATTTAAAAAATGGGGGGAAACCTGCTAAAGCTGCTATTTTTACAGTTCTATATATTTCACACGGAAATCAAAACAAAACAACAATAAAGTACTTTATAGTTCTGAATTCAAACAGGGGGGTGTCACTCCGCAGTTTAGGTACGATCGGCCGGCGGTACCTTGCAGAGGGAATAACGCATTAGCTTGCCGCTTACCGCTCGGCTCGCACGCTAGCCACGTTATTTATATTATGCAGCAAATAACGATGACTTCTAAATGTACTTCTAAGGCCTTTCAAAGATATTGTTGTGTTTACGGGTGTTTAAATAAAGCAAAGAACAATGAATCGATATTAAGTTTTTTTAAAGTACCGAAAGATTTTGAAAGGTAAGCTATTTTGTTGTACCTATTTAAATCATTACATAAATAATCTGTAACTATAGGTAGTAGGTGCATAATGAGTACGAGTATTGTATAAAAATTTAAGCATTTTGGTGTTCCTAAAAGAATGAATAGGTGTGTGAAATACCTAAATAGGTACCCACCTACTTAGACATTTTAGATTTTCGTGTTGTTCACAAATATAATTTGATTTCTTTTTTTAAGGATTGGTTACCGTTTTGTTAACATAAAAATAAACGCTTTAGATCCAGTTTAAAATAAATTATAATTGCCTAAGTAGTTACTTACTTAGCCTATGAATTTACCAATAGCCTGAGTAAGTGTACGCACTTGTTAAAGTTAATGTTTGTATATAAAACTAGGTACTTATACCTAACGAACAAACAAAAAATATTTCGTAAGAGTTCTTCAAGCCAACTTTAAATAAACTAACAAAAAATATCACAGAGTAAACAAAGAGGTAGGTACCTATACTCAATTTGAAATAACATTAGACGTCTTTACAACTCGTTTTACAGTCCATTCAACCGATTTTGTGTTCTATCTCGTACACATAAGGATGATATAAAAAGCACAAATCTGTTACCAAAACCAACTGTTTACTACAGCTTCCATTTGTCGTATCACCAACGCAACAGAAGTCAAAATCGATTGCCCGGGCTGTAAAATGGGCTTATTTAAATGTCTTATGTTATAGTAAATGAAGTTTAGGTAACCTATTTTTCATTTGTTAAGTACCTAACAAAATGACGGTCTATAATATTCATTGTCTATCTACCTACTTGACCGTGTAATCATAGGCATCAAACATAAGAAAGATTACGTGGTCAAGTAGGTAGATAGTGGATGTAAGCGAAAGCGGCAAGTCGACAACCCTTACGAGCCAAGTCAAACCGCGCCAGACAGCGACGGAGATACGCGTTAGAAGAGAACGGCAACGTTTAGGTGAATATCACGTTAGGCACTGAGCGCTTATGCGAGCTTAATTGCACTTTGTTGCTAACTAGCAGGAGTCTCTATTTCAATGAATTGTTGCAGGAAGTGAGTCTTCTGTACTTGTACTATTATTTATTCTGTGATTCAAATTATTATGCACGATAAATCTAATAATTGATGGACATGGAAATTAGCATTCGTTTGTATTTCGAAATGCGATGATTGTCGAAAGACATTAAAGAAAATACTTGTACTGTATGTATCTATGTTTGGGTTAAATCTTGCAACTGAATTTAAATGCAGTTATCCTTAACCGATTAAGATGAAACTTTGCGTACTCATTTGGTTTGGATGACAATGCCCGGTAAGATAAAAAGACTGTATTTTTGGAATATAGTTTAGTCTGGGACTCCTTTGTCCCCGTAGTCGTCAAAGGGTTAAAAAAAGTATTTATTTTTATTTTCAACTTTTTAGTTATCATTTTTTTTCGAATTTCTTTGAAACATATAAGTGGTATATATGTTAGTAATCACCTCTTAAAACACTTCGTTTTGATATCCCACTCGATGGGGATAGAATTAAAATAAAATTGGGACCCGCACGATATGGCGCCCAACATCCACCATGTTTGTTTTTTTTTAACTTTTCTTGTCTAAGAACACTTGTGCGGTCAAGACGTATCTAACGATGTCTTAATAATATAAATCCGTCTAGTGGTTTGAAAGATATGAGGTAATAAAGAATATAACATACATACATACAATATACGCGCGAAAAACCATTTCCTTGCAGTCAGGTAAAAGAGACTGTCAAAGATATAAGGAGCGCAGAACACTTACCTTTAGGAATCCTAGCTTTCTTCACAGGGGATACTCCACTGCTACTGGAGTCGGATGGTATATCAGTCGGTTCTGTAGTAGGAACTATATCTTTTTCCGAGGACTCCCTCACAGCTCGACTGCTTTCCGCTTGTGGTTGTTCTGGGAAACAGAGAACTTATGACTATTCAAATATTCCGTGAAATAAAGAGATCGCTATACAAATTCAGAGGGCTTTAAAAATCGGCCCATTTTTCAATAGTCTGATAAGTTTTAAATGAGGAATGAAAATGGAGAATTTGACAACTTTGAAAATATGTAAAACGGCCATTTTTATTCCTCATTTAAAAGTTATCAGGCCTATTGAAAAATCTGCCTTTAATCATGTTTTTTCGATAAAATTTAGAGGTCATCTGTAGTCAAATGATACGAGATTTAATTGACTAATATTATTTTTATTGTCATCCTAGTCACACCCATAGCTTTTCACTCTTCCCGTTGTTTTACCTTCGATTTCATTATTATGTTCACTTAATTTATCACAATAAGTTACATAACAATCTTAATCTATATATATATAAAAATGAATCCCTATTTCCCTTGGTCACGGCATCACGCGTGAACGGCTGGACCGATTTCGCTTATTCTTTTTTTGTTGTTTGTTATTGTAAGGAGAAGGCTCTTATGAAAAAAAAATTGCTACCTTACCTACATAGATAGGTAGGGTAGGTATGTAGGTAGGGTAGGTAGCGTAGGTAGGGTAGGGTAGGGTAGGGTAGGGTAGGTAGGGTAGGGTAGGTAGGTAGGGTAGGGTAGGTAGGGAAGGGTAGGTAGGGTAGATGAATATTTGGTGTTTTTATGGCAAAACAAAGTTTGCCGGGTCAGCTAGTCATATTTACAAATGAAACATGTTCGATACGACTGGGTTCGTCATGAGACGTTCGACATTTCATGAGATATTGTTGTTGTGATTGAGTTCTTCATCATCAAAGAAAGAACGTAAAACAGTTTATTAGCGCTAGGCACGACGCATAGACCCCAGATAATTTATTAGCATACAGGTGCCTCATCCCATACAAAGAAACCATGCCGACGTAACTAGCGTTTTTCATCTAATTAAACTGATTATTTTTGGTACTTCATCGATTGCGTTCGGTTTCGATCCACGGCGATAGATGGTGTTAACAGCGACTTGCAAGTAAAAGGATTTACTCCGCTCGTGATAATTTTTTTCATTAAATACAGTGACGATTTGTTTTATAATATATTTTGCACGTTTTTACAGTTTCATTGTACCAAAATGTGTAACGATACAAATTTAAAAAATCGAGTGAAATGCTTCTTAAATTTAAAACCCCGTCATCTATTGGAATCAATTTTAAATGATCCGTTAAAATTTTTGAAATGTGGTCTAAGAGTCCAATATGCCATCATTTTGTGCTTAGGAGAGTCGATTTAACAAGAACATAAAATGTTTATGGTAAATTCTAGCAAATTTTAATTTTACATACAATTCAATAACAAATCGATGTATATAGCGCCATCTAGTGACATTTATTTGAAACAAACTTAGACTTAGAAACAAACTCTTAACGTCGGGACCCCGTGGTAATACCAAATAAACTCAGAATTGCAGGGCTCATGACCGAAGCTGTAGCGTCAATTACAGAGAATAATAATGAAAATGTTGCAATTGCGAGACTTCCTGGACGATAATTTCTCTTTGGGAATTAAGATCCTCCATACGTAAAGTGCCAACGATAAATCCGCTTTAACCGAGGCGGTGGGGGTCAAAAATGATCAAGGTTGACTTTCTTACCTTCAGATATCCTTGATATACCGTCAGTGGGGGAAGTTTCGTCTATTTCCGGTTCCTCTTCCACAGTTTCATTGACGACCACGTGTGTGCTTCGCGCTATTGGCTGAGCTGAAAGAGATATTATTTTATTTAATCAATCACTTTATAATCTGATTCAATTTTGATTAAAACTTACTAAATTGATCTTGGAGCTGTAGGCTATGAGAACGAAGCCACAGGAAAAAAAAAATTAGTAAAGATGTTACTACACACCACACAAAGTAAACTTTTGTTAAAATATAAGTGTACTTACGCAAAGACGACGTAGTTCTTCCTAGTGGCGCCAATGAATCTTCCTGCATTGTTACACCTTCAGTTACACCTGGACAAAAATTGATTATTTTGTTAGCCTAATTTCCAATTTGGAACGACACAAACAAGTTTTCATAATTAAAAAAAAATGGTTTTTGTAAAACAAGTTTTTATTATAAAAATTGCATTATATCGAGAAACAAAAGATTGTGTTTGTTGTACCTGTATGAGACATTTTGTTGAGACTGGCTCGCTCTGCCGCTTCCAACGCTCCTAAGTAGCGCGTGAGGTTGCGGCATGACTGCTTGTCTGGTAGTTTCTGAAAAACATGATAAATTGATTGATATATTGATATGATATATTAGATACTATAAATTTTACAGATTAAATTATATAGATACCATTTTCCATAAATATCAATCGTCTATAAATATACAAAGATTTGTCGTATAACTGGCCGCAGTTTATAATTCGTGGTTTTGGACCCTAAGTAGTATAGTGGTCATGCGCGAGCCTAAAGATAATAAAAAAAAATAGGATGCTCTATGCTTAAGCACTACGTACCAGACACAAATCCCTCAGCATATGCGCCAGTTCATGCGCGAGATGCGCGTCTCTGGGACACGAAAGTAACGCCAGCACGCGGCACGCCAACCCCACTTCTGGGGCACTGGGGCGCCGCACTATGTACTGGCATAACACGAGAGCCATGCCGCCTTGACTGTCTAATAGCTGAAAAAAAAAACATACGATCGATTTGTCAATGGACTAAGATCACTACTAGCATAAACTGCTCATATTTATTCCCATGCGGGCCGAAGAAAGAAACTGCAAGCGTAAGTTTCTTGTTTAGGAACACCAAAAGCCTTATGCGTCAGTGAATTCGACAAGGCAAAGGTTTTGACCGCCATCAATCGACCAATCACATACGAGATGAAAGACGCGATGTGTATTTCCGTCCTAAGGTCGACTGGTAGAAAATGCCTAAGGCATTAAGTCCGCCTTTGTACTTGTGCATAAAGTTTTAATAAATAAATAAATAAATTCGGCTGCTGTTTGAACACTTCCATACGGCGCATTCTTTAAAAACAAAAAAGAAACATTTAGTCCAATTGAGAACCTCCTTATTTTTCAGCAGCAGTCGGCTAAAAATATGTATGAGGGGAGATTTATTTATTTATTTTAAGGCACATCAACAACACAAACACAAACATGGACGTAATACATTTTCTGGGGTCTTATTCTAGTGTCTATGTCAATAACAGATGTGCACATCACTTTCATAAATAAAATTACATGTCAAAAATCTAATATAACAAAGAAAAATATTATTATAAAATAAGCAAAAATAGAATACAAATTATAAATAGTGTAGGGTACACTATTTACCCACATAGTTTATTTATTTATTTAATACACAAACATACAGGATACACATACAATATCGTTATTATCGTTTATAGTGAGTCCGTGCACACCGCGTCATCCGCGTCGCAGCGATCTCAACGCGTGACGCACAGACCACGCAAGGCGAAGCGCGTATCTACCATAGAGGCACACGACGTACACCGCGTTGCATTGAAGTTGCCACCATTTTGGCCTGAAGAATCCGAAATCTGGTTCGCACAGATCGAGGCACAATTTGAGAATGCAGGGGTAACAAATGACGTCACCAAGTATAATGACGTCATTGGACAACTCGGCCCCCAATATATAAAGGAGGTAAAGGATATCATCTTATCCCCACCCACCTCTAACCGTTACGAAAAATTAAAGACGGAACTAGTGAAGCGCCTCTCCGCCTCCCAAGATAAGAAGGTGATGCAGCTGCTGATGCACAAAGAGCTGGGTAACCGAAAGCCGTCGCAGTTCCTGCGCCACATGCAGGGGTTGGCAGGACCCACAGTGCCCGAGGAGTTCTTGCGCACCATTTGGAGCAGCCGACTCCCCAGCAACATCCAGCCCCTCCTGGCAACACAGCCACACAGCACCTTGGAGGCCTTGGCCGAGCTGGCCGACAGAGTCCAGGAAATTTCCACGCCAAACAGCCACGTCGCTTCAACGTCGGCAGCAGGACCCTCAGCGAGCGAGATGGCAGCCGAGATCGCCGACCTAAAGCGTGAGATGAAGGATCTGGCGCTGGAGCTGCGTGACAGCCGTTCGCGGAACCGCTCCCACAGCCGTGGCCGAGACGCGAGACGGTGGTCGCGGCAGCGATCTACACGCAACTCCGACCTCGACTACCAGGTCCATCCAGAGTGCTGGGACCACACGATGCACGGTGAGAAGGCCCGATGCCGCATTAAGCCAAGCGACTACACGAAGGGAAACGCCACAGGCAGTCGCTAATGATGGCGACAGACGACTGCCGCCCTACAACTGGTCGCCTATTCGTCGCAGACCGGACCACGAGGACGCAGTTCTTGGTCGACACCGGTAGCGACCTCTGCGTATACCCCCGTCGTTTGCTCAGCGAGCGTCGTGCGTCCTCAAACTACCAGCTTGTGGCCGCCAATGGGACACCCATAAAGACATTTGGTTTTGTGGAATTAAAATTAAATTTAGGACTCCGTAGAGACTTTAAGTGGCGTTTTGTTGTGGCCGAGGTAACGAAACCAATAATCGGCGTCGACTTTTTGTGTCACTACTCGCTAGTCGTTGACTGTCGTAATCAACGACTAGTCGACAGTACGACGAACGTATTTGCTCTAGCCTCTAATCGCGCAGATTCATCTATATTTTCTGTAAAGATTTCATCTGGCGAATCGAGGTATCACAAACTTCTGGAGAGTTTCCCAGACATCACCCGACCCGCCGGTACACTACGCACTATACCTCACAACACAGTACACCACATCCGTACGACCCCAGGCCCCCCAGTATCTTCATCATTCCGGCAAATAGCGCCAGACAAACTAAAAATTGCTCAGCAGGAGTTCCAGTTGATGCTGTCAAACGGAACTGCCAGACCCTCAGAGAGTCCCTGGTCATCACCCCTACATCTCGCCCCAAAAAAGGATAACGGTTGGCGACCATGCGGTGATTACCGCATGCTCAACGCCCGAACCGTTCCTGACAGGTATCCGATTAGGCACATTCACGACTTTGCACACAGCATTTCAGGATGTCAAGTTTTCAGCACAATTGACCTCGTGAAAGCCTACAATCAGATACCTGTCAGCCAGGACGACATTCCGAAGACGGCGATTACCACACCGTTCGGTCTGTACGAATTCCCGTACATGACGTTTGGTTTGCGAAACGCAGGCCAAACGTTCCAGCGCTTCGTCGACGAGATGACCAGAGGTTTGGACTTCTGCTATTGTTATTTGGATGACTTCTTAATTTTTTCAAAAACTGAGGCAGAACACGAGGAGCACCTCCGCATCATTTTCACCAGGATGCGGGATTTCGGCATGCTGGTCAACACGTCCAAGTGCGTTTTCGGTGTTTCGGAGGTAACTTTCCTAGGTTACCACATCTCCAAGAAGGGCACCAAACCGCTTGACTCCAAGGTCGAGGCCATCAAGTCGTTCCCTCAGCCCAAAGATGTCCGTCAGCTGCGTCGATTCTTGGGCATGATCAATTTTTATAGGCGATTCATACCACATGCGGCTCAGATCCAGGCGCCGCTACACAACCTCTTGAATGGCAACGTAAAGGGCTCGCATCCCATATGTCTTGCGGAGAGTACTTTGCAAGCATTTGAGGACTGCAAGGCAAGCCTAGCTACCGCTGCTCTATTGGCTCACCCCGATTGCAACACTAAACTCGCGTTGGTTACCGATGCGTCGGATACTGCAATCGGCGCGGTGTTACAGCAGCTTAGCGATGATGGCTGGCAGCCGTTAGCCTTCTTCTCAAGGAAGCTCAGCCCTCCGCAAACAAAGTATTCTCCCTATGACAGGGAACTGCTGGCCATTTACGAGGCCATCAAATACTTTCGCCATATGCTGGAGGCTCGACACTTCGTCGTCTACACGGACCACAAACCGATCAGTTTCGCATTCCATGAGAGGAAGAAAAACTGCTCACCAAGGCAATTCCGGTACCTCGACTTCATCGCTCAGTTCACCACCGACATAAGACACATTTCTGGCAAGGACAATGTCGTAGCCGACCCTTTATCTCGCGTGGAGGAGCTTCAGGTACCGGTCAGCCTTGTAAATCTCGCGGAATCGCAAGCTGCGGATCCCGAACTAGCCAAACTCCTTCAGGAAGGATCTTCATTAGAACTGGAGAAGGTGCAGGTCTCCGGGGAGCGTACACCTGTGTACTGTGACGTCAGTACAGCGCCTCCTAGACCATTTATACCCAAAATGCTGCGAAAACAAGTCTTCGACAGCTTGCATTCCCTCAGTCATCCAGGTGTATCAGCGACTGCCAAATTAATCGCAGAGCGCTTTGTTTGGCCAGGCGTTAGGAAGGACTGCAGGGAATGGGCGCGAGCTTGTCTTCAATGCCAGCGGGCCAAAGTGAGCCGCCACGTTACAGCGCCATTAGGTTCGTTTCATCTTCCACGTGCAAGGTTCACCACTGTTCACATCGACCTTGTGGGCCCGCTCCCAATTTCACAAGGCTTCAGGTACTGTCTGACGGCAGTCGACCGTTTTACCAGGTGGCCCGAAGTGGTGCCTATCGTCGACATTACTGCCGAGACAGTAGCTAAAGCACTGCTGTCTGGATGGATTGCCCGGTTTGGTTGTCCCGCAGACATTGTTACAGACAGGGGCCGTCAGTTCGAGTCAGCCCTGTTCGACCAATTGTCTAAGTTGGCTGGTTTTCAGCACAAGCGGACAACGGCATATCACCCGGCGTGTAATGGCATGGTGGAGCGATTTCACAGGCAACTCAAGGCGTCCATCACGTGCCATGTGTGAAAGGTGGACAGAGACCTTACCGACTTAGAGGGTATTGCTTGGAATAAGGAGCGCATTCAAAAAGGATGTCCAAGCGTCTTCCGCCGAACTAGTATACGGCGAACCGCTAAGACTCCCGGGAGAATTTTTCTCACCCCGTGATGAAGGAACGTCCGACATCACGGAATTCGTCGCTCGCATCCGCAAGTTTGCACAAAACCTGCAACCAACCCCAGCTTCACGTCACAACAGAACCAGCATATTTGTATTCAAGGATCTGCAGACCACTGATCACGTGTTCCTTCGTGAAGACGCATTACGTGGCTCGTTACAACCAGCCTACACAGGTCCTCACAAAGTTCTGCAAAGAGGTGACAAAGTTTTTAAAATACTTTTCAAGGGCAAAGAGGTCTCGGTCACAATTGACCGCCTCAAGCCAGCCTACATATTGGCTGACAAAGCTGAACCAGAAGAAGTCACTCCATCTAGCAATAGCAATGAGTATACTACTCGTTCCGGTCGTCAAGTCAAGTTTACAGATTTTTATCGCCCTTGACGGTCTCTGGAGGGGAGTGATGTAGGGTACACTATTTACCCACATAGTTTATTTATTTATTTAATACACAAACATACAGGATACACATACAATATCGTTATATTTATTTATATATTATTTTAATAACAATAACACACCGTCGACAGACATTCACGGCATCTTATATCGTATTCGCGTATCAAATCGTATTAAATCAGCGCTGTTGACGATAGGTTCGTCTGAAGTCACGGCATTAAGCTGAGCAATGACCTATTCTTGCACAGATGCGACGCACAGCCTATTTGCCCTTGTTGTTTCAAAGATGGATAATTTTCCACTCAGTAATCGGCATTTCGTTAATTTGTGATTGTTTTGTTTGTTTGTTTTCATTTGGTAATGTCGAAACATATTACGCAAGTAAATTGTCTTTGGCCTCTCACCCACAGATAACTGTTTATTGCTCTCATCAAGCAATAGACAAAATTTGACAAACTTTTATAATTTTTTGTTTTAAATACGAGGCTTTTGGCTAATTTGTGAATTTGGTGAATGCCACTCTTTATTTTGTATTGTGCGTTTAGTTTGTGCAGAATAAACAATTTTTCTTTCTTTCTTTCTTTTCTTTTTATTTAATGTCGGCTGATGTCTGGTTGTACGTTACCGCAACCGCTGCTGCGGTACTGCACCGCGAGCCTCTAACCATATTCTGCCACCCGCAGAGACGCACCGCTAGTCGGTATTCAACTCCCGCAACGGCTATCACGCTCTCGGTACCGCATTGTTTACGCGACCCGTGCTAGAACTATATGCATATCTGTGTTTCTGTTCTGTGTGTATTGTGCTGTAGACCTTTCTGCTATTGTGACTCTAAACTCTCTGTGATTCTCCTTCTGACTATTATTTCCTTATGTGTTTTATGTGATGAACAATAGAAATAGTGAGTACCCACATTTGACTTTTATTGTGTAACTCCACCAACTTCAAATCTCACGTTCCTAAAATAGAAAACAAGAATCGTGAGTTAACAATTAAAAATCAATTAAATTAAAACAATGAGAATAAAAATAATTGTATTAAAATCAAATTATGTAACTATATTTCCTTTCCTTTCTCAAGATTTTTCGTCTGAGCTAAGTGGGGCGGTCATGAAAGATGTTTAGGTCAAGTAGGTCACACCAAGCATTGTATGTTGAAGGAAGCCTTGTCATAGTGGAATTCATCCCAAGATTTGATTTATGTTGGGGGGTACCAAACAAGTTCCTACATTTTCGCCGGGCATTTAATTTAGGAACTCATATCCCGATACGCTCCAAAAGTCCATCACACGATGTGGGACTCCGCACAATTTTCTTGGAGGAACAGCAAGTCCAACATGCGTCTGCGATGTTGTAGGGTGCGTAGTCCGAAACGAGACAGTCTCTCTTCGTACGAACATCACATGCTGACACCAGGGGTAACAAATGTAAGATGTCTTGTGAAAGACCTTTGGAGTGACTCGATACGATCAGAGTGTACAGCATAGTGTGGGTTCCAGACAACACTGCCGAATTCCCCACCAAGTATAAGCTACGCACCAAGGCATTAAGTAATGTTATCTTAGAGGCAGTATACTTGAAGTCTTTGGTGTTGCGTTTTGTGAAACCCAACATTTTTGCACCCTTCTTTACTATGCTACTATAATGAGGAATAAAACTTAATTTAGAGTCCAGAATCACGCCTAAGTCCCTAACTTCTGGTACAACAGCGATTTCCTCGTTATTTATGTGAAAGCCCGTCTCAATCACCTTTATTTTTCGTGTTGGCATTTTGACGCATTAAGCTTCATTTTGTTGACGCAACACCACTCATAAACCCGGTCCAGGTCTGCCTGTATCATATCCGCGTCAGCTATTGAGCTGATTTGACGTGAGATTTTCATGTCATCGGCAAAAAGGGAGCAAAGTTTCCCTCCAAAAGAATTATTTTCCTTAAAATACATCTTCATTTTAAGGACAACATGCCGCAAACTTTTGTGACCTGTGTAGGCCTAAATTTTACGGATAACCTCTAGGGTATACCTTACCTCATGATTGACCCTGGTGAGTGAGACGATAAATCTGACGACTGCTTCTTGATCAATCTCTGCTAGCGGTGAACTGGACGGTGCGTTTGCGAGCGTGCGAAGAGTAGGTAACGTTGCTTTCTGTATACAATGGATTTTTGCTGAAGTTACTATGATATTTAGGACATGGATAATTTAAAGATAGAACAAGAAAATCTAGTGTAGTTTGACCGTAACCGCTTTACCGCGCCTTAGGAAGGCACGGCGAGGCGGGGGACGGGAAGGAAAGAGCATGAGTTCACATGAGATCGATATTGTCGGAAAAATCTTACGATATTATAAAGCTATTTATTTACATAAACATAATTTTATTTATTTAGAAATAATTAACTAGATACGTTTTATAAAACTTTAAATTTATTTTTCAATATTTTTTGTTTCATATTATTATATACTATCAGAACCAAAATTTAACAAATTAAAACATATAATTATTAAATTAATTACAGTTATTTTGACGTAGATTCTTCAACATCTTCTTCCGTTTCGCCATCGGAACCGAAATCCAAGTCGTTTCGCAAATTTATTATTTAATCTACTGTCGAGATCCTAGTAAGCTACGCTTTTCTTTTCTTGAAATATTCGGCTACTTTAAAACTGACGGTCATGACATCACGAGATAACGCACGATCCATCTCTGGATCACGATTCATCTCTGGATCACGATTCATCTCAGGATCACGATCCATCTCTGGATATTTATGTGCGTCTAACATAGACAGTCCGGTATAAAGGACACTAGCTATCGCCGTGAGCGTTGCCGGCGGACAGACAGCGGAGCGGCCTGCGGTCCCCCTTCCCCCCCCCCTCCCGCCGTCTCGCCGCGTACACATATCTAATAGTGCTTACACACGCTTGGACATGGTACGGCCGGATTAACTCCGCCCACAAATCCTATTGTTGCCGTATCTAGAACATTATTTTCCATTTTTATTTATGATAGCTGTTCCCCGCGGCTTCGCTCCCGTGGGCCACCCCACAGGACCCGTTTTCGGGATTAAAAAATAGCCTATGGCTATAATTCTCAGGAATAACGTAGCTTTCTATTGGTGAAAGAATTTTATAAATCGGTCCAGTAGTTTCGGAGCCTATTCGGTACAAACAAACAAACAAAAAAATCTTTCCTCTTTATAATATTACTAGCTGACCCGGCAAACTTTGTTTTGCCATAAAAACACCACTTTTTTTTTTTTTTTTTGGGTGGGAAATCATCCAATGACTTCTCCCGCTCTGGGTGAAGCGGGAGGGCGTGTCAGACTTTTACTGACTAAAACCCACCCGTGTTCCTTCAGTTGCTTGTGCCAGGGCCGCGGTAACTCTTTCTCGGTCTCTCTCTCTCTCATCTACCCTACCTACCCTACCTATCCTACCTACCCTAACTACCTACCCTACCCTACCCTAACTACCTACCCTATATCTCAAGTTGGACCAGACTGCTCACGGTGTGCCAATTTAATTTAAAATCGGTTATGTAGTTTAGGAATCCATCGCGGACAAACATCATGACAGGAGATTTATATATATTAGATATATTAGTATAGACAAGTTGAATGTAAAATATCGGGAGACAATAACCAAAATCAGTAGATCTCAAATAATAATAATAATTTCCGGCGGACTACTCTACACACGCTCGGATATGGTACGGCCGGACTAACTCCGCCCACAAATCCGTGGTCCGGCCGGACCAAATCCGGACGTGTGTTAGAACTATAAGACGCGGTCAAACTATAGTTCTACTACTGATTGTTGTGACGATGAGAGTACCTGAATTTGTTCTTGTGCGCCATCCACCGTTGTAGGGAAAGTTTGGAAGAAAACGCCAATGCTTTGTCTCAGCATGTCTTCGTCAACTGTGCAGACAAAAAACATTAACTTTAAATATACTTTAACTACTGAAACACAAATATCAAATTCAATCTTGGCAAAGCTTTGGAAGTTATAGAGGGAAAATGGGTTCAAAGTTTGAACCTTAACACTTGTAAAATAAAGTTCAATTTAGCGTACCTGTGGCTGGATTGAACCAGAGAAGAAGTAGTCTGCTGAGTATAGTGGGTGATTCGAGGTGACCTAAGTGTAGGAGTCGACACAGACCTTCTACAATGATCAGTCTGTAAGCTGCACACTAAAAATAAAGTAAAAAAACGTTAAATCGAATGAGGGTAGGCTCTATGGTTAAATGTCAACTTACAAATACAACTACGATGATTCTATTTATTGGATATTTATGTCGAAAGTGGTTACTTGTACAGGAGTTATGTATGATTTTACATACATATCGAAACAGCTGATATTTTTCACTTTTTGGGGTTCCGTACCCGAAGGGTTCAAATGGAGCCCTATTGCTGTGACTCACGTGTCTGTCTGTCCGTTGTCTGTCACACAGACAACGGACCCCTCATATAAAAAAGGGGGCGCGGAAAAAAAACCCTACCCTAGAGTGGTGTATACATATATGGGGTTGTAGAGCTCGTTGAGTAGAAAAATACTGTAATTTTGTTTCCAAAAATATTGTAAAACAAAGGAATGAGAAGCCGCCAAAGGCACATTTTTTACAAAATTTTGTTCCGAACAATATTTTAACTTCCCATTTACCTATGAACTTCAATTTTTGTGATACATCACATCATCAGCCTATTAATGTTCCCACTGCTGGGACACAGGCCTCCACTCTGTGAGAGGGAATGGGCCGTTATCCACCACGCGGGCCCAGTGCTGGTTGGTGGATGTCACATTGTTTTCCTTCACCGTTTTGAGAGCAGTGATGAAGAAATAATTTACACAAAGTAAAGCGCCTGCCTGGGCTCGAACCCACGACCTACAACTTGTAAGTCGCGGTCGATACCACTGTGCCACCACTGCTCCCAATTTTGATGGTGATATGCTTATTATTACGTATATTTACAAACAAATACCAATATACTGATAAATCAGATTTTTTGATTAAATGCCCTCATTTCTGCTATTACAACCTTGATTTTACGGAACCCTAAATGTGTGAAGACCAACACGCACGTGACCGGTTTTTAATAATACTTGAGTTACAGTAAAATATTACTTACGGTGCTATCCATAATCTTTAAAAGCAGTTCAATGACCGTGCTGTGAGTCGGCGACATTGATATAGCTGACTCTGAGATGCTACCTGCAAGATGAAAAGTATAAAAGTAAACTTTTTTTTTTGTTTTTGTAATTTCTAGGCTCGCGTTTGACTACTATCTCGCTTGATGTTAAGCGATGATGACATGTTTAAGTGGAGTTAATGCCTAGACATTCGCATTAATTGCCGACTTGCCGTTGTTAAGAGGGCCCTTCCCGGTCCGTATATAGCCAACGCGAGCACGGTTGAAAAGCTTGTTGTTTCATTCAGCGTAATGTTTGAAAAAGAGGCAAAGCGAAAAGAGAGAAATAGTGAAAAATTATGTTCGTAACTTTCATAAAACTTTCAAAAAACACTGGATAAATAGAAAAATTGTGTTCGAAAATTAGTAGGTATTCGATTATTTCATAAAACTTGTTACGGGAAATGTGTGTTTTTGAATAAGGCAAAATTAATGTCACAAATTGTCAAGCACGTGTTATTCGTCGATTACGTTAACAGCCCGATAATCGAGTTTTGAGAAACCGGTTGTAAGCATTACAAACTTTCTGAAATAAATATTTGTCATTTAGAATCTCCATTACATGTTCAAGATTTCTCGTGTCTCCTATGCAAGTCACAAATCAATATTTTTCTTTTATTTTACATGTGCATGGTTTCTATCAAGATTTTTACTTTAAAATTAATGAGTACATTATGAACGGCCAAAGCTAAGGTAAAATTTGTGCAATACAGCAGATTTTTGGATGCTAATACTAAATTTGTGTTTGTATCTTGCACAGAAACCTAGATATAGTGCACAAGATACCTATTAGATCAATAAAATCAAAGATAGATAGTGTTAAAACGGCATAATCACGTACGAGCGTTGGTATGAAAAGTAAGACGGGTCGGCCGCTCTTAACTAGCGGTAGCAAGCGTGAATGCTGAGCATCGGGACCTGGGTTCAATTTCCAGCAGCCCAATTGCGTAAGTGAATTCGGCAAGGCAAAGGGTTTGACCGCCATCAATCGACCAATCGCATAGACGTAAATCCACATCGCGTCTTTCATCTCGCATATAAGTTTTGACTTTTCGCATATGATTGGCCGATCGATAGCGGTCAAACCCTTTGCCTTGTCGAAGCCACGACTCATCAGTCGTACTGTACGTGACACTTACCATCTCCCTCAATAACGGTGCTATGGAAAGTGCTCTGTTTCTTAGTCGTGTTCTTGGTCGTGTTGACGGTGGTATCCTCCGGATTGTTCTCGTCTTCGAACAGACGCGCGCCGTGTACGCATAGAAGGTCCACGATACAGCGGAGGACTGTTGATACTGTGCGCTCGTTTGATGTGTCGATAAGCTGAAAAATTGGTAGTTGATTAGTAATGATTTACAGATACGGCAACGGGTTAAAAGGTCCAAAAATGTTAAAAGATTCTGTAAGTGACGTAAGGCTGGGTTTTATTCTTAACACGGTTTTATTAGCTTGGTATCTGTGTAACGGAATCTTTGAACGTAATTTTCACCCCCTTCAAAACATCGGATTAATTTGAAACTTTGCACACTAATCAAACTAAAAAAACAAACACGCTTTAATAGAAAACTAAACTAAAAAAAACCGGCCAAGTGCGAGTCGGACTCGCGTACGAAGGGTTTCGTACCATTATCGCAAAAAACGGCAAAAATATCACGTTGTTGTATGGGAGCCCCACTTAAATATCAATTTTATTTTGTTTTTATTATTTGTTGTTATAGCGGTAATAGAAATACATCATCTGTGAAAATTTCAACTATCTAACTATCACGGTTCATGAGATACAGCCTGGTGACAGACCGACCGCGGAGTCTTAATAATAGGGTCACGTTTTTACCCTTTGGGCACGGAATCCTAAAAATAGATGTTATTGTAAAAAAGCGTGGGGTGCTTGATGTATTATAATATTTTGTTACTTGTACCACACAAGTAGTAATTTTGAAAATATTTTAAAAAGTACCCCACGTTTTTTATAATAATATACATTTCTTTGTTAATCACACTATTGTTAATTTAAATTTATTGAAAATTATTTTCTACTTTTTAGTTTGTTAGGGTTCCGTACCTCGAAAGGAAAAAACGGAACCCTTATAGGATAATTTTTCTATTAAAGCGTGTTTTTTAGTTTTTTTTAACTTATATTTATTTTTAGGTTTAACTATGCTTTGAATTCGTTTTTATCTGCCAGACAAATATCAACCATGTAAAAATAAAATAAAATATAAATAAATTTCAAATTCTCAGAATTAGTGGCAACGATTTTCACGCACAGTTAATCATTGGGTATTTCAAACTACTTCTATTGTATATGTATACTCACGTTAGCGAAAAAGAATGCTTTGTTTTCTTTAGCAAACTCCTTGTCCAGCATTCCAAAAAGAGCTACAGTTTCGAGAGCTGTCTCAATAATTTCTGGGTTTTGGAATATGTCCACCTAAAATCAAATAAGAATTTATAAGTACAGCAATAACATAATTGATTAACAAAACATAATCAGTCTATAATGTCTCTGATACTGGGCGTCTCTGCGAGGGAGCAGTTGGTACTCCAACAAGGGCTCAGTTGACATCAGATTATTTGACTGACAGGTCCAATATCCCTCGGCAATCATCGTATTTCCAAATACAAACTAATGATAAAAATCCAAGTCCATCAATTATTAGATTTATCGAGTGAAATAATTTGAATTCAGAACAAAGTACTTTATTGTTGTTTTGTTTTGATTTCCATGTGAACTATATAGAGCTGTAAAACTATTTTCCTTTAGCAGCTTTCCTCCATTTTTTAAACAAATTACCTTTTCTCAAACATGCTTGGAAATTTGAGCATTATTTTGACAACCTTCTTCGAGATAAATCGAAATTGCTGTACTGGCCAAATACAAGCTAGCAGCGGCCGGCAAAAGTTGTATGAAAATCCATATCTGTCGTGCTTAACGGTCAAATAAATTATATAGTAAACTCATATCTGTCGTGTTATTTAAAAATGGAACGATCTTTTACTCCGAAACATGGCAACCAAGGAGGTAACTTATCAAAGGTTTTGTTTAAATTTCGAACTGGCTTGCAAATAGAAAGCTGTTTATTGAAAAAAAAAACAAATGAACACTTTAACGCGGGCAAAATTATTGTTGTTCGTCATTGATTTTGAAAAGTAAAAAAAAACAAATGAACACTTTAACGCGGGCAAAATTATTTATTTATTTATTATTTAACAATTTTTGTACACACACATAATACAAGGACAAGAAGAAGGAACAGAAAATTAGGTACAGAGGTGATGCTTATTTCTAATGAAATCTCTTCCAGCATACCTGCGAAAGGAAAATGATAAAAAAAGAGATGTAGACATTGTGTGTGGAGGGGAAAAATAAAGACATAAAACAATTCACAGTTTAGTAATATACAATGTAACAATTAAAACATATTGTCATATACATACATATATGTATACATATCATAACAATAAATACTAAATAAATACTAAAATATATAAAAAGATAATATACATATTATATGCAACTATGACGGAATGGAAAGGTAGTGTTCTTTCACTCTTCTTTTGAAAACTGTAAGAGTTTGGCAGTCCCTAATGTCAGGCGGCAGCAAGTTCCACAAACGCACCGCGTGCACTGTAAAGGAGTAGGAGTAGAAGTCGGTTGTGTGGGAAGGGGTATCAAGGAGATTCTTAAGATGCGATCTGCAAGGTGCATCCGCAGGACGGGAGTAGGAGAAGCGTTCACGGAGGTAGGATGGCGTTTTAGGGTTATGTAGGATGTTAAATAGCAGACACAAAATCCGAGAGTTCCTGCGAAGTCGAATTGGGAGCCACTTGAGAATCTTGCGAAATCCAGAAACATGGTCATACTTTTTAAGATTGAAAACAAAACGAATACATACATTTTGCAAACGCTCAAGTTTATTTAAAAGCGTGTGCGCGTGTAGCGTGTTTGTAAGTGTGTTTTTTTTTATTATAGTTGTTCGTCATTGATTTTGAAAAGTAATTGTGTTTGACAAAATTAGTTTTAGGTACTAATTAGTTTTAATTTCCGCGCATTATTTGAGAAAAGTATATACAAGCCTTGGCCACAACTAGGCATTGATGGACTTACGTATGTGTGCCTCGGCTTCGCCTCGACCCACATTTACACGTTCGTCCATCAATGCCTCTTTTGCTGGCCGCTGCAGTAATGTACTAATAAGTTAAAAGAGTATTCACTTCTCTATATAGTTCCAAGTTGATTGAGAGCATCCGGAAGTGCAAAGAGCAACTGATAGAAATCCGAGTCCGACAACTAACGAAACACGAATTTTGCCGAGGGAGAAAATCATTGTACTGTACCTCTAATTCGTTGAATATCATCTGCATTATTGGAGTCACAGTCTTCAGCTGTGGTGTGTCCAGCGCACTGTTTAGAATTGTTAAACACTTTGTGAGGGTCGCTGCGTCAGACAGCTTTTCTTTTATTGTCTGTAAACGAAAAACACATGAAATATTAGTTGAGCACTTATAGATAATCTGAAATAACAGAGTCGTCGTCTTATCTTTCCGAAAGACATTACCAATAAGAAATTTTCTGCAGGATTGTCTCAATAGATACGTTGCCTGACACTGAATTCGCAACCACTTCAACTCTTGGAAACAGCCAGTATCGACAGCGGTGACCATCAGAAAAGCGTGGAAACATTGAAGCTACACGAGTTCCAGTGAAACTATTCAGCTGTTACGGCTCCCGCAAGGAGATCAATAAGAAATGATTTTATATTAATTAAGAAAATACATTATTTTCACTAAGGTTCGTCTGTCTAAGCGTTCCCAAAAAACACTGCCTTATAAATTACCTTTTTATCACAGGTACTATAATAGCTCATTAATCCCTAGGGACTAAAAGTGATTTGAATTTGGAATGTGGATATTGTTAGTAAATCTTCCAATCAACAA
This sequence comes from Anorthoa munda, assembly GCA_945859665.1. NCBI lineage: Eukaryota > Metazoa > Arthropoda > Insecta > Lepidoptera > Noctuidae > Anorthoa > Anorthoa munda. The sequence continues at coordinate 13,174,035 of OX243904.1, forward strand.
AGAGATGAATTACAAACCATGGGGTCCAAAATAGGATTACATCGATAAAATCGATTAATACGAATGTATGAGGTGAATGACTAATGATCGATTGTAATTCTATTTCGTACCGCACGAGAACATTGTATTGAACAAGTGACTGGCTGGAAAACTGCGCGCGAACTAAATGCGGCCTGTGTCCCAGCAGTGGGAACATTAATAGGCTGATGATGTGATGTGATTTATGGTACAAGTGCGGCAGGCAGGCGCGACTCGTGTCGATTTATCCACTCATCGGAAATCATCTTAACAACGTGTATCATACAACATTTTACTATGCATTGTGCGAGGAAATAAAAAAAAATATCTGAACCAAACAAAAATTAATAAAATGGCGGGCTCATTCAAGCGCGCTCAGCATAACCACAGATTAACTAAAAGTTCCTCGGGCATATCTACTGCGCATGTGCAAATAGCTGTCACGTCGTAACGCAAAAATGCACGAGTAAATATAGGTTCTGCCAAACATATTTAATGAATATTTAAAATTAATAATTTATTGATCAAAATCTAAATCTAGAGTAATTAAAAACGCGTTTAATGAAGTATAAGTTTTATTTTACCTTTTATATGAATGATAATCTGTACTTAACTATTTTTTTAAACTTTTCTCAAATAATAAATCTATGCGTAGGGCTGACGTTGGAGTTAAAAATTAAAAAAATACAGAAAAGTAAAAAGCACTAGTAAAAAAAAGTGACACTTTCCGCACAGTTTGTCTGCTTGGAAAACGCTATTTTCGAGGACAAAAGGAATTTACAACTGTAACGGATGGTACTAATAAAATTGTTGCGATGTACGTCCATAATTGTTCAAATATAATTATTTCTATGTTATGTTTTATGGTTCCTAATTGTATGTAAATAAATAAACGTAACGTTCTTGTTCATAAGTTGTACTAACTTATTTTTCATAGAGGGTAATAAAAAGTAGTGTCCACCTCGGGAGCAACACTATTTTAAGCTCGAGTGACGTACTTTAAATCCTTAGCGGCGCTCTACTTTAGAATCCTTCAATTTGCTCTGGATTTAAAAAAGCACTCTAGCCTTTAAAATAGTTGTTTGCTCCCTAGATAAACAATCTGCCATTTTTATCGTCTTTCACTAAATTTTTCCAACATGACCAAAGCAACCCTATAGTGGGGCAATTTAAATAAAATATATAAATTACTATAATTAAACTTACCGGAATAGGAACAGGCGCAGGCGCAGGTGCAGGTGCCGCCGGTTGAATAGACAACTCATCTAACTTTTTCTGAATATCTGCCACCTAAATAAAAATGACACTATCTTGGTAAAAAATCTTTGAATCCTGTAATTAATATTAAAAGAAAAAAACAATAGAAAACGTAGTTCTGTCAGTCCATCCAAAGATTGTCGGTTAGATATTGCTGTACGCAATAAGATCGCCATTGTACCCACAGAATTAAGTTTTTTGTAAAGGCATGTGTAACTTTTTGATGATACGAGTAGAAACACTTTTTACGCGGGCTAAACCGCGGGCAGAAGCTAGTGTAGTATAAATTTCTAAACCATTCTATGTTTGCTATTGGTTTGTTTTTTTACTCAATTATGTTGTCAAATCGATGAATGTCAATTTATTTAATTCATGATTATTATTTTTAACTCCCGTCGGAAAAAGAGGGGTGTCATAAGTTTGACGTGTGTACCTGTGTATTTGTTTATTTGTCTGTGCATCATAGCTCCTAAATGGATGAACCGATTTTAATTTCGTTTATTTTTGTTTGAAAGATGACTTTATTGATAATTTTCTTTGATGAAAATTGGTTCAAAAAATATGGACGTTTTACTGTTTGAATCGGATTATTTGCGCAATATATCGTGTTGGGTTTTTTAAATTTTACTTGTATTAATTACCTTGGCTTTGCATTCCGCCGCTAGAGCGTAGTTCTGATCTCTGACGGCTTCCTCCTGAGCTTCCATGGCGACATTCAATGATACTCGTAGTCGGGCCCTCTGCGAAATAACAAAAAAACTATTTTGTTAAACTATTTTTCTATATTTGTTGTTGTTATATTATGTCTGTAACGAAAAAATGTATTTCAATTCTATTCTATTTAAAAACCTGCAGTATTTCGTCTACAATTTAAATACTGACTGTTACTGTCGTAAGTCATATTTTGGTAAATATAAATCCCGGTACAGTATAGTACCGGGATTTATATTTACCAAATTTAATAAAATTTAATTTAAATTGCAATTATGTCGTGGTGGCCCAGTGGATGTCGTGGTGGCCCAGTGGCTAAGACCTCGCCTGTCGTTCTTGAGGTCGTGGGTTCAAATCCGGGCAAGTACCAATGTGAGCTTTTTCAAATTCATATGTACTTTCTAAGTTTATCTTGGACATCACAGGCAACGGTGAAGGAAAACATCGTGAGGAAACCTGAACTTTATATAGTTAGTGTAAGTCTGAAATAGCCAAGTCAGAGGCCTGTGGGGTTTCCCAGAGGCGGCTTAATTAACTCTGGAAACCAGAGGTGGTCACACCTCACACGAAAAAGAAAGACTGAAAATTGCCAAAAACGTAACGGCAAATTTTTATACCTGAGAACTTTTTTCTTGGTAAAAAATTTGATAAGACATTTCGCTTAGGATAGGGTTTATATTTACCTAACTAAGCCTCAGTAAAGTCCACGGGAGACGGCGGAGGCGACTGTGGCTGCCAAAACCAGGGGTGGGTCTCTAAGTATGACACTGTTGATAACCTATATGCGATCAGTCACATCAGGGACTACTAGTTCTAGAGCCGACACAAAGGCGTATTGATATGAAGACCCTATAGGTAATTTTGATGTATATGTACCTGTAATTTAGCCTCAGTACAGTCCACCATAGGGGGCGGTGGCGGCGGCGACGGTAGCTCAGGCTCGGGCGGGTCTCTCAACGATTGTATGACGCCGTTGATCACCTCCATACGACCAGTCACATCAGGGACTACTAGTTCTAGAGCTGACACGAAGGCGCGGAGCACGTCGGCGCTCAAGTGGCCGTAGTCTCCTGGTGGATAAAAATCAACAAATAGATTAGTTTCAAATATTACTAGTTTATGCAACGGTCATATAATAGGGTTATTAAAACACGAGAGTGGGTTTATCACACGAGTGTTTTAGTATCTAATTATATGCCGTGGCATACATTATTTTATCTTCACTCATACAGTTGAAATAAAACAAAAGTTGAATCGGAAAAAATATGTTGTATGGCACGCAATTTAGATTTCCCATTGCGCATAACTGCGCCGCGCGCGCTTCCACAGGTAATGACACTATTTTTCTACATTAAGCCAATACGCCCTTATAAATTAAAAAGTAAAAGTGTGCTATAAAAATTAAAAAGTTATTTTATGAAGCAGTTTTTTGAAAATCGGAAGAAAATGTTGCACTGTAATGGTATTTTTTTTATTTTATCTATCCACGAAAAAAAGTACGTGTTTATACAATATTTTTTTAAATTCATATTTGGAGTGTAGATAAACATTTATATTACACTTTCGCAAGCTAACGCTAATCGTAGGGCACGACATATTTTTTCTTATTTGTCGATGTCATTCATCATTTTGTTAGTGACGGAGACTATTGCCCCAAATTGCGACGGCGCAAACTATACAAATAAGACTTGACTTTGCCTTTTCATTATCTTTATGTTAGCCGAAATATGTCCACCTATGGACTAAGACTTTCCTATGCATTGCCCCATCGATCTGTACTGGGTCATCCTGCAGATTCCCACGTCCTTTACCTGGCCATCAATATACTAATGGGAGCCTACCCAAGCATCTCCGCGTCGCCATTTGACGGTTTTGTCAGAGCCAAGAGTCATTAATTCTGCTACGACGCGTAGCCACTTTCATTCAACCTTTTGATAACTTAAGAAATAAAAAGTGAATAGCTAGCGCGTGCGTGTGTGAATAGGGGGCCTACAACCTAAGCACGAAGTCCGTAGTTTCAGCCTTTGTTACGGGCGTTTCGTACTGCGTATCACTTACGGATAGATGATTTGTTCTATGCCCGAACTAAAAATTATTGAAAAGACAATTTGACAGTTTTATCTACTCCCGATGTCTTTTTACCGGTCCGAATAATTCAATTTAACACTTGTTTATTTTTCAAGACGAAGTTTCGGAGTACTTTCGGACGGGGCCCGTAACTTTGTTGACGGATATAGAGAGTAGAACACCCCATGTATGAACGTGGACTAAATAAAATGAGTACGTTTAACACATTTTGGTGCCAAAAAAACTGTAAAAACTTGCAAATAAATACTAGAAAACAAACCTTCACTGTATTTAAAGAAAAAATATTCACGAACCTAGTAAACCCTTTTACTTGCAAGTCGCTGCTAACACCATCTATTTATCACCGTGAAACAGAACCGAATGCGTTCGATGTACAAAAAATTGCCAGATTAAGCAGTCGAAAAACGCTAGTTACGTCGGCACGGTTTCTTTGTATGGGATGAGGTATCTGTATGCTAGTATTATATTATCTGTGGCAGCAGATAGCATTCTGTAGTTTCTGCCTACTTCAATGGTAAAATGGCTTAAGTTAAGTTATGACTTACCAGTAAGAACATCAGTGATAAGCGCTTGCAGTGCGCTCCTCCCAGCTGGGTCTGTAGCATCATAGACTCGCAACATAGTACCCAGCTCGTGAAGAACGTACTGACGCGTACTGAAGCCTACTGGGTCTTCGGTCTCTGATGGACAGGGTGACTCCACGATGCTGTTTAGAGAAAATTATGTTAAAGTGTGTACTTGAATGATGAGGACAAACAGGTTTTTTTTTTAAATTGCAACTGATGGTAAGTAATCACCGCCACCTGTGGTCATCTGCAATTCCAGAGGACTTGCAGATGTACTGCCATCTTAGAGAAAATGGTGAAATGTCTTAAGTGCCTTTTATCGACCCGACACCCATAGTCTTCAAACCGGTTTATCGCAATTGGTTAATTTGCCAAGGTTCTGTTTTACTGTAACAAAAACGTTGAAACCTACTTTCCCATATGAAATAATCATTTTGGTGAGTTCATGAATACAGACTTCTAGAAAAATGTCTAATTTTGTAAATGTTGAAAAGAAGTATCTGTTGCAATACTCTTGGGTTATGCACTCGATCCGAACTGCATCCGTATTTAATACATCTCCAATTCAGATAGATTTTGGAACCGCACTAAGACTAAAAAAAATAAAAAAGACGGTCGTATTTACGCTATAATATAACCAGTAAGCGACGTCGATTTTCTGCAGATGCTCCGCGAGATGGCGCCAATACCACGCGGATTACTTGTTCAGCTTTTCCCCGGGGATGCGGCGAAGAAAACCCTAATACATAAAACGACACTCACGCTCTAATGTAACCAGTAAGCACCACCAAGTCCGGTAGAATGGTCTCCAGCGTCTCATCGTCGTCGATCTTCTGCAGATGCTCCGCGAGATGGCGCCAGTACCACGCAGTCTCCTTGTTCAGCTTCTCCGCGGGGATGAGGCGCAGAGTCTTGTCGGTGGGCAGCCATTCTAGCAGCTCGGAGATTGGAAGACGTCTATAGGAGGAATTATAAAGTTCAAGTTACAAGTTTGTAGTTATGCTAAAATAATACGCCTAAAACACGAAACTTCTAGAATTTTTATAAAAAAATAGATTAAGCTCTTATTAATCTTTCTTACATGGTGAAAATTCCAATAAAAATCGGTCCCGCATCTCGCCACGGGCCAGAACTTTTACGAACGTACGCTCTTTACCGCGTCGTGCGCAGGTCAACGATGTTGCCCTGAAAAGTGCTCAGCCAGCTCTGCATCAGGATCTCTTATGAGGTCTTGCTTTTATAAGAACTCATTTGAACAGCGAATCCAACAGTTTCCACGCGACATACTGCGAGTATTGAGCGTCGTGCGCATTGTCCAGTCTTGTGGCCTTCAGCAGGTCCACATGTAGACCTGGAGCGTGCCCAGCTAGCCTGGTATCATGCTCTCTTATGGGGAGAGCCTTCCTTTCATTTTATAAACAAACATACTTGAACAGCGACTCCAATAGTTTCCCGGCGACATACTGCGAGTTTTTAGCATCGTGCGCGTTGCCCAGTCATATGGACTTCAGCAGATCCACGATGTTGCCCTGGAACGTGCTCAGCCAGCCCTGCATCAGGATCTCTTATGGGGAGAGCCTCACTCTTATAAAACAAACTCACTTGAACAGCGACTCCAACAATTTCCCGGCGACATACTGCGAGTCTTTAGCATCGTGCGCGTTGTCCAGTCGTATGGCCTTCAGCAGGTCCACGATGTTACCCTGGAAGGTACTCAACCAGCCAGGGATCAGGATCTCTTCGACCACGCGTCGCACGCGAAGACTACGCTCAGTTAGACCAACCTAAAGGTGGAAGAATGATGTAAGAAATTGTGAAATTATTGTTATAATAAATTTAACTGAATTCGGTCCTGGAACCCGCTTGCATATTTTCCATGTTTAATAACCATTATTTAAAATATTACAACAAATAAAAGTCACATCTGTATTTTCATTATATTTTTAATCATTATAAGTTTTGAAACTATTCAAAAGTATGCATTTATATATAAATTAATAGGTCACTCGTACGTAGGCATGCATCGTTGAAAGCATTATTGCCTACCAATCGACTGAAAAGTTTGCGCCACGACATTCATTCCGGTACATAGTGGCTGAATTAAACTATTGGCACTACTGTGGCTTTAGTAATAAGGTTCAATTTACCTTGAGTGTGAGCACTCTCTGTCGCACTCTAAGCTGTGTTACATTGATGGCTGCGATGTACAGGAAGGCTGCACGACGCACTGCTTCGTCCACGTCACATAGTCGCTCTAACACAAAGGGCACATTTCGGCTGCATTTTGCTATTGACATCACTATGGCTCTGTAAATAAAGGTTATTTTTTATTGGACTTTTATTCATAAACATCACATATTTAACTCACTTTGAAATACAAAGAGACTGTATTTAAAATCATATTAAAGTTGGCCTATTCTGCACTATGCATAGATTTAAGTGCTATGTATGTGTGATTTAGTTTTGGATGGAATAACTATACCACATATCTACTAGTTAATGATTGAAATCAAAATCAAATCAAAATATTTTATTTCAACTTTTAAAGGTACTTTTGAATTGTCAAATAAAAGATGAATTTAGTTGCACATTTGCAAAAGTCAGTAAGTCTCTATAGAGTAAGAATGTGCAAGAAACTCCATGGACACTCTTCTCCATCAGTTTTAATTTCAAGTATTTGGTTTCACCATTCTTGTCGGAAAATTACATATATATGTGAGAACGATGTAAAAAGACGTTCACGTAAAAGTGTCTAGAGAAAAACCAACATGCTGTTGATACAACACACCACGTGTTTGTTGAGTTATATCTTATAATATATCGGCACGCATGTCGCGTTGGCCTCTAATAAATCTGTTGATGCCTAACACGTACAACGCCCGACCGCGGGGGTCGAGCGGTGCTCTCCTCTTCGCGTCCGCGGCGGTGCGCAGTGCCGTGTGTAAACCGCCTCAGTGCTTATTTTATCAGCAATAGAATTATCAAAGCATGGTTCTCATTTCTTACCTCCTAACAGAAGAGCTAGGATCACAGCTCATGTGAAAGCGGTAAGCACGAGTGACTTCATCATCTTGTTCCATTGGGTTCTGCAGACGCTGCAGAGCGAGGGCGGCGCGACAACGTACTGCGCCGCGCGTGTCTTGTAGTCTTTGCATCTGGTAAAAGAAAGAATTATTTGTAATATTTCTAATATAGATACAAGAGTAGCTGTCTCTGCTGGAGGAAGCACTCTACAAGACATTGACCCAGGAACACATCTGATCTGTCTACTAGCTTTTGCGCGCGGCTTCGCCCGCGTAAACTATCTCCATGCCAAATTTCATCTAAATCGGTTCAGTAGAAAGTTTGTGAGGTTGTAGGGGGTAATCACTGGATGATTACCCCCTACAACAACCTCACAAACTTTATCTCTTTATAATATTTGTATAGATGAAGACTGATGGCAGACATACAAACTAAGAAAAAATATATAGTATGAGGAAACTGGCATTTCCTAGAACCAAAATATCAAAGACCAACCCACATTGGGCCTGCGTGGTAGATTAAGGCCCATTCCCTATGTCAGAGAGAGGAGGCCTGGGTCCCAGCAGTGGGAACATTAAAAGGCAGAAAATGATGAGATGACTCTAATTGAGAACTTAAAAAGGTAACAACACCTATATTTTCTAAAGGGCAGGCTAGGTAGAGGTTTATTTCACCTATATCTCACCAGCTTATTTTTAAGTCTCATATAATACATATTACCCATAAATTCCAACAGAAACTGTAATTCTATCTTACCTGTGATGCCAGCAACTTGTCACAAAGATCATCGTCCAATGAGGCGTCATCTCCAAGGGCAGACAGTACAGCCGCCAGCAGCTGACTGGCTCGGTACCTCACTGACTGACCAGATACACATTGACACTGCAAAATGAACATTCAGGCAAATATTAGTGGCCATCTATTTCGATTCTTATAGACAATGTCTTGTGCTTATTATGGGGTGTACAATAATATATTATGTTATAAATAGATGGATGAACTGGAGAATAATTAAGATTCTTCTAGTTCCCAGTCTTTTCCCACTTAAGGTATAGTCCTCGACAAACTTCTTAGCCGTCCTGAAGTTGGCTTTCCGATGGCGTGGTGCTGTTTTTGTATGAGATTTACTACTGCGCAGCCATTGTAGCCATCTTTTGGATGGTCAAAAAAGTTTGGCAAGAACTATACTCCACAATGGCACTAAACCGGGAGGAATGGAAGGAAGAATTTCGTCATACCAGCCCACAATGTCAAAGAAGGTCTTTCTCTCTCTCTCTTATAAGTATTATCTCTATTTACGTATGGAGTAATTTGACCAAACTGAGAATTGCTATTTATGCTAGTTTGTATGATGTAAATGCAGTGTACATTACATGCTTGTTAACTATTCTAGATATTGTATTATGTATTTTTAAAGATGAACAATATTTTAAAGTTGGTTAATAAGTATTAAGGTAGCAAAGGACATAATTTCTGCAACTGAAACAGACCACAGGTTGTTTGATACTGCATTTATGATACTCACATCGAAAATAATATCAAATATGAACAACAGGAACTCCTCCTCATCATCAAGGGATGTGCAGAATGTTGCCACAAACTGCACGACACGGTCCACATTAGCACTGGTGTCTCCAAATGTGAACAAGTATTGTAGAGCATTCTTGAAGCTTTCGCGGAAGCTGTCCTCGTCCAGCTGTGAATGAATGGCATAGAATGTATGAGATAATTATTTGAACTAATCTAAATGTACATAAAGTCACACTCTTTCCCATAGCCTTAAGCAGAACTACAGGCCTGTTGTGATATTTTTTTTTTTATTTGGTGAATTGCTCATACACTACCATGGGGAGAGAGTGCAGTTATGTGGGACTATGTTCTATGTTAGGGGGGTTTGGTTTCCGCACTTAGTCCCTCAAATGGACTTTTGTATGTGGGCCATGGCGGCCGTTGGGTGGTCATTCCAACCAGCCCACCTCCCTCCAGAAGTCAATTAGAGCTCCTAGTTTCTTCAGAACATCTGTGTAAGATCTGGGTGACCCGAGGGTTTGTGCTCTTATCTGTGCGACACCTGTGCATTCAAAAAGAAAGTGCGCAACGGTTTCCTCAGCCTCCATGCATGCCTTGCACAGAGGACTGTCCGTTATGCCTATTGTGTGGAAGTATTTGTTGAGTGAGCAGTGTCCCGTGATGGTCCCCGTCACCAGGCGGAGGCCATTCCTGTCTAGGCGTAAAAGACGCCTGGTAAGCCTTCTTTGGATTGCCTACAGCCCTGTGCCGAGGCCCACTAGTTCTCCGCCTGTGTATGTATGTGGGACTTCAACCCACTAAAACTCCACAGTGTCCTCCCATGCCACTAATGGTGCTAAGCACATGGGTGCCAGACGACCCCGTGTATGACGCCCTTGTTACCTGCTGTGATCCTAACATACACATTCTGCTTCATTTACATTCATACATTACATTACATTCATTCATTTACATTCGTAGCCACACATGCATGCTATTTATGAGTACTGCGCTCCTGCAGCCGTATTGCGTAAGTGCGCAAAGAAGTTAAACTCTATCCAACCAACCAAATCGACCAATCACATGCGAGATGAATGACGCGATGTTTTTGTATGATTGGCCGATTTGGTCGGTTGGATAGAGTTTAACTTTTTTGCGCACTTACGCAATACAGCTGCGGGTCTTTCTGAACAACATCACCAATAAGTCCTTCTGGATTGAATGAATCTTAATAGTGAAACTAATTTCACTGACTAGCTATTTACTAACAAAGTTGGAGATAGCTTCCAGTCTAACTGGATGCAGATAGATTAATTTGTATGTCTGTTTTGTAAGCTTAGCCCTTTGAGTGCTAATTAGCAGACACAATAGAAAAACAATTGTTTCAAGTGACCTAATGTCCCTTTTAATCAATTAAGCGCATTTATTGATTCGTTTTGCCAAACCCAAACACAAGAACCAAGCCACTAATCAGATATCTTCTAACTATAAGTTATGAGTATAGTGTTTGTTTGATAACACAAAACACCTGTATTTCTTGAAGGGTAAAACAGACGTTCACCTATAGTACAACCACATTTCACTAATAATGTGCAAGTTCCATGTAATAGTGTACGAGCCTATTACCATTAACCGGACACAAGTCACAACTTAGTCACAATCTTGATTTATAGGAAAGATTCTGCTAGGCAATGTATGTATACCAGTATTATGATTCTAACTAGGTACAACTAATATTCTTCTTCTTTTCGTAAGAGTATGTGGCCACCTCTGGTGTCAGAGTAACTTAAGCTGCCTCTGGGAACCCCACAGCCGACTAATAACAAATCAACTACAAACTTATTATTTGACAAATTAAGTCTGAAGGTAAACAGCCTAATATCTTGCGATTAAGTTGATTAAAGTTCAGAAGATTCACCTTCTTATACAATTTGATCATTTCCTTCACATATTTCTTATGTTGAACCACATTGTATTGTACATTTTGAAATATTTTAAACATCGTTGGATTGTTCCGGGGATTCGGTTTTACCGCGGACACTGGTTGCGGCACTTCGGCGTCCGTTGGAGGCATTTTAGAAACTTAATTACTTAGAGAACTATTGCAAAATGAATTAGTATTAAATAAGAGACGTGTAATGATAAATTCTACTTTAAATCCACTATTTGTAGTATTTATCACAAAATAGAACACTTGGCGCCCACAACCGTTTTGTTTTTGAAATTTTGACAAGATTCAGTTTGACAGCATCGTGTTGAAAGTCAGTTTTCGATGTTGCCAGTTCATAAGATAGCGCCTTATAAATCTGATATAACTGGTTATGTTATCGGTTATTAAGCGTTATTTACGATTTTTTTTAAATAGCTATATTAAACATCTCTAAAGTAAAATCGTAAGAACTTCCGGGGGTGTTTGGTGGGTTTTCTTCAAGTGGCGTTCAGCGGCTTTTTTAATTAATCGCAAACTGTGTGGATATTGTGATATAAAATTGGTGTAGTTTGTGTCTGAAGAGTCTATGTAACTGGACAATACGTGAGATCTGTACTAATAGATATTATAAAGCTGAAGAGTTTTTCTGTTTGAACGCACTAATTTTAGGAACTACTTCTGGTTGGAATTGAAAAAATATTTTTGTGTTGGATAGTTCATTTATCGAGGAAGGTAATAGGGTATATAACATCACGCTACGACCAATAGGAGCAGAGCATAAATGAAAAATGTTGCAAAAACGGGCAAAATAATTCCTTTTTGAGAGCTTCCGTTGCGTTCGCTGCGTAAACGGTTAAAGTTACATAACCACTTGACGGGAGCGTCCCCCGCGGCTTCGCTTCCGTCAACTGGTTAGTCAGCTTTTTGGGGGCTGAGTCACCCGCGTCCGTAGGTGAATACCCCCTTTGTTACCCTACACGTGGTCCCCGGGTGGTGCTAATCAGGTGACACTTAACTGGTGGTAGGTTTCTGCCGAAGGCTTGCGACCACCCACCGAGCAAAGACGTACCGCCAAACGGCCTAGCCGTGTTCCGGTACGATGCACGGTGTAGCCACAAGAGGAGTTGGGTCGAGATAGTTGTTCCACTACAGGCAGACCAGCCTGACTCGCGTTATTATGGGCCTATCGAGAGACTAGTCGAGGAGGGAAGCGGGATCCGATGCACGGTGCGCCGCTGGCCGGCCGCAGGTAGTTGGGGGCCCAAGTAGTGTGCCAGCCACACACGAAAGGCTGCCCCGCCAACTGTCGAAAAATCCCGGGATGCGCCATCGTGCTGGTTGGCGACCAGACGAGAGTGCCCGATGTATATTCCCGAGGGGGCTCGGGCGTCCCCGCAGTCTCTAGTCTAGTCCCCCAATGATGGCGTCCTGTTTGCGCGTGTCTGAAGGTTGCCAGCGTGGAACTTCGTCTCATTTCCTTCTCCTCCTCTTCCTTTCACTCACTTAAAATGCCAAGGAACAAAAAGAAAAAAGCTGAACAGTGGCAGCACTCACTCTCACTTAAGGTGCACCTCAGTAACATCCGAGGTCTGCACTCGAACCTTGTCGCTGTCCATCACCACATCGAGACTGAGAAACCAGCACTTTGTTCCTTACGGAGACGCAGATCGGATGTCCGTCGGACGTGGCGTAGCTATCTTACCCAGGATTTACCCTGAAGCACAAATTCAAGCCACGTGCGGGTGTATGCATGTACGCCCGTGACGACATCTGCTATCGACGTCTCCGTGACCTTGAAGACTCTAACTACTCAGTGCTATGGGCTCTGGTGGACACAGGTCTGGATAAGATTATCTATGCCTGTATCTACCGATCGCATAGCGGTGATCTGGAGACAACCAGGATCACACAGTACCTGAGTGAGGCGGCTGATGTGGCCCAGCAACGGTACCCTTCCGGTGTTACTGGGGGACTGCCCACCATCAGGAGTGGCTCTTCCCATACCAGTGCACTGACCATGCTGGACGAGAGATGCGAAATCTTTCGCTAGCGCTTAATCTTACCCAGCTGGTGCAGGGGGCTACGAGGGTGCCGGATGTTGATTCGCACACGGCCAATTGCTTGGACCTTCTGCTGACAACAGATCCAGACCGATACTCAGTGTCGATATCATCACCTTTGGGTAGTTCCAACCACTGTCTGGTGAAGTCTGTATCCGTCTACTCCCCGCCCGATCCCAGCCCGAGAGGCACCCGGCGGGTTTGGTGGTACAGGTCAGCAGATTGGGATGGCTATCCTTGGCGGCCCACTTGCTTCTCTTCGGATGATCCATCGTCATGCGCTGACGTCGTGACAGATGTGTTGCGCCAGGGAATGGAGTACTTCCATTTCTGACATAGTTCCATTCTCTGACGTAGCGCTGTCCAGCGCAGACCGACCATGGTTTGGTGCCGAGTGCAACCGCGCAAATGCGGTTAAGCACAAGGCTTGCCTGGCATGGGTCGACGCTCGAGTGCATAAAGCAAATGACGTAACTCAGAAGAAGAGAGCCTTCAACAGGGCTGCCAAGTCCTGCAAAAGGGCGATGCGAAGGGTACGTTTTGACCATATTAGCAGAATCGGGAACAAACTAGCTTCATACCCTGCTGGTAGCAAAGCGTTTTGGTCCCTGGCTAAGTCGGTTGAATCAAACTTCTGTCGCCCCTCACTGCTGAGACCTGACGGGTCACTGGCCCACTCCGCCGAGGACAAGTCAAACTTATTTGCCTCCCTTTTTGCGGAATCTTCGTGTCTGAACTCTGATGGCGCGCGGCCCCCTCCGTCTCCTGTTGGATGTGGGACGAGTATGTCGGATATTCGCATCCATCAGAGGGAGGTCTTTAGGGTGTTGCGTAACCTCGACGTGAACAAAGCCAGTGGCCCCGACGGGATACCGGCAATTGTACTAAGAACTTGTGCGCCTGAATTGTCTCCGATCCTGACACGCCTATATCGTCTTTCGATAGTGACTGGAAAGGTGCCGAAGGCTTGGAAGCAAGCTAACGTTCAGCCCGTGCCCAAAAAGGGTAGTCGGGCTGACCCGGCCAACTACAGACCCATCTCGGTAACGTCCATCCTTTGTAAGAGTATGAAACGTGTGCTTAACAATAAGCGCCTGACATACCTAGAAGACAACGACCTCCTCAGTGACCGCCAATACGGCTTCCGCCGAAATCGGTCAACTAGGGATCTTCTAGCGTATGCCATTCACGTCTGGAGTGAGGCCATCGAGAGGCACGGGGAGGCGCTTGCTGTCTCCCTTGACATCTCGAAGGCTTTCGACAGGGTCTGGCATGAGAGCCTTATTGGTAAGCTTCCTTCCTTCGGTCTGCCTAGTGGTCTATGTGACTGGATTGCTGACTTCCTGAGGGATCGGTCCATCCGAGTGGTTATCGATGGCTGCTCGTCCGGTCAGTTAAGTATTAACGCCGGTGTCCCTCAGGGGTCGGTGCTCTCGGCTACACTGTTTTTGCTGCACATTAATGGCCTGCTAAAACCCGGAACCTTTGGGTACGCATACGACAGCACGGTTGCTGAGAGATACGTGTTCGGCGCACGGGCAAGTGGGCCTGAAATCCGGTCTCTCCGGGTGGCCATGGTTGAGCGCTTGAACCTGTCTTTGGAGGCAGTCTCCGAATGGGGCGATGCCAATCTAGTCAGTTTCAATGCTGCTAAGACCCAGGCATGTTTTTTTTTCGCAAAAAAGAGCCCATTTCCCCCGGCTCCATCTTTCCATGGTGTAACCGTGCCGATAACGGACCATCTCAACATTCTTGGTGTTACGTTAACATCGACCCTCAATTTTGTTCCATTCATTGAGGCAAAGGCTCAGTTGGCTGCAAAAAAGTTGGGGACCCTTGCAAAGGTGAGACGGTACTTCACGTCTGAACAGCTGCTCAAATTGTATAAAGCGCAAGTTTGGTCATGCATGGAGTACAGCTCTCACCTCTGGGATGGATCTGCCAAATATCAACTTGATGCACTTGAGTCGATTGACAAACGGGCCAAGAGGCTTATCGGCAACGATGCACTGGTCGCCTCAAAGCTCCAGAGCCTTGAACATCGACGCCAAGTGGCCAGTCTGTCGGTTTTTTATCGGTTACATTTCGGGGAGTGTGTGATGGAACTGCACAATTTGATTCCGCCTAGCCCTTTCCATCACCGGACAACTAGACGTACAGCAATGCGCCACCGGTACATGGTGGACATCCCACCCATACGTACACGTTTTGCGAATACTTTCATTGTACGCACAGCTAAGGAGTGGAATTCCCTGCCGGCGTCTTTGTTTCCTGATAGCTACAACCTTGGGGTCTTTAAGTCAAGAGTGAATAGGTTACTTCTAGGCAAGCGTGCTTCACCGTCGACCACCATTAGACGAGACTTACCTTTAGACGAGACAGTGGTCAAAAGGGAGTGTGTAGAAAAAAAAAAAAAAAGCTAGTCATTGATACAGGCCCGATCTTGGCCGGTTAGCTGAAAATTTTATCTTATTGTTGATTATCTCAGCGGAGCTTACCGAAAAGGCTGACGCGATAGTATCTAGGTACACAAAAAACATTATAATAATATGTTTCATCTGCATTAATGCAGGACTTTACACTTGGTAACCACTGGTATTTGTCACAACATGAAATTAAGTATGAAAAAAGTTGTTGGTAAGATTAGTAAACTTCACCCGTGTGAAGCAACCAGCTTCACACGGGTGAAGTTTGCTGTTGCTGAAGGTGGTTGTTTATAAAAATACCATCAGGTAAAGTACCAGGTCAGCTGAGAATATTAATAGTCGAGCGTGTAAAAAACTATAATTATATTTTTTTTTTCTTTATAAAGCTGAAGACTTTGTTAATTTGTTTGTTTGTTTGTTTGAACGCGCTAATCTCAGGAACTACAGGTTCGAATTGAAAAAATCAGTTTGTGTTGGATAGTCCATTTACTGAGAAAGGCTTAGGCTATATAACATCAAGCTACGACCAGTAGGAGTGAAGCATAAATGGAAAATTTTGCAAAAACGGGCAACATATTCCTTTTTGAGAGCTTTCGATGCGTGCATTGCGTACAATCATGTATGTAGGGTAGAGTAGGTAGATAGATAGGGTAGGGTAGGCAGGTAGGTAGATTAGTTTAGGTAACCAGTTGACGGAAGTGAAGCCGCGGGGGACAGCTAGTATGTATATAAATATCGTCTGAATCTCGGCAACGGCTCCAACGTTGTTTTCTCTGTTTTTTTCACCCAGGTACTATATAATAATTCACGCTAATTTTCGAAACTACTAAACAGATTTTCTTGGAGTTTTCGCAGTTAGATTAAGTTATATTTATCTTTGTTTCGTTGAAATTGATGGTCGAGCAAAAGCTATGGTATTTTTTATTTACTTTAAGACTTTGTGAGGGATCAGTTACATTTGCCGCCATTGACCAGGAAACCAGAATCATGCAGTAAAAAAAAAATAGGGCTGGAATCATCAATGGTGACTCTCAAACTACTAGGAGATCAGAATCATGAGGAAGTAGATCGAAAATCCCAAAATCTATATTACCACGAGCGAAGCCCGGACTTGTCATATAATAAATTACCAGGTCCGTCAAAAATAAAAATCAAAAAGGTTATTATTGTGTAAAATTTTATTGTGTCGTTTGGTAATACAATAGTATACTTTATAAATATTAATTAACTTAAAAATATTATGTACAAATCACATGATAGCAAAAATGAGTGAAAAATAAGTGGATATCTTCAAGTGGTAAATTACAATTAAAATTAATTTTTAATAAAATATATTAATTAAATATAGGAAGAGAGTTTTTAGGAGCAAAGGTTATTTTTTTTTGATAAATTACAAATATTTTGGCAGAAAAAACATCAGCAGTCATTATTTTGCAGATAATATTAAATTATTAAAAAAGCCTTATTATAAATTAATGATAAGGAATCATCAATATAGATATTTTATTCGACTATCTACATAAATAATAAATGAAAGTTATATTCATTGATCTATCTAAGTAGTTGTAAGTAGTACGTACTAAAGTAGGTACAGTTGCCAGTTATCCTGTATTATTTTAAATCATTAACTTATCGTTTAAGATCAAGGCATGTATGAGATTCGAAAGCAATAAAAAGACCAAGTGTTTTAAAGGTAAATCGACAATATCTGGCACTATCTATGATTAGGTAGTAACTTATCGTAAGTAGGTACCGCTGGACACTGTCGATTCAATCTGGCAATCTTATTGAATCAATAACAAATTACAAATGATATGATAACGATAAACAGCGATTACTTTTAAGTAAGACAATTTTTTGAATTTTTCAATATTTTTGAAAGTCTGAAAGAGCCATCATAGGAAATCAAAAACTAAACTCTGTCCTCCAGAACCTGACAATATTTCCAGAAGTACCTACTACAAATATAACAAAAACCGTTGCCAAATCTAAAAGGTGATATACCTGCAATCAGCAATGGTTGATAGTTGGTTGCAATCTTACGGTATGTTTTACAGTTTTAATAAACAAAGGTAATCCACAGTAATAAGGAAACCAAAAACTCGACGGCCATCATGATGGATTTTACTATTTACCGTAAAAGTTTAAGTTGTTGCGCAGATCACTCTTATTACATTCTTATAGTCCAAAAAAGAAGAAGATTCATAGCCTCATTACTTACTAAAAAATGTTAGGAAAGTAGCATTTAAAGTGTCAAGAGCCAATCACTCAAGATCATCGATAAGGGAGTCGAGTTCCTTCTGCAAGGCTACGGATTCCTCCCTCTGTTTTAATACGTCGTCTTTCAAACGGTCTACATTCGCCATGAGGAGTGCGTTGCCCTTCTTCAGCGCGTGGACTCTGGTCTCGTGTCTCTTCATCCTCTTTGTGAGATTCTCTTTCTTGTTGGGTAGAGGAGCATCCTGAAAAGTAGATACAAGTTTTTATGAAGCAATATGAGTTTGTGATATATATATGCCGTCAACACCTCGCACTAGAATCAGATTTGGCAGGTATTTCTCACAGACTGTCGTTGTCAAGTACTATCTGTTGGCCGAAGCGATAGTTTTGGCGGTCAGATACAAGATGACGATATATAATCCGGTTCAAGAAGGATGGGGTTGGCCTTGTCCGTTCTTCTCCACGTAGGTATTTTCCGAACGGATGGTAGTATCACTTTATAAAGATCAAGCCCTAGTTGTCCTCACAGCGACGCCCTGAGCCGAGTTTCGACCCCATAGGGGGTAACCCTCAGAGTGGTTGCTTAGGTTTAGCTTTTTATGCCTGGCTAGCGGCTATAGGTTAGTCTCCACAAGATCAACCGGTTAAGCAGAATACAATCACTTGCATTGACCTGCGCCATATATATATATATATAATATATATTATATATAAAAATATGGGGTTGGCGAGAGATGATGTGTGGTGTCCCACAGGGGACAGTTTTTAGATAACACTGTCAAGACGCTCTCTTAAGACATTTTTTTACTAACCTATAATGAGCTCTATTTAACAATCGGGTGCCTTATCCACGGTATTCTATCTAACCTACTTTAACCTGTCCAATTAATTGTTAACAAAATACCATACTTTCTTTCTGTTCACAATTTGAATGAGTAATCCATTTTCGTTATAGTATTGCAGACTTGAAATTGTGCATTCACTATTTTGCAGAATCTATACAAAAGTCATCTACTAGAGTAGGTAAGCACTTAATATTGTATCCAGTTACCTAAACTATGATCTTTGCTCGTTTCTGCTCTATATGAGACGAGTCTCTAACGTGCAGTAAGATAGTCATAGACCTGTATTTTAACATTTAACTTACCTCAGGTTCACTCTCACTCTCTGTCTCACTCTCAGTGTCTTGTTCTGTTTCAGTCTCAGATTCTTCTTCCGTCTCTGATTTCTTCTCTTCTTCAGATTCTTCCTCTTCCTCGTCATCTTCGTCATCTGATCCGCATTCCTTCATCATGGCAGCCATCTTGTCGACCTCGCGTTTTAGTTCCTTGTATTTTCTTTTTGCCTCCCTGAAATTAATAAATTTTGGTTTTATTTATTTTTCTGGTTGATTTTTAGGATGCCGTACCCAAAGGGTAAAAACGGGATCCTATTACTAAGACTTCGCGATCCGTCTGTCTGTCTGTCTGTCCGTCTGTCTCCAGGCTGTACCTCATGAACCGTGATAGCTAGACAGTTGAAATTTTCACAGATGATGTATTTCTGTTGCCGCTGTAACAACAAATACTAAAAACAGTACAAAGTAAATATTAAAGGGGGCTCCCATACAACAAACGTGACATTTTTGCCGTTTTTTGCTCGATATTAATAACGACAACAGGTAGACGCTTGAAATATTCACAGAATGTTTAGTTGTATATTTACTTCAAAAAATAATAATTAATAAATTAAAATAAAATAAATTAAGGGGGGCTCCCATACAACAAACGTGATTTTTATGCATTATCGCAAAAATGGTACGGAACCCTTCGTGTGCGAGTCCGACTCGCACTTGGCCGGTTTTTTTATTAAATAGTTATAGACATGAAAATAATCAAGAAGAATCTTATGCCTGTCACCTATGAGTTTTCGAAACGGAATTTTATGATTCATAGATATTTTACTCCTAGATACATAATATTCTTAAAAAAAAATATTCTTCATCATTTAATAAATGATTTTATTTCTGTAAGTTAGTTTGTACAAACACTTTCACACGACAATCATATTTTTTTAAACTAGATGAGGTCGGATTGGTTTGACGACACGGTTGGCGCAGTGGTTTAGCTATCGGCTGATGCGCTGCGTGTCGCGGGTTCGATTCCCACTCGGAAGAAATACGTGTATGGCCTACAGATAGTTGTTCCGGTTTGGTTGTTTGTATTATGCGAATTTATATATTTGTAAATGCACCCACGATACAATAGAAATTCCTAGTGTGGGAAAAATGGCAAAAATCATCCTCTCGACTCGATCAAATTGACAGTCCTTCTTTTTCGTTCTGAACAATTGTTGGGACACAAGATTTTTATGCCTTTGCATTAGTAACAAAGTAAGTATGAATCTAACTTGTTACCTATTTCTAAATAATCAAGATAACGAATACAAGGAAGAATGAAAATCAAAACAATCAATTAGCAATAACAGTATATCTATCGTTTATAAAAGTAATTGATAACTCTTAGGTTATCGTTGAGATTGAAGTAATTGAACACAATAG
This sequence comes from Anorthoa munda, assembly GCA_945859665.1. NCBI lineage: Eukaryota > Metazoa > Arthropoda > Insecta > Lepidoptera > Noctuidae > Anorthoa > Anorthoa munda. The sequence goes on from OX243904.1 coordinate 13,194,383, forward strand.
GTATCAGTAGTGACTGAAGCATTTCCTGGGAAATGTTTATATCTTAAGATGATAAGTTGAATGATTGAACGTTCATGAAAATTATAAAATAACCTGTTTTTTCTAAAACTTTTAATTAAAAATATAATAATAGGAAATACCTTTTAAGCAAAAAATGCTTGTATTAGGTACTTCCGCTCTTTTGGTTTACATTAACAATACCTACATAAGTGAGAAATTTAGAAAGTAAATTTAAAATCACAATCAAATTATTTATTTTTAACATTATTATCTTTATCTTTAAATTCAAAATCAATTGGTACCATAATAAAAATAAAAGGCAAAATAATCAAATTTAAGTTTAAATCAAATTTAAATTTCAATCAAATTCAAAACATTTATCAAAAATTAGCAAATACACATTCAACAACCATTCGACCATCAATGATGTTTGCATTGCACTTACACATGGAACGAATTAATTACTAGAAGGATTGTTGACATATGGCTACAAGATAATAATTTGGGTAGTCTATTGAAGGTCATAGCTTTTCTGATAGCCATAAATAAAGATAACGATTGTCTCATCGGGAGTAGCCACAAATGTGATTTCGGGGCTGTCCGTACCGAGGGCTTAGTTAAAGTGTCACGCCGTCAATCTCATTTAATTTGGACTTTGAAAATCTTTACCGCTGATAGAAACACGAACAGTCATGTCTTTGTCATCTTTGTCACTTCACAGTGACATTTGGGTTCCTTTCCTAATACTGAAAAAGTTTTATTGGGCTTTTCCTTTTAAGAATTTATAGCGGTGTTCCAAAGTTTGGCTGCATGCTTGGTATTGCTGTGCCAATAGACTTACATGGGACTGATATTTCGGCCTCATGACAAGTGAAAGTCTGTCAACAAAAGCGTCGCAATAGCGGTTGGATAAACGCTATCGGAATATCACCTGTCATTTAATTTTAAATGCTCCTTCAGCCGTTCCATATGACGACTACAATGATTGTGGTAGCGGCGAAAACGTCATTAATGACGTCATTACTTATGTTCACGCAACGCTCACGACAATCCTTCGTATGAGGTGGGTCGAAGTGAGCGTTGAGAAATTTAGCGCTATTTTGACAATGTCAATGTCACTCTGATGCAATGTGACACCGTCGGACGGTCATTACGAACTAAATCTTCTCGTATTAATTCATGCTAATAATTTAATGTATTTTTAAATAATCTAAAAGAAAACGATGAAGACTTTAATATAAATCAAGTTAACCAATAAATTATTAAAATTTATTGGTCAGGCTTACAATTTGTAACCTAACAACAGTAACAACCTCTTTAAGCTTACGCTTTATTTTTTCTAACACCCCGTATCATTTACATCAAGTAACAAGTGGAACGGGAAAAATCGTAGTCGTGAGCGTGATTGTCGTGAGTGCGGTAGTATCTCTAAGTAGTCTGTGCGTGAGTGCTTAGTGGAACGTACCCTATGTAGCCTACAACCTTCGCCGTCGCTGACATCGAATGTCACTGTCTCTGAAAAATGACGGTGTTGTTATTTTATGATAATTAATAATACTAACTTGAGCGCAGCCTGTTGGTTCTTCAGCGACATCTTGAAGCCCATGCGCTCGCGTTTCATGTGGTCTTGCTTCTCCTTAAGGTACCGGATCTTGTTCCTCATGTTGCGGACCTCCTTCTCCATTCGCTTCTGCTTCTTCTCTTCGCTTTCCTCCTGCAACGTTGTGTGAAAGGGAATTGTGGACTTACAAAAACAATATCAAATTCGTTGTGTAGCTATAGTTCTAAAATACTATTGCTTGATACAAGTAACTCTTATTTTAACAATTTTGTTATTATTTCAGACCATAGGTGCCTTATCCCACTGCTGGTAGGGACCAGCTCTCTCTACACTTCTCCTCACGTCTTGTAAGTGGAGTGAATCCTGCGGCTTGCACTAAAATTGCTTCACAAACTATCACAATCCGAAGGATTCTGAATGAAATTCTTGGTTAATTTTACATTTGAAAAAATTATATTTTCTACGGCAGCAAAGAACAAACGGCTATCTACAAAATCACTAGTTTTCAGGAGAGCATTTTTAACGCGAAAATGTTATAACTTCTACAAGATCAATGCTAGTTAATTAATAAATTGGTCATAGTTAATCAATACAGTATTTCGAAAAATACAGTGTAGGTCACGTAACTGATATAGATATATTTATGTATATGTATCGAAATACGGCAGATGTCTTTAGTTTACTTCGCACAAAATAAATAACTAAATCAGTTTGTTTTTATCTTGCCATAATTTACTGTGGAATAACTATATTTTTTTTTTTTTTGTAGGAATAATATAGTGCATTCTCACTAGTTTTATAAAAGTCGACAGCCCATGCTGAAACGGACAACTGGAATTGTACAACGCACACACGGACAACTGACAACTGTAGATGTGCTTTTGTATGCGTTAATTTTTTTTTATAAGGCATAGTTGTCTTTATATATGCGACAAAATACTAATAAAAATGTAATTATTTACGAAAAAAAATATCACTAGACAAAGTAAAGAATTCTAAATTAAATTATGTAATAAAGTTTAATTCACAAAAATGCTTCGTTCTTTGTTTCTGTCGATATTTTAACAATAGCATTTACAAAATGAAAGGTATTGCCGCTACCGTTGGTTCCCATACTCCACCTTATTATCCACAGTGCTCCTTTTAAGGTCAATTTCTCTTCTTCTTCTATTATAATCAACGGGTTTCTAATTTTAATTGATGTACCCCTTACCTCTTCCTCATCTGACTCCTCTTCCTCCTCAAAGCTATCGTCTTTGGTGACGGAGAGCTGCTTGATAGCGTGGCTCGAGCGACGCGAACCCATGCTCGTTGGCATGATGCCCTGCAATATATGTACACACAGTGTTATATTGGTAACAAAGTTTGTTTGAGTTATAGGTAAAAATACTCGTGTGGACGTGGAAAAGACATGAGTTGATTGGATTGCTATAGCAGGCAAGCGTTATGTTGGAAAGTTCAAGGTCAAGGACAAGATGCTTTAGACAAGTGAAATTGTATCAATGAAAGTGTCGCTATAGCGATTGGTGAAATGTTAAATGTTTATCTATTGGCAAGCGCTATTGAAATGTCACGTGACGAAACCCTTACATTTTGGCATTTCGATAATCGCTATCTCGGACAGAATGAGACTTTTTCTAGGCCCTAAGGTGATAGGATGAAGTCAATGATGTGTTGAAAAAAGAGTGAGCGAAAATTAAAAAGTTAATGATGACGATGAAAGATGAACAAATTCACATTGTTTATGTTCTCCTTTCATAACATACATTGTCAATGTGTAATTAGTACTATGGTCGCCTTTGATGTAATTGATATTAGCAGAATTTTGATGCATCTTCATAAATGTTCACCGGTCGGGATACATACATAATTAATATAACAATGAATCATAATATGATCTTGAGGCAGGGAATGGATAAAATTTAAAAGTGCTATGTAGGTGTGTAGGTGATAAAGCCAAAGCCATACCTCATCAGTAGGTACGTTAGTGTTAGAAGCGTCATTAGTTTTAACCTCATTAGTTTTAGCTTCCTTAGTTTTAGCCTCATTAGCTCTAGCAAGATTAATATTAGCGTCAATCTTCTCTTTCCTCAGCTTATCGGCTTCGGGTGAGTTTACTTCAATATTCAACAACCTGCATTCCTTAGCAAAATCTAGTTGGCGTTTTTGGTAAAACGACAAAGGTTCCGGATCCACTTCTTCTTCGTCCTGCAAATTGTTAGTTAAGCAGTTATCAAGCAAAGCTATTATGGATGTTTTAGACCCGATTACAGAATGAGGAATTTGAAGTTGAGTTTTTGCGAAGCACTACTTTATCCTAAAACATCTTTCACCTTTGGCATTAAAGAAGGTTCTTAACTCCAAATAATAAATTCAGAAACCGGTCCTTAGTCTCAAAACCATCCTTATATTTAATGCAGTCCTAAGTATCATGCATGCAAATTAGCAGGTTTCAGTAGCCTGATTTCTATTTTGAAAATCTTGAACATATATTAAAAAATGATTACTTACCGACATAGCCTGTTCCAATTTCTTCTCTAACTCTGTGTTCCTTCTCTTCACTTCTTCCAACTCCGTGAGTGCAGTGTCCCTATCTTCGGCAGCATCTAAGTACTGTTTCTCCAAATGGTCCGCGTTCTGCTTAGTCTTCTCTACCTCCATTTTTAGGCTGTTCACTAATCTCTCATCGTAGGCGTCAGTGACGGATATAACAGTCTTGTGCTGTTCTTGCTTGATGAAGGCCCTCTCTCTTGCTAATTCGGCTTCTAGGTTTGCTATCCTCGTCAGAAGTCGTTTATTTTCTCTCTCTTGGGCTTCTTTGTTTCTGTAGATGTTAAAAATTATTGCATAAGTCTAAAACTTCTACAGTGTAATTTTTTCTGTTTGAAAATTCATTTCTGCTTAGTGACTAGAAAAAACAAATTTCCAGAAATTTGTATGGTTTATCTATGTTTGGGCTTTGAATTTTTTATTCTGATTTGAGGAAAAAGATAAATTCTGAATCACAAAACAATTTGCACAATATCTACTTGTTGCAATGGGTATCTTATAATAATCTGATCATGACCATGTAAATCTTATCTAAGTGGACAAAGTAAAATTAAGTGAAGCTAATCGGTTATAAGCCGCAATGCGGATTGCGATAAACTGATAGATATCTGATTAACTTCTTAAAAATTGCACAATCTTCTTTATTGGTTCTAAAGTAGAATCGTATTGGATGTATCATAATAAATAACCTTCTTTTTTCAGCTATCGGTGTGTCCCGCATGAATAACAAAACATGATCCCATATAAACTACTTATTACGTAAGTATAAATAATTCATTTGTATAATTATCTGTGTGCCTTTCATTCAAAACCGTTCAGGGGGGTAACCATAAGCTCTTGATTAAGGTTATTTTGATTTTGTGTAAGGGACAGATGTATATGACTTGTAAGAGCTTATGGCATAAACTCGATTTATACTCTGGAACTGTCGCGTTTATATAATATAGGAAGTAGGATTGTGACCTCAGATAGCTCTAGATTGTTGTGCCGTTGCTTTGTGGTGGACACTATGTTATAACTCATTTTTCGAATTAACGCAGTTATCTATTTGATCCGATGTGATTGAGTGGACCTTTAAATGCTCACCTTAGTTCAATAGCTAATAACTGCTTGGTGGACTGCAAATCATCTCTGACCTTGTCAATGTCATCCATTTCATCGATGTCTTCTTCTTCCGGAGGTATGACGCCAGGTATCTGAGACAATTCAGCAAATTCTTTTAAAAAGTGATTATTCTTTTTTTACCCGACTACAAGAAAAGATGTTTGTATGTATGTAATATTCTTTATTACCTCATATCTTTAAAACCACTCGACGGATTTATGTGATTGAGACATCGATATGTTGGTCTTGACCGCCCAAGTGTACTTAGATGAGAGTGACGGTAAAAAAAAACAATCATGGCGGCTTTTGGGTGCCATATTGTGGGAGACCCAATTTCTTTTTTCTTCCAAACCCATCGAGTTGTAGTAGTATCAAAATGAAGGGTTTATAGAAATGATTACAAAAATATATACCACTTATATGTTTAAAAGTAATTAGAAAAATAAATAATAAGTAAAAAGTTGTAAATAAAAAAAATAATAAAATCAAAAACCCGAATGCTTAAAAAGCGAGCTAAAAAGATGTAAACAAGAAGAAAATCAGTCGGGGGTTATATATTCACGAGCTGACTGAGCAAAACCATAATGTATCCTCCGACTGATTTTCTTCTTGTTTGATTTTATTAACTTTTTTTTATTAATCAGTCTGTTTTACAGTTCATGTATGTGTCTTCTATGTAAATGTGTATCTTCTGACTTGATGTTGTTTCCGTTAGGTTCCTCTACAAAATATCCTACGATCTGTGTATATCTGAGTAATTTTATGTTGTGCCATTAACTCGGTTTACCTGCCCGAGTACATTTTAAGTGTATAATGACATAAAATGTGCAATGCTATACTTACATGTGAACTACTAGCTTCTGCCGAAGCCAGGCCGACTCCTGAGGGTGACGCGGCCAGATTTGCCTGTGACATGCTCTTCTGCACTTGCTCTTCAATCGTCATCTGTCTCCTGAACTTCCTCAAACCTTCCAGGTTCGGTTTACTCCTATCATTTGTCTTCGTCTTCTTCAGCCTGATACCCTTGTTGATCTCTTTTAGCAACGCGTTGTGGGAGTTGGGCTTCTCTGACTCGAATATGAACTGTCCCTTGTTCTTTACTACCGATGATGTTGTTATGATTGGGCTTGATCTGAAATTCGATAGGTTTGGTACTATTATTTTGTAGCTAATATTTTTTTGGAATTCATGATATTTTTAGGCGGTAAACTACTTTTTATTCCATCCTCTATCTACCTATCCTTTTCCCAACTATATTGGGGTCGGCTTCCAGTCTTACCGGATTTAGCTGAGTACCAGTGTTTTACAACCCAGTAATTGGGTAACACGATAACTCTTGGCTAGATTGGTGTCAGATCTCAGACTTCTGACTACCCGTAACGACTGTCATAGATCTTCAAATGACAGCCGGGACCAACGGCGTAACGTGCTTTCCGAGGCACGGATACAATTTTTTTTTATTATAAAAATACAAATAAAAAAATCTATTTGAATCATGAAACTGAAACTTGCAAAATACAATCATAAAAAAATCATGATTAATGATGAAATTTCTATTCTACAGCAAATTCTACCAAAAGAATTCAGTAATGTCGTCATCAAAAATATTACCATAGTAAATTATTACTAAAGCATTGGTTTTTATGTTCCTGTCTTACGCGCTTAGCTATGTTGTAGCAGACACCTGCTCTTTATATAATAGGTACTACAGGTACAATAAGTATATAAAATCCATCGTAGAGATCACCTACCTGTCATTACAAACAACATGTTTCAGCTTCTTCCCTTCCTCCACCTCCTTCATCATGTCAGTCCAGTCTGGTCTCCTCCTGGGCCTACTACGTAGCGATTCCAACTTCTTCAGCTTAGCTGGGTCTACCGGTACCTTCTTAAACTCAGGAGGAGGGGGCATCTTTGGTGGTAGAGGTGGAGGCATCGGCGGTGGTGTGGGCTTCAGCAAACCTGAGTTTATAGAAGAGATTTAAGACTTTGTATGGATCATTTCATAATACTTGTATTAGGGCACACTTCTGTATTGTACTCTTTTTCGTTATCGGGCATTTTGGTGCATATTTTGTACAGAGTTTTGTGGGCCTCTGCTTTAGTTTTTATTTATTTTAAGATCTCTTAGACTGTAATAGTATCGATAGCAATTTGTTGAGTATATTTTTTATAAACGTGCAGGTTATACAAACTGAAATCATATACAATTTCTCAGTATTAAATATTTCGACGCAATTATCGGAACTTCAGGAGTTCTAAAATATGCCAAGAAGTTAACCGTGATAGGCTTACATTATTTGAAATAATCCATCAATAATACAATATAATGCATTAAGTTTTTAACCGACTTCAAAAAAAGGAGGAGGTTCTCAATTCGATGGAATCTTTTTTTTTTCTATTGTGTAGGTACAAGAATAGATCAGAATAGTCACAGATTCATTTCGTTATAAGCTAGATAAATATATATTTTGATAGATCGTAAACAAATAAGACGCAATCGTCGACGACCTTAATTGAATTTTCTAACAAACAATCAATTTTATATAATAAATTGTTTATAACATTGAACACCACAAAATCGTCATAAGTTTTCGCGCGTCATTGAAAATACAATTAGGTATTAAATCCAATGGCAAAATTCAAGCTTATCAGTAGATACCTTGATCATCTTCTGAGTCAGCCATTGTCGACAACAAAATCACTAATCACTTATTAAAAAAACACTAGGAAAATCTACAAATCACACTTTTCCTCAACACAAACTCAAATATTTATTTGTAAAAACATAGGTGTCATAATTAAAGAACAGAGATCACTATGTTTTGCCGTATTCACAGTTCACAATTAGACAGGATACTTCGGAATAGACTTGTGCAGCAGTAAGTGTGCATGTTAACTGAGGTATGGGTGCATTTACACCTGATCTGTGCCCGCGACGCATGCGGAACTGCACGATACTATTTTGGGTCGCATTTAGACCACAAACTAGTCTGGCGCACAAGAGATCAAAAGGTAACGATGATGTTAGAAGCAACACTTGAAAGGGACATATTAATGGGTATTATAATAAGGGAGATTGATACGGGATTGTTAGAGGCTGTAATAATTAAATATTTGATAGCACGATCGACTACATATATCAAGGAGCCAGAAGGGAAAATCTCAAAAGTTCGGACAGATATATTATTTAGTATAGCCAACAATAAAATTTTGTATGAGGCAAAAGCTAAAAGAAAGACAAGAGGATCGTGCTACACGCGCAGTACACACTTTAATAGTCAAGCATATAAATGGCGGTATTTTTTACTCTGAATGAAGACTATAGTAATAATTGTTACTTAGGTTTTTTGATGCTTACTGAAAGAATTCATTAAAGAAAGGTACGAAAGCATAAACAGTAAAATTAAAAACTTTTGCAACAGAGTACGCCGCGGAAAGACTTTCACTTTTCTACTTTACTTTGTTTTTCTTCTAAACATATAAAAGAAGAAAGTGACTGACTGACTGATTCACTCTCTGACCATCAACGCACAGCCCAAGCGGCTGAAGCTTCAATCATGAAACTTGGCAGGTAGGTTCCTTTGGTAGTGTAGGTGAGCACTAAGAAAGGATTTTTGGAAATTCCACCCCTAAGGGCGTGAAATAGGGTATGAAAGCTTGTATGAAAAGCCGTCAGTTTTAAAGTCAGGATCTTCATATTTTGGGTTTAGGCTGAAGATTAAAATCTTTCCCAAAAAGCCTTAATTCGCAAATTAAGGCTTTTTGGGAATTCCGTCCTGGGAGGGGCGGATCATGGGAGATGAAGTGTTGTGTACAAAAGTCCTTCTTTTATTATTAGTCTTGGATAAACACATAAAAAGTGAAAGGATAGGAACGGGAGAAGGATAGAGCGTATTGATGATAAAGTAGGTAAGTATAAGTCTGTCCTAAGAAACACTTCCACATTACATTATTTTTATCATCATTATTTTTTAATTTTTCTACATACTGTTAAAATATGGTAAGGAGAAGCATGTAGTCTACGTGTGCGACGCCGCGAGCAAAAGCTAGTTTTTGGATAAAGAAAAACAAAGTACAAAATGAATTACCAAAAATTATAATGCAACAAACGGCGGTTAACTAATGATTAGAAAATAATATCAACTGTAAAAGTATGAATGCTAATTTACAACGCAAACATATTTCTTTTAAAAATTAAAAAAGGGGACGTAATAAAATAATCCTCAGACTACCTATTAACGATATCTGAAGACAAAAATCTCATTAGTATCAGACATTGCACAGTGCCAAAATCGATATAGATTGATGTCACCGCGCTTACGATCGAACGCGATCCAACCCCTCTATTAATATTCAAGAAAGTGCCACTATGTCAATGTTGATGTCACAACTGAGAGAATAGAAAGCTCTTTGTCCATTCTATTCTTGATTTAATTGACTCATTGACTCACTTATCGTCTATTTTTAATAATGGAGGAATTGTTATATCGTCACTTTTCGTTATATATAACATATATGACGCTTTATATGAAATGGGCGGATAGCCGGAAATTCTTTCACGTACGGTTGGCCGATAAGACTGTTTGTTGGCCAAATTAAGAGAAATATTTCGATAAATAAGTCCTAGTATTTAGGTTTATCTTCTAATCTATTGATTGCTGTCAGTGGCACGGTCTTACGTGATTTTATCTGAAATACCTGGGGTTAGAATCTTAGAATCATTACTTGATTCTAAGATTCTAACCCCAATATTCTGAGTCATGTCCTGCAACTCGACTCTACCTCTAATCATCAAATTAACAGTTAATTATTTATTGATACTGATCGAAGGTTTTATCGTTGTCATGGTTGAATCAAACGGCCCTTCATATTGACTTGGAATACGGGCTTTACTGTTAACAAAACAATTTTACGTCTACGGTAGCTTTTTCCCTACTGTCTATAAGATTGAGTTAGTCAAAATGGTAGTTAAAATATACTCACTTCTTAAGCTCTCATTTTTAGTCAGCGTGTGACCCTTGGGTACTTCATTCAGGGTCTTGTCAATGTTCTCCTTGACACGCTCATGCAGGGGGTCCCGCCATTTCTTGACGGGCACGTCATCCTTTGACGGTTGCTTTTGTAGCGATGGTTTACGTGGTGGGAGCTGAAAATTAGACCATATTAAGACTTTACTCATAGGTAAATGTATTGCAGATAGAAGAAAATGAAATTCAACCACAAATAAATAAGGAATGTTGGTTAGTTAGTTAATAAAAATCTGGTGAAGTACCTTTGAAGTAGGTGGTTTTGTAGCCATCTCTGTGCTTTCTGATTTTTCTATTGCTTTAGGTTCAGCTTTAGTTGCAGCTGTCTTTGTTTCCGCTTTCGTCGGTGCAGGTTTAGTTTCAACCTTTTCAATAGGCTTTATGACTACCTTTTCAGAAGCCTTAGATGCCGGTTTCTCGGCTGCAGTCTTAGATGCAGATTTATCGTTAACTACTTTCGTCGCGGGCTTTGTATCTTTACTTGAAACTATATTCTTAGTTTCAGGTTTGTCATTTACCGTGCTATTTGCTTTAGTGGGACCATTTTTCTCTGGCCTCTTGTCTACTATGGTCACTGACTTTTCTTTGGCTTTATCGTCGATAGTTCTGACACTCCTTAGTGGAGGTCTGTCTACTTTGTCATTGCCTTTATCCTCAGTTTTTAAGGCACTTTTTAGTGCAGATTTTGTGAATCTTGGTTTTTCGTCTGCTGATTTTGTAGCTTGATCAGCCTGCTTTGCTGCTGAAGGCTTGACTAGTTTTTCTTCTACAGGCACTGATACTCCGTTTTCTCCTTTATCTTTGATGGTGGACTGCTTCTTCAGTGCGGCTGGAATTTTAATAAATACGTATGTGAATGTATATTCATCTATATATACTTATTCTACCAAGGTTTCTATTAGCTATTTATGGTATATTTTATCATGTTTGAAGTTACAGACGTCAAAAGATTAATAAGCTTGCTTGGCTTGGTCTAAAGGATTTGATCTTTTACCAGTAGGTAAATCAATGATAGCATGGATTTGAGAATTACATCGTTGGGGTTTTTAAGACCTTAATTACTATAAGTACTAATTAAATGACTAGGCAACTATTTTGTAATTCTAGATTAGTGTCCCTATTGGATTCAATAGTCATCATAGTTTTATAGTAGATAAACATATAATATAACTGGTTCCCTGACTGAAAACTAAATGTTTAAACGCTGGAAAACTAAAACATGAAGTAAGAACAGTGAAATTGATTGTAGCACGTGTTTCGGCCCCGACGCGGTGCAGTTTGATGGCATTCGCGGACGTAAATAAACACGCCGCTTGCCAAGATGGCCGGCCTTCGCTATTTTAGCGCGATTACATGTCAAATTCCCCTATTAGATGGCCAAGCGAATACGGAAAATTTATCGTAGGCATAACATTTAGCTGAATACTCTTAAATCCTGGATATATCACACTGCTTCATTATTTATTGAAGCTGCCAACTCTGTGTTGGCGCCAACTAGGTAGCAGTTCTAGCTAATCGTTTATTGTAACAGTTACCTACAAATTTGCACATTCATCTTTGTTAGAGGTGCCAACATTGTAGCCAATATTTGCTGGCAAACTTTTTGGTAGCAACCTAGCAGAAATCGCCAAATCATTAGAAATTTAGAGCTTTTAATTAGTTTTCTGTAGATATACTGTACTGTTAACGATTTTAGTGTCTAGTCATCTCAAAGTTAGTTGACTCATATGGTTTATATTACGTTCATATAACCGTAGTGTTCTTATAAATCAGCCGCTAACCCCAACATCTTCGTTTATTTTGTAAAAAGTCTCTACTCTCTAAAAATATCGCGGACGGCGGCGCGTGCGCTCGAAATATCTCCTAAACATCGTCGACGTTGGACACGTCACGAGAAACGAACGCACAAGCTTTTTCAATTCCATTTTTATTTAAACTTTTGTGATTAATCGTTTTGTTTTTAAATACATTAACTTTATTTTTTAGAAAAAAGCTTTTCTCTTTAGCTTTCAAAAGCTTTTCAGTTTCGCCATCATCACGATATGCATTCATCAAATGTTTAGTTGTCATTCTATTTTCATTAACAATAAGCAGATCACACAAAGCTCTATTTTCAAAATAGTTTGTTTATTTATGACGTTGTCTAGTCACGTTTCTTTAACTCGAAGCTTGGCAGGAAATATTCGGATCATTAAAACGTAATACCCAATTTTATAGCTCTGTCTAATACTGAAACTTTTTATTTTCAATGGCACGAAGTTTATTGCACGATCATGTAAACATTTGAAAAATTTGCACATGGGACAAGCTAAAGCAAATGCAAGTTTAGAATTACCGTTGTAACAGCACTATAGAAACTGGAAGATTCGATAGATCACTTTTGAAACACAGTTTTCACGAGTCATACACGAGTAATATTCGGGCGAAATTCGGAATTATACTGTTGTGAAGCGCGTGCTTTTCGTGAACGATCACGTCATTCGGTTCCGAACTCCAGACTAACAAACTCGTGAACGGTTTCGGAGAGTCAATTATTCAGAACCCGTGTCTCCTGCCAAAGTTTCGGTCAGGTGCTGACGTCATCATATACTTACACATATGTAGCCTGCGCACAAATAAACAGTCACAAATATTATGCACTGTGAAATATTGCTTTCGCGCAGTAGCGTCAGAAAAAAACGCTGTAGAGGATATGAGAGATTCTTTTAAGATTGTCTTCTGAGTGTGACGACTAAAGTTGACGATACTAACCAGTGTTTCCTGTCGGGAAATTTAAGTGTACACGAATAACGTCATCCCGGACGTTAAGCTTTTATTTAAGGATCAGTGTATGGCGCGCTGTTAGTCACACACAATTCGATTTATGTTGCACCCGTCCATTCCAAGATGAGTTCTGTCTCTGAACATAATTTTAAGTTGAAACCTAATAAATGAGTTTTTGTTCATCAAAAACAAGATGCCAGATGTTTTTGCACCTATATGACTTGATAGGTACCAAAAGAGTAGAGTCAAGAGCAAACCCATCACAAATAAACAAAAAAACCGGCCAAGTGCGAGTTGGACTCGCGCACGAAAGGTTCCGTACCATTATCGCAAAAAAACGGCACAAAAATCACGTTTGTTGTATGGGAGCCCCACTTAAATATTAATTTTATTCTGTTTTTAGTATTTTTTGTTATAGCGGCAACAGAAATACATCATCTGTGAAAATTTCAACTGTCTAGCTATCACGGTTTTCGAGATACAGCCTGGTGACAGACAGACAGACGGACCGCGGAGTCTCAGTAATAGGGTCCCGTTTTTATCCTTTGGGTACGGAACCCTAAAAAGCAGTCGCATTAACGTGACAATGTATAAAATATCTACAATATATAAAACTGATGAGTGAAAGGTAGAGATCGTGGAATTGATGAACTGTGTCATGATCCTGGTTGAACAGACACATATATCCATAACCTATCCGCAACACCTTGAACGTATTTAAAATAAACAAAATCAGCTGCTAACATCCAGAAGAAGAAACAAAATAAATATTACTCTTCTAACCCACATTATTTTGTTTGCTGACGCTACCTCACCCACACATACACATACGGGATATGACGAGACGTAAGGCGCGAAATACAGATTCTGTCAGAAAAAAGCGGAAGACATTTTCCATGTTTTCCAGACGAACATGAAAATAATTTTATTTTGTAAAATATGTACGAGTATATTAAAATTTTATCAACCAGTCAAATTATTTTTTACTTAAGATCTAAGAATATTAAAAGCATGCCTTCGTGCATATACTCGTAGCGATAGATAGGACAGAATAGAATAAGAAATCGTGTTGTGCCGACCCCGGGTAACATGGGACAAAGTCATGATCAGGAAGATAATGAGGTAAGATTCCAGAATTTGGACATAAAATTCGAGAAAATTCTGATGCACGAGCGTGTTGCATGAAATTTTATAAGTCATGTGAAGGTTTTTTCGTGAGTAAGAATAGCTCGTTTAAAACTAAACAGCAACTATTATCGTGTAATATTAATAGTCTTGTCAGAAATAGAGTATTCTTTTAGCTCTGTACTTTGATGGAAGACTTGTTATCATCCGTGGCGAGCACAAAGCACGAAGATGCCTCAGAGACGACACTATCATCTCTACTCAAACGTGTCTCAATTCATTCTTGCAAAAAGGCTTTGAATTATGAAACTCACAGAATTTGTTCGCTCAACGCACTTTCGCCAATTGCCCCAATGAAACTGAACGCGATCAGCACATCTAAACCGCTTTCAAGAGACGTGTGCAGCCACAGCAATGATGCCATAAACATTCGTGTTTAGTACTACCGTCTCTATCGCTGGTGGGCCAGTTCCTTACTCTGTGGTAGAAAGATAAGTCACAAAAACAAGTGACATTCGGGATGTCGTTGTACGATTGTTTGTCTGGGCATGAAGTCGATCGTTCAAAGTCTCGACCCTGACTCCGATTTGTAGGTTGTGACGGTTGTAATACGTCTCTATTATATTTCGAGTGCAAAATTAAGGAGGTGTTCGGATGGACGACACGACGACCGCCGATGATATCGTGTCGAAAGATAAATCTGCAAGCTTAGTCTCCGCAAGAGAGCAAAAGACAGTCGGGTCAGACTTAATGCAAAAAGGAGTTAACCGGGCAATCCGGCTCAACATTGGAGAGGCTTAAGTCCAGCGGCAGACTCTAATATGTCGAATAGGACACCCCAGATTAGTGACAAGTAGAAATATTTACTTTGAGAGATAGCTGTAGTGTAGCAGGCAGTGCCAAGCAAGTTATGTGTTAAGACTGGCAGTAGCTCTGTCCTTCCACCAAGTGACTACAGAAAAGACGTTGGCACAAAGATCCCGTGCTGCCGTGCATAGTGAGGCTCAGTGGAAATTATTTTTGATCTCCACAGGCGTTGTACAGAGGGGTTTCCGGGATGGTATTTTAAGAGATCAGCCCTTCTACGTGCTGATGGTGATCAGCAGGATGATTTTAATGAGGTAAAAAACCCTCACTCCCTGGTCTTTTCCCCATAAGTCCAGGCGCCTTTTGAAGATCCCCCGGACAACAAAAAAAAAAGGACTGGCAGTAGCATATTTTGTCTGTTTTTCGAAAATATGATACCTTTGGCTCTAGACAATTTGTAATTCTATCAAAAATAGCGATTGTCGATATGTAAGGGATTGATCACGTGAAATTTCGATAGCGCTTGTCAATCGCATATATTTTTGACAAAAGGCCTGTGTCCAAAAAATATGAATTAATTTTTTTTTACCCAGGATCCCTATCTATCGCTGATAGAAGTTGCTTGTCTAAAGCGTCTTGTGTTGTATCCAATGTTAAACTGGTACTCGATTCGTGCGATCGCTCCATCTAAACAAGCTCTTAGTCTCAATTTGTTCCGCTGCTAGTAGCAAGTATAGCGTGTCCACACATCTAATCTGTTTGGAACTTTGCCTACGCTCGGCTACGGTGTAGGCACTTGAAAAAGAGCTTTTGATTCCTACATATTATATGTTTTTTTTTCGTTTGCAATAGTTTTGGGAATTTGGTATATGTTTTAAGTATATTTTAGAGATATTTTTACCGAAATATCCAATTCTTAGTTGAGTTCATGTTCATTTTCGCTGATATAAAGTCTCTTTGCCTAGGCCCAGTGAAGATTACAGAAATGCATTCGATGCAGAATCGAAGTACGGGACCGGTCGTTGTAGCAAAGCCTGGAGAAAGATTATATCCAGCAGGAGATGCCTTTCAGAAATGATGATGAATATAGACTAGTACTAACACTTCTCATAATATCTATTCTCCGTCCTTCCAACACGCAATAAATCGAGAATGAAGCTTTCAAGAAAAATATGACAGAGTCACGGGATGTACCAGATGATGCTATTATAACTGATAATAACTTCATCACGGGCTCACGGCGTGGGCAGAAAACATTTGCGTAGTGTTCAACGTATGTTGTTGTATTTTTCACTCGGAAACGTCATCCATGGAAGGAACTGGATTATTAATAAAATCTACGAAGTTTGGAGGTTACATAAGGTCTGATGCAGATATAAATTAGCTGAATTCGGTGCGTTTGTAATCGGGTGGGTAGATAGAGGATCTGACGCAAGTCCAGCGTAAGAACTTTGTTGATCAGTGTTTGCTATAAGTCCATTAATTAATTACAGAATTTTAATGCCGATCACGAATCGGTTACAACTCTCAATTCGAAATAAACGAAACTAGCAAGAAATAAATATAAATATTCTAAAAAATTCAAGACATTTTAGGTTCATTCAACATTCAGCTACGCTTACTTTAATGCTAAAATTTGACAAGAGGGTCTCAAATCTAAGTTGTATCAGCGATAAGGATAGCTCAAAGGTGAAAATGTATGGGATTGAAATGATTAGTGGTCAATCCCTTAAAAGGAGACGTTTCACAATTGACCCGGGATATGAACGGTACGAACAAACTGTATGCCCATCTATTACTTAGAACGAGCGAAATAACCCTACCCAAGTCACATATTCCAAATCCATGAAATATCGGTATCCAAATCGAGAAATTGGGCTCAAGACAAAGTAAGATTCTTTCGGCGATAGAGATGGTCGAAATGTAAAAGGAGATGGTCCAAAATGTTTGGACCGAAAACCCAGAAATCGATACGAACTAAATGAAAATAACGAGCGAAATAACCATACCTAAGTAGCAGACTCCAAATCTTGGGGTATCAGAGCTGACAAAATATGCATGAAAAATCAATATCTACTAAGGATTTTCTCAAATCTTGTATCAAAATCCAAGGTGTGCTTGACCCTTCTATTCATTTTAATTGCTTTTTATTATTTTGAAACAGAAGCTAACAAAAAAAAAGATTAAGGCTTTTCTTCCACAGTCCTTTATTCACCAGACACCGATTCTTTTTTGCGTATCGACATTGTGGCGAAGAAAGAAGCTACCGTTTTTTAGGGTTCCGTACCCACAGGGTAAAAACGGGACCCTATTACTAAGACTTCGCGATCCGTCTGTCTGTCTGTCCGTCTGTCACCAGGCTGTATCTCATGAACCGTGATAGCTAGACAGTTTTTTGCCGTTTTTTGCTCGATATTAATAACGGCAACAGGTAGACGCTTGAAATATTCACAGAATGTTTAGTTGAGTTATATTCACTTCAAAAAATAATAATTATTAAATTAAAATAAAATAAATTAAGGGGGGCTCCCATACAACAAACGTGATTTTTTTGCAGTGTTTTGCGATAATGGTACGGAACCCTTCGTGTGCGAGTCCGACTCGCACTTGGCCGGTTTTTGTATTATACCTTATTACCGTATTTTTATTATACCGTTATTAGTTCAAAATAAATAACTATTAAAATGAGAACGGTCAAGCATACCTCTGATTTTGGTACTAGAGTTAAGAAAATCTTTGGTAGATATTGATTTTTCATGCATACTTTGTCACCTTATAGCTCTGATACTCCATGGATTTGGAGTCTGCGACTTAGGTATGGTTATTTCGCTCGTTATTTTCATTTAGTTCGTATCGATTTCTGGGTTTTCGGTCCAAACATTTTGGCCCAAAAGGAGATCTTTTGCATTTCCACCATTTCTATCGCCAATAGAATCTAACTTTGTCTAGGGCCCAATTTCTCACGCTAAAGTAGAGCTGGCAAGACAAAAAAGTTATAAAAAGAAACTGCATAAAATAAATGTGACAGCTAAGTGACAGGAACTATTATCAGAAGTATGTAATGCCTCATTTGCTCTAGAATTTTAGTACGTTCCGCTCGTTTTGCAGTTAGACTTGGCACGAGCGAGAAATTAACGTCACGTAAACCGATAATGAGAGATTTAAACATAATAATTAAATATAATTTCAGTGGGATATATATATCTACATAATTATCTTCATCCGTTCTCTCTCCATCCCTCACTAATATTTAATGCAGTTACCTAATCTGATCCTGGGTTATGGATGTCAGATAGGCTATCGTGAATTGTAAATTAGTGTCAAATACGGCACCCGGTTAGGCTGAGGATGACCCTATTATGTTTTGGGAAAAGTTTAGGTGGCGGATAAATCTAACACTATTTACATTCCAACGTTTCTTATCGATGAAAGAATGTATTTCAATTTTATTGTCTCGGTCAACTTTTTTTTGCAGAGTTTTTTCATTTTAATCAGATTTCGTTAGACCAGAGCATTGCTCTTACTTTTATTCCTTTTTTTTTGACAGCACGCGAAGTACATACCTTCGCGTCATCTAGTTAGGTCTATACTCTGTGCTGTGAACGTCACCTACTCAGACTCGAATGCAAGTGGTTAAATGAAGCGTAACTAAAAATATTTTCTGCCTGCAACATCCCTCCCTTTAGTACAAGATTTTTTATTTTTTTTCGAAAAACATTACTAAGATAAGCATGCATGTACTAGTGTTGGGAAAAATAAAGAAAAAATTCAAAATTACATTTTACGTAATAGTGCTGCCAACCAACAAAAACGAAAAAAAAACCGGCCAAGTGCGAGTCGGACTCGCAAACGAAGGGTTCCGTACCATTATCGCAAAACACTGCAAAAAAATCACGCTTGTTGTATGGGAGCCCCTCTTAATTTATTTTATTTTAATTTAATAATTATTATTTTTTGAAGTGAATATACAACTAAACATTCTGTGATTATTTCAAGCGTCTACCTGTTGCCGTTATTAATATCGAGCAAAAAACGGCCAAAAAATCACATTGTTGTATGGGAGCCCCCTTAAATATTTATTTTATACTGTTTTTAATATTTGCTGTTATAGCGGCAACAGAAATACATCATCTGTGGAAATTTCAACTGTCTAGCTATCACGGTTCTTGAGATACAGCCTGGTGACAGACGGACAGACAGACAGACAGAGGGATCGCGAAGTCTTAGTAATAGGGTCCCGTTTTTACCCTTTGGGTACGGAACCCTAAAAAATACACCCTGTTTGTGCTTAATATACAACAACATGCATCGAGCACATAATATTATACTCTCATTGTAAAGTCGATTTGAACTATATGATGCGGCTTTACCTACAATCTATGCAAATAAAAATAAACATTACTTTAGGTACTTTACAACAACATGCATTTAAGGGATGGCAGTTGCAGCAAAATGGGCACGGGCTCTCAATACTACAACCTGATGTTCTAGACAAAATCAAATTCTGTTAGCGATTACGATTGCTAAATCCCAAAGTAAGTACGTATATGGGATTGGACATTTGACGTTTTGGTAGAGCGTCGTGTCGATCTGAAACATTTTATACTTTATGACAATCGGTGAGGTCTGAGGTCTAGGTCCTCTAGTTGCCAATTCTACGTAGTGTCGTTTGCCTGTTACAATTCACAAATTATGTCAGTAAATAAACCATATGCAACTCACGCTTCAAAGGCTTAGCAGGCGTCACCGCAGCGTCCGGCTCATCCACGGACATCGTCTTAGTGGTGCTCTCCACCGGCTTCAGTTTCTTCTGCATCCAAGAAGGCGGCGCCTCCACGCCCTTTTCCTTGACCCACGGAGGCCGGAAGGAGTCCCGCCGTGGCCCACTGTCTTTGGTCACGTTTCCGATCGGCATTGTGAACTGAAATGGATTATTTTTAGATTAGTAAGTAGAATTTAATTGATTGGTATTGTAAATATGTGTTTGACTGTGGTGTTTACAGAAGGAAATCTAACAATAAATGCTTAGACTTTTATAGTGTGTAATCTATCTAAAGGTGATGTGTCTGGAGTGATTTCTTAAATAAGCGCCAGTTTAGGGTTCCGTAAATCCGTACCCGAAGGGTTCAAACGGAGTCCTATTGCTGTCACCTCCGTGTCAGTCTGTCTGTCCTTTTTACATAAATTTAGTGATGATGTTTATTTTTACATAAAGTTTGTGATGATGTTTATTTTTACCTATATTTTACTAACAAATACCAATATATTGATAAACTAGCTGTTCCCCGCAGCTTCGCTCCCGTGGACCACCCGACAGGACCCGTTTTCGGCGTTTTAAAAAATAGCCTATGTCACTCAGGAATAATGTAGCTTTCTTTTAGTGAAAGAATTTTTTAAATCGGCCCAGTAGTTTCGGAGCCTATTCGACACAAACAAACAAATCTTTCCTCTTTATAATATTAGTATAGAAGTATAGATTGGTACGGAACCCTAAACTTGTTAATTTATTTTGTGATATTAAAAGGCACTGGCGTTCTGTAGTTTCTGCCTACCCCCATGGGAAAAGGCGTGAGTTTATGTATGTATGTATTAAAAGGCACAAATCTAATTACTAATTCTTCACATATTACGTCTAAAACTGCGGTTGAATTACTCATTCCTTGAAACACTTTTCAGGACTTAATTCATCTGTGTAATTATGTTGTTATTATTATGTTTTCTGGCAAAGTTTTAGTAACTACCCAAATAATATGAGAAAACCTACATTTTTGTTAAAATTTAGTTTAATCATAAGTCCAGTACAGGCCGGTTCACAGTCCTCAATAAAATACACTAACGAGCAATGAAAAAGTTCGAGTGACATAGCACCAAATTACTCCTAAACGGTAAAGGCTAGCTTAATGACGCCGTCTGCAATATTGAAGTACATTTAACAGCGCATCAGAATATTACCAACTAAAAACGTAAATATTGTGTTAAAGTTTTAAATTAAATGTGAAAAAATTAAATTAAGGTGTTTGGCGGCATTTTGTGGGTGGAACTTCTTCATTGCTCGGCAGTTTAGTAGACATTCTATTACATATATAAAAGTAGATTAAAAACACTGGCTTAAATTTTGTAGGTATTATATTTTTTCCAATAGCCATATAAAGTATCTATTAATTACACCTACCGGAAGATAAAAAGTTAAATGAACCAATTACAGAATGAGCAAGGCAGATCTGCAGTTAACATCAATAATAAGGTAATTAATCAATGTGACGTAAATATGGCAGATAAGGGACTTCACAGAAGCAAGCTTGAAGAAAAACGTATGGAAGTTTAGTTGTTATTCTCAAAAAATTTCCATCGGTATTATTAGATAACACAGTTGAATATCACGCCTCCACGAACAGGAAAGGAAAAATATCGAGGTGGCTATGTCGTGGATACAATCAATCTGCCTAGCCTTTTTCCCAACTATATTGGGGTCGGCTCCCAGTCTAACCGGATACAGCTGAGTACCAGTGTTTTACATGGAGCGACTGCCTATATGACCTCCACAACCCAGTATCTTGGTAACGATACCCCTTGGCTAGACTGGTGTCAGATCTCAAGCTTTTGACTACCCGTAACGACTGTCAAAGATCTTCAAATGACAGCCAGGACCAACGGCTTAACGTGCTTTCCGAGGCATGGAGGAAACTCGCTATGTTAAAATGGTAACCCATCCACGGACCGAACTCGTCAAGCATTGCTTGACCTGATGATCGACCAGTGCGGCTGTTATTATTTAGCCACGAGCTCCTCGCTATGTCGTGGATACGTTTTGGTGAATACGTAACTAGCCTTCCGATTTCCATGTTTCATTATTATTAAATTTTGTCTTTACTATTTCACTGCTTCGTTGGTCTAGTGGTCACAAGCGCTACTCTCAAGCAAGCGGTCCTCGGTTCGAATCCTGGGTCAGACAAAATGTTTTTGGGTTTTTCCTTCTGGAATGTTTCAGTAATAGCCTGGATTCTGGAATTGAGCCCGGTTGATGGCTATTAAGAATTTCCTGAACGAAAATCTCAAGAACACTGCCCGAACCGGTAATCGAATCCGCATGCGTTGAGATACCCTCAGAGACAGACGATTAACGAGGTAGTAAATGAATAGATAACACTAAGGTATCTATGGTACTGCTTTGTATTGCATTATCAACCATAAAAAAGATAACAGTTTTTTTATGAACAAAAAAGTCACAATGAGAGTTCATTGCCACTTTCTATTTAGACACTCTCGGGACCATGGTGTCCCGGTCCTTTGAAAGGCGTGCGAGGGGCCTAAGCCAACTCGCAGAGGCCTTGTTAGGCATATAGGACATCCGGAGGATACGGTAGAACATATGGTGAAGGTCTGCCCTGCTTGGGTGGAGCAACGCCGTGTCCTCGTGGAGGCGATCGGCGGCGGTGGCGACCTCTCGCGTCCGGCCCTGGTTCTGGCCATTGTACGGAGCGAGAGGGAATGGGAAGCTGTCACCTCCTTCTGCGAAGCAGTAATGCTCGCGAAGGAGGAGGCAGAACGCGTGAGGGAGAGGCAATGGAGGCGCCTTCACGACCAAACCACCGCAGGAGACGCTCTGGGCGTCGGGAGTCACAAGCAGATTCCCGGCCACCGTAGGAGCAGGCTTGCAGACGGCGAGTACTGGGTAGCTCACCGTCCTATTAGGACCAGGCCCAAGTCGACGGCGCGTGGTGTTCCACGCGCGCCTCAAAGAGGTGTCAGCAAATTGACGAGGTCCGCTAGGGCCGATGCCTGTCGATGCCTGAAGGAACACGGGTGTGTTTTAGTCAGTAAAAGTCTGATACGACCTCCCGCTTAACCCAGAGTGGGAGAAGTCATTGGATGATTTCCAAAACAAAAAATAACAAAAGGCATGTAGGACATACATGGAGGACTACTGCCTGACTATTGTTGAACTACACGGCTATAAAATGGCAGGCCTATAAATTTACTTTCTTTATTCATAATAAATATAATTTTTGTACGTGAAAATATTCAACGATTTCTATCGAGGCATACCTAATAGGTACTTTCTTATTCAGAGATTAAACGTTATTTTTAGATTTAAGCACAGCTTAACTTATCTAATTGATATCTATCTACACAAATAAAAAGCAGTTGGGCAATAACATTAAAAATAGCAACAACGAAATGCTGAACGAAATTAGTTAATAACGACTTTCATTCATAAAAGATTGATTGATGATTAAAGAAGATTAAGAGCAGTGGTGACCCAGTGGTTACGATCCCGACTTACGAGTTGTAGGTCGTGGGTCCGAACCGGAGCAGGCGCTTTACTTTGTGTAATTTATTTCATCGCCACTGCTCTCAATACGGTGAAGGAAAACTTCGTGAGGAAACCGGCATGTCCTAGAAACAAAAATTCAAAGACATGTGACATCTACCAATCCGCACTGGGCCCGCGTGGTGGATTATAGCCCACCCACTCTGTGAGAGGAGGCCTGTGTACCAGCAGTGGGAACATTTAAAGGCTGATGATGAGATGATGAAAAAATGTAGAACAGTTTCTGAATTGTATTTGAAGTTTAGAACGTGTCACTTGACTTAGACAAATCAACTTCAAACTCTTAATTGAGAAATCGTGTGATTGTTAGTAAGTGGGTAGATACTTTAAACTTAGTGTGTCATTGTGTTTTCTATGAAAAACAGTTAAGAAAACAGTATAAGGAAAATATAGAAATGATGACGAAACCTTGAAAGGGCTATTAAGTACAGGGTGACTTTAATTTAGTGGCCACCTTTGAGAGGGTGAAAGTACTCATGAACATAAACAAAATACTCAGTAAATATCAGATAGAAATAGTAATAACAGTAATTCAGGAATTACCTAGTTAAATAAAATAAATAAATAAATAAATAAATTTATTTGTTAGAATATTGTTGTTACATAGGTGTTACACAAAATACAATGTCCATAATATTCTGCTGTTTCCAGCGTACAAATATTTCAAAGAATTAAAATTAATAATAAACCATACAATGTCGGGAATTAGGAAAACGTTAACTACTATCAAATACAATATCAGGGGTTATCAATTATAATGTAAGAATTATTAAATACAATTTAAGGGGTTATTAATTATAATGTCAAGAATGATTAAATATAATGTAAGGCTTATTAGTTAAAATGTTATGAATGATTAAATACAATGTCAATGGTTATTAAATAAAATGTCACTAATGACTAAATATAATGAAGAGAAAAAAACAATATAATGTCATAGAAATGACATTCCATTCAATTATTGTGAGGTAATTCGTTGTCTAATTTTAATTTTGAATCAAATTTTTCATTTAAAAATTCATTCGTTGAGTAGTAACACTTTTGCAACAGAAAGTTGAATAGTTTATTCTTAAATGTCATAAGGTTAAGACTTTTAAAGACATTAGGTAATTTATTATAAATTTGAATTGCCATACAGTAAACATTATTCGAAAATAGTTTAATTCTTTGTTGTGGTGTACATAATTTGTGGATATCTCGACTTTTCCTTATTACAACATCATTGTGAACTTTAAATAAAGCTAAGTTCTTACGTACAAAGATACAGAGTTCGAATATATATAAAGATGGGAGTGGTAATATTTTTAATTTTTTAAAGATTGGGACACAGCTTTGTAATGGTTGGGCTTTAGTCATTGATCGAATACATTTCTTTTGGGCTCGGAATGCTTTAATAGTATCCACAGAATTTCCCCATATAATGATGCCGTAGCGGAGAACTGATGCTACGTAACCATGATAAGCATAAAGTGCTGCATTGATACCAGCTACGCGAGTTATTCGATTTAAGACAAATACAAATCTTTGCAACTTAGTGCATAATTTGTCAATGTGTACTTTCCAGTTGCAATACTTATCTAAAGTTATACCCAAAAAAGTTGCACTTTCAACCTCTTCTACAGCGTTATTTGCATATCTAATTTCCAATTTTTGACGGTTGCTATTGTAAGTTTGGAACTGCATAAGTTTGGTTTTACTAATATTGACATGTAAATTGTTGTCTTTCAGCCATTCTATTATTTTGTTTAACGTGTCATTTATCTCATTTTCGTATTTGTTGATATTGTCATCGGTGAGTTCAATACTAAGAGTTGTATCGTCGGCGTACAGAATGCATGAATATGGGGTTACGTTGGGCAAATCATTGATATATAGCAAGAACAAAAAGGGTCCCAATATACTCCCCTGGGGAACACCACATGAGTTTTGACGATAAGCGGATCTATGTATTTTTTTTTCTGATATTGTATGCCTCGATATTTCTACGCATTGTTGGCGATTATTTAGATAAGATTCTATCCACTGTGATGCGTTTCCTCTAATACCATAACGATTCAGTTTAAAGAGAAGTAGTTTGTGATCTACGAAGTCAAATGCTTTGGACATATCGAGAAATATCGATGCTATTGGCCTTTTCTCATTCAGGCTAGAGGTAATCATTTTAACAAGAGAGAAACATGCAAGGGTTGTTGATTTATTTTTTCTGAAACCGAACTGTTCCTCTTTCAAAATAGAATGTTTTACTATAAAGGAGTGAAGTTTATCGTACATAATTCTCTCAAAAATCTTAGAAATTACGGGTATCAGAGTAATTGGTCGATAGTTATTCATGTCTTTTTTATCTCCTTTTTTGTATAACGGTTTGACTATCGAAAATTTTAGCCTGGCGGGGAATAAACCTTGAAATAATGATAGATTAATTATGTGGGCGAGTGGATGAGATATATATTTAGAGCAACGTTTAAGAATTTTTGTATTGATATCGTCATACCCGGTTGAGTTAGTTGAGTTTAAAGAATTAATTATTTTATATACAGTATCTTCATTAGTTGGAGTCAAGAAAATGGTATCCGATATGTCAGTGATGGTATGTTTGTAGTCAATGTGTGTTTCAGAATTAGGGATATTAGGTTTGTTTGTCATGTTTATAAAAAAGTCATTAAATTTATTTGCAATTATGTCGGCATTAGTGTATGTGCACTGATCATCTATGATCGACGTAATTTCAGCGTTATTATCGATATCTGTACTATTCTTTTTAATAATGTCCCAGGCGGCTTTACATTTATTGTTCGATTGAAGGATGTAACGAGTATTATCAATTTTCTGAGCATGTAATATACATCGTCTCAGTATTCTAGTATAATTTTGGTAGTTTTTTAGGTTTTGATTTTTATTGGAATTTAATAGTCTATATTTTAGGTACATACTTCGTTTCCTGACACAGCATCTTTTTATTCCTTTAGTTATCCATTTATTTTTTGGCGGTTTGTTTGTAATTTTTACTTTTAGTATGGGAAAACAGAGATTATAAAAAAGGGACAGTATATCATGAAAGTGATTGAATGCTATATCAGTATCATCTGACTCGCATATTTCCGAAAAGGAGAGAGACGATATGCACGACATAAACTTTTCTATGTTGTGTTGACTCAAATCTCTTCTCTTTTGAAACCAAAATTGTTTTCTGCGTTTTGCAATATCTACAGACGAATGGAAACATATGGACTGACCGGTCTCATGATCAGATAATGCAAGGGTATGTATTTCAGGCTGTGCATTAGGTATATCGCTTGCGATGAGATCTAAACATGATGATTTTCTTGTGGGTTTAGTAATATGGTTAGAGATGTTATAGTTCTGCAAGATACATTCTAATTCTTTATAATTATTGTTACGCTTTAATGAGTCAATGTTCCAATCTCCACAAAGTATTATTTTATTTTTATTTCGTTTTGTTATTTTTCTTAAAATATCCTCTAGGTTTTTTAAAAACAGACTTAAATTTGAGTTTGGAGTGCGGTAGATACAAATAACAATGACTTTAAGCGTGATAATTTCTATTGCACAATATTCGAAGTCATATATTAAAGGCGGAACCAAGTTAGGGATAGGTTTACATTCAAGATCCTTTTTAACCATTATGCAGGTTCCACCTCGCCGTTGGTGAGGCCTTGAGAAAGATGACACTAGCTTGTAATTTTTTAGTATTAAGTTACCTTCTGATCCTCGTTTTATGAAAGTTTCAGAAAAACATAGAATATCAATGTTTGTACCGTTTGCATGCAGTTCTTGTAAAGTTATTTCTAATAAATCTGTTTTATTTAAGATACCGGCAATATTTTGATGAAATAGTGTACATTTACGTTTAACCTCGAAAAAAAGTGGATTTACTAGCTTCATTAGGGGTCGGTGTAGGCGTAGTAGGTTCACTAGCTTTTAATAGCTGATGGGGGTTCTTTGTTTGTACCTTAAAATAATATGGAATTGTTCCTTTTGTGTGACTACTACTTATGTTTGAGCTCGATGAAGTGCGCGTGTGTTTTAATGTACAAGCTGTGTCCATAATCCTCTTAAAATTAATATTATCAATTTCTATATTTATTTTATAACACAGTGTTTCCTTGAATGTGTAGTTGTAATTATTATGATATATATTCTCAGTTGTATCAATGAACTTACAGTTAGGAAAATTTTGCAAAAATAGTTTTATATATTGATTTAACAAATTAAAATTTAAATAGGGATTATTAATAATATTTATTATAAATACTTGGTTGTTTCTTAGTTTATGAAGGGCTGGAATCAACTCTGATAGATATTTGTACGGGTTTGTGTCATTGCTTCCTAAACCCAATATCACTATATCATCATTATGCAATTTTTTTAAATAATCGTCTAAATTATACAATATTTGTGTACTAGTTGCGTTTGGCTTTGAAATTCCTGACACAGAATACATGTTATTCCACTTATTGGCATCCCTCTGAAACTTTATTTGACTGGCAAAACCTCGAACTTGTTGGTCACCTAAAATAATAATTTTTGGAACACCAATTGTTGTTGAATTTTGCGATCGTTGATGATCACTTTTATTTAGTTGTGTTAATGAAGTGAACGAAGTTTGAGCACATGGGATCTCTATACTGCGTTCTAATGATTGTCCGCTATGTGGATCAAAAACTGATGTTGTAACACTTTGCTCAGAACATCCCAGTGCTGTCGTGGGTATATTGCTTTGGGTTTGTTCTTGTTGGACCAGTGAATGAGTGTGGGCATGAAGTTTTTGCTCACTAGGTGAGCTTTGTATCATGAGCGGAGAGTTTCTAAATGACTCAGTAAGCCGACGCTTGACTTTATGTTTCTGCATGGTTGACTGACGTAAAGTTGTTCGTGGACTTCGGCAGATCTGTTTTAAAATTTCAACTTCCTGAGATAGTTGGTCAATTTGTTTTTTCTGTTCTACATTTTCGAGAATGACATTTTCTAATTCATCCTGGGTAGATTGTAAGTCCGCCTTGAGTTTGCTGATTTCGGAATCCATTTCGTCTCTGCATAATGCTGTAATATGCGAAGAAACGTCTAGTCTTCTACTAAAAGATTCATCCGAATATGACGAGTTAATGGAGGTGCTCATATCCATTTTTTCTAGCGATTTACACTTTTTTAAAGGTCTTCTATGAGTTACATTATCCAGGCCTTCCATCGTTATGCGCCCCCTATAGCAAATTTGTGGAACTAATTAGTGCAATGCAATGGGTACTCAAAGAGGTCTTCCTATTTGTCAGCAGATGTTGTATGCGGTATGTGGTGCCCTCTATTAGCGACGATGTTCAATATCCATGTGGTAGTAAAGCCGAGCAGTGAACAGTGTAAGTAGTTCTGCTATCCAGCAATAGATGTATGTCGTTTCAACAACTGAAGAAATTTATATATATGTTTATGCAGTCTTATGACACTTCTTCGCTTAATTCAGCCGGTTCACAAAAACAGCTCAGTAATAAAGGCGCTTCCACCAGTTTGGTCCAATTTATTGTTTACAATAAAAAGTGCACATCAATAAAGGCCCTGGCCCTGGCGGCATACAGAGTCGGCGGTGTGTCGGCGAGCTCGCGAGAAGAACGTCGCAAGCGCCGTGTAATAAGGGGCGCTTACGCGTTTAACCACAACGCACAGACAATCAGCAACTGACGGTAGGCAGTGTTATTTCCAAAGTTAATTTGGTCTATATTTCTAAAACTATGCACTATAACACTAGATTATTATCACAAGTTTATGTCAGTTATCACGTTCTAACAGGTTTACACTTTCAATAGTTCTTTTAATAAGTTTATGCACTGATTTTAATAATTTAGTTGTTAAGGAACAACACACTTTTTTTGCTTTTTCGGTTTGACGATTTTTCAAAACCTGAAAGTTTGCTAATGAATTAAAAGTTAAAGACATAGTCCGTGTCACAGATAATATAATACTTCTCCGTGTGTTCCACTAGAGGCTGTCAGCTTAACAGCCCGCTTCATCCCACACAGAGTGAGAAAGAGTTATAGCAGCGGGACCATAGATAACTTTATGCTGATTATGTAATGATAAATAATCTATCTTGGTCCGTGGGGTCCGAGTGCTCACGCTATGTTTAAAGATCTTTCCAAACGCCTTGTTGACAATTCACGTGACCCAATGGCTGGCTTTTACCTTAGTCAGAGAAAAAGCATTGCCATACAACGTGGCAATGCTGCCAGTCTTTTGGGTTCATTACCAGTGGACAACGATGTGGAGGAGGTTTTCGGCGCCATATTTTAGTTTAGTATATTTTTAGGTTAAGTTAGTGAGTAGTTTTTGGTTTAAGTGTAGTATTAGTTATTTAAGCACTGTATATACTTTTATCTATGTAAATAAATACACTTTACACAACCATCAACACTATCTAAAAATAAACCAAACTTTCCTTCACAATTGTCAGTTAGTACGTGCAGGCACTCATTCTCTAGATAGTGGTGCAAAATTCAAGACTGTCGCATCATTCTGATAAATATAATGCCCCGTGCCCCCAACCCACTTGTGACTAGCAGAACTTCCACATGACGACATAATTAAATTAAATTTTATTTAAATTCAGATAATTTTGGAGTCCATTTTTGTTAGTACACAACCTTATAATTAATATTAGTAAATGACAAAAACAATTTAATGAAAAATATAAATCAAATAAGAACGGCACAATATTTAAATTACAATTAAAGTTGTCAAAAAGTAAAAATGTTACAGAATTAAATTGTCAAAAAGTAAAAATGTTACAGAATTAAATTGTCAAATAATTAAATTAAATTTAAAATGAAAGAAATTAAAAAATTAAATGTCACAAATTTAAAAATTTAAATGTCAGAAATTTAAAAATTAAAATGTCAGAAATTTAAAAATTAAAATCTCAGAAATTTTATGTTCAATTATAAAATTTCATAAAACTAAAATTACACAAAATTTTAATGTCCGAAAATTTTAAAAACCAACTATAAAATACAAATAATATCTTATATACTTATCTTTAGAGGTATTCTATCTCACCTACCTATCTTCAAGTGCACTTATAATAGGAATAGTTTAGGGCTGGCAATATTCCCCAGACAATTCAATCTTACAAGTCATAGCTGTATTTAGAGAATTGAGTTATTTTTCCAAAAACGATCACTAGTAATATTCTTGCCAAGTGTGATGACTATTGGGACTAAATAATCAGTATAAATTATAGGGATATTAATAAGAACATAGTTGAAATAGTGAGCTACATAATCCTAAGTCACTTTTCATATACAACTACCTCCTTGCTTGCCAAGTGTGGTTTTGATGACTGTAGGTTCTAAAAGCATTCAGAAACGAAAATGATGTATGTTTAGCACTGTTATTACAAACTTATACCTATACACATAGTTGAAATAGTAGCATGATTAGTACTTTGATTGTCTGCCAGATAACTCTTTTAGATTGTATGAAAGCATGCAAGATTTTACGATTCGGTACAGGGAATAAATTAGTACCCCTACTCTACTTCCTAATGTAAAGGTTTGGATAACAATATCAAATAAATCTTGCGATGTTTGTAGTGTCAGTGCATATGCAAAAATACAGTGACATGCCAACAATGGTAGGTAACATTTTTTGGAACGGCACACAATTTATATAATTTATTTAGAACCTACAGAGGTGAACTTAGGGCTTGTCCACATCAGAACGTCACGAAAACGTCGTCAAAATTGAACGATGTGGTGTCGCGGCGCGGAATATTAACGTGACGGTACGGCAAAGTTGCCGCTGTACGCCGCGTCATGTTCATTGGAAGCTGTTCGTGGCGGATCCGCTCACTCAGTTGACGTTTATATATATTAGTGATTAGTTGCGCAAAAAAGATGTCCGAAATGCTGAACTATCAGAAAATATAAGAAACGAAACTAATCGTTGTTTCGTTCTGTCAGAAATGCTGTAAAATGTACCGGAATTTTACAAGGCACGACAACGTGTAACGTAGCAGCACCGTGACATGAATTTTTACGACACAGTAACGTATATATGCACGTCACGCCAACGTGCCATGCCGCAGCTTAGAACGGTTTCACGTTGACGACGCGCGACGTGAAACGACGTGGTGATGTAGACAAGCCCTTAATGCCTTTAATTCTCATTTTCAACAGACCCCAACTATATTTGCTATCAACACACTAAGAAGAAGAACAGACTAAGGTTAAAATGACCAAAAGCTCTACACAAACACATAGCCATAGTCTCAAGAAATAAATCGTATAAAACATCGCTGCGAGCTACATACAACACACGTTCGCAGCTGCTGAAATGAGCCAACCATCACATCCATTCATTCAACAAGACTAGATATTTTTAACGCGCCCGTCATAAGCTCTAGTAAAATTAGGGCCTGGGTAGACGATCCACTTTAGTGTGACACCAGAGTATACAAAGGATGTTTCCTAATATTGTCTCTCTTCAATCTACACTATAATAATAATAATTAATAATATAATATTATAAAGAGGAAAGATTTTTTTGTTTGTTTGTTTGTTTGTTTGTACCGAATAGGCTCCGAAACTACTGGACCGATTTAAAAAATTCTTTCACCAATAGAAAGCTACATTATTCCTGAGTGACATAGGCTATTTTTTTATCCCGAAAACGGGTCCTGTGGGGTGGTCCACGGGAGCGAAGCCGCGGGCAATCTTTAAGATTGTCACTTGTCACCCCTGTTTTCTCCAGTTATTGGATTGTGGAGGTCAGACTGCAAGCTGACTCCAATATAGGATTAGGATAAGTAGATTGATTATTAAGCAGGTAAGTAGATAAAGTACACTCACATGTTGCCATAATCATTGATCATCCTAGGGAATGGGTGCGGGTCCATTGTTTTCAAATGGGCAAGTGGACATCAATTCTGACTCCGGGATGATACAGGCTTCTTATGGAAAACACATCAAACTTTGCCTGACCATCGTTAAAAACCGGGGACAATCGCAATAGCTACGGTTAAGTCTGGAGTCTAGCATTTTCCCTTTTCTTCTTGGCCAACGAGACAATCAAATATTTCACAAAATTACCAAAATGTTACGTCGTAACAGGGTGTGACCAGATCACCAGACCAGTGGTATGTGAAGGTGTGTATCTACGGCGTCATATATCTCAATCACCAATGGCAAGGCTTCACACCTAGAGATAGCCATCCAAGTTGATAATACCAAGTATCAAGCTTAATCAAGAAAAATAATCAGATTATTTAATTGATTGATTTAAATCAATATATCGTGCGCCTCCACGAGTATTCCTATCTGAGGTGCACCTTGGACAGTCACTCGCCTGGCTAATCATACGACAAGTATTCTGGTAGATTTTACCTAGCATATCTATCAAAAACAACTGACGCGGTCATAAAAGCGTCATCAATTATAAAATTATGTATACTGTACACTATGCATTAAATAAAATAAGGGACCGTAGAACTAAGAATTTGATGTTAATTTTAGAATAGCAATACCTCTAAGCGTTTCAGAGAATAAGGGCTTGGTAGGGTCATCATCAGCCTATTAATGTTCCCACTTCTGGGACACTGGTCTCCTCTCTGTGAGAGGGAATAGGCCGTAATCCACCACGCGGGCCCAGCGCGGGTTGGCGGATGCCACATGCTTTCGAATTTTTGGTTCTAGGACATGCCGGTTTCCTCTCGATGTTTTCCTTCACCGTTTTGAGAGCAGTGGTGGTGAAATAATTTACACAAAGTAAAGGGCCTGCCTGGGCTGGAACCCACGACATACAACTTGTATGTTGCGGCTGATACCACTGGACCATCACTGCTTGGTAGGGTCATTACATGACAAATAGACGAACTACGAATTGATCATACAAGTCAGTGTTCTTTTTTATTTTTAGTTATGGACTATCACAAATTTTAGAAAAGGCTTTCTAAAAGAACTTCCAAACTAAAAGAAACTTTCTTAAGTTCCTTTAAGATTGGAAATAAAGCGCTGATTTTACTTATTGTCAATTTTTTTGTAAGGAAAAGACCTGGCAAATGTCCCAGTATAAGACTTATACCAGTCATAAAAGTTTGGTCAAATTAGCCCTTATTAAATTAACAAACAAAACAAAACATCACTCAGAACTACAGATATAACACATGCATATTAATATTTAAAATTATAAATAATACTATACATACGCAAATAAAATTTACCAAAAACTATACAATACATAAAAAGTGCCTCAGAAGTGCTCAAGACATCCACCTGCCTTTTATCCGAACTAAGCACGGAAAAAAAACCTTAACACATGAAGGTGCACAAATTTTTAATAAACTGCCAAAACATATTAAAGAGTGTAAATCACTACGATTATTTAAAAAACTACTTAAACAACACATTACTCAACAAAAACAATAACTCACAGAAAAAGTTCGATTACGCTCAGCGTCAACATAAACATGGCGCTTCTTGTCAACTGTTCACTAATTCTTTGTACTTATTTACTTCTACCTACTAAAGCTTTTGTAATTTTTATTTTTTTTGCAAGTGTTTTGTTTTTTAAATGGTTTTGTTTGGCTTGCCCTGTTTTTTGTTTGGGTCAAATTTGGTAATTGAAATTTTGGTTAGCTTACTTTATAAATATGTAAAGATTAACTAATAGACAAATCTAATTGTAAACATATGGTATGTTACTTTTTATGTTCTGTAAGTACGCTCAACATAACTTAAATTGTTTAGATATGTAAGTTTCTCATATAAGTGAATGCCATTGTAATTCTTTTGAGAAATAAAGATTCTTAACCGTAAACAGAGAGCGGAAATCAGTGGTCCTATGGGAAAAACACAAGGCCGTAAAGCTTGACGGAGATAAATGTCCAGCATTGGACGTCTTATCACTGAATGATGTTAGTGTAGTGTTAAGTAGAGTATATTTAAGTGTGTTTGTTTAAACGACTTAGAGAGAGACACAAGAATTATAAACCCAATGAATTTGTGCATTTATGTTTTCTTTAAACGATAAAAGAACCTACACTATAATTATGAAAAATATCAAAATGTAACCTTCATCGCCGCTATACCATGTGGCCAATCCCTTACTATTTGGCATTTCGACAACGATATCGCTGAAAGAATGTCACTTTGTCTTTAATCCAAAGTGGTTCGTCAGCACAGGCCCTTATGTGAACACTTGTTAACATTAAATCTACATTATTATCGGTTGTGTTATTATTTTATACGTTGGTTTATGTGGATGCCACGACCGTTGAGTCATTGAGCTCTATTTCGGTAATTTGTTTAGAGTATTAGCTAAACAGAGGCTAGTTGAGTGATATCTAGTATTTGGCGTACATTGAGTAAGAGGGTACCGCATTTGAATGAATAAAATTTTTGGAAAAGCCTGCTACAAGGTGGACCGATGATCTGATGGAGGCTGTGGGCGTTAGATGCGACACCCACAGGACCGATCGATGTGGCAACACTGGCCTAAGTCCAGCAGTGGACGTCTTCCCGCGGAATTATCATGATGATAAAATTTCGTCTTACAACAATTGGGCATTTTAAAATATTGTTAGTTATTTGTAAATAAAGAGTTGGTAATCTAATTTAAAAGGTGTCAACAGAACAAGATAAATTGTTTTCAACTTTCAACACTGCGAATTTCAAGATCACAGCTGTGGAAATCGTAAATACATACTTAATGCCTACTACATAATTTACAAAATTACTACTCTTAAGCCGCAGTGAGTGACCAGAGTGAACATTATCTTTTTCCCTAGACAGCATACTTAGGTCCAAGCTTTTCAAAGACCTGTCTTCATGTCACGTGCTTGAGCTAGATTTTTGACAAGTTTCAAACTAGATTTAAAATTGAAACTAGTTGAAAAGCGAAAAACTAGACAAAAAAAAATCTTTTTCACAGCTGATTGTTACAAACCGAATCTGCTTGCCATGCTGTCTGTCTCTTCAATGCCTACGTCGTAGGTATGTTAATTCGTTTTGATGCGCATTTAACAAAAACTTATTTTGTGCTATATTTGTGTGCTGTGATATTGTTAATTTCCGTTTATAGATTTGAACTAGTGGGTAGATACAAAATACGGTATCACTTATACAATCGGAACATTAAAAATGTGACATGAAAAACTGTAAAGTAATTTTTCGATAGTAAGTTCTCGTTATATAAAAACTCGACTTGCAATAGCTTTAGGCTTTGCAGGTTCTTGTAATCTGCTTAAAACTTTCATAAAAGATCATAATAAAATTGAAAACTACAATGTAAACTGCCAATCACTTTTTACATTTAATTAAAAACATTTTACACATAATCCCGTTACTCCCATTTTTATTTCACCGAGATATTTGAAATTTATACATTTAGTGGGTGTCTTGGCATGGAGTCGTAACCTTTAAGTAGAAATAAATTACAGTCACATTCACAAAACGAGGTGACTTCTTGTCGTATATATGAGCAAACTGTATGAAATATTTTCACAAGTTTTCGGCTATTCTTTACTTAACTTATTTTTGATTTGAAATGTCACATGTCTGGATTGGAGCATGCATGTTTCGCATGCAGCATGTGAAGTTGACAATTCATGCACATTTTACACAAATATTTGTCAATTTTACACTTACTCCCTTTTCATTTTACTTTCATGTTCAATTTTATGCTTTGTCATGAGTCGCGATATGACAGAGTATAAAATTGAACATGAAAAATTTAATTAAGAAAATATTAAACGTGTTAAATAAAAAACGGAACATCTATCAGGGGTACCGAATCTAGAGTATTTTTACAAATGGTCTACCATTTGTAAAAATACCCTAGATTCGGTTTTAGTGCCTAAAACGTCGATAGATGTGATAATGTTTTTTTTTCAATTTGTACTTTTACGATTTTAGTCTGTTATTTTAACTTTTATATACTTATAGGTACTTTTATTTTTATACATAGACTAGCCGACAACTCTCACTATTTTGCCTACATTTTTATTTTCCAAGGGTCGTACCGTGATGTAAAAAATAGTCTTTAACATTCCACAAAAAGATATTAACAAATTTGTCTAGTAGTTCCAGGGATTAACGCGTTCAAACGAAAAACAAATAAACTGTACAGGTTATTGTATTAGTATAGATTGTTATATTTATAAAGATTTTATAAGCCTTTTATAAATGAGTGAATCAATCAAACAATACTACTTGGTGTAGGTACTATATGCTTATCACATGCAGCATATGTGAATTCCCTCAATTTACGTCAATAGTAATATTCCTTTAATGACAATGACTCTGCATTCTGAAAATTTCTGAAGATTGAAGTGGAGAATGAGGAAAATCAAAAGAAGCTAGATGTGATATTAAAATAAAAAGCTCGCGGTATATTTTACTTAATAAGTAAAATATTCCGCGTAATTTTGAACCTCGAGAAGAAAATCATGAAAAGTTTCCAGAAGATTTTTTAATAGTTTTACTATGCCAATTTTTTTTAGGAACAAATGTTTTGTAACTTTGAAAAGTTAACTTAGAGACATTAAAACTACATAAACTTTTCTTAACAGTAAGCCCTTGCAATCCAACAGAGCTTTATCACTTCTATTCTAGTTATCTACGCAAATCCCTATTTCTATCTGTTCTTCAAATAGAATAAATTAATAATACTTTCACCAAAACCATAATTTTATCTTACATTATAAAAGAAACGCCGTGTGTATGTGTAATGTTATTCTAATCACAAATATACGCACTTCAAAAATCGAACACCGAACACTCAACTGATCATATTTTTTTTAATTAATACAGTGTGCCTCGGATATTTCGGGGACGCTAAACCGGGAGCGCGTATAGCCCGCGACTAGCATCGGAATTTCATCTGTGAACAATTCCTCTGGAACTTATAAATAGGTGCGTCGAAGCGACGTGTACCATGAGTTTTAGTTAACGTACACACTGTCTTAGATGTGAAGTGCACGCGGATTCTAATACGCTCCATTGATTGGCGGGAAAATCAATCGTCCATACTTTTTGGAAGTATTTTTTTTCCTTGTTTGTGGACAGGAGCGGATGTTCGGTTTTTGAATATAGTACGATGGCTTAGATTGTTTTTTTTTTCATGTTGTATTGCTGGCGAGTGATTATTTTTTGGCAGCTCATGAGTCCAAAGATAAGGGAGGTGTTGAAATCTGCGAAACAGTGTTGATTTTATTTAAGTGGAGGCGGACCCTTGTCAGTAATTTTATTGGCATGGCATGAAAGTTAACCATATCCTTAAAGATTGCTGTAAATTAGAACCTTTTGGCTACATATTTTCAGTTAATAATTCCGTTGACTTACTTTACTAAGTTTTCAGGTCCCTCGTTGCTGCTGTTGAAACTTCGAAGAAAGCTGCAGCTGCAACCATAACTGTTGGTATTTATAAGCCGCACGGAGATTTCGACTTAGGTCTGAGAGGCCTGCTGAGCTGTACGCCATCCTGAAAAATGGAAAATACACTTGTTTCCGAGAGGTTCGATAAGTTCTTCTCTTTATATCTTTCTTTCTCTTATATTCGTAGTTGAAAGCACCTCAAGGAGGAAACAATTTATAGATACTTATTGATATTCTCTATACAATGGCAATGGAGAGGGCTATGCTCGGAGTTTCCTTGCGTGATCGAATCAGAAATGTAGAGATCCGCAAGAGAACCAGGGTTACCGACATAGCCCGAAGAATTGCCAAACTTAAGTGGCAGTGGGCAGGGCTAATTGGTCGCAGAACGGATGGCCGATGGGGCAGAAAGGTTCTGGAGTGGCGACCGCGCACCGGAAGACGTTGCGTTGGAAGGCCTCCGACCAGGTGGACCGATGACCTGGTGAAGGTTGCGGGGATCCGCTGGTTGCGAGACGCACGGGACCGGTCAATGTGGCGACGCTTGGGGGAGGCCTATGTCCAGCAGTGGACGTCTTTCGGCTGATATTAATATGATTCTCTATACCTGATATTATAAATCTAATTGATAAAAGGTAAAATAGATTGTTGGTTTGTATGAGAATATTGAGACGAGCATAATATATTGAAGAAATCTGATCCGATTGCGAAAATGCTATCACTGGTGGAAAGTAGCACTACCGAATTTAATCTCATTTGGCCAATCACTACTTATCTGCTCACAGTGCCCACAGCCCTTTAAGGGCCTTCCACCACTTAAGTGCTGTAAAACAGTTACTTTCTAAAGCATACTCCTTAGTAACGGCTAGGTTAAAAGGTTTGAACAAAATATATATACTTATGTATGTACATTATTTTTGTAACTAATAATTTTGTTTTATAAAAATAATTAACAACACGAAATCCCAACTTTTGGATAGGTACTCCTCCAAAACGACTTGGATGTTTAAAAATATTTTTAACCCGGGCACATTGAAGGCTGGAATTTCTTCATAACTGAAATAGCACATTTAAATCAAAAAATATTTTGCAATCAAAACTGTTCAAAAGGAGGTTCAATATTGATATTTTGGCTCCGAGTGGGCGCACGGCCAGTACTGCGTTAACATTGGGCGTATATAACGCCTTAAGCTATAATAAAGGTTTCTGCCATTGGATTGGATTGCAAGTAAGAGGCGGTTCATCTGATAGTAGATAGGTACTCAAATGGTCACCAACACTATATACATCTGCATCATCAAGGCCGTCTTAAACTATGCTAGGGCCCTTGGGCACACAAGAATTTGGGGCCCTTTTGGAAAGTAAAGAAAGCTAATTATACTAACATTGTTCTACTATGATCTATTTATTATGGGTAATCAAATGTATAATATAATATGTCATTAATGAAATATGGCTGGTTATATACTCGTAGTTACATTACTAATAAGTAAACTAAAAAAATAGTAACTGGGTCCGACAAAAATGATTTGAGAATAAATGTGAGAGAAATTGTCGGTCCTTCGGGGCCCCCTGAGGATGGGGGCCCTGGGCACGGACCCGTGTGCCCTTATGGTAAAGACGGTACTGTGCATCATAAATTGTCACCCGGACGAAACTGAAATATCTGTACCTATCTGCTGCTTATAATAACCGACATCCATATTATTTTATGCGTTGACAACCAGAACACAGCAACGCTGCATAGGGCCACTTGCACGAAAACTTAACTAAGAGTTAGTTACTAAATCGTGGTTAAATTGCCAATATTGTTTGTCAAACTGTCAATTTAACCTCGTGTTAGCAAATACTCTGAGATTTTCGTGCAAGTGGGCCTTAGCTACATAAAAAGTTTAGCGGTATGGTACTTCCCCAGCCGAGATACGACACCCGAAAATGATATTTAATTAAGTACATAGGTACTCTTCTCAGGTTATTTATTGTAATCTTATGCCATTGGTATCCCTCTAAGATATTCAGTCAAGCTTAATTGCCAGATTCTTATCAATGCTCCATCAATCATTTCAGATTGTATCGCAAATCGGCGCGCCGTTATAAAGTCATTCAGAAATATACCTAGATATTAATGAAATATTTAATTAAACAATCAATTCATTAACAGATGTGACAGGTACAATTACTTGAATAGATTTCAATCACGTTTTTCGGCTTTCTTCCTGTAAAACTTGCAACCCAAGGTCTTCAATAAAACTCTTTAAACCATATAACACAGTGTAATAAAGTTTAACTCAATACAGAAAGTCTACACACAAAACATTACATTACTAAATTACTTATAATTTCAACGGTAACAAAACCATATCGAGATCTAACTCGACGCCAACGCCATCTAGTTAGAAAATAGGTATTAAATTTGCACAGTCGTACATACTAGAACTAAAAATACTTTAATGGAACATGATATGGTTTGACATTCCGCCCACCAAGGACATGCTCGAAAGAGTTGTCCTTTAAATTAAAGCCACCCACCATGAGGTCAAGGGAGCTATAAAATAATAAAGAAAACTAAATAAAATAATAATAACAAAACCATATCAATCACTGGTTGGCAATACACAGAGTTTACAAATTGGTCTCTTAAATACGGAACCATTACACTTTATAGTCACCACTCGTGTGAGTCCGTCCGAACCAGGATGCTTTTCTAAAATCCTACCCAGTAACCATTTACCTGGAGGTAGATTATCCTCCTTTACAAGGACAATGTCACCAACATTCGGCTCTATTTCCCTTTGCGACCATTTATACCGCTGTAGCATCGAAGTTAAAAATTCTCTAGACCATCGTCGCCAGAAATCTTGGGTCATTTTCTGTAAAAGTTGCCATCGCCTTAACGTGCCCACAGAGCTACGCTCGTAATTACGTTCCGGCACAAGAATCAAAGGTTCCCCGATTAAAAAATGACCGGGTGTAAGCGGCAGTGGATCATCAGGAGTTTGGGTAATATGAGAAACCGGTCTTGAGTTGAGGCAAGCCTCAATCTGCACAAGTAACGTAGCCATTTCCTCGTAGGTAAGAGTGGAATCACCAATGACGCGCTTCATGTGGAATTTTGTTGACTTGATGCCGGCCTCCCAAAGTCCACCAAAATTCGGGGCATGAGGAGGGATAAAATGCCACTTAACACCTTTACAACTGAGCCAACTCCTAATTTCGTTAGCGACCGCTGACTGTTCAGCAGCTACTAATATCTGCAGTTCCTTAGCTGCGCCTACAAAATTTTTGCCATTATCACTCCAAATATCACTGCAATGGCCTCTTCTAGCGACAAATCTCTTGAAACCGGCTATAAAACCTTCAGAGGTAAGGTCACTAATGGCCTCGATGTGCACTGCTCGAGTTACCATGCACACAAATAGGCAGATGTACCCCTTGTAAGCCTTATTGCCACGACCCTTAGATACCCTAATATTAATCGGACCGGCAAAATCAACACCTGTATGCAAAAACGGCCTGGCTGGAGACACTCTACAGGTCGGCAATTGACCCATGAGTTGATTTTTAAACGTCGCTGAATGCCGGACACATGCTACACACGTACGTACGTAAGCCTTTACTACATTTTTTGCAGATAGTATCCAATATCGTGTGCGCAAATAGTTTAACATTAATGTTGGACCTCCATGCAGAGTGGTTTTGTGTGCTTCGCTGACGAGCAGGGTAGCGAAGTGATGGCGCTGTGGAATTATAATAGGATGCCTCATGCTTACTGACAGTTGAGACTTTTCAATTCTTCCTCCTACTCTAAGAATTCCTTGCTCATCTAATATAGGACATAAAGGTCGTAATTTGCTCTTCTTACTTACACTTCCTGTCTTCTTAATGTTTTCTATGTCTTCCTTAAATTCTTGTTCTTGACATTTTTTTATACAGATTTCCAGAGCGGCTGTCAATTCTTCACTTGTCAGGTAAGTTTCTTTATGTTGCTTAAATTTTAAGAATCGTCTACAATATGCCACTACTCTGATCAATTTTTGTAATGATGAATATTTTGTCCACAGCCAATTCTCTACATTTGTTGTCACATGTGCTTTAACACCTTTCGATGATCTTTCTTCGAGTTTAGTTGATATCGAATTTGGTTTGACGTAGTCAATTGGTTCTTTCTTTAACCACAACGGACCGTGTTTCCACAGAGATGACTGTGAAAGTGCTGAAGGTGTCATACCTCTTGACGCGATATCTGCAGGGTTGTGAGTAGATTTCACATGTCCCCATTGAGGATTATCTAAAAAACTCAGAATTTCAGACACCCTATTACCAACAAATGTTGTCCAGCGGCTGGGGTGATTACTGAGCCAAGCCAGAACAACAGTCGAATCTGTCCAACAGTGTATTCTGTCTTTAGGTATTACTAGTATCTCGGCTACCTCCACAATTAATTTGGCCAACAGAACAGCACCCATCAACTCAAGACGAGGAATTGACAGTTGCTTTATCGGAGCAACCTTAGTTTTTGCCGATATTAAATTAATTTTAATATTCCCGTCAGCGCCAATTATCCTCAAATAAATAACAGCTGCATACGCTACATTTGACGCATCACAAAAACCATGTAGTTCTACAACTACATCGTCTTCTCTTGATTCAACCCATCTTGGTACATGACACTCAGGTAAGTTTAGTAATTCCTTTTGATATGTTTGCCATTCTTTTAATAAGTCTTCAGGTAATCGATCATCCCAATCGATCCCGGCAAGCCATATCTTTTGAATCATTATTTTCGCCGGTATAACACACGGCGCCACCCACCCTAAGGGATCGAACAGTCG
Organism: Anorthoa munda; assembly: GCA_945859665.1. Lineage (NCBI taxonomy): Eukaryota > Metazoa > Arthropoda > Insecta > Lepidoptera > Noctuidae > Anorthoa > Anorthoa munda. The sequence continues at coordinate 13,236,865 of OX243904.1, forward strand.
TGATATATCTGAGATTACTTTTCGTTTTGTTACAGATGCAGGTTGCGGAAAATTTATTGAATATCTGAAACTGTCAGATTCTCTATCCCAAGAAAGTCCTAGTATTTTCACTACCTCGTTTAGTTTCATCTCCACTATTCCTTCCTGGTTTGCACCTTCTCCCAATATTTCCTCTGCTAACTCCTTATTGTTTGTCATCCACTTCTGTAACGGAAACCCACCTTTTTCCAGTAGTTTTTCCAATTCCCTGTGAATCCTTTTTCCATCCTCTACCGTTTGACATCCTGACATATAATCATCTACATAAAATTCGCTTTTTAATGTTTCAGATACCAGCGGAAATTCAGCGCCCTCATCGTGTGCCAGCTGCTGCAACGACTTCACGGCCAGGTAAGGTGCGGATGCAGTGCCAAAGGTAACTCTAAGCAACTCATACTCTTTTATTTCCGATTTAGGATCACTCCGCCAAAGTAGTCTCAGGAAGTGTGTGTCTTCAGGAGCGACTTTTATCTGCCGATACATTTTTACTATATCTGCACATAATACAATTGGATACGTACGCCATCTCATGATGATATGACGTAACTCTGGTTGTATGGTAGGACCTACCATCAACATGTCATTAAGAGATCCACCATTGGAACCTTTAGAAGAAGCGTCGAACACAACTCTGACCTTCGTAGAGGTCTTATCCTCGCGAACCACTGCGTGGTGAGGCAGATAGACTGCTTCTGACTGCTTAGTATCAGTTTCGGGACACACAATCTTCATGTGTCCAAGGTCAAGGTATTCTTGGATTACCTCGGTGTATTTTCTTTTGGTCTCATGATTTTTTTTTTAAACGCTGTTCAAGATGATGAAATCGTTTCAGTGCAATTTCTTTGGTGTATCCGATTTTACTTCGTGGATCTGATTCGCGGAATGGAAGCTTGACTACGTATCGCCCGGTAGCGTCTCGTTGAGTAGTACGAGTGAAGAATTCTTCGCATAGCTGTTCTTCTTGGGTAAGTATCTTTTTCTTATTATTAACATCAGATTCGATCTCCCAAAACTTTTTGAGCATATCATTGTCACTGAGATGTGAATGCATACTAACTATAACCTTGTGACAATTTGCTGAATTGAGATCGCAATCTGTGGCTGTTAGACCAGACAAAATCCATCCCAGGGTTGTGTTTTGAGCAATTATGGGCCCTGGAGAGTGTTTGACTAAACCCTCTTTAAGAACTTGGCTGTAAACTTCTGCTCCAAACAAAACGTCGATTTTGTTTGGAGTGTGGTACTCTGGATCCGCCAGAGTTATATCTTCTAGTTGAGGCCAAGTTGGTATACATAGTTTAGTTGAGGGAAGCAACGTTGTAATTTTGCTTAACACATATGCTCGAACTTGAATAATTACATTTGGATCATGACGTGAATGAATGGTTACACAAACCATGAATCTAGAGGCCAAAGCGCCTTCGTCACCTCCTATGCCTGAGACCGTACTGTTATTTTCTTTAGTCCGAGCAATTGGACTGCTGACTCGGTTATGAAAGAGGCCTGGGATCCTTGATCCAATAACGCCCTCAGCAATTGTTTACGACCGTTCTGAGTCTGTGCTTCGACGAGAGCGGTCGCTAATAAAACTCGATTTGGCACAACCTTTGTAGAAAAGTGTGTTGCTATGGTGGAAGACTCTGATTCTTTTGCCGTACCGGAAGCAGTTTGCAGTGTGGACACTGCTGATTTGACAGCTACTGCCTCTACCGGATGGCTATTGGGTGACGATGATCTTGAAGATGCCTTGGGGTGTAATAATGAGTGGTGTCTACGCTTGCAAATGCGACATGAAGTTTTAGCACGACAATACTTAATTGAATGATTCGCGCCTAAACAATTGTAACACAAATTGTGAGTTCGGACAAAATCACTTCGAGTTTGGTAACCTTCTTTACTAAACTGTTTACAATTACTTATGTAATGATCCTGTTTACAGAATGGACATATAATTTGTACAGAGTTATTACTATTTGATTTGACTGCGTGAAAAACCTTTGGTTTACTATCTGTGGACTTCTGCTTTGACTTGGATGTGTCTAAATACTCCAACGAGCGAAACCTTGACTCTAAAAATATTTTAAATTCTTCAAAAGTTGGTAATTGTTCATCTGCACTAATTTTCAATTCCCATAACTTTCGCGATTCACTATCTAGCTTATTGCTTATTATATAAATGACTATAGCGTCCCATGATTTAACATCAATTCCGAGAGTACTTAAGCCGTGCAAACAGTCCACAGTGGTATCCAATAACTCCTTAACAGCAGTTGATGACTCTGTTACATTTGATTGAGTTATCAATCTCTTCAACATAGAATTAGACAAATATCGTTTATTATTATAACGTTTATCTAACATTTGCCAACATTCCTGATAATTTGCGGCTGTCACAGGAGTGTGACGCAACAATTGTTCTGGTTCACCCGATAAATGCCCTTTTAAGTAATGCAGTTTTTGTACATCGTCAATTGAATCATTTTTGTGGATAAGTGATAAAAACAAATCACGAAATGAATTCCACTCAGTATACTTGCCAGAGAAAGTAGGAATAACAACCTTAGGTAATTTCACATTCGTATACGTATTTGACGAAGACTCTTTTTCTACAATTGCCTTTGTAGGTGTTAGTTGTTTAATAGACTCTTTTAACTCGGATTTATAAGTTATGTAAATATCTTCAGTATCATCATATGTCTCTGACGTAAAGTAATTATGTTTCAAATCTAGTTTTTCTACTATGTTCCTGTGCGTTTTTATGAAATTAGACCACAGTTGTTCTAATGCTTCTAACCTGGTTTCTAAATAAGACAATGTTATCCGTTCTTTAGGAGATTTTTTATAATTTATTCTACCTTTTTCAATATTTCTCTTGTTATCTAGTTGTAAGTTAATTAATGAATCCATGACTATAGACTGCTATCAAACTATTAAATTAATTCACAAACAAAACCAAGTTGCACAAGAACACAACAATTTTACAAGTGTAAAACTGATGAAATTATTCTAAGTCTATGACGAGAACAGAAAATTTTACAAGTGTTTTTAACTCAAAACTTTTTAGAAAATCGGGCGTAGGTTCCCCGTCGGTTCACTTTTTTCATAAATATTCTAAGTCTAAACTACATAAAAATTATTCTAAGTCTTGATTATTACGTTAAATTTAAAGTTCCAAATCTTGATAACTTCACTAATAAAATTGTACTCACGGTTTTTATTTTCTAAGTCCACAACACGTCACTCACTATTACTTCTTCGATGTTTGATGCTGACGCCCGCTAGGGGGCGCGCAGTACGCTCTCAGCTTTGGTGCTCAGCTAGTTGGGATGCCACTTCCACTTATTCTATATCCGGTTGTCCACACTCGGGACGTCCGGAAGTCCGCAGAACTTGCTGCGGTGGCGCCCTCTGCAGGCGACGTCCTCAGAAACACTCAGTCTCCGCGGTCGCGCCCTCTGCAGGCGACGCTAAAGCACTTCAGTGGCGATCCACCACTGCTTTCTGTGCTGATACACAAAAACTCGGTGCACAATATTACGCACTGACCCGGTTTTGAAGGACCATGGTAAAACTTGCAACCCAAGGTCTTCAATAATAGTAGTTTATGCAATGGCCATATAATAAGGGTTATTAAAACACGAGCGTAGGTTTATCAAATGAGGCGAAGCCGAATTTGATAATAATATTACGCGAGTGTTTTAATACCTAATTATATGCCGTTGCATACACTACTTTATCTTCACTCATACAGTTGAAATAAAACAAAAGTGGAAAGGGAAAAATATTTGGTATGGCGGGCAATTTAGATTCTCATTGCGCAGCGCGCGCATCCACAGACAATGAAACTTCTTTACTACAGCACATACGCGCCAGAAAATTAAAAAGTAAAAGTGTGCTATAAAAATTAAAAAGTTATTTTATGATGCAGTTGTTTGAAAATCGAAGGAAAATGTTGAACTGTAATGGTTTTTTTTTTTAATTTTACCTATCCACGAATATAAAGTACGTGTTTATACAATATTTTTTGAATTCGTATTTGGAACATTACGTTGTGAGTGTAGATAAAACTCTTTAAACCATATAACACAGTGTAATAAAGTTTAACTCAATACAGAAAGTCTACACACAAAACATTACATTACTAAATTACTTATAATTTCAACGGTAACAAAACCATATCGAGATCTAACTCGACGCCAACGCCATCTAGTTAGAAAATAGGTATTAAATTTGCACAGTCGTACATACTAGAACTAAAAATACTTTAATGGAACATGATATGGTTTGACACTTCCTGATCTATCATAATGAAAGACCTGATAATGTCAAATAAGGTGATAAATCTATGTATGGTTGCTACCAGATTATTAGATAAGATACAGAGCAATCGTAGGAAATTACAAATGTTTAGGTTTGAATTTAGACTATTTTTACCCGACTGCCGAAGGAGGGTAATGTGTTTATCAGTCTATGTATGTATGTTTTGGAAACACTTTTATGATGCGTACCTACAGCTAAGGAGTGGAATTCCCTGCCGGAGTCTGTGTTTCCCGACAGCTACAATCTAGGAGTCTTTAAGTCAAGAGTGAATAGGTTATTTCTAGGCAAGCGTGTTTCACCGTCGACCATATCAACGCTTACCAACAGGTGAGATAGTGGCCAAGCGCGAGTTTATAAAGGATAAAAAAAACACCGTGGGGGTTAGAGTTTAGTGAGGTGAAAACTCGGGTTATTGGACGACTCGCCCGATTTTAACTCGCCCGAATCGGGCGAATTGTCCACTATTAAAAATATTCATTTTTCTGTGTCGATTCGCCCGAAGTTTATTTATCGGTGGGCAAATTGACCACTCCAAAATTATTTAGTGGACGATTCGCCCGAATTTTATTTTAGAGAACAAACATTATAAAAGTAGTCATGCTCACCCGTCTCGGTAATAATATGCAGAATTAATCGAAGTTAATAGATATTGTACTAGAAAGTAGGAAAGCAATTCAAACTACCAGGAGGCCAGAATCATGAAGAAGTATTTGCAGAGCTAGAATCATTAGCGGTAGAGACTAACGGAGTACTAGGGCTTCAGAATCGAAAATCACCCGGTACACTTTTTACCGCTCATTATTCCAGCCTAGGTTCCTCATGATTAAAATCTCCTGGAACCAACCAAACTAACCTGATAGCGTATAGCGTATAGAGCTGTCACTTTTTTTTTTTAGCGAATATTGCTGTCTCCCTCTTATTGTTTTTGATTTGACGTAAACACATCTGGGTTTGGTCCGCCAGCTCGCGAATATGTATCCTCCGACTGCACAGCATGATTTTCTTCTTGTTTACGTCTTTTTAGTTTGCTTTTTTAGCAGTCGGGTTTTTTGATTTTTTTAATTAACTTTTTTTTCAGTTTTTTTTTGCTCTACTGCTGCACTGCGTGTCGCGGCTTCGATACCGCACGAAACAAATATTTGTTTGGCCTACAGATACTTGTTCCAGATCTGGGTGTCTCGTGTATGTAAGTATGAATGTTTGTAAACGCACCCACGATACAGGAAGAAATTCCTAGTGTAGGGCAACGCTTTTTATTGAAAAGAAAAGAAATAATTTTAAGCAGACATAATACGCCATATGTAGAGCTGTTGGAGAGATGCCACGAGACGTGTGCCAGATCAAGCGGCGTAAATGGATTTGGATTGGTCACAAGCTCTGGAGGGATTCCGATCACATTCCTAAACAGGCCTTGGATTGGAATACTCAAGGAAAACGGAAGCGAGGCCATCCCCTGGCGACGACGCTTCGTATTGGATGAAGCGACGAGTATCAAAATGACGTGGAGCGAGGTGAAGCGCGATGCTCAAGACCGGGTCTCGATGGAGGCTACTGTGGAAGCCCTCTGCCCCAGCTAGGGTTCATAGGATCTTAAGTCATAACACGTCTGGATTCCCTGAAGAGCTAGAGGTATAGCGCACCCAAATTTCATCAGTTATGTTTGAAGAACCTTATCATATATAAGAGGGCGAAATTGTTACCATAAACCGAACGAACATGAATCCAAACTTCTGGCAACTACTGAGACATTCCAGAAGGAGAGAAAATCCAACATCAATATGCCCGGCCCGGAAATACTCCTCATATTTGACAGTAAAGAAGAGCGCACCATTATATGTACGCGCTTCTTTACGTTAACTATTGACGGGGATTGGTGGAGAGAGTGAAACACTATGTTTTCTAGGCTTGCTGTATCTTGAAGATTATTATAGTTGAGAGCACAGTTGGCAATGTGTTCGATAAGCTTCTAACAACAACTCATACCGAAGAGTTGAGCTGACAGAACCAGTCTAGGTACATTACATACAAATAAGTCTGTAAAGCTCGGGTTCAATTAGCAGGACATTTGGAAAGAACGAATGATTTTTTAGTCTTCATAATGATGCCCGATGTAAAGTCTAGGTACATTACATACAAATAAGTCTGTAAAGCTCGGGTTCAATTAGCAGGACATTTGGAAAGAACGAATGATTTTTTAGTCTTCATAATGATGCCCGATGTAAAGTCTAGGTACATTACATACAAATAAGTCTGTAAAGCTCGGGTTCAATTAGCAGGACATTTGGAAAGAACGAATGATTTTTTAGTCTTCATAATGATGCCCGATCGCTATGATCGTTGAAATTAGGTATTAGTAACTACCAAAATTCTTTGACGACTATTATACAAACAACTATTATAAATGCCCACAAACACATTATTCTAATGGGTGATTTTCATGGTCAAATTGGAACGTGTAGAAATAATGGAGAAGAATACACATTAGGTAAGTACGAACATGGTAAAAGATGCAAGATTGAAGATAGATTAGTCACCTTGGCTTTAGAAAACAAACTCATGATCAGGATCCTCAATAGTTTTTACAAGGAAAGGAAATCAAAGCAAAGTGGATTGCGCCGAACGGACTATATAAGAACGAAATTGATTTAATTAAGGCTAATAATGCCAAAATTATTCAGGATGTGTCAATCATACATAATCTCAAGTTAGTTATTCAATTTAAAAAAGTTTTGTAGCAAGGAGTTTTCATACATAGAATAAAATGTAATAGATTTTATACGAGGAAAAATGAATGATTCCGTACGTTTTAGCATTTAATTCTCAAAAGTCTTTTAAATGGTTGTTTAATATATTTAATTACCAGTTTCAATTTAATTATTTTCACATTAACATTTGTCAAAAACTATGTAGGCTGTTTTCGTTGTAAAAAAAATATGTCCAGTTGCAAAAACGCGCGAAATTTTATTTTTTTGTGAATTAACAAATCTAATTCTTTGATTTGTTTTTACTATTTCCCACAACAGTATTGAAAAATGTCGTGTGATACATGGGCGTGTAGATTATTGCAAACTCGTGTCATTAAAAACCCTCGCCTTCGGCTCGGGCTTGTTAATGACAGCTCGTTTGCAATAACCTACTTTCCACCCTTGTATCACAATGTACTATTCCATAATGATAGTTCTCCTTCTATATACACCCGTAATGTCGACCAACTTACGACTACTTTGAAAGATTCAATAGAAAATACTACCAGGAAAACAACATACCAACCCTGGCCAAATATGAAAAAAATATAAACATCTTACAAAAAGAAACCAAGAAAGTTAACCCAAGAAGCAAAAAGATCGTTTCTGATCAGACAAAATAGCTGCTACAGGAGAGGATAAAACTAATACAAAGAAAAGAAAACAAAATCAACCGTTAAAATATCAGAAATTAGTAAAAAGATAAACGAAAATATAAGAAAAGATAAGAAACTAAATAGGCAAAATACATTAAAAAACCATATCGAGAAAACTGGGGGAACAAAGAAAGCTATCAAAGAATTGAACTCCAAAAAAGACTGGATGATAAAGCTGAAGACTAAAGACGGAAACTATACAAATTAAAGACCAGAAATACTTAAAACAGTTACAGACTATTACCGAAACTTGTACCAAAGTATGAACCTAAAAGAAAGGATAACTGAAAGAAACATAACAGGCTTAGAACCAACACCAAAATATTACAAGAAGAAACAAAAAGAGCAATTAATACACATAAAAAGAGACAATACTACTGGAACCGATCAAATAACTAACGAACTATTAAAAGCTACCCATGCGATCATTATACCTACACTAAAAGATATATTTAATGAAATTATAGAGACTGAAACTACTACATAAAAAAGGAGATTGAGGAGAAATAGCGAATTATCGACCAATCAGCTTGATGTCGAATATCTATAGTATTTTCTAAAATAATTTTGTTCAGGATCACATCTACACACGAAGAAAACCAACCGTAAGAGCAAGCGGGGTTCCGTAGTGTACATGTATATATGATCTAAGACAAGTTCTACAGAAATATAAAGAATACAATAAAAGTTACTATCTGGGTTTCGTAGATTCCTTAGAACAGGAATACATCTGGGAAGCATTACGGTCTCGAGATATCCAGGAAAAGTACATACGAATTCTAAGGAATATATATTCAAAAAGCACAGCCCAAATCAGGCTGGTAGCAACGGGAGAGGAGTTCCCAATAAAAAGAGGCATCCGTCAGGGCGACCCAATCTCACCCAAGCTGTTCTCGGCGGCCTTATAGATGATATTCAAAAACCTATACTCCATTTGAAATTACATTAGAATTTTACAACTCTTTTTACAGTCCGGTCAAACGATTTTGTGTTCTATCTGGTACACATAAGGATGACATAAAAAGCATAAACCTATTACCAAAACTAACTGTTTACTACAGCTTCTATTTGTCGTATCACCTACGCAATAGAAGTCAAAATCGGTTGAACGGGCTGTAAAATGGGCTTATTTAAATGTCTAATGTTTATAGTAAATGGAGTTTAGATTGGAATAAAAACGGACTCAACATAAATGGTGAAAACCTCAATCACTTACGTTTCGCAGACGATTTAATTCTATTCTCAGAATGTCCGAAGAACTATCAGATCAAAGCATAAAAGCAGGACTTACAATGAACACAACAAAAACTAAAATTATGACTAATGCTTCAAAGACACACAAAATCAATGTAAACATGGAGAAAATAGAATACGTGGAAGAATATGTATATCTGGGACAGCTAATAACCACACGGGATACACGCATAAAGAAATTGAAAGAAGAAGCGCCAACACTTGGAAACTGGTCTTTTAGCGAAGTTATGAAAAACAAGGACATGCCAATTAAAGATAAAATGAAAGTTTATAATATGTGCATTTTGCTATGTTTAACATATGGCTGCCAAACATGGGCATTGACAGAGAAATTATGTAACAAAATAATCTTATGTCAAAATGGAATAGAGAGAAGTGTAATCGGCGTAAGAAGAAAAGATAAAATTAGATTATTCAAAATTAAAAATGTAACTAAATTTAAAGATTTGAATAAAGTATGCAAAACAATTAAATGGAAATGGGCAGGACATATGATGAGAGAGAAAACGGAGAAATGGACTAAAATAATAACAGAGTGGTACCCCAGGGACGGCAAAAGAAGTAAAGGTCGACAAATGAAACGATGGGAAGATGACCTCAAAAGAGTTGCCGGTCCAGAATGGATCAGAATTGCGAAAGACAGAGATATGTGGAAGTCTTTGGAGGAGGCCTTTGTCGAAGAACAAGCTGTTGATGGAAAAACTAGAAAAGATCACCAACAAGAGAACCTGGTGAAGGTTGCGGGGATCCGATGGTTGCGAGACGCACGGGACCGGTCAATGTGGCGACTCTTGGGGGAGGCCTATGTCCAGCAGTGGACGTCTTTCGGCTGATATGATGATGATGATGATGAACTAATACCATACTCATCAATCACTAATTCCTATGATAAATCTGCAGGCTCTGCAACTGTCACAAAAGACGTTTGACATACCCAAAAAAGCTCATTCAACTGTCTCCAAACCCATTCCGATATTAATCAAACAAAAAACAATGTACCAAAGTCAATAAACAAAAAAAAACTGCCAAATTGTATATAGGTAATTTATCACTCTATATTTGAATATGAGCATAAATTAATGCGCAAGAGTGTATTCCTGACAATGGCCGGCGCCTGTCTTCCGGGCGACGCGCCTTGGTTGCGTCACTGCTGCTCCCAGATGTTAAGTCAAGTGTGAAATTATTATATTATGTACTAGTATTATGTATGTTACAAGGGCGCCACTGGACCGGGAAGGAGGCGTCGTGCTGACTCCATCATGACATCGTTCATAGAAAAAATAATTGACAGGTCGTAATAAATGTAAGTGAAGATATGACCCTGACCGCTAAAATAGACAGGTCAAAATAAATCTAAACGAAGCTATACACAGATAAATAAATGCAAAGCCATCGGGGATACCGATATTACCCGCCAATATCGGTATCGGGCTAAAAGGAGCAAAGCTGATAATAATATGTACTTATGAAATGGCGATCGAATACGAAAATGAAAAAAAAATGTTGGTTTTGGTGTAAGACACCCGGTTAGACCAAGTTCCTTTCGCTATAATATAGGTACAGGCACAATGAAATAAACACAAAGCACAAGACAGACAGACAGACACAGACAGACACAGACAGACAGACAGACAGACAGACAGACAGACAGATAGACAGGTTAATATATGGTTGCCTGTTAATAATTATGACACTTCATAGGTGTGCTTAGGGCAAAAGTAAAATTAAAGGCTGGTCGGAATATAATATTTTTATTTTATTCTCCAAAACCTGACAGGTTGGTAAGGATTATGGATGATGATGCAAGTAAAAGAAAATATTCTTTTTGATGATACGAACAAAATATTCGCATAAATAAATAGCTTCTCACTTAATTGAACAACTTTCTTTTTAATATTTTTCTTAAATCGTAGGGACTTTACGAAACAAGATTGACATCATAATTACAAAGATATGGATAGGTAATTTTCTGAATAAAAACTTTTATCTTGACGGCATCGATAAATAAACACATTACCCTCCTTCGGCAGTCGGGTAAAAAGTTCCCAAAGATGTGAAGAGAACCGACTAATATTGAATGGACGGCCTTATCTTTTTTTTTTTTTAATAATATCAACATAAGTATAGTCATGTACCGATATGCAATTCTGTTTATTGCACAACAAAGATTAACAATTGAATAAGTAATTGGCTGTGTTATCGCTCGCGACAATTTCTTTGAGGAAACCAAAAACTGATCTGTAAGAATGAGACAACGAATCCTTTGCTTTTGCAATTAATTTTGTAATCTCTAACTGGGTACCTACTTTTTCAAACAAATCTTTTTCATTACCTTCGACAAAAGATGTCCCACGACCGGTCCCGCTCAAAATGTCATGCTCGCTTTGCTCGCTCCTGCACCCTTTTTTTACCCGACTGCCGAAGGAGGGTAATGTGTTTATCAGTCTATGTATGTATGTCAGTATGTATGTATGTTTGTTCCTATGTGGCGTTCTAGAGACCAAACGCGTTAACCGATTTTGATGGTTTTTACGACAATCGATTCGTCTTAGATTTGATCCTGCGAGTGTCACTGGCTACATTAAAATTAGAAAATAGGAATAAAAGAGTATTCTTTAAATAATTAGGCTAAACTGCCAAAAATTGATGCGCTCTTTCGAAAAGAGTATTTTCAACAATGAAAGCGTCCAATATTTTTCTCAATAACCTAATTATTTAAAGAGAATTTGTCATAATGTTTGATGGGGTCGGTCAAACCTTGCCGGGAAAAAGCTTTGACGAATTCACTTACACAATTAGGCTGCCGGCCTAGGCACTCGTAACCTTCGAAAGATACTGACCTTATAAAAAGTCACATTCTATTAGCGACTACGACTACGCAAAAACCATTTTGAAAAAAAAATAACTGACGAAATAACGAACTGAAAAGCAAAAAAATTATTAAACCAACTTCCTAGACTTTAGTTTTTTTTTTTGAAAGTTAGTCAATTTCTTTTTGTTAAAATGGTTTTTATCTTTCTCGTTTTTTTTGGTACCTTATATTAGGTACCATGAAAATATACATTATTAGGGATTCTATACCAAACCGCAAAATCAAGTTGTTTGTAATAGAAATAAAAACCGGCCAAGTGCGTGTCGGGCCACGCGCAGTAATAGGGTTCCGAAGTTGCATAATAATGCGGACTAAAAAGAGGGTTTTGTTGTTGTTACATGAACATTAACAAGTCTAAAAACGGGCCCACATAGGATGATGTTTTTTTTTAATCTATATTCTCGCGTTTGACCACTATCTCGCCTGATGGTAAGCGATGATGTGGTCTACGGTGAAGCACGCTTGCCTAGATGTAATCTATTCACTCTTGACTTAAACTAAATAAGGACTAACTGGTAACTGAAGAAGGAGTTATAAAATCCAACTTCGCAACTGAAGTTAGAAAAATATTATCTATTTGAGTACCACCGCGGGTGCGAATTGCGAAAGGAGCCGATACCAGCGCGCGTTAGAGCCACGGGGAATGGTATAGTTCGTTCCTGGATCCTTGCGTGCACGCTCCTTGTTTATTTCTCTTTCGGAATTAGAAAAAAATCGTATGTATTCACCTCTATTCTCCTCTAATACCTCAGATTAGAGGTAAATCCTCTAATCTGCCGTATTCACTATTTCATACTGGAAAGTTTTACGCTATTCAATTAGTGATGAAGTCGGGTCGAATATTAACTTTATAGAAGGATATCGGCAAAAGAAAATAAGTAATTTGCTTGGAAATCGAATCTAATTTGACTTTACTTTTAAGTTTTAATTACAAAACGTCGAAAATACTTCTGCACTAACATAAAATAGACTCCGCGCGCATGCGCCGTATGGACTACGGACTGATACTGCCAACGACTCCGGCCACTCCAATGCGTTATTCGAGCTTAAACATTATTAATTTAGAAATCATTATTATTAAGGATGTTATGATTTTATTTTTGTATATTTTTACATGGTTCATAAGCATATATTTACTATCTGTATTACACAGCTAACAACGTTATTTAAGTAATTTTTCAATGGCATTTGTACAAAAATTTTACTGTTAAAATTTTACTGCCAAGTACATTTTATAAGTTGGTCGACTATTACTCGTAAACTTGTAAAGCCTGTTACGATTTCATTTTTGTATATTTTTACATGGTTCGTAAGCATTATATTTACTGTGTTTTACACAGCTATAAACTTTATTTAAGTAATTTTTCAATGGCATTTATACAAAATTTTTACTGTTCCAAGTACATTTTATAAGTTGGTCGACTATTACTCGTAAACTTGTAAAGCCTTGTTATCCGTGATAATTTTCCTTTTAATTTTATTATATTTACTACTGCCGTGATTTTTTTCACATAGCCAAGAGCAATCATTTCGCTGGCAGGGGGGGGGGGACACTTGACTCTAACATAAATTTGCAACTTAAAGCATAATTTTACGCAAACGAATCTCTGAATCGAAAAATGGTTTGAACAAACCCATAATATTTTTGAATGGCCTATCCAACGATACCCCACACCATGGAATAGATGAGAAAAAAAAAATATATTCCCGCTTTACGTCTATGGGAGGTACACGAAAAAAAAATATTTTTCATGATTTTATGTTACCACTTTGTCGGAATTATTAATATGTATTTATTTGCATGCCAAATTATAGCTTTCTAGTACTTAGATTCTCTGAGCTAAGCTGCGGACGGACAGACGGACAGAGCGAAACTATAAGGGTTCCTTGTTGACTTCGGAACCCTAAAAATGAGGAAATTTCAATAAAAATCTGTTTTATCAATATATTGGTATTTGTTAGTAAAATATATGTAATAATAAAAATTATCAACAAATTTCAAGTTCAATGGGAAGTTAAAAATTCTTCGGGACAAAAATTTTGTAAAAAAAAAAACTGACTTTGTTGGCAGAAGCCATTCCTTTATTTTCTTATATTTTTTAAAATATAGAATACAGTATTTAACTAATCAACGAGCTCTAAACAACGATACCCTATTATTTTTTTTTTTGGCTTATCCCAAAGGGGATAAGACAAAATATTTTTTTTCACGCCACCCTTTTGCTATATCAGCAGAGTTCTTCATAAAAACATTAAAAATATTTTTTGACAATTTGTAAGCCTTTGTGAAAATTTGAAGACCAAGCTCTAACCGTTTGGATGTAAAACCTGTGTGACAGTTGTAGGACAGGCAGACCGACACGTGAGTGACAACAATAGGGTTACGTTTGGACCCTTCGGGTACGGAACTCAAATACAGTCAAATTGAGAACTCTTCTCATTTTGAAGTCGGTTAAATATAAAACTTTTACTCTAGCATTTTGAGTTGGCGCCAAACAAACATGCAAATGAATTACCTAAAGCGTAGAATGATTGTGCTAGGATGATCTTTGTAGATGTTTTGTTTGTGGCTTCTTCTTCTTCTTCGTTTTTTCGTCCGTTATTTTTTTTGTTAAAAAGGCAAAAGGTTTTTTTTTCGCTTTTCAGTACCTACTTTATTTCAACAGAATCGTTTCACAATTGAAAATTTAGTGGAAAAATTATCAATAAATCGTTTTCTACCTAGGGGTTAATTTTATTTTTCAAATTTAAATGTGACCATCTTTAAGGTGTAGGTAATCTTCCAAATAAAAAAATACCTTAACTATATAATCTTTTCGACCACTCTTCAAAAAGTTATGATGATAATGATATGATCATTAATTAAAAAATCATCATCAGTCTTTTTAATGTTCCCACTGCTGGGAAACAGGCCTCCTCTCTGAAAGAGATGCTTGGGCCGTAATCCACCACGCGGGCCCAGTGCAATGTATTCGAATTTTTGATTCTAGGACATGCCGGTTTCTTCACGATGTTTTCCTTCATCGTTTTGAGAGCAGTGGTGGTGAAATAATTTTCACAAAGTAAAGCACCTGCCTGGGTTTGAACCGATAAGTCCGATTCCACAAATCCACCACTGCTCTCAATCAAAAAATATACATGCCCAATTGAGAACCACCTCATTTTTTTTTGTCGGTTATAATTAAATTTGTCATTCCTTTCGGTAGGGTTTGTCAATCCCATACATTTTGAACTTTTCGACAATCCTTATCACTAAAGTACAATATTAATCACTTTGCACCCTCAGGTGATGATAAGCTCTTAGAGTAGATATAGTACATTACTGCAGCGGCCAGCAAAATAGGCATTGATGCACGAACGTGTAAATGTGGGCCGAGCCGAAGCCAAGGCACACATACGTAAGTCCATCAATGCCTAGTTGTGGCCAAGGCTTGTATAGTACTTTTCTCAAACTAAGTAAGTCAACTAAGTAGTAACTAGAACTCATTTTGTCAAAATCAATTACGAACAACAATAATTATTGTACCCGCGTTGTTCTTTTGTTTTTTTGTTCAATAAACAGCGTTCTATTTACAAGCCAGTTCGAAATTTAAATAAAACCTTTGATAAGTTACCTCCTTGATTGCCATGTTTCGGAGTAAAAGATCGTTACATTTTTAAACAACACGACAGATATGATGTAATTTATTTGGCCGCTAGACACGACAGATATGGATTTTCATACAACTTTTGCCGGCCGCTGCTCGCATGTATTTGCCCAGTACAGCAATTTCGATTTATCTCGAAGAAGGTTGTCAAAATAATGCTCAAATTTCCAAGCATGTTTGAGAAAAGGTTATTTTGAGTGTGTGTAAGGGAAAGATGTATATGACTTGTATACATCTGTTCCTTACGCACACCCGTTGTGTCTAATGCAGGTACTTACATATGCAGAAATTATGTTATTCACCTATAAATTGAATGGAATGAGATAAATCATCAGTTCATTACCTATTTCATTGAATATTATGATTTGTCACAAATAAGTCCCTTATTCAATGAACCAATTAGTGTCAGGTCGTGACACTGCTGTAAGTCCCCTGACTGACAATTGTTTATTGTTATTAACTATTATAAATTATTCTAAGAACTAGGTTATCAGTAGGTGCTGTAGGTTCTGATGCAAGGGTGTTACAAAATAAAAGAATAGATTTTGTAATACAAAAGTTTTCCTTAAAGAGTCACTCGGGCTCGAAGAGGTTTCAGATTGCCAACACGCTA
Source organism: Anorthoa munda (assembly GCA_945859665.1). NCBI lineage: Eukaryota > Metazoa > Arthropoda > Insecta > Lepidoptera > Noctuidae > Anorthoa > Anorthoa munda. The sequence goes on from OX243904.1 coordinate 13,253,010, forward strand.
CTGCGTGCCACGCCAGTAGCGTAGCGTGGGCTTTAGCAGTCCTGGAGGCGTATTACGTATCTTTTGCAAGAGCAAAACGATAGCGATCAAACGCTTTATGACATAAAAGTCGGAATTACCTGCAGTGTAGGTATGATAAGTCCTACACAATCGTTTGCTAATCGCTCGGTTTTAGTCAAATGCACTTTTTAAAAAAAAAACGCCAGTCACTCTAAAAATGGAAGAGCAATTTTTGCGCAAATATCGCTATCGTTTTGCTCTTCCAAAAGATACGTACCTAAAAAAAAGTTAATTAAAAAAATCAAAACACCCGACTGCTTAAAAGCAAACTAAAAAGACGTAAACAAGAAGAAAATCATGCTGTGCAGTCGGAGGATACTTATTCGCGAGCTGGCGAACCAAAACCAGATGTATCCTCCGACTGCACAGCATGATTTTCTTCTTGTTTACGTCTTTTTAGTTTGCTTTTAAGCAGTCGGGTTTTTTGATTTTTTTAATTAACTTTTTTTATTTACAACTTTTTAGTTATTTTTTTTTAGAATTAGGTACATTTAAACATATAAGTGTTATATTTTTTTGAAATTGCCTTTTAAAACCCTTTATTTTGATACCCCACACGATGGGTTTGGAGGAAAAAATTTTTTTTCCCCACGAAATGGCGCCCAAAATCCGCCATTTATGTTTTTTCCAATTTTAATGTAGCCAGTGACACTCGCAGGATTAAGACGAATCGATTGACGTAAGAATCATCAAAATCGGTCAACGCGTTTGGTCTCTGGAACGCCACATAAGAACAAACATACATACATACATACATACATACATACATATATACATAAATACATACATACATACGAGTACATACATACATACATACATACATAGACTGATAAACACATTACCCTCCTTCGGCAGTCGGGTAATAAGCCTGCGGGGCGTACGCCAAACTCGCCGCCTTCCTGTACCTATAATAAAACTCGATCGTAGAAAGTGGCGTTCTGTAGTTTTTGCCTGCCCCATGGGATAAAGTCATAAGTCTGTGTATGAGTGAATAAAAATTTCCATTAAATTGTCTTATATTTACAGTCCATCTAAGTACCTACCTTTAAATAACGATGATTTTACCAAAACAACCTAGCAAGCACCTAGAAATAGCGAAAAAAAAAATGACGAAGATTTTTTCAGGTAAAAAGGAGGCAAGAAAAGCGCGTGAAGAGAGCACGATTTTAAAAGTTTCTTTGATCAATGGTATTCAAGTAGCTATACGTTTTTTGTTGAAGAAATTTTATACAAAATTGGGGCCCGAATTTGCCGCCCTCTAAGGGCTGATTTCTGAATTGAGTCTATGAAATCAAGATCGTGTCATACACTACTTTATTGCCAAATGTTGACAGGGTATCAGGCTTAAGTAAAATTTGACAAATACTCAACTTCAAATGCTTATATCAGAAATTGGGGGTTCCAGTTTTGCCAGGAGCGAACTGCACAACTACGATTAGTGCTGTGCATAAATTGTAAATGGAACCGCCTCGAGTGACTCTTTCTAAGCTCAGATATAAAATGCTACGACCCCATTTTTTTTATTATACACTGTGTGCACGCAAAGGTGGCCTAAATATTATGCTGAACCTTTTAATTCCTAGACTGAATATGTTACAACTTTTAACTTTAGTTATGTTGGGGTTTTATTGGTTATAGCCTTAATTGATAGCCTTATCTTTATCACTAGATTTATATTATCTATGAATATATCATCAGGTTGTGAAATAAATCATTATTCCATCAACTTATCAGCAATTCATTGCTCGCTCAATCAATTTTAGTAGGTCAAAAAATCTTATCATAAAAACTACCTGAATCTCACATCTAGAAACGTCTCTAATTCACAATCTTCATCAACCTAATAAATAACAAATTATTCACAAAGTTTAATACCCGGCCTAAGTCCATCAGAATAATAATAAACAACTTTCGTTACGTGACGAATGACAAACAAATCACAGTGATAAGCTTGTATCACCGAATTAGCCACTTATCTTGTATGACTCCCTGATTATCGACAATACATATAATACGTATATATTATGTACTTACTGTTCATATAAATATTACAACATTTCATTGGCGGAACACAGTCGTCAATTGTTTTGTAGAAATTCGTTTTAGTGTTTGTTTTTGTATTGAATTTTTGTTTTAAGGTAAGTTTGTTTATTTTATGTTTCTACTATTTTGTATATATTTTAAACTAGCTTCTGCCCGCGTCTTCGTCCGCGTTCAAAGTTAAAAAAAAATGTGCTCCCATCGCCATCAAAGTTTACAGGATTATTCGCAGGGTTATTCTAAAGATTGTCTGAAAATTTCATTAAAATCTCTAGTCTATAAGGAACATAAATACATACTTTCTCTTTTATAAATATAGATTTATGATATTTTAAAATAAGAGTTTGAGTCGAATTAATCTAAATAGCTAGTCTTGCTGCATCATAAGCAGATAAAATAAAAAATATCCAAGAATATTTTCCAAAACATGCTGAGTGAGTCTCTGTGAGTGTAAATTTAGTATTAAAATAGATTTCTGAAATAGTTTTGTTTTTGGATAGACGTAGCTTATTGAGTACTGATCCAGTGTGCCCTTGCTTTTTTCTGGTTTCATAAGGGTAATCCCTTTAGTAACCAGAAAAAAGAGGATGCTCTCAAGACTATAAAGTGTTTTAAAATGCCAAGGCATAGTTTTAGCTTCTATTAAGGCGTTTTCACAGGTAATTTAGGTAGGTATCTGCTCAGAGCCTAACAGCGGTTACGCACTGCATCCGATCTGCAGGCTTATTACGTATCTTTTGCAAGAGCAAAACGATAGCGATTTTTGCGCAATAATTGCTCTTCAATACAAAAGTTTTAGAGTTATCGGCGGTTTTTTTTTTAAATATGTGCATATGAAAAACAGCGAGCGATTAGCAAACGATTGTGTAGGACCTACACAGCAGGTAATTCCGACTTTTATGATATAAAGCGTTTGATCGCTATCGTTTTGCTCTTGCAAAAGATACGTAATAAGATACGTAATAAGCCTGCCGAATACAAGCGGTTCGATGTAGCCGTAGTACTTCTTGTAGGGGAGGTTACGCATTGTATCCGACTCCGTCCGTCTGAAATCAGTACATTTCCAATTCGGATGGGACTCGGATCACGGATTCGGATAAAGATCGGATCCAGTGCGTAAACACCCTAACTCGTAATTACCCACTTCTCTTAACTAACACTAAATGACAGTGCAAATACTAAAGTTAATTCAATAGTGAGTATTTACTGAAAACAACAAGCGCAAATGTCAATTGAATTAGGAATAGGTACGAAAAGCTTATATACAAATAATTATATATTATTAAACTTATAATAGGTAACAGGCTAGTAGTTTTGAAGAACTATTATTTGAGTGTCATTGTTGATTGTTCCAAAAGTTAATAAAAGCTTTTGCCTTTGTACCTTTAATACCTAACTTATCCCGTTGGCTGTATTGATGCACTGAATCATATAGAATTTTTGATAGGTACTTAATAATGCCGTGTGTGACTCTTATATAGATATGTAATTAAAACTAGGTATTTGCCATAAAAATGCTTAAATCATTATACTAATCCCTTTACAACAAGTTAACATAACATTGTTGATAGTAAACTTATGTAGGTACAACTTATAATTATGTAGCTACATATATTATACAAAAAAAGTTTTGTTTTTTGTTTTGGTTCCTTAGATTACCATGAAGATCATTTGGCTACTCATAACAATTCTAACAAGCCTAAATACGACTCGGATACATTGTTTTATTACGGCGTTCCGGTGCCTACCTTCCGGCTTCATAACCAGAATCAGTTTGATGATACGATTTTCTTTTCAGCAAGTCGCTTAAAAATGGGCAAAAGCTCTATGAGAAGAAGACAATATTTACATTTATGTATTTCGAATTTGTCAGCGTGAAAGTGAAAAGTTATTTTGTGACGTATTATTGGGACAAAAGTATCTTGATCCAGGTCATACTCTATCCATCAGATTTCATCAAATCCGTTAAGCCATCTAGGCGTAATGATTGTGATGACAACTCGTCACACTGGCTATTTCGTCAGTATCTCTATTAAGTCTCTTTCACTAATAAGTCACTTTGTACATGTAGTCAGTTTCCCAACTCTTGAGAAAGAGACAGAATACGGCTTAAGACAGCCGTATTCTGTCTCTTTCTCAATTCTTCCGAGAGATAGCGACGAAATAGCTAGTGTGACGAGTTGACACAACCAACATTAGATTCCATATTATTAAAGTCCGCATATTAGTCACACCTGCGTGCCAAACAAAAACCGGCTCGCTAATGTCAACGAATTTTATTGACATATTGACCATTAATAGTGTTGTGTAACAAAAGTAACACACTGGAAAAATACCCGAATCCCGAAACGCAGGGGAATGGTCATTTCCGTTACGCATACACGCATTTGACTCATTCTGTATTTGAATTGGCTTAGTAATAATTAGAAATCATTAATCAGTTAGATATGCCATTATCAAAAAAAAAAATTAATATTTATTTATTTATTTTATTATTATATTTGGTAAGAAATTTAAATTAACAATGACCTTAGACAAGTGACATTCTATCATCGGAAGCGTGGCGACAGCAATTAAAAAAAACACCGGCCAAGTGCGAGTCAGACTCGCGCAGCGAGGGTTCCGTACAAACCTCATATTAAAGGTATTATAGACCTGAGTATTTAATATGAATTTCAATTTAATACCTCTACGCTTTCGACGAAGGACTTGGACAAAAATGGAGGAGGCCTTTACTCGTTGAGAGGTCCTTAATAATACCAAAAATAAGTTATATGAACATTTTGAAATACTTGCAATCTATCTATATTCTGAAGTACCTAACTAATTTATTGATCAAATTGTGAATTAATTTATTTCAATTAACAATGAAATACATAATTGAATGAAATAATATTGTTGACATGGAAATTCTATTTAGATATTTTTGAATGTTTTATTAATTAGATTGTTAAATGAGTTTACATCAAAATGTTATGCAATGTAGTTTAATTAATTATTAAGGAAATAAAGAGGCTATAATAATAATAATAAAAACCTCTACGCTTTCATGAGGAAAGGGGTAGTAAGTTTAAAATATTTTTATTATATGATGTAACTAAAAATTTTCGGTTTTCGCAATTTTTCCTATATCTGTGCTATAAGACGTTGCTTCGTACCAAATTTCAAGATTCTGAATTCACGGGAAGTACCCTGTAGGTTTTGATTCCCTTGCGAGTGTCGAAAATTTGCGGCACAAACGGCTGTATCTTTTGATTGCATTGGCTTCGAAGTTTCATTTTTTCACAGCTTTTATGGACAGTAGACTTGAGTATTTTATATAAATTTCAGCTTGATACCTCCACGCGTTCCTGAGAAAAAGGGTCTTGACAGACAGACGGACGGACAGCAAAGTGATCCTATAAGGGTTCCGTTTTTTCCTTTCGAGGTACGGAACCTTAAAAATGTCAAAAACTTATGGGAATGTCAAACGCTATCGAAATATTACGTGATCCATCGATTAAATAACGCACATTTTGACTCTTTTAATATATTTTTTTTATGTGTGTCGCGGATAACTTCGTCGTTTATGAACCGATTTGAATGATTATTTTTTTGTTGAAAAGGAGATATCCCAAGGACCACGATAAGGAAACCAGGATCTGATGATGGGATCCTAGAGAAATTCAGGGAACTCCTCAAATATTATAGGCATACGTATAGCGATTTTGGTATTTTAATTAATAATGATACTTTCTGAGTGCAAATGATTGCATTTGCACTCAGAAAGTATCATTTGGTGAAGTGGAACTGATAAAATAAAGAAGACCACAATGGCCACTGGAGCTCCGAAATAAAACAATGTGTCCTAGTTGTATTTGGGCTTATTGGAATCGTCATGAGTACAATGGAAACTCTTGACAATCGTATCATGATTATTAATCCTTATCTAATTTAATTTTTTTATAATTATAACTGATAATACTCGTATTCATTTTTAAATTATTCGAATCGGACCTTTCATTTAGAAGTTACAAGAGTTTTATTAATTGAACTTAATCTGAAAATCGGCGGTGTGTGCAAACAGCCCTACCCTTATAGAATGTATAGTGGATCTTTGTGTCTCTGAAGTTGCCTGCAAGACCCTGCGCAGTTGCTATTTTTGTTCGATGACATACTGTTTCTTGCGCAATGGTTCGCAAACCAACTTCAAAAACAAAGATCCACTGTGACTACTATACTAGCTTCGAAGAAAGTCGAAAATTATCCCGAGGAAACATGTTCCCGGGATAAAAAGTATCATATGTCCTATTCCAGACAATAATCTATCTCCGTGCCAAATTTCATCCAGATCCGTCCAGCCGTTTGAGCGTGAAGAAGTAACAAACATACAAACACACTCACAAACTTTCGCCTGTATAATATTAGTGTGAAAGTGTGAATAGTGTGATTAAAATTGTAATATAAAAATGTTAAAGGCGAGATGGATTTCGCGGGACAGCTGTGCAAAATACAGTTTAAAATAGGTGTGAATTTTCGCCCTTCAATATTACAAATTTTCTAATATTAGATTAGATAAGTGGGCGTGGGTACCTACTTGAAAATATTACTGTTATAGATACGTTATCTATCCTTGATTTCGTCTAAGGCTACAATAAAATTGGCACGTGGATAGAAGCGTGCTTTATTCAATGCCAATATCAAGGCAGTCAATATCATAATTATTTGACTCAAAACATAAGCGGGTAATAGTTGTTTCACTACATATTATAAAATAAAGTCCCCCGCCGCGTTTGTACGCGATAAACTCAAAAACTACTGAACGGATTTTCATGAGGTTTTCACCAATAGAAAGAGTGAGAAACGAGGAAGGTTTTTGTATATAATTTGTCACGGGCAAAGCCGGGTGGGTCGCTAGTTTTATATAAAACCATTCAAGATATGTAAAAACATTCCCAATGCATAATTTAAAGAAATCAATTTATAATAGTAGGTACCATAATAGGTACCATAGTACGAGTAGTAGGTACTACAGACCCCTGTCATTTTTAAATACATACACGTAACCCGTGTTAAAAACTTTAGGCTCTCATTTCTGATTTGAATGCTATCTGCACCTTTTCGCGTGATTGGCATTAGAGTCGCCTCTATGGCAAAATGTGAATTTACTATTTCAAAAACCTCCCTCCCTGGCCTACCTCTTTGGGTGTGTGACATAATGGACCGTCAAGTGGACCATTTGTCACTTCCATTCCTTGAGTAACTAGGTACGTAGCTCAAATAAAGATGGTGACTGTTCGTGCAACGTGATGGTACTTTATTTGCACGTGCTAATAAATTGAAGTTGTTCCATAATCGCCCCGATATTTCACTCTCTTTTAGATAGGTACCTACATAATAAAACGTAATTTATATGTAGGTTCGTATAGTTTTTTATTAAGTATTAAGCAGAGGTGTCCGTAACAATAAATAAATTAAAGAAAGAAAAATTCGTTACCAATTAAATCGTTTTTTTTTTTTCGGTCATATCCAATTACCTGCATGACGCGCGCTATTTTATACCTAAAAGTACCATTAAATATAATCTAACTAGATAGAGTAGACACCCGACCACCGACTCAGATTTTTTCTGCTCCAGGGTTTAGCGGAAGGCGGTTCGAACCAGAGATAATTTGGTAACCTCCTCTGAAAATAGAAACTGAATTTCCTATTATAGGAAGAAGGTTACAGACTTTTTTTTTAATTCTAATTATTTGTCTTGATTTGACTTTTGATAGTTTTGTTACGGCCTATGCATTTATTCTCCTAAACTACTGAAGTATTTTAGCTGTGTTTAGATAATACCAACAAAAAAGAGATGATTTCATACTGTCCATAGTATGTAGCAGAATAGCAGAAATCTTATGGTTACACAATGTTGCCGGACTTGTAGTAATAAAACTTTAAGGCCGTAAAATACACATAATTTTATCGATAAAAACACTCTACGTTGTCATAAGGGGTTAAAAACCCACATTATTTTTTTGCATTTCTTCAAAATCTGCAAAAAATATGAGGCTAAAATATGCGGGGTTCTTTTATAGCCAATAATAAAAAATTTAGTAATTGGCTTTTGACAGTGTATAGACCAACAAAAACGATGATAAAAACATGTGTTAATCCATATTTTTTTTGCATAATTTTAGAAAATGAAATAATAACTTGTGTAATTATGTTTAAAATTTGACTTTTATGGCTCAATACAAAAAACTTAAATTTTGAGTGTTAGATGAATATTTTTTTAGTTTTATACACACTACATGTGCCTACGTCTCTGTAAGACCTAGGTCCAGAGTTATGGTTGTTAGACTATGTTGATATCGTAATAAGTAAGTCAGGTACTAAAATTACTCTATCTTGTAGGGTTTGGTGATTTCACCCCGTATGTGGGGCATTTTTATCGATAAAATTAACTGTATTTTACGTCCTCAATGTATTATTGCTACAAGTCCGGACACATTGTATATAAATCATTAAGTTCGGGGAATTTGCGAGGTTACTGCCTATATAAACATGAACTTATAAATCTTAGCCTCATTGAACTTCTTGAATTCCCACCGATATCAACACAAGTCTTGGCGCGAATCTGTATTCAACTTATGAGGTCTATTAAAGTTCGTAATTCGAATCAAACATTCGAAAAACCAGATTCTAAAAAAACTATCCATTTTTATTTATATCAATTAAGAAGGTTAACTGACCGGCCGCAATACTACGTCACATAACAGGTTATTTTTTTTATTTGAATTTATTTAAAAGTTAGATGAGAGAATGACTAAAAATTTTGCCGTTTGGTATTTAAGTTCTTATATATTCTTTTTTATTTGCAGAAACCATGGCCAGTATAATACAAATCGTGTTCGTCTGCTTGCTTGCCAGTGTTGCAGCTAGCCCATCTGCCCGACCAAAAAGGAGTTCTTATGGTAAGGCCTTTCTTAAAACTGCACCTTCTAAAAGTCAATACGGGCTACTGTTTTATCGATGATTTGATCCCCGATGGGTTTATAATCTGTGGACCTGTCAATATTATACTAACATAGAAAAAGTTTTATTGTGCACTTGGGTATACTGACATCGTTTGCAAATTTATCTGTGGTACTGAGGTTTGCTGTTGAAGAACCCAATTAAGGGTCAAGAATGCCTTTGCACATAACTTGTCCTATTATATTTGTAACTACTTCTATGTTTTTGTGTAAAGTAAAAAAAATAATGAAAGGAGGGCCTCGATGCTGAAAGCTTGATCAAATATCTGATCAATAAGCCACGAGTGCGTGTCTTATGTACCTACAGTAAATGATCAACTGCAAAAATTAATTCATATTCCTATTTCATAGCACCTGTTTCATAAAGAAACCTTTTTTTCATTGTTTTTTATAAAACAAGGAACTCTTAAAATGGGATAGTATAGGGTAAAAAATCTTGTCAAAAATGTCCAGAAACTCGTCACAATATTCGCTCGCGAACTCAAGTGTTCGGTTCGTACTGGCTAAAGTGGCGGCCTTCCCACTAATTGAAGAGGCGAACATAACGAGCGAGCATGACTCTCATTCTCACGTCCACTGCCAAGGCGAAAACATTTGAGTGAGTAATTTTGTGATGGAGTGTGTTACAGAAGTCAGATTGGTATTCCAGCCAACAGAAGGTGCACATATAATTTAGGTCTTCGTATTTTTGCTTTACACTTGCCTTAAAAGAAATGATTTTGTTGAGGATAGAGGTGGTGATAAAAGAAAGAGCAGTGCAATTTGCACACTCTAGCAAACAAACTTTGCACGTAAAAATATCCCTAAAACTGCTCAACCTGCACATTAAGACGAATAATCTTCCAACAGATTACCCATTCAACTTTGTGGCTCGAGAAACGTGGGGTGCTCGTCCCCCGAACGGAGTCACAAATCTGAACTTGCCAGTACCCTACGTCGTGGTGCATCATAGCTACATTCCTCCGGACTGCGAGACCAAGGACGCCTGCGAGAGGAGCATGAGGCTCATGCAAGACATGCACCAGCTGTACAATGGGTGGCAGGATATTGGATATAAGTGAGTTGAAACACAGTTTCTTCAGTTCTTTTAAATATCTATAAAACTTTGTCTAGGTATATGATACTCGTAACACAGCAGAACACTTAACTTGAGAATCGTCTTGCTTTGCACTATTGGGGCAATAAGAATCAACTTTCTATGCAATAAAAAATACAAATAAAAGTTGGTGCAATTAAACTTTGACACTTTAGCGTCTCGATTTGGAAATAAATCATTCAAGTTTTGATGAAACATAACGCAGTAGATGAACTTCAACTGAAAGGAGGATGTTTGTACTCTTTCCAAATTAGTTTCACAATACCGAAAAAGTTGAAAGAAATGATTCTAATTCTTTGATAAAATCGACTTGTTTGCTTTGCAGAATTCACTTACGCAATTAGGCTGCCGGTCTATGTAGATAGTGCTGTTAAGATATCATTTGTGACTGAAATGTATTACAGTAAATAGTATACAATATAAATCGGTGCCAGACTGAGTAACGTACCTGTGTACTAATTTTATCTTACTACCAAGCACTGCTCTTGCCAAATAGTGACTAAGGTAGAGTCTATGAAAGTGCACCTGCACACATCGCATATATAACATGATGTATTATAGATTATAGTCTGGCAGCGCATAGTATGTATTATTTCTCACCCACTATTACAGTCAACTATACTTTATGCAGTAAATAATGGACCTAGACCAAAAACTCCTAACTCTGTTTGTCCACCGCCGCTGTCACACCGGGACGTCAACGAGAATGTGATGACGGCCCGATGTTGTGACACATGTAACATTTACTATATTTACTATAGTCGCATTTTATATTGCCGTACCGGCGTAATATAAAATGCCTTTAAACTTGTCCACCAAACCGACGCCATGACGTCTCACCGCGCTGTTTATTGTTTTCAAGATTTAGTGCTTCGTATACCAGTGGTGATCTTGGGCAGATAAAACTCGTTCTCTTTGACGTCCCAGTGGCGGTGGCGGTGGACAAAAGCACTAAGGCTCAGAGAGGTCCGACTATATAATGGGAAACGATGCGACGATAGAAAGAATCTGTAGAACAATAATTATTTCAATGAAATCACTTTGACGTGTAGTTTGTCGCGAGACACTAGCAATTTAATAAATATCTAGTGTAACACTAATAGACCGTCACGACAGTTTGTTGGTCATCCTCACTCAACACCGATAGTTTTCTAATAATAATGCGGATATACAATCAGTGTTCTTATCACTACTCGATACCGTTCTATTAACTACGAGTATTATCGTTTCGTTAACTGAGAAGAAACTATTAAAGTCGCTGGACTGTACTTCAAATGATACGATAGGAGATTGTCATGTTTTTCACCGCATGCAATGTCCGCGTGATTTTATAGCATGATCATTACCTTACTATTACCCGACTGCCGAAGGAGGGTAATGTGTTTATCAGTCTATGTATGTTCCTATGTGGCGTTCTAGAGACAAAAAGCGTTGGCCTATGATGATGGTTCTTAAGCCAATCGATTCGTCTTAACCCTGCTTGTGTCCCTGCCTACATTCAAATTGGCAAATAGGAAAATGGCGGATTTTGGGCGCCATATTCAAAATCATGCTGTGCAGTCGGAGGATATATCTGGTTTTGGTCAGCCAGCTCGCGAATATGTATCCTCCGACTGCACAGTCCGTCTTTTTAGTTCGCTTTTCTAGCAGTCGGGTTTTATGATATTTTGAATTAACTTTTTTATGTTTACTCAGGTCACTTAGGTTCCGATCTACTAAAACTGATAAAAATTAGCTTTATTTTAAAAACCTTTCTGCTAACACAACATTAGTCTTCGAAATATCTGGGCATGGCACCTACCAAGTCTTATTAAATAGAGACCAGGTTTCTAGTTTGGGAGAGATTCGGTGCTATACAGGACTAATTGCTGTATTCCCTTTTTTTCACAACGTAATCATGATGGCATTAAGACGTCGTAGTGAAGCCCCAGCTGATGTGAACACCTGCGTCGAGACATTATCAAAAAAAGTTCCAATGAGCTTGTCGACATTCTGCTCTAATTCTGTCCGACTTTTACAATATTTTCCTTAACTTTTCTCCTAAGTTGATTTATCAATAGAGCTTCAATCATTGACAAACCTGAAATGGCACTATCAACCTTTTACCTTTTACCTTTTATGAATGTAACATTGCGTTCTATTACCCTAGGCGGATAGAAATTAAATAGAAAGAAAATAAATTTTACTTAATTTAGTAAAAACTGTATAATTTAAGATTCCCCAAGACCTAGAGTAGTTATGCTTCCTTTTTCTTCCAGTTTCGCAGTAGGCGGCGAAGGCTCGGTATATGAGGGCCGTGGTTGGGACACAGTCGGCGCACACGCAGTGTCTTATAACGTCAAGAGCATCGGCATTTGTATGATCGGTGACTTTGTAGGTGAGTGTCTAACATTTGCCACTACTTTACTTCTAAACAAGCGTGCTCCATCGTCGAAAAACATCATCTCTCACGACCAGCAGCCTAATTTCGACAATGGAGCACACGTCTATGTGATTGGTCGATTGATGACGGTAAAACCCTTTGCATTGTCGAATTCACTCACGCACTTAGGCTGCAGGTGAGACTGTGGTCATAGGTTGATTTTAGAGTCACGCTGACCGACGCTGACCGTCGGCGCTGACGGTCGCTGTGAGCTCGTCATTGGTAGAGTTTGACGGCCGTCAGCACTGAGCCGAGCGACTCGACCAATAACGAGCTCGCGTCGACCGTTAGCAACGACGGTCAGCGTCGGTCAGTGTGACTCTAAAATCAGCCTAACTCGAGCCTTTTGTTTTTAATTAACTTTTCTTTTAGGCAAGCATAGTCCATCCTCGACCACATCTTCGCTTAACATCAGAGGCATTTTTGACATTCAAAAGTGCCGTTTAATGACCTAATAGAAATATATGATTTGATTTTGTCTTTGATAAAGACTAGTTATATTGTGTCATTTATTAGCGGTAGCAATTGTCGAAATGCCAAAATACAAGGAATTGAACGCGTGACATTTCGATAGCGCTTGGCAATCCCATAATTTTTTGACATAATTATTACCAATTGCGATATTACCATAGACAAGTGTTATTCTGTCAACAAAAGCGATGCATAGCTTTTGTTGACAGAATAACACTTGTCTAGGACCTTAGGTGAGATGGTGGACGAGCGCAAGCTTATCAATAAATAAATTAAATAAAATTCTCATTTTGTCGTGTCCTTCATGTGCCCCAATTTATAATTTTTCACAATGCCGTGATTAAACTTTTATCGTGTAGTAGGTTATTAGGGGGGAATACTTTACTAATTTATTAAAACTTATATACATAAAGCTAGATAAGAATAAAGTCCCAATAAATTGGTACATGGCTACCAAGAGATAGAGAGATATCTAAATAAGATCCCCCAGAGAAATAAATACCGAAAATAAGTCCCCGGGCGTAAATTGATTCGTCTGTTATAAAAAGTCATACATAAATACGTATTTATGAGTGACAAAGACGAAGACGCTCTATAAAAGAAAGTATTTTTTACATAAAACGGCAATTTTTTTTTGCCCTATGGCAAATGAAATACAGTTGACAGCTTATAAAACTACAACTCTTCTTCTGCTTTTTTCCAGAAAACCTTCCCCCAGCGACTCAAATTCAGACACTCAAGGAGCTGATAGCCGCTGGAGTGAAACAAGGCTACATAAGTCCAGACTACAAGCTGATCGGTCATCGTCAGGCCTCCGCAACGGAATGTCCTGGCCAAGCACTCTTCGATGAAATCTCCACATGGGACCATTTCACCCCCTCAGCATAAAGAGGGCCAATTTGGACCTGAGTTTAGGAATAAATCTGAACCAAAATTTTGACGACCACCGAGCAATTTGTAAATATTAATTTCGGACTAACACGTACAAAAAACTGTGATTTTTATTATTTTTAATAAATGCTGTTATTGTTATTATTTTATTGTTTTTATTATCCTTCATCATCTTTTTGCACGTTAATAGGCTAACTCAACGCAATCATTATTATCCTCTTGTATCATATCCTCTCTTTTCCTGCCCTTCGTGCTGAACCACCTGCTCTTCTCAGGATCTGTGGCAAATTACAGAGCTGTCCAAGTAGCCACATATTATCGGTCAAATTTTTTAAAGTTTTGTCGTCAATCATTAAAAGAAGAAGAACGAAAAGATTGTGACTGCAATATTTTGAAAGGAGCATCTGCTTGATCGCGTTACATATACGGAAAACGCAATAATATAAGCTTTTAATTTTGACAATAGATGTTTCCTGGGTAAAAAATGATAATTCTACTTAGTCCGTCAGTGAGATTATCAAATAATATTGAACCCATATCTTTTGCTTTATCAAATAAAATAAAAAATACAAAGATAAAGCACATCAAAGTTCAGGAGTGGGGGCTTGTGACGTCACTTTGTCAGTATAAAGTGTAGCACACTGTGACGTCACACGATATTTCAACGCACTGTATCGTCGTATTTTTTGCTTACGTGGCAAAAGAAAAATACGTGTCCAATATTTTTAGGTTATCTAACTGACTAAATATATATTTTTGTCAACTACCCTATTCAACAAGGTTTTCGAGAAGATACTAGGAGAAAAGACCAGATGTTTAGGAGAAGAAAACTTACTACGCAAGAGGATGGTAATAGGTTTGGGGGTATGCGTAACAGTGTGTAAAGTCCCACAAATCTCCATAGAAAAGGGAGGATCCTCCGACCAGACGAGTGTTGTGTCTGGTCCAGGCAACTGCCCAACGGTTATTGTCGGACTGGTATGTGTTCAAATCGTGCCGAAAAGTTTGCTTGCGCGATGCAAGATTTGTGTGACGTCATGTCATTAGTTTATGGTCACTTTAGGAGAAAGTACTTGATTATCTGATGAGAGGCAAGTGGGTTTTTTCGCACTACGGAGGAAACTAGTAATGGATGTGTAAACAAAATAACCTCATGATTGATTCATCATAGTCAATAGAATAGAGTAAACAATATAATATCAATGTCATTATCGATTGATTAATTATAGATAGGTATAGAAAATTACCCACGAAGATTAGTGTGAGTTTTGCTTTTAGTGTTTTCCACAATATTACTCATAGAATAGACAAAAACATATGGAGTGAAGAGGTAAACAAACATCGACACACAACTTGACTTTAAGTGGGTACTAAACCTAGGTAGAAAAAAGCAATTTCTTCGATACTGCGATGTAGGTAAATTACCTCTTCCATTGTAGGCACGAGCTAAAGGAAATAAAACGTTACAAAACTATTCAAAATGTGAAAACATGGCGTGTGCAAAACGCCTACATACTCAAGTATTATTTTCGCTACTTAAGGATGGTAGTACCTACCTTAATAACTGTCATAACCTACTAAAGTAGGTACGTATTTGATCCTTATAGCTATTTCCTCATGTTGAGAGCTAATTCGCATTATTGTCTGGTGAGTGGTGGACTACAAGAGCCTTACTCTGACGACCGCCCACTCCCTCTCACCAGTGAAGAGGTCTGTGTTTTAGCAATAGAAATGTTTAAGGATGCTTATATTGAGATCACAGTTTTTTCTAAGATATCGAGTGAATTGCCATGTGACATCTAAAACTCAATTACCGAAACGCTAGATAAACCAGGTTGGCGGACATATTACACGATATCGAGTGAATTGCCATGTGACATCTAAAACTCAATTACCGAATCGCTAGATAAACCAGGTTGGCGGACATATTACACGATATCGAGTGAATTGCCATGTGACATCTAAAACTCAATTACCGAATCGCTAGATAAACCAGGTTGGCGGACATATTACACGATATCGAGTGAATTGCCATGTGACATCTAAAACTCAATTACCGAATCGCTAGATAAACCAGGTTGGCGGACATATTACACGATATCGAGTGAATTGCCATGTGACATCTAAAACTCAATTACCGAATCGCTAGATAAACCAGGTTGGCGGACATATTACACGATATCGAGTGAATTGCCATGTGACATCTAAAACTCAATTACCGAATCGCTAGATAAACCAGGTTGGCGGACATATTACACGATATCGAGTGAATTGCCATGTGACATCTAAAACTCAATTACCGAAACGCTGGATAAACCAGGTTGGCGGACATATTACACGATATCGAGTGAATTGCCATGTGACATCTAAAACTCAATTACCGAATCGCTAGATAAACCAGGTTGGCGGACATATTACACGATATCGAGTGAATTGCCATGTGACATCTAAAACTCAATTACCGAATCGCTAGATAAACCAGGTTGGCGGACATATTACACGATATCGAGTGAATTGCCATGTGACATCTAAAACTCAATTACCGAAACGCTAGATAAACCAGGTTGACGGACATATTACACGATATCGAGTGAATTGCCATGTGACATCTAAAACTCAATTACCGAAACGCTGGATAAACCAGGTTGGCGGACATATTACACGATATCGAGTGAATTGCCATGTGACATCTAAAACTCAATTACCGAAACGGTAAAAAAAAACCATGTTGGCGGACATTCTGTCTACCCAACACGTGACAATTGCCAAAGGTAGTCATGTGTCAACCTGAATCGATGGTATAATATTCGTTTTAGTCAGGCAAAGTGGGTGATATCTCAGCCAAAAGTAATCATTCGTATAACAATGTGATTAGACGGTATTATGTTCGCTCGAATAAGGCAATAATGCCTCAAAACGGCCAAGGAATGACGGGAGCTGAGTTCGCTCGCTTTGCTCGCTCACTTCAGCTCCCGTCATCTCTTTCGAACCTAACCTATTCGTGTCGGGGTGCCCTAAGCTCTCGAGCTCGCTTCGCTCGCTCTTGGACTAATTCTCATTTTCTTACCTCACGAAAAACATACAAAAAAACATAAAAATTAAGAGTCTTTAAAATTTGTAAAAAGCTTTCTATTTATGAGTACTACCTACAAAAAAAAATAACTTCCAAATCAACGGCCCATAATGAAAATTATAGGCAAACAGTTTCGTACTGCATATTGCAAAATTTTGTTAAGAGAGAAATTATTGGGGAATTTTACTTTAACAGTCTTATTAATAAAAATGGCGTATTACCAGCTTACTCCGAATTTACTCTTGGACTACAGGATTCTGAGAGGAGATCTTGGATTTACGCGTAAGCTATGGTAACCCAGTTGAATTTAAAAGTAAAAAAAAATGAACCAGTAAAATGAAAATAAAGAAAAATTGCGAACAAAGTGACATCTATCATATTTAAATCGCATATAATAAAATATTTAAATGCGAAAGTGACTCTGGCTGTCTGTCTGTTACCTTTTCACGCTTAAACCGCTGAACCGATTTTGGATAGAGTTAGTCATTGAGATATTATGTATTACATAATTACCTCAATGGAGTTAGTTTGAGAACCTGGGAAGGACATACGATAGTTTTTATCCCGGAAACCATCCTTATGGGGGTGGCAAGGAAGGTAGGAATTTGTATGGTGAACTAATAATTTCTCATAAGGTAAGGCGGCCCACACATCCCCAATATAATTTGCGCGACATTAGAAATAGGCTATTAGGAGTACTAATGCTTCGCAGGCGAGGTCACGGGCAACAGCTAGTATTTAATATTCGTAGTGCTTTGGTAGATCTGATGACGAGTGTATCCTTCATACTAATTTTAGTAAAATACCTAAGTATTAAACACATCTCCTTCATGCCAATTCCTGAAATAGTATTTCCTGTGTAGTACAGTATATTTATATTAAACTAAAAATTGTCATCATCAAATCACAACGAACAAAATGTCAATCAAAAATAATAAATTTAGTCGCCATGGATACACTCTTAATCCAACCTTAATCCGACCTTAAACTATGGAATAACATTTAGTCCAAGACTTGAGTCAGATTAGTATAATCTTTCCACGGAACACGGAATAAGTGTTTATTAATACGGAAATTTATTAGTACCAACCTAATGCTTCGAATAAAGTTAATCTTACCTTAATCCACGTTTATTAATAAGACGGCTAAAGTTTAAATTAAAACGTTTCCTACGTTTTAATTTAAACTTTCGAACTCGTTTTATATAACGTTTGCAAGTCTTCTGGAAGTTTATTAAGATAAAAACCGGCCAAGTGCGGGCCACGCGCAGTAATAGGGTTCCGAAGTTGCATAATAATGCGGACTAAAAAGAGGGTTTTGTTCTTGTTACTAAAAAAAACGGGCCCACATAGGATGATGTTTTTCTCGCGTTTGACCACTATCTCGCCTGATGGTAAGCGATGATGTGGTCTACGGTGAAGCACGCTTGCCTAGATGTAATCTATTCACTCTTGACTTAAACTAAATAACGGCTAACTGGTAACTGAAGAAGGAGTTATAAAATCCAACTTAACGCAACTGAAGTTAGAAAAATATTACCTATTTGATTCGCACCCGCGGTAGTTCACCGCGGGTGCGAATTGCGAAAGGAGCCGATACAAGCGCGCGTTAGAGCCACGGGGAATGGCATAGTTCGTTCCTGGATCCTTACGTGCACGCCGCTTGTTTATTTCTCTTTCGGAATTAGAAAAAAAATCCATCCTCCTCTAATACCGCAGATTAGAGGTGAATCCTCTAATCTGCGGTATTCACTATTTCATTCTGGAAAGTTTTACGCTACTCAATTAGTGATGAAGTCGGGTCGAATATTGACTTTATAGAAGGATATCGACAAAAGAAAATAAGTAATTAGCTTGGAAGTCGAATCTAATTTGATTTTACTCTTACCTTTTAATTACAAAACGTCGAAAATACTTCTGCACTAACTCAAAATAGACTACACCGCGCGCATGCGCCGTATGGACTACGGACTGGTACTGCCAACGACTCCGGCCACTCCAATGCGTTATTCGAGCTTAAACATTATTAATTTAGAAATCATTATTATTAAGGATGTTATGATTTTATTTTTGTATATTTTTACATGGTTCATAAGCATATATTTACTATCTGTTTTACACAGCTAACAACGTTATTTAAGTAATTTTTCAATGGCATTTGTACAAAAATTTTACTGTGCCAAGTACATTTTATAAGTTGGTCGATTATTACTCGTAAACTTGTAAAGCCAGTTATGATTTCATTTTCGTATATTTTTACATGGTTCGTAAGCATTATATTTATGCTGTTTTACACAGCTATCAACTTTATTTAAGTAATTTTTCAATGGCATTTGTACAAATTTTTTACTGTTCCAAGTACATTTTATAAGTTTGTCGACTATTACTCATAAACTTGTAAAGCCTTGTTATCCGTGATAATTTTCCTTTAAGTTCGTTATATTTACTACTGCCGTGAATTTTTTCACATAGCCAAGAGCAACCATTTCGCTGGCAGAGGGGGGGGGGGACACTTGACTCTAACATAAATTTGCAACTTATAGCTTAATTTTACGCAAAGGAATCTCTGAATCGAAAAATGGTTTTAAGAAACCCTTAATATTTTTGAATGGCCTATCCAACGATACCCCACACCATGGGATAGATGAGAAAAGAAAAGTACATCTCCACTTTACGTCTATGGGAGGTACCCGAAAAAAAAACATTTTTCTTGATTTTATGTTACCACTTTGTCGGAATTATTAATATGTATATACATGCCAAATTATAGCTTTCTAGTACTTATATTCTCTGAGCTAAGCTGCGGACGGACCTCACCTCTTAAAACCCTTTATTTTGATACCCCACACGATGGGTTTGGAAGAAAAAAAATTTTTTTTCCTTCGCAATATGGCGCCCAAAATCCGCCATTTTTCTATTTTCCAATTTTAATGTAGTCAGTGACACTCGTGGGGTTAAGACGAATCGATTGACGTATGAATCATCAAAATCGGCCAACGCATTTGGTCTCTAGAACGCCACATAGGAACAAACATACATACATACATACTTACATACATACTTACATAGACTGATAAACACATTACCCTCCTTCGGCAGTCGGGTAAAAAGGGTGTAAACACTTTTTCAGAGACCGTACAGTTATCGTACTTCATAGAATTATCACAAACGAGGCATCCATCTACAAAGTGGAATATTTACTCAATGTTGAAAGCCACAATGGCGGAGTATATTATTATATCATGGCCACAATAGAGACAAAAGATGTCGAGCACATTAAAACCTATGCCAAACTTATAGCATTTTTTAAAAGAATGTTAGTAGGGCACAAATTCAAAATGTCCAATATTTTTTCGGTCGCTAACATTGGAAAGTTTCTTAGTGAAAAAGTAAGTAATTATCTGTAATAAAATAATATTAAATGTGCACACTACCCATTTGTGAAGCTATCGGCGTAGTACCTACTTAGGCCTTAGTTGTAACTTAACATTATTATTTACAAATCTCTATCTGTTTTCTTTATGTATCCTTACATAGTATAAAACAAAGTCGCTTCCCGCTGTCTATCCCTATGTATGCTTAGATCTTTAAAACTACGCAATGGATTTTGATGCGGTGGTTTTTTTTTTTTGTAATATCTTTGCCCCACACTAGGAATTTCTTCATGTATCGTGGGTGCGTTTACAAACATATAAATTCACATACACAAACACCCAGAGCCGAAACAACTATCTGTAGGTCATACAAATATTTGTTCCGTGCGGGAATCGAACCCGCGATACGCAGCGCAGCAGTCAATCGCTCAACCACTGCGCCAACCGTGCGCCCGATATGTATATAATACACGCGGGCTAAGCCGCTGGCAGAAGCTAGTACTGTATTTTATACATACACAAATCATCGTCTGGATATCTGTATGTTCGTGGTAAACTCTGAAACTACTGGACCGATTTTGGTGTGGTTTTCACTAACATTTTGCTTTATGCTTGGGGATGTTTTTAATGTATAATTTTAGTATGTATATTTTATATCTGTTTACCGTAATTCGTCCCATCGGCCTTGTCGCTAGTTTTAACTAAATGCTAATTACTTACTTATGTAAAGAAAGTGGGTAGGTAAGTACCTACGTTTTATCTGTTTTAATTACTCATGTAATATTTTTATTACAGGTTATCCTCATTATTGAAATTAATGTGCATTCCGCACGTAAGAACTATTAAATATAACTGTTAATGCCATCGAAAAGCATTCGGACAAATTACTGAGAGTCAACTTGCCGAATACAAAGACGAACATTGATAGGTCCTTTGTTATTCGCGAAGAACATGTAAATATTAATGAGAAATTTGTGATTTGATGTTTGATGATACGAGGCTTTTGGCTAATTTGTGAATTTGGTGAATGCCACTCTTTATTTTGTATTGTGCGTTTAGTTTGTGCAGAATAAACTATTTTTCTTTCTTTTTTCTTTTTTCTTTAGAAATATAAGGCATTACGCCCTGCTAATACGAAAACAGACACAGCTAGACGATTTTTGTTGCAGTATCATAACGATAAGTGTTCGAGACAGCCTATGGGAGTCAACAAAATAGGCGGGATGCCGTGAGACATCCACTTTTCTAAAACTACAGGAACCTCAGCTTTACACTGGACATTGCTTTCGACGAACTCCGGCCACGCTTTTCGCTGATTCAGGAGCCGACCTCACTACACTACATTTTACCTGCCTTTTTAGGGTTCCGTACCCAAAGGGTAAAAACGGGACCCTATTACTGAGACTCCGCGGTCCGTCCGTCTGTCTGTCTGTCTGTCACCAGGCTGTATCTCATGAACCGAGATAGCTAGACAGTTGAAATTTTCACAGATAATGTATTTCTGTTGCCGCTATAACAACAAATACAAAAAACAGAATAAAATGAATATTTAAGTGGGGCTCCCATACAACAAACGTGTTTTTTTTGCCGTTTTTGCGATAATGGTACGGAACCCTTCGTGCGCGAGTCCGACTCACACTTGGCGGGTTTTTGAGTAATAAGCAACACAAATAATCGTAGTTTCTTTCCTTCTCTTCGACACCGAAGAACACCAAATTTCATTTACGTAGTTGTTTTTCCAAGTAATCTATATAATTTTTTTGTTGTTGTTCAATTATACTTTCGAGTTCTTTTGTTCTGGTCTCCATTTTGTTGAATTTTTCATCAACGTGCCTGTTTCTCGAATCTATTATGTTCTCTTCCATTTCCTTCATGTCTTGTTTTTGTTTGAGCATGATGTTTTCTTCCATTACCTTCATGTCGAAAACTTCAAATATGTGGCAAATAAAACCAATTGTCAGACAGCCAGACCTCGTATTTCAAGACGTGCAAACGACATTCAACTTTAGGGTGATAAACTATTAATTGCCCTGGCTGTACTGCACTTTGTGACGTACTGAGAACCAAGAAACCTGTCGATACGTAATGCATCGTACGAGTGGTACAGTTACGTGTGGATAATAATCTCGGTCACAACTGTAATTGTCATGTTCTTCCCCAGCGCAGTGCGTTCAACTCTTTGTGTATGAAGGTGCAGAAAGTGTGGTTTACCGGACTACATGTTTACTGCGGTCCAAATAAGTCCAATTACATATTTGTTGAGCAAAATGCTATTTAGACTTTGTACAGTCAGAAATAGTAGGTACCTAATAAAAGGTTTTGTATGGGGTGAAACGAAAATAGTGAAAATCGTCGTCGTGGAGTAGCTTATGTTTTGCTGTGGCACAGATAATAATTATAATACTAGCATAGCTGTGGATTATTTTGTTTAAATGTATATAAGATTGGCGAATTATTGTCGATGTGTAGCCACAGATGTTTGTAGTCAAACGGCTTGGTCAGAAAAGGGTGTATTTATCAGCTTTGGAGACCTTTGTTTGTTATCGGGGGGCAACCTTCTGAAGGCGCCTGGACTTTTGGGTAAAAATATCAGGGACAGTGGTATTTTCACCTCGCAAAAACCACCGCAAACCCCTGGGAGCATTGGAGAACTACACAGAGTGATATTGGTAAACGAAACTTTTTTTCAGCGAGGAAAACAATCTTTCAGGATGACCTTGGCTGCTAAGGAAGACATCGATAATCTATGAAATGCTTTCACAGTTATTTTACATTTTCTTCGGACAGCAAACTTACAACGAAAAAAAAAACACTGCGAAGCGAAAAATAACATTCTTTTCCGAAGTCGGTGTTTTTGGTACCTATTGTTTTCCGTGTTTTGACACCGACTTCGGAAAAGAAAGTTATTTTTCGCGTCGCAGTGTTTTTTTTTGGAAGTCGGTTTGTTTTTTTATTTATAAGGTTTTTATTTATCTCTTTTTAGTTTTGATAGGTACCTCCAATTGCCATAATATTCATATGTAGCCAAAGTACATATCATGACGATTCCAATAAGCCCATACACGACTAGGATACATTGTTTTATTTCGGAGTTCCAGTGCCTACCTGCCGGCTTCATCATCAGATCAGTTCGATGGTACCATTTTCATCAGCACTATTTATTTATAAGTATTTGCTTCATCATAGTCGTTAAACTATTCGAGATATCTTACACCTGATTTCTATTGGCCATCTGTGGTCTTCTTCACCAGTTCCACTTTACCAAATGATACTTCTCAAATGCAATGATTGTATTGTTGATAAAAATACCAAAATCGCTATATGTATGCCTATAAAATTTGAGGAGTTCCCTCAATTTCTCCAAGATCCCATCATCAGATCCTGACCTGATGACTATGGGACCAAATGGGAAGTATATTCTCCAAACAAAAGAAGAACTTTCCAAATCGGTCCAGGCGTCTTTGAGTAATAGGGGAACATACATAAAAAAAAACAAAAGATTCCGACGAATTGAGAACCTCCTCCTTTTTTTGAAGTCGGTTAATAAGGAACACTGTGATGCATTAAAATTTTAACAAAAATATTTACCGACAAACAAAACAAAATGCTACAAAGCGGAAATGTTTTGTTTTGGAAGTCGGTTTATTTTTTTGGTAAAAAGTTTTCTCTTTTTAGTTTTGGTATTTTATATTACCATGAAAATCACCACACATAGTATGCCTATAAAATTTGAGGAGCTCCCTCGATTTCCATGAGATCCTCTCATCAGATCCTAACTTGGTGACAATGAGACCACCTCGAAAGTATACCCTGTCAAAAAAAAAAAAATTTCAAAATCGGTCCATAATTGACGGAGTAATCGGTGAACAAACATGATGAAACATACAGCCGAACATAGAACCTCCTCCTTTTTGGAAAGTCGGTTAAAAAACAGAGGTAAGATAGCTGTGAACGGACTGTAGTTTAGCCTAAATAAGAACTTCTAATTTTCGAACTTCATACATGCGTAGATATGTTGTCATCAATCACTGATGCTAGATGCCACCATGCACCTAAGTACCTGAAACTGATAGCTTAGTCAAGCAAGACTGTAGCTTTGTCATAAGCAAGTCTATAAAAGTGCAAATCCTATAAAAACTGAAGGAGGTAGACTCACTATGATGACTATAGTCACAGATCATATAATACTACAGTAGTATTTAATCATTATGATTTAAGAAATCATCAATAAAATCTATTCTCAACACACTAATAACAAACATTTGTATGACCTACAGATAGTTGTTTCGGCTCTGGGTGTTTGTGTATGTGAGTTTATATGTTTGTTAACGCACCCACGATACAGGAAGAAATTCCTAGTGTGGGGCAACGTTTTTTTAAAAAAAAACAAAAAAAAAACAAAACACTTGCTCATAAAGTGGCTCTAATTTCACCGCAATTAGGCACATAATGACACCTGTAATCAAACTGTGACTTTTTCATTGCTATTATTCACAAGTGTGTTATAGAATACTTTTTTTAAATTTAATTGGTTGAGTTGCTTTGTTCTTAAAAAAGTTTCCATACAAAAAAGATCGTGCTCAGTAGTACAAATAAATTAATGTACCTATTGCTTGCTCATTTCATGCAACTTCGTATTTAAACAGATAATTTCAACTTGTACGAGCTTAATAAATAAAACTTTCACTCAAATATAACTTTTCTTTTCTCTGTAATAAAGAACATTTGAAATTCCTAATTTTGTACGTGGTTGAAACGCTATCCGCGTAAAACCAAAAAAAAAAAGAAACCTCATTCTTATAGTCTATGGCCGATCGCCATTGTTAGATGCGCGCGCATAGGAAAAATGATTAATTTTCCCGCTATTGGGATTTTTTTTTCACAACTCGTTTTTACTGTTGATAATGATTTTTTTAAATTATTTTCTTCACAAGTGTGTTGAAAAATGTCGTATGATACTCGTGTATATTGATGATTACCGTCCTGGGCTCTCTTAAGACCCTCACCTTACGGCTCGGGTCTCAATGGCGCCACAGCGGTAATCACCAACATTACACACTTGTACCATAATATAATATTATCCACATCTTATGACTGCTGTATGTACATCATCATCAGCCTTTTAATGTTCCCACTGCTGGGACAGACATCTTTCTGTGAGAGAGGGAATGGGCCTTAATCCACCACGCGGGCCCGGTGCGGGTTGGTGGATATCACACATGTCTTCGAATTTTTGGTTCCAGGACATGCTAGTTTGCTCACGATGTTTTCATTCAAAGATTGCACATGCAAAAATGTAATCAGTACAGTACACTTGGCAGATAAACTAAATAATTCATCAGTTTGGACTCTGGACATGTTTTCGGTTGATGGCAATATGCTACCTCCTACATGGGACTAAAATATAAATAGCTAAACGTGGCTGTACTATAGTTGCATCACGTTTTTTTTTTTTTTTGGCTTGCATACTGCGCCACCACGGGGAGATAGCGCAGTTATGTGGGACTCTAACCCACTAAAACTCCACGGTGTCCTCCTGTGCCGCTTATGGCGGGAACACGGGTACGCGTTAGCACTCACCGCGAACCCGCCAGGGACCAAACCAGTACTTGGGTGCCAGACGACCCCGTGTATGGCACGCTTGGTCCCCTTGCGACGGGTCAAGGTCTATGGCCCCGCCACATACCTTGTTTCGGCCGCAGGGGATAGGGAGAGCGGCCAACGCTATACCGACACTCCTCTTCCCCTGCGGCCTCACCGCGTCCGCCATCAGACGGTGGCGACCCCGTCCAGGCCGCGGAAGGTAGGGAGAGCGGCGCACCGCAATACCGGCACTCCTCTCCCGCCGCGGCCTCCAACCCTCAGCCGTGATATCGTATGGGTTTGGGAGATCCCATACGACATCACGGCCCGCCTCAGTTGCGATGTTGCCCAGGCAGCACCGCAACTTACATGTTGGCCGCTACGTCGTCAGCTTATCGGCAAAAGCCCTGACGAGCGGCCCCTCCTCGGGTTCCTCTTCGCTTCACCGTGGGTGACCAAGCCACGGTTACTGAGCCCCCCTGCCTCGACAATGCGGGAACCCACCGGGGGGATAGTTGTATCCCTGCCTTACCCTCCGGGGAAGACGTTATGTTATTTGTTATGTTTATTTTATTTATTTCATGTATGTTCTTTTTAACTCCCGACGGAAAAAGAGGGGTGTTATAAGTTTGAGGTGTGTTGCTGTGTATCTGTGTGTATGTGTGTCTGTCTGTGGCATCGTAGCGTCCAAACGGGTGAGTCGATTTTAATGTAGTTTTTGTTTGGAAGGTGATTTTGTCGCAAGTGTTCTTAGCTATGTTTGAATAAAATCGGTTCAGCCGTTCAAAAGTTATGGGCGTTTCACTGTTTGAATCGGGGTGTTTACGCAACATATCGTGTCATAATTACGTTTTCAATAGATTGTCGATCGAAGCGTATCTACTATGTACTAGATAAATTATGTAGCATGAAATAAAAATGTGCCGGGGGTTTTGTAAATTTTTAAATTTTACTCGTTACACCAGTATTTTTTTCTGCTTCACAAAACTATAAAAGGAAATCTCGAAAGCGACCTTCTTATTACAAATTCACATTTTCCTCCTTCAAACAATAAGGTCATGCCTGATTCAGCCTTTTCCTGAACACAGACTCACTTAGTTCATTAATTGACAAATAAATATTGGAATTTGGAGTCCTCTAAGAGCTGCATCCGATCCGAATCCGAGAAATTTCGGTTCCAAAGTAGCCGTAGTACTTCTTGTAGGGAAGCTTACGCACTACATCCGAACTCATCTGAACTCTATCCGTCATAATTCAGAACATTTTCAATTCGGATAGAACTCAAAACTCAAATAACAGACACGGATCGGATGTGCGTACCCGTCCTAAGGGCCTGATTCACCCTTTCGCCGAACCCGAATCACTTAGTTGACAAATAAGCATTTGAATGTAGAGTCCCTAATTCTTAAAAGTGTCAAGTGCGTTACCATCAAATAAGTCATAGGCTTATAAGCTACTTCGGAATAGAAAGGCCGTAAACGCCATTTTAGACGAAAATTACTTAATATTGCAGTTCTGTTCAGTTTTTTACGCTCTATCGACCTATATTTTTACAAGCATTTTATCAACTTGCAATGTATGTAAGTGTGTTCGGGTCAAACTTGCAACTGAATTTTAAAGCAGTTATCCTCAACCGATTAAGATGAAATTTTGTAAACACGTTTGGTTTGGACGACAATGCACGGTAAGCTAAAAAACTTGTTTAAAAAAATAAAAAATAATTGGTAAACATTATTTAATTTATGTAATCCACCCTAACTTTTAAAGTATATTTTTTTTTTGTTTTTAAAGCACATTTAACTACAAATATTTATCACTGTAAGTCTATGGTCAAAGAAAATATGAACAAAAACTATTAACTATAAGCTTACGTATAATCGCTCTCCTGTAAAGATGCTTGAATGATTTTGATCTTTACGACCTTTTTACCCTGAAGTAGCGAGTATGAGCAAGCTCTTATCGGTGGACCGTTGGGAAAGTACCGCGGGTTCAAACGTATCTTCATATAAAGAACAGGGTTTGCAATCGCAGCTCACTGGCGACCCAGCCTAGCTCGATACACAATACTACGTGATTTATTGATTAAATAATTAAATTCATACAAGATGATGTCATACACAGTGCTGCTGTCTTTTGTTTTAATGAGCTTGTTATCTGCGCACGCGTCGCCGAGATTTGTGGGAAAAAGTGAGTTTTGAAATTGTTTTTTTTTATTGTTAAGGTCGGTTTGATATTGATAGGGTTTAAATCTGAGTTTTTTTAGTTCTATAGAATATTAATTACGGTGATTTTGCAGGTTTATTCATAATGATGCATTTGTTTCTGTAATAGTGTTCGTAAACAATAATCTACATTCACCTTTTTATGAAAGAGATGTCTTTATTTATCAAAACTAGATAATTATGATTTTAACTGGAATAAAACTAATACAGTAAGTATTACGACACAACTGCAATAAATTATAATACTCACAGCGGATCTTTGTGACTCTGAATTGGCTGCAAGACCCTGCGCAGTAGCTATTTTGGTGAAGATAGCATTATATAACTGTCTCTTTCACTCGCTTACGTTTGTCGCATCGTGCTATCTCGCTTACCCTATGCAGTATACTCGATGACAAACAGTTTCTTGCGCAATGGTTGGCAGAGCCAACTTCAGATACACAAATATCCGCTGTGACTATTATACTTGAGCAGGTTTTATATCTACTGTATTAATTTATTGTTAATTATAATTAATTAATGAATCAAAGTTTATCAATGAATTATATCCAATTTAGATATTGAGAACGCCTTATCTGAACCCATTCACAACTCCATGTAACTAGCATGCGTTGAACCAACTTCTTTTATTTCAGACAAAAACTTCCCGTTCTACAGCAAATCAGACTGGCTTGGTCTACCGGCGACAGGAGTACAACCCCTCTCATTACCAGTTCCCTACGTGGTCATTCACCACACATACATCCCAGCAGCATGCTTCACTGTGGAGGATTGTTCAGCCAGCATGAGATCCATGCAGAGATACCACAACAGCCTGGGCTGGGGCGATATTGGATACCAGTAAGTTTATTTTAAGCTTTTTACACGTTATATCATAGTTTGATACCTAAATGATCATCTTCCTGCCCCTATCTCAATTCATTTGGGGATGGCGCAGCAGTTACAAAGGCAAAAAAAAAATGGCTTTTAAGACGACTTCCTAATTCATAATATCATACGCTATACATACCTAACCTAAGGCAGATGGAGTCGCATTAAATGCTTGTAGCTTATTTAGACCAATTTGTATAATTTTGGAGCACTTGTGATTGTTTTCTTGGGCAAATACAAAAATAAATAACGCCTCATAATCAAGATGGAGATGCCTAAAGATTCGTTAACCGTTTGTACCAATTAAAACACTTTAGACCTATTTGAAACTTTTAGCCCATTATTTGATAGAAATCTTTGGATTAATAAATTAAGTAACAAAAAAATCAAACGCCTACAAACGTTCTTTCTAATGTCTCGAGGATGTAACAGCGTCCATTGTATCTAAAGATTTTGACTTTTTACGCCGTTTACTCACGACGCGACACACGCTCATATATTTGCAGCTCCATATATTTTATGGACAGTTTGTTCATTGCACGACACCGCACCACACGCGGCACGAGTTTCATCGGCTATGTCGTAGATGTCGCTATGTCGTCGCGGTTTTATTGCGGTGACGATTTAGCGGCTGAACAAAACCGGTATGAGCGACAAGACACACCGCACCGCACGGCTCAGGCTTGGTTCGTCACTCACGCGTTTATAAAACAATACAAGTGAACTGTAGTGTCGTTGCAGAATCATGTCTAGTGAACAAACGAACGGACGACAGCAGCACTGTGTATGACGTCATCGTGTTAAAAATCGCGACCACAAATCGTGTCGTGCGGTGCCTCGTGAACAAACGACCTTAACGTCCTATAGTTGCACGTGCCTCTGTGACGAGGTCTCCAATAGAATGATTATTTATTTAGTCTTATCGGTTCGATAGCTCATCTTATCGCAGTTCACACCACTCGGATTTTATTCCTCATCATGCTGTTTTTCAATTGTTGTTGGTTACATACGACATAATTTTCTTCCTCTTCAATTCGCTAGCTGCGCTATTGTCAGAGCGGTCGTGGTCACAAATTCATGATGAATTTTATCGATAGACCGACCGCTTAACTGAGACTATTCTGAAGAAGCTGCGCGGTATGGAAGGGGTGTATTTATTTATTTATTAAAACTTTATCTTCTGCAACATAAAAGTACATAGGCGGACTTAATGTTCGCTGATGGGTGTCAACGTCTCTCTTGCTATTGCTATCTTAGGAACGGTCTCAGTTAAAGCGATCGGCCTAGAATTGCGGGTGTTTGTAAGTAAGCTCTTTACGATCTTTCTCTACCTGAGACTCGAGACGAGTGTCATTCGATGTCATCGATGGCAATAGTCAAAATGCCAAAATGTAAGGTGAAATTTCGATAGCGTCTGCTATTGCCATTTTCCTATCGCTTACGCCACACTTTCGATAATAGAATATCACACGAGAACCGAGCATTAACATGTATCATGTAGCTACATTTTGAGAAAATCGAATCTGCAATGTTACATTACAGGTAATGCCCGTCATGTCAGGGAGGCAGAATTGTAATGTAATGCTCAAAATCGAATGTGAAATGTTACATTATAGGCGAACGCTCCAGGTGAGGGAGCACCTTTATACTTAGATTTTACCGCTAAAATCATTAACTAATTCGTTTAACCAACCAAAGTCTAAATCTATACTAATATTATAAAGCTGAAGAGTTTGTTTGTTTGTACGCGGTAATCTCAGGAACTACTGGTTGGAATTGCAAAATTCTTTTTGTGTTGGATAGCTCATTTATCGAGGAAGGTTATAGGCTATATAACATCACGCTACGACCAATAGGAGCGGAGCACAAAATAAACATGTAGCAAAAACGGGCAAAATTATTCCTTTTTGACAGCTTCCGTTGCGTGCGCTGCGTAAACGGTTTAAGTAACGCAACAATCATGTATGTAGAGTAGGTAAGGTAGATGGGTAGGTAGGTAACCAGGTGACGGGGGCGATGCCACGTGGGGCAGCTAGTCTTAACTAATACTAAGAGGTAAAAAAATTCGTTAGTTTGGAAGAATTAATCTCCGGAAATACTCATCCGAATACGTATATTCATTTATTGATAAAGAAATATTAGCGGCAGCTACTATTTCTGTAAGCCCAATAGATAAACTAGAAAATAACCATTACGCATCAATTTTACGCACTAACGTTACTCCTTTTAGGCGTATTAAAAACTAAAGATACAAAAAACATTCCTGCGGAATCCTGCGTAACGTGTCGTGTGTAGAATACCTACTGTTAGATATTTTTGAAAAGTTAATTAAAAAAATAAAAAAACCCGACTGCTTAAAAAGCAAACTATAAAGACGTAAACAATAAGAAAATCATGCTGTGCAGTCAGAGGATACATATTCGCGAGCTGACGGACCAAAACCAGATGTATCCTCCGACTGCACGGCATGATTTTCTTCTTGTTTACGTCTTTTTAGTTTGCTTTTTAAGAAGTCGGGTTTTTTGATTTTTTTAATTACCTTTTTTATAGTTTTTTGATTTTTTATAGAATTAGGTACATTTAAACATATATGTGTTATATATTTTTGAAATTGCCTCTTAAAATCCTTTCTTTTGATACCCCACACGATGGGATTGGAAGAAAAAAAAAATTGTATTTTCCAATTTTAATGTAGCCAGAGACACTCGCAGGATTAAGACGAATCGATTGACGTAAGAATCATCAAAATCGGCCAACGCATTTGGTCTCTAGAACGCCACATAGGAACAAACATACATACATACATAGACTGATAAACACATTACCCTCCCTCGGCAGTCGGGTAAAAAGGAAAATCTTTTACATACCGAATATTTAGTTGATGTATTATCTATTATTTAGCATGTAACTACTTGGGACGTAAAGCCAGTTATTAATTATGGCTCCTTATCGGGAGGGAGTAACTCAAGAGCTTATTTCTTCTCGAATTTAAAGAAGCGTACCCATGTATATTCGTATATAAGTACTTAGGTACTTTTACCTAACTATACCAAACAATTTCACTAGGTTCACACGTATTTTTGTGGTCCACGTAACTTCGTGAACATGACGAATGAAATAGGTGCGTCCCCGTAGCAGGTGAGTAATTAATTTAAACAAAAATTACTAATATATATACCTAACTAAGCCACACGAATTAGTCAATTATTTATATAGTTTACCTTTCTCTGTAGTGAATTGATTTGTGAATGCTGGGCACTTTGCCATGTCTTGTTAATAGGTAATTTATCAACTGCTTAGCGTAGTGTTCAAAGGCGGCAAGCTATAAGATTTAATAATTGCCCAGCGTCTAGTCATAATATGTAATTGTTAGGGTGTTACCACACCAATCGATCGATCGCCGACCGATGACATTAATCGACGGTTGTCAAAAATAAATTATATAATTCTATTTCGAATTTTGGATTAACAAAAAACATACCCACACGTATTTTTTTCAATAAAAATATACAATGACTAACTGTTCCCCGCGGCTTCGCTCCTGTGGACCACACCACAGGACCTGTTTTCGGGATTTAAAAAAAAGTTAATTAAAAAAATCAAAAAACCCGAGTGCATGAAAAGCGAACTAAAAAGACGTAAACAAGGAGAAAATCATGCTGTGCTGTCGGAGGATACATATTCGCGAGCTGGCTGAACAAAACCAGACGTATCCTCCGACTGCACAGCATGATTTTCTCCTTGTTTACGTCTTTTTAGTTCGCTTTTCAAGCAGTCGGGTTTTTTGATTTTTTTAATTAACTTTTTTTATTTATAACTTTTTAGTTATTTTTTTTTTATTATGTACATTTAAACATATAAGTGTTATATATTTTTGAAATCACCTCTTAAAATCCTTTATTTTGATACCCCACACGATAGGTTTGGAAGAAAAAAAAATTTGGGCCCCCACAATATGGCGCCCAAAAACCGCCATTTTCTTGTTTTCCAATTTTCATGTAGCCAGTGACACTCGCGGGGTTAAGACGAATCGATTGACGTAAGAACCATCACCAAAATCGGCCCACGCGTTTGGTCTCTAGAACGCCACATAGGAACAAACATACATACATACATTCATACATACATACATACATACATACTTACATACATACATAGACTGATAAACACATTACCCTCCTTCGGCAGTCGGGTAAAAATAGCCTATGTCACTTAGAAATAATGTAGCTTTCTAATCGAGAATTTTTTTTTTTAATCGGTCCAGTAGTTTCGGAGCCTATTCGGTACAAACAAAAAAACAAAAAAATCTTTTTCTTTATAATATTAAAAGTATAGATTAGTATAGATAAAGTTGTATTTGTTGCTTTATAAAATCAATAAAAATATATAATGATAAAAAGTGCATCAAAATTCGGGAGTAGGGGCCTTGTGAGGTCACTTCTAGGTAAAAAGTGTACCACGACGTGAGTGCGGTCACGTGAATGTTCAACGCGTAATTAGGTATATTTGTCGCGTAACCAAAAAAATACGTGGATATCTGTTTCATACCAAAATCTACCCTACCAATTGTGATAAGATAGATTTTTATGTGGAACAGTGAACGATGTCAACTCATCCATTCTACCATCGATCGAACGCTTTGATAGACGATTAGTGTGGAAACACCCTTATAATTATTTAGACGCGATGGGTTTACACCACAGCCATGTAATTTAAAATAAAGATAACCTGAACACAAAACATTGTGTTCAGGTTATCTTTAAAAAATAAAATACCCAATCTACGTATTTTTTATGGTGGTTGTTTCTTTATATCCGTAATAATACTAATTAACCTCGTCATATAATATTTCAAGTTCAAAATAGAGGATAAATTTATTTTTTCCTATATTTACGTTACGAGGCCAAATGAATGAAGTTATCCTCCCCCATTCATGCGAGTAGATAAACAACATACATAATATAAGTCCCGGCTGGTACCTACATACTTGTGTACACATCGCAAAACAGTTATGTGTCATCCATACAAATGTCAAACATGTATGCAGAATAGTAGGAAATCAGTGAGTAACTATCTTTTTATAGATTTAGGTACTCAAATGCATGTCTAAAAGTCTATTGTTTTGTGTGAGCTTTGAACTGAATAAAAAAAAATGGTCAATGGCTCTTAAGGCGCAGATACCCGAGTAGCTGATTTTAAAATGATAATCACGTCTAAACGGCGAGTCGTAATTTTTTGGATAAAAGATATGTTACATTAGACTATTTTCTTAATTATTTGATCTAAGAAATTTTTTAGTTTTATTCGTATAACATGGTGTAAATAATTTGTAAAGTTATGTCTAAAACGGACAACAACACGACAATCGCACCAAAACCGCTGTGCGTATTTGAATGAAATTGACACCATCTCAAAGACAATGTAATTATCTACATTTTAATCTGAGGCTTTTTTTTAAAGTCGTAGAATAATAAGAAAAGTACAAAAATCTATAAATTTTCGGTCGCGCTGGTGTGAAACGAGTGCGCGTTTTGTTCCCTCAAGATCGTTGGCGTTAGTCGTCGTCTTAAGGGCCTTCTACAGCTCCAGTGCCGTAAAGCGGTTACTTTTAAAAGCATACTCCTTAGTAACGGCTAGATTAAAAGGTTTGTAATTATTATTTTTTGTACATTATTTGTAAAAATGTTCTTTTTGTGTTGATATTTTTTCGCTACCTTTGGATACTCCACCAAAAAGGCTTGGATATTTATAAATATTTTACACAGAAACATTGATGGCTAGAATTTCTTCCTAACTGAAATAGCATATGTAAATCAAAGAATATTTTGTAAACAAAACTGCCCAAAGGAGGTTCTATAATGATATTCTGGCTCCGAGCGGGCGTACGGCCAGTACTGCGTTCACATTGGGGAATATTACGCCTTAATATGTAGAGTCAACATAGAACCATTATAAGTATATCGTAGGTTTTTTTGGCGGGAACGTGATGGCTGATGGCGTCTATGTTGCTTGTCTGTTTTATTTTTCTAAAATTGTGTTAAATTGAATATTAATAGCGTAATAATGGTGGTTTTTTATTCTAATAATATTAGTGAACGTGCACGAGTGTGGGCAAGTAAAACACAGCGGTAGAACATGAGTTTGTACATGTTGTCGACAAAACTCCGTAGAAGCTTTCAATAAAGTTACCGCCATTTTATTGGGGTCTAATTAGGACATTGGACTAAAATCTAAAGAAACTAGAACTTCTATTCTAAACGTGACACTGGCTAAATGCACAAACCGTGCGAAGCCATAATAAAAAAAAAGAAAAGTGTATTGTAAATTGTTTTATAATAACATGACTCAAATTATAGTTAGTTCTTCCTTTTAATATTAGAAGATGGTATCAAACCAGTTCTCCATTCTCCTCTTATCCCCTGTTTTTTTTTCTGGGGTAACCTTCTAAAGGCGCCTGAAGTTTTTAAATACATTGCGGGATTTTTACCTCACTAAAAATCATCACAGTAATGCACCATGCACATGGACCACCGTGACCTTTTAGGAGTCCATCCCTGAACCTCCTCTGTGCAACGCCTGTTACATAATACATCCCTGAGGATACTTATTGTCTCATCTTCTCCTACACACGAAACTCTTTTGCGCACTATACCTCCGTACTCGTAAATCAAAGGTCACAATACTATTGAACTTGGCACTGCGCAATCTGCACTTGAAAAGTGAATTGAATTGATTGTTTATAAAACTGTTATCTATTGCTATCAAAGTTCAGGCTAGGGAAGCACCGCAGCTGTTTAAAAATACGTGGGTAATATACTAAATGCAAAAATAATGAGTCATCTTACTACATTGTGGAAATCACACTAATATTACAAAGGCGAAAGTCTGTGGGTGTGTATGTTTGTTACTTCTTCACGCCCAAACGGCTGGACGGTTCTGGATGAAATTTGACACAGAGATAGATTATAGTCAGGAATAGCACATAGGATACTTTTTATCCCGGGAATATGTTCCCTCGAGATAATTTTCGACTTTCACGCCGGCGAAGCCGCTGGAAGAAACTAGTTTGATGAATAAAATGAACACGTACTAATAAATAGAGGCTTTATAAGGAACATAAACCATATAAATCTATATAATAAATGCAAAAATAATGAGTCATCTTACAACAATGTGGAACTCTCGCGCAGATTTGATGATTAAAGTGAACATAATACTAAATACAGGCTTTATAAGAATCATAAACCATATAAATCTAAATTTAGTCTTGTTATTTTTATTTTTTTTTCCTTTGTATAGATTCTTTTACCGATTGTTTTGTGAATGTGTGAACATTGTAGGCCTTCAAGATTTCTAGACGCTTGTTAACATTTGTTAATTCTTTATCTCGTTTATATAAACTTTTTTTTTTTAGTTTCTTTCGTCTTATTGTCGGGCCTACGTTGTCCTCCCATATCTAAGCACTAATGCTGTAACATGGAAATATTGTAAAAACAAACCAATATTTTTAAAAGAGTAACCGTGGAGTTTCTTGCCGGTTCTTCTCCACAGGAAACGGCCAACCCGAACCGTGCACCTTTTGTCGACGTTTTATAAGTGCCCATGTAGGCCTATGTGAAATAAAAACACATTTGATTTGATCTACTTAAAGCTTCGGTAAATGTATATTAATGTAATTAATTCTGGTTATTATAAAACACGTTATAAAAACATGTAAAATTGATAACAATCAAACGCAATATATCTGAATACATAACTTGGTTGTATTTTATTTTCGACAAAAAAAATTTAAGTAAACTAAAAACCATAAAAATAGAAATACATTTTAATCGTCGTATCATTACGCCCATTTTTTTTTTCTCTTTCGGCTCGCGTTTGACCACTATCTCGCCTGATGTAAAGCTATGATGCAGTCTACGGTGAAGCACGCTTACCTGGAAGAAAACTAGAATACCTACCTTTTCTATGCATTCCGACCGTAACCGCGTTTTAGGTCTTGTCAACGTCATAAGTGGTCAATAGTGGGTTATGTGAAATGGTTTTTTTTCATATCTATACAGCCATGACAATTTTTGGCCCCGAGCCGTGGCCATAATTAACATAATGTGGATCACCTCAAATGAGGCATTTGATTATGTTAAGTACCTTGACTCATTTTTTATCTGTGACGTATTTATAAAATCAGAGAATCCGTTTGTGAATCTCCATTCTTGTTTAGAATTTATCTTTGAATGGAATGGTATTTTACATTTCTCAAAATTTTTATGACGCACTCTGTATTATCCCATCAGGTTATTTTACTGCAACTTTGATGTCCCCTTATTAATTCTGTTTCTAAATCTGCCACCTAATCTGTAATCTGCTGTTTTGCCAGCTGGGTACTATTTTCTAAGATAGTAAGTTTCATAGATCATATAAGAACATGGCCTATGCCCATTTTCTGAAACAAACATTAATAACAAAATTATTTCATCATTACTGCTCTCAAAACGGTGAAGGAAAACATCGTGAGGAAACTGGCATGTTTTAGAACTAAAAATTCGAAGACATGTGACAGTCACCAAGATGCACTGGATCCGCGTGGTGGATTACGGCCCATTCCCTCTCACAGAGAGAAGGCCTGCACGCACAACGGACAAAAGCGAGTCTAAGTGCGGCAAAGGGGTCCATCTGTCCTATCCTAACTTAAAATAAGCAGCGTAAACTGTCAAGTATCAATTCACGGTCGCTTACTTCAGCTAAATCAGGCTGTTCTGTAAGATTAGTAACTTATTCTTCATATTACTTTTCGGTTTCAAAGAAATTGCCAGTTAAAAGCTTAGTCACGCTATGTTTTTGAAGACCAATGAAGTCCAGTCATCATGACTTTATAGGTACTAAAATTTGGAGCCATTTTTTCACTAAACAGCAATTCAGTATGCTTGTCATATATTCTACTATTTATAAATGTTTAAGAACAACCAATGAGGATCGAGTATCGAGCATAAAATATGACGTCATCACGGCAAACCACGCCCCACAGAGTCCTGTAGGTATTACTTATTGATAAGTTCTAGAGACAATACCTACTGTACGTACTTTTATATATAGCTAAACTAGCACTACTTGAATGCACCACTATATGAATATCTATTTGACATCATTGAATACTTGTCTGACTATTTGAAGGTTGAAATAGAAGTGTTTTTTGTTTAATGTGAAATTTTGGCTCATTGTCTTGTAATTATTTATAAGTTAGTTTGTTTATACGTGTAGTGGTGCTTGTTGGCAATCACGATTTAACACAATGTAAATATTGTTTGGAATAAATAAATACAAATACTACAACAGCGGTTTCGCTTACCTGAAGTTCAAAATGTATCACTCGGTCACATACTAACGTTTTAAAAAAGTATACCTACTGCCTATGTGCTGCCCTATTCCAAAGCCGCATTATCCAAATCTGTTCAGCCTTTGTATAGTTGAGTGATTCATTAACGAACATCTTATGTTCATATTTATGTAGGAAGGATAGAACCCCGTCATACAATATCATTTGGTAGTGTATGACGGGAACCGGGAAATACATATTTTATATTGTCCAGCAGTGGTTGCTAAGCAACGTTATCCTCTTCTATATTGGTACGATCGGCTTCCTTCCTTCGATTCGACTGGTCCTATGATTCCCACATCTATCGGAAATCTGAGCCAATGACACTAGTCAACTCTAAAATTCATAGTTTTGTAGGACAAGGCTTACAACTACAGGACAGCATAGCTGGATTCTGAGGTAAGTTTGAGGGCAATTAATCCCGTCTCAACAGAAGCAAATCTAGGTTACTACTAGGCAAGCGTGCTCCATCGTAGACCACATCTTCGCTTACCATCAGGTGAGATAGTGGTCAAGCGCGAGCCTATAATTGATAAAAAAAAAAAAAAAAATTTTTGTATACAATTCGACGACGACAAGTCGTCAGATTTATTTCAAACTACATAATTATTAACATTTATCACAAATCCACGTGTTTACCTATTTGAGATGAATGCACATCAATTATTATAAACTAAGGCCATTAAAATGTCAAGTACTTGCAAAAACTATCAAAGTACTCAGGGGAACAACCGGCAATGTTGCATCTATTCGTACCAAACAACGAGTTTGTAAAAAATATCATTATATTATGCTTAATCCGGTTCCACCGTAAAAAATCGGTTACTGACTTTAGTCAAATTATGCTCAGTCAATTGAGTTCTATATTTAAATTCTTGTAGCCGAAAAAAAGTATCTCAGAATCAGAATCTTAAATCATTTATTTATCTCATCTCTGATTAAATTTTAGCTTAAGAAGTTTACCTATTTGAGATGAATGCACATCAATTATTATAAACTAAGGCCATTAAAATGTCAAGTACTTGCAAAAACTATCAAAGTACTCAGGGGAACAACCGGCAATGTTGCATCTATTCGTACCAAACAACGAGTTTGTAAAAAATATCATTATATTATGCTTAATCCGGTTCCACCGTAAAAAATCGGTTACTGACTTTAGTCAAATTATGCTCAGTCAATTGAGTTCTATATTTAAATTCTTGTAGCCGAAAAAAAGTATCTCAGAATCAGAATCTTAAATCATTTATTTATCTCATCTCTGATTAAATTTTAGCTTAAGAAGATTAAATTTTAACCTTTTATCTCTAGGTAGTAACTATAGAAAATTCTAGATAAAGTACCATTCTATCTGTATTAATGATTCTCTTATTGGATATCAACCAAATCGGTACCGCGTTGTACGGCACGGTAATTTGGTACGGTAGTTGGTTTTATGGGGTGAACACACCGAACTGGCAACGCCCCGGAAACATTTTTAGACGACGTACTTGTAAGGGAAGATATGGAGAATGAGAAATAAGTAATTACCTACTTTTTCATAACATTCTCCTTGCACAATCTTCTTAATCAAGCAATTAAAAGATACATTCATCTCTGTCAACAAAAAATAGTTTCTGTAGGTTACCCTAAAAAATTTTGACTTAAAATTATGTTAATTTGTTCCCAATAAGTGACGAAATGCATTTTGTCTTGATACTAGTTACAGAACCCATTTTATTTTTATTTATTTATTTATTTATTGGCCTATCTACAATTGTTACACTAATAACAAACTTATAATACAAGCAATAATATAAACTAAGTGTACAATTTAATGCGATAGACACAGCATGCAAAAACAAAATTATAACAGACAGTAATTACAATAATAGTGCAGAAATAACACTCATAAACAGTGAAGTCTTTAGAAAACAATACAGTCGAACATATTTTTTATGTAGGTATACAAAAAAGGAAATTAAAAAAACAAAAACAGTAGAACCCATTCAACCCGAATCTCTTCAAAGTTAGAGTGAGCAGGCTTCTTCTGGGTAAGCTCACTCCATCGTCGACTCTGTCTGTGTCACCTCTGACCTAGACTAGAGTCAAGAGCAAACCCAAAATCCAATCCCACTAGTTATCAAAATCACGTTATGTTCTTTGACTATTCTTGTTAAGGTGTATATTGACATAAGTTTTGTTGCTGTACAATCGGTACAAATAAAAAAAATAAATAAAGTGGTTGTTCTCCTTTCAAGGTTGCGAGATTTACATGAGCTATTAAATATCACTTGTTCAATGAGGTCAATCCCAAATATTTTAGACTTTTTACAACCGTTACTAAAAGGGGACTGGTCCGTGCTATAAATAAATAATGTTTATATTTGTTGTTATCGTTTTAATAACCTCAAAATAACCTTTGAAAAAAAACATTTTTATTTAGGTAACTGTTTTTGTTATATTTCTGTTAACATTTTGCAGACGTGTAAGTTCAATGCAACGATGTTGCCTTATTATTTCCTTCAGATAAACCAAAAAGGTTAAAACATGAAAAGGCCGAAGTGAATTGTCAGTTTTTTACATTTTAGGGGTTTAATAAAAACTAAACTTTAACTGGTTGTTTGGTAAACAAGTGATCATATCAGATAGGTTGTTTAACCTCTGGTTTCTAAACTTGACTAAATCACCTGTTTTGGCAATTGACCTGCCATTTTATCATCACTGGTTAAATATAAACGTACCTTCTAAACAATAGACCGCACATTATAATAAACCAGTATAAGCTGATCTTAAATTCTTTTGAAACTTCGTACTGCTAGGCCGGGAACCGATCACTTTACCGAATATTTTTTGACCGAACTTCATTTTACCGAAAACTATTGACCGACGTCTTTTTTGCTATATGCATTATTTGACATATTTTCAAATCATCGAAGTACGAGTATCATGTGGCATATGTTTTATTTTACCGAAGTACATTTCACCGATTTACAAAATAACTTTTTGCTTTTGGCCGAAGCCTCTTTTGAACTTTTTTTACTTGCCATATTTTCATCAAACCGAAACAACATTATAGGGAATATTATTTAATCACAAATATATAGCCGGTTACTTGGTAGCATTTTCAATTTAAAATTGAAATAGTTTCATAAAAAGTAAATATGTTGTGCAACAAAATTTAGAGACAGAAACGAATCGCTGCAAAATCGACTTCACGCAGTCTTGTCTGTGTTCACGTATTTCTTTTTTTCATGCAAATGCTTTATTAATAGCTGTCATGCACTACACATTCTTATTAATTAATTATTTCAAAGAATTTTTCCAAGAGCAAGCGAAGCGAGCTCGGAAATTTAGGGCACCCCGACTTTAGGTTATTTTAGACCCAGTACAGACAGAAATAGGAGCCCCGCCGAGCGGGGCTCCGCCGAATTTACTTTTTTCGGTTCGCTGTTTTAAACATTTGTATTCGCCCACTGTTTCTCTCTCACTTAGTATTTTGATATGCGTATAAAAATAAATATTTCGAACAAATGTTATTTCAGCTAAGTGTAACTTCGGTAAAAAGTTTATCGACCGAAACGACCGAAACGGTCGTTTAACGACCGTAACGAAAAAAATCGAATTGATAATAGGTCAACTGAGACAGTGGCAGACGTGACTTAGATGAAGTAAAAAAAAACGAAACGATAATAGTTGAAAAGTTTTAGGTGAAATGAAATTCGGTCAAATGTTGTTCGAACTTATGATAGGTAACCTGCTAGGCCAGCTCATGTTCAAGAGTTGCCAGAGTCGTGTTGTCTACTATCTCTGCTCTATCTGCAACAAGCGTATTTTGATGCTGTTTATTAACCCAAAACTTCACTTTGTCCTTAGTTTCTGCGTTGGCAGTGAGGGTGGTGCTTATGAGGGCCGCGGCTGGGACACGCAGGGCATCCACGCTACCGTCGCAAACAGACATAGCATCGGCATCTGTCTTATTGGAGACTGGAGAGGTAAGGAAATACATATTATTATCGTTCACCTTAAATCGATTACAACTAAAGGATAGAGTGGTGACTATGGGCTCGTTCACACAGAACATCTGTATTTCCAGGATCGTTTTAACGGATTCATCGTTACTGGAGGAGACGTTCACACCGCATTTACAGTAACGTTTTAACGGATCCGTCGCTACTGAGGGTAATCTGGAATACTGTCATGTGAGTGAACTCGCTCATACAACTATATACGTCAGCACCGAATAAAAACTTATAGAAAGAAAGAAAGAAAATATATTTATATATTATACGGTATAGAGGACCTGTAAAATGGACATCTGTGTGAACGAGCACTAAGTCTTGAAATGAACCGAGAATTAAACAACAGCTAGACTATTCTCTCATAAGAAAAATCCTAAACTACATGGGTAGTAGAAGTTCTAAAGAACCACGTCTTCGATTACAGATTATAAAAAAACTGCTTTCGCAGATTTACTAGCATTTCCATATCCAACCTAACAGTCTTATATAGCCATATCATCCAGCAGAAGAAACCATCAAGTCCTAATTTAAATTCTATCCAGCACATTAACGACACGTTCATTATATTTCCAGTCGAAACACCAACACCAGAACAGCTAGAAACCACCAAAGCACTCATCGCAGAAGGAGTCAAACTAGGCAAGATCAGCCCCGACTACAAACTGATCGGGCACAATCAGGTCAGCGCCACTGAATGTCCCGGAGGAGCACTAACTGCTGAGTTCTCGACTTGGGACCACTACGCACCTGGAAAACCTAGCTTCGTTTTCAGTGTGCCTGTTGTGCCTGCTGAATCGACAACAGAACTTTTAGTACAATAAATACTGTTCGAAAGCTTGAAGATGTCGTTTATATTTATTTTCTCACAAAATATAATATAATATAATATAATATAATATAATATAATATAATATAATATAATATAATATAATATAATATAATATAATATAATATAATATAATATAATATAATATAATATAATATAATATAATATAATATAATATAATATAATATAATATAATATAATATAATATAATATAATATAATATAATATAATATAATATAATATAATACAATACAATAAAATATGTGAAAAATCGGTTTAATCTGTAATTTAAATATCGTGTTTCTTCGACTGAACTATGGTTACCTAGTTAGTACTTATTTGTCATGAACGATATTTGCTTTTGGACCTCGATTGATTTCATACATGATTTATGATTGACCTTTGCTCAAAAATATGACCTTGAGAGGTACGCTACAAAACTGCATCAGTGAATGAAAAAAAAAGTGAATCTTATATTTTTTTAGTTATTGTCAAACTTATCACAACAGATAAAAATCAATTTTAAAGAATTGTTAAGAATCTTATTCATTTTTGGTTACGATTTTTTATAAAAAAATACAAAACAAAACTACGATGTTGTTTTATTTTTTGTCCAATATTGTAGAGTCTGTGGTTAGCCGCAAACCACAAAATGGACGATGAACAACTAAGTTACGAAGGTATTTAAAAATCGAGCAAACACGGTTTGGTTTTCCATCGTTATGTAAGCCGTTTATTGATTTCTTAATTTTATTATCCGAAATCAATTTTATTATACTCAAAAACAGTTTGCGATGCAGTGGTTGTATGACATGGGTTCAAACTCAGGTTGATACATACATTTTCTAACTTATTTCATCACCATTGCTCTCAAGACATTGCAGAAAAACAGAAGTCGTCGAACAAAAATTCGATGATATTTACCAACCAACACGCACTGGACGTACGTGATGTATTACGGCCTACTTAATCTCACAGAGAGGAGATCTTTGTCCTTGCAGTAGGATCATGATCGGCTGATTATGGACCTAAGCAGTTTGCATTTTCTTACCCCAAACCCCTCGATTATCACACGCACCTAATAGCAGCCATTCCAATCAGCAGTACCTAATTATTCTGTCTCATGGAAAAGTTATACACCATACTAGCCATAACGACTGCAATGACATGACACATGTGTTACAGAAGTGCATTAAACTGTCCTATCTGACATCATAGTCATTATCTATAAAGACTAAAACGCTTCCGGTCGGTCATTTGTCATTTTAGTGGCCACATGCCTAGCGAGCAAATTAAACTAGATGATTAGGTAGTTTATGGAAATGAAGTAGGAAATGTTCCAGTTCACACATACACACAGAAAAGACAGACAGACATAGAAGATAACGAAAAAAAACCGGCCAAGTGCGAGTCGGACTCGCACACGAAGGGTTCCGTACCATTATCGCAAAACACTGCAAAAGAATCACGTTTGTTGTATGGGAGCCCCCCTTAATTTATTTTATTTTAATTTAATAATAATTATTTCTTGAAGTAAATATACAACTAAACATTCTGTGAATATTTCAAGCGTCTACCTGTAGCCGTTATTAATATCGAGCAAAAAACGGC
Source organism: Anorthoa munda (assembly GCA_945859665.1). Lineage (NCBI taxonomy): Eukaryota > Metazoa > Arthropoda > Insecta > Lepidoptera > Noctuidae > Anorthoa > Anorthoa munda. The sequence continues at coordinate 13,297,917 of OX243904.1, forward strand.
AAAAATAGCACGTTTGTTGTATGGGAGCCCCCCATAAATATTTATTTCATACTGTTTTTAGTATTTGTTTTTATAGCTGCAACAGAAATACATCATCTGTGAAAATTTCAACTGTCTAGCTATCACGGTTCATGAGATACAGCCTGGTGACAGACGGACAGACAGACAGACAGACAGACGGATCGCGAAGTCTTAGTAATAGGGTCCCGTTTTTACCCTTTGGGTACGGAACCCTAAAAACTAAAAAAAAAACAAAAGATATCAAACAGAAAAAAAAACATTCAAAATAATCAATCAAATTAGACCAATAATTGGTCTTATATACAAGAAAATATGTAAATAAGAGGCAGTCTGCAAGTGGCACCGGTGATTGAAAAGTTATGTGGAAATCGGTTGTCGTTTTATAAAACGAAGGAATAATGAAATTATCGTAAAGAAGGTAAAATACAAAGAAACAATAGATGTAGTGCGTGAATGATGATAAATGTCTAGCAAGGGGATGACTAGGTACTGTTTTAGTTACTTTCACAGCATTGTGTCATACGGTATTTTGCTGTGGGGTCGGGCGGCTCACATTTAATCCATATTTATATTGCAAAAGAGAACTGTCAGAGTAATTTAAAAGTTAAGTCACCGATAATCTCTGGCACTATTTAAAAAGATTAATTTTATGACAGTTTCTTACCAATTAATTTATGAAATTATTATGTATGTAAGGAAAAATATACATCTCTTTAGTAAAGTTAGTGATAGACACAATTATTGTAATACTATATTCCATTTGAAATAACCTTAGAAATTTTAAAAAAAACCTTTTTTACAGTCCATTCAACCGATTTTGAGTTCTATTCCGTAAACATAAAACTAACATTAAAAGCATAAACCTGTTACCAATACCAACTGTTTACTACAGCTGCCATTTGTCATAATAATATCATCAACGCAATAGAAGTCAAAATCGGTTGAACGGGCTGCAAAATGTGATTATTTGAATGTCTAATGTGATCTCAAATGGAGTATAGAGATAAAGATAAGTTAGATCAACCATCTTATATATTATATTATAGCTAAAGTACACATATCTTTCACGGGGTACTGTGTTAAATTCTATAACAAAATACCTTGTGATATATTAAAACTAAATGAGAGAAGTTTTTTTTTTGATAAAAGCACACTTTGTAATCATTAGAAGCTACTGTTGATCCTTCAAAATATTGATTATGTTAGTTCTAAAGGTATATCTGCTTACAAATAATATGTCAATTGCACAAAATTGTTTATTGTATGTATCGACTAGACGGCGTAGTAATAATTGGAAAGGGTGTGGCTTATTCATGCCTTTGATTGGCTTTACCTTACTTAGAGAATGTGCATCCAAGGCTAGGTATAACCACATTGTAAAAGGATTGGCAGAACCGGTATTCTTACAGCGTCAGGAGGGAGAGTAGGCATTGTACCTATAGAGTAACTAAATATGCTAGTTATACGTTAAGGCCATGTAAAATGTGCGAGGCTAGGTGTCATTTAACAGGCGAGTACCTTCCCGCAGGGTCCAACCTTCCGTGGTCTACTTGGAAAGCCCTGAACCGCCTCAGAACCCAAGTAGCAAGGTGTAACTCCAACCTCGCTAAATGGGGCTACCTCGTCGGAACAGCAGCAGGGTGTGCATGTAGTGCCGAGTAGAAAACCATGCCCTACCTCCTGTCCTGTTCTCTGTGCCTCAAAACATGCAACCAGGGTGGTCAGTCCGCTGGGGGATTTCCGAACCATTATCGCAAAACACTGCAAAAGAATCACGTTTGTTGTATGGGAGCCCCCCTTAATTTATTTTATTTAAATTTAATAATTATTATTTTTTGAAGTAAATATACAACTAAACATTCTGTGAATATTTCAAGCGTCTACCTGTAGCCGTTATTAATATCGAGCAAAAAACGGCAAAAATATCACGTTTGTTGTATGGGAGACCCCCATAAATATTTATTTTATACTGTTTTTAGTATTTGTTGTTATAGCGGCAACAGAAATACATCATCTGTGAAAATTTCAACTGTCTAGCTATCACGGTTCATGAGATACAGCCTGGTGACAGACGGACAGACAGACAGACAGACGCATCGCGAAGTCTTAGAAATAGGTCCCTTTGGTTACGGAACCCTAAAAACTAAAAAAAAAAACCAAAGGTATCAAACAGAAAAAAAAACATTCAAAATAATCAATCAAATTAGACCAATTATATACAAGAAAATATGTAAATAAGAGGCAGTCTGCAAGTGGCACCGGTGATTGAAAAGTTATAAGGAAATCGGTTGTCGTTTTATAAAACGAAGGAATAAAGAAAATATCGTAAAGAAGGTAAAATACAAAGAAACAATAGATGTAGTGCGTGAATGATGATAAATGTCTAGCAAGGGGATGACTAGGTATAGTCCCCGGCATGTAACTTGGCAAGGTTTTGGCATAGTGGGGGTTAGTTCGCGCATAGTGAGCGAACTGACCAACCACCGTATAGTACGAACGGAACGTGGAAGCAACGCGATTGGTCAGTCGATCCATGTGTCAACTGACTAACCAATCGCGCGCTCGGAACGGTGCTAAACGCTCCCCGCGTCCCGCTACGTAACCAAAGAGACCTAAAAAATAACTTTTGCGCATCTAACGACTCTTGCCAAGTTACGTGCCGATAACTATACTGTTTTAGTTACTTTCACAGCATTGTGTCATACGGTATTTTGCTGTGGGGTCGGGCGGCTCACATTTAATCCATATTTATATTGCAAAAGAGAACTGTCAGAGTAATTTAAAAGTTAAGTCACCGATAATCTCTGGCACTATTTAAAAAGATTAATTTTATGACAGTTTCTTACCAATTCATTTATGAAATTATTATGTATGTAAGGAAAAATATACATCTCTTTAGTAAAGTTAGTGATAGACACAATTACCTTAGAAATTCAAAAAAACCTTTTTTACAGTACATTCAACCGATTTTGAGTTCTATTCCGTAAACATAAAGCTGACAATAAAAGCATAAACCAATACTACTTGTACTATTATTAATTCTGTGCCAATACCAACTATTCACTACGGCTGCCATTTGTCATATAATATCACCAAGGCAAAATAAGTCAAAATCGGCTGAACGGGCTGCAAAATGGGATTATTTAAATATCTAATGTTATCTTAAATGGAGTATAGAAGTAAAGATATGTTAGATCTACCATCTTTTATAATAAAGCTAAAGTACACACATCTTTCATGGGGTACTGTTTTAAATTCTATAACAAAATACCTTGTGATACAATAAAACTAAATGAAGGAAGTTTTTTTTTTGGTAAAAGCACACCTTGTAAACAAGTATATAACAAATTATATTCAAGATAAGAATGCTTTCTCCGATCTTGATAGTAGTGGGTGTTACATGGGCATTCATCATGACCTTGGTTTTGTCCATGTTCATTTTAAGACCCTTTTTACTGAGGTCATCGAGCATTTTACTGAGGCTCTCCATGGTCTCAGCCATGACCACTATGTCGTCGGCAAACCAAAGGTGAGTGATGTACACGCCATTAACGTTGATGCCAAGCGCTTTCCAATCCAGAACTTTTAAGACATCCTCCAGCGCAGCAGTGAACAGTTTCAGCGAAATGACGTCTCTCTGTCTCACGCCGCGCTGGAGAATGATTGGTTTCGAGGTCTGATCCTGAAGACGGACTGACATGGTGACGTTTTTGTACAAACACTTCAACACCTCAATGTACCGGTAGTCGATCTGGCACCGTTAGAGAGACTGCAGTACAGCCCAAGTCTCGATCGAATCGAAGGCTTTCTCGTAGTCCACAAACGCTAAACAGAGAGGCAAGTTATACTCTTCGGTCTTCTGTATGACCTGCCGCAGCGTATGTATGTGGTCTACGGTGCTAAAGCCTTTTCGGAATCCGGCTTGTTCGGGAGGCTGGAAATCGTCAAACCTGCGCGCGAGACGATTCGTGATGACTCTTGAAAACAACTTGTAGACATGGCAAAGAATCTAAAAAGATCGGATACTCTATACTCGAAGTTGTAGATGATTATGTCTACCTGGGACAAACGGTCCAGTTGGGTAGGTCCAACTTCGAGAAAGAGGTCAACCGTCGAATCCGACTCGGCTGGGCGGCTTTCGGGAAGTTGCTTGGTATATTCTCGTCCAATTTACCGCAATGTCTCAAGACAAAAGTCTATGACCAGTGTGTGTTGCCAGTGATCACCTATGTGACCGAGACGTGGTCGCTCACAATGGGCCTTATCAGAAAGCTTAAAGTCACCCAAAGGGCAATGGAGAAGGCTATGCTCGGAATTTCCGAACCGGAAGACGATATGTTGGAAGGCCTAGCTCCCACTAGGTGGGCCGATGACCTGGTTTAGGTTGCGGGAAGGCGTTGGATGCGAGACGCACGGGATCGGTCAATGTGGCGACGCCTGGGGGAGGCCTATATCCAGCAGTGGACGTCTTTTGGCTGAAATGATGATGATGATGATGATGAAGAATGCTTGGAAGCATGCTGGTCCGGCTTCATAGGGCAATCTTTAGTGTAGACAAATTAAAAATTTGTTAATTTGTATACCTACCTATTCATAGTTATTGTATTCCGTATTTTGTTTAAGAAACTGACTCACACTGTTCCGTTGTTGGTTGAATTAGGTATTTTACCTATGTTTGCAATATTTGTAAGTATGTGAGAACCATGTTCCTATTTATCAAACGAATGAATTTACCTGTTATGTAGTAGTAATAATAATAATTGTCTGTGGTGACTTTAATATTAATATTTTAGAAGATAATTCGGAAAGCAGTAGGTTATTAAATCTCTTTAAATCACTTAATTTGACACATGTGTTTATGGAACCAACCCGAACTACATTGATTACTGCTGCATTTTGTTGCTGCGACTACTTAGACAAAGCCATTATAAATTATCTGCCTTCGGGTCATAGTGGGCTACTGGTAATCTTTGAGACAAATATACTGTCTATCTACTAATATATTATCACGCCGACGCGCTTAAACATGAGGCGTAACTGGCTTGGAGCAACGCTCGATCGCGCAAATCGAGTGACGTGGGTCAGAAGAAGAAGGCCTTCAACAGGGCTGCCAAGTCCTGCAAGATGGTGTTGAGAGGGGCTCGGTTCGACCACATTGGTCGAATAGGGACCAAACTTGCTTCTTACCCAGCAGGTAGTAAAGCGTTTTGGTCCCTGGCTAAGTCGGTCGAGTCGAACTTCTATCGTCCCTCATTACCACCACTGCTGAAACCCGACGGGTCGCTGGCCCACTCCGCTGAGGAGAAGGCAAATCTATTTGCCTCTCTTTTTGCGGAATTTTTACGGCTGAATCCTGGTGACGCGCGACCTCCTTCTCCTGATGGATGCCAGACGAGCATGTCGGTCATTCGCATCCATCAAAAGGACGTCCATGGTGCTGCGGAACCTCGACGTGAACAAGGCTAGCGGCCCTGATGGAATACCAGCAGTGGTTCTTATAACCTGAGCGCCTGAATTGTCTCCGATCTTGACGAGCCTATTCCGCCTTTCGTATGTGACTGGAAAAGTGCCGAATGTATGGAAGCAAGCTAACGTACAGCCCGTGCCCAAGAAGGGCAGTCGAGCTGACCCGGCCAACAGCAGACCCATCTCTGTAACGCTCATACTATGTAAGAGTATGAGCGTTTCGAGCGTGTATTTAACACGAAGCTCCTGGCATACCTAGAAACTAACGAGATCCTTAATGATCGCCAATACGGCTTCCGCCGAAATCGGTCTACTGGGGATCTTCTAGCGTATGCCATTCACATATGGAGTGAGGCCATCGATAATCACAGGGAAGCGGTTGCCGTCTCCCTCGACATCTCGAAGTCTTTTGATAGGGTCTGGCATGAAAGCCTTATTAGTAAGCTTCCCTCATTCGTTCTGCCCGGTGGTCTATGTGATTGGATTGCAGACTTCCTGAGAGATCAGTCCATTCAAGTGGTTATCGATGGCTGCTCATCGGACCAATTGGTTTTTAATGACGGGGTCCCTCAGGGGTCGGTGCTCTCAGCAAAATTATTCTGTCTGCACATTAACGATCTGCTAAAACCTTTGGGTAAGCAGACGACAGCACTGTTGCTGAGATATAATTGTCCAACGCATGGGCAACTGGGCCGCAGATCCGGTCTCTCCGTGAGGCCATGGAATGGCCATGGCGTTTGAACCTGACCTTGCAGGCAGTCTCCGAATGGGGCGATGCCAATCTGTTCAGGTTAAATGCTGCTAAAGCCCAGGCCTGTCTTTTTTCCGCTAAAAAGAGTCAATTTGAACCGGCTCCAATTTGCCGAGATGTGAACGTGCCAATAACGGACCATCTTGAGCTTCTTGGCGTTACGTTAACATCTCAATTCTGGCCCTTACGTTGAAGCAAAGGCTCAGTTAGCTGCTAAAAAGTTGGGGATCCATGTAAAGGTGAGAAGGTACTTCACGCCGGATCAGCTCCTCTATTTGTATCAAGCGCAAGTACGATCATGCAGGGAGTACTGTCCTCATCTCTGGTACGGATCTGCCAAATATCAGCTTGACTCACTGGAGTCGATCGAAAAGTGGGCCAAGAGGCTCATCGGTGATGAGGCACTGGTCAAGTCAAAGCTTCAGCCTTGAACACCGACGCAGAGTTGCCACCTTGTCGGTTTTTTATCGGTTACATTTCGGGGAGTATGCGTTAGAATTGCACGATCTAATTCCGCCTATCCCGTTTCATCATCGGACTACCAGACGTACGGCGATGGGCCATCGGTACATGGTCACAGTAAAAATATACTATCAGTATGGAAACTACCTACAAACGCTCGAAACGGCACACTCACACAAACATACGCACCGACGAGACCACTCGGGCACTACTGCGGTGCTGTCAGTACTGAGCACCGCGACGCGACGAGTGGTCTCGTATGTCTGTGTGAATGTGCCCGTTTCGTAGCGTTTGTAGGTAGTTTCCAAAGTTTTTGTATATTTTAACTGTGACATGGTGGACATACCATACGCACAAAACAATTTGGAAACACTTTTATTATGCGTACAGCTAAGGAGTGGAATTCCATGCCGGAGTCTGTGATTCCCGACAGCTACAATCTAGGAATCTTTAAGTCAAGAGTGGATAGGTTATTTCTAGGCAAACTTGTCTCACCGTCGACCACATCATCGCTTACCAACAGGTGAGATAGTGGTCAAGCGCAAGCATAACAAACAAATAAAAAATGGTGTTTCTTGTCCGTTCTTCTCCATAACAAGCTACTTTTCCGAATGGACGGTAGGATCAATTATTATTATTTGTAAATTTAAATTGTTGACGTTCAAAAGTGCCGCATAATGGCCTAGTTGAAATAAATATGTTTGATTTTGACTTTGAGATGTAGGCTAATGCCATTTGTAACGAAGTATACTATTCCGAATGCGGTCTGTGATCTTTACTCCGAGAATACTTCGTTCCATTGCTCGCTGGCAGACCCCGAGTGCGGACTTTGGACGTTTCGTTAAGGCGTATATATGTCAGATTTAAGTAATTAATGTATATTTGTGAGAAAACTTTACAAATTGTTGAATCCATGATCACTAATTCGTTAATCAAGCTGAAGGTGAATTAACATCGTAATTAACACTTATATGATTAAAAGAGGACTTTGCCATTTTGACGCATCACAATTGCGCCACTTGGTAAATTATTTTAGGTAATATAAAAACCAGTGTAAATTAAAACATAAATTTAAATGCAAAAGCGCACGAAGTGAGCTTGACAATTTAAAAACCTTGCCTCAGATAGGTTTTGATGTGAACGAGTGAGAACGTCGAACGTGTGGTTGTGGTTAGCGAGAACTGGAAAATTTATGCACATCGCCTCGGTTAGGGTTTTTTTTTACTATCATATAAATGAATGTATTCTGAGGCTTCTTCTATATTTGTATTCATAGGAGTTTCAGTGTCGACTCATGCAAAAAATCGATCGAAAGTTGTTAGCACCCTGCCTCGAATAGGTAAGGTATTTTTTTGACAAACAAGAAGACGGGGCGATTTCCTCTTTCGATAGGGGCCCACTATAGCTAGAGCGTCGTTATCTGACAAAATCATATTTTGAATTATAGACAAAAAACAAAAAAACCGCGATATCGTAAAAATCTACAGTTTCCAGAGTCAAAAAATAGATCTAATTGCGGGGTAATTTTTAATTGGCAAATTGTTTGTTTAAATTAATTACTGAATCCTAGCTTTGGCAATTTTGCGCCCCCTTTCGATAGGCGCCTAGGGCACGTACTGTCAGTACGTACAATGAAAATATTTTTAAAATCATTCACTCCTTAGCTGCTTCTAGAATCGAATTCTTATTCTGAGTCTATGTTGCCTGATTGCTACGAGAATAACCTGGTCAAGAATGTTAAGGTTACAATAGGAGAAGCGATTACCATCGTCGGTCTGAGGATCAGGATATTGCTGCCTATGGTTGAATTACAAATGACCTCCTATAAAGAGTTAAGCTTTTACTGTTAGAAAGCAACACTGTCGGTAAGTGCCATACGCTATTTTATCCCGGGTAAACCAAGGGACAAAGCTAGTTATGTAAATATTACTTCGACGCGCCTAAACATATGATTTATCAAAAATACTACCCACTACATTTTCCACAGATTACTACTTAAACTAAGACAAACTGATTAGCAAACGTTATTCAAATCAAATCAAATCAAATTGTTTATTTGCATAATACAGGTAGGTTCAAACAGATTTTACAAATAGATATAATAAAGTACACTGTATCATTACGTAATAATGTGTGCAAATATTTATATTATTGCCAAATTTATTAAATAATTATTAAAATAACATTACAAAATAATTACACTCAAAAAATAAAACAAAATAAAATAAAATAAATTCAAAATACTACAAATGTCAAAAGTGAAATAAAATAAAAAAATGTCAGATGATTAAATTACATGTCGTAACTTAACAATCAAATAAATTAAAGAGCTGTCAAATTTAAGCATGTCACACTATTTTTAATGTCATATTATTCAAAGTCAATAAATTACTCTTACTGTAGGTCTCTATCTATATTTTTATCCTGTAGGTAGTCCTTGATATTGTAGTCAGGATATGTAGAAACATTAGAAGCTACTGTTGATCCTTCAAAATATTGATTATGTTAGTTCTAAAGGTATATCTGCTTACAAATAATATGTCAATTGCACAAAATTGTTTATTGTATGTATCGACTAGACGGTGTAGTACTTATAATTGGAAAGGGTGTGGCTTATTCATTCCTTTGATTGGCTTTACCTTACTCAGAGAATATGCATCCAAGGATAGGACAAAAAAAAAAAAAAAAAACACATTGTAAAAGGATTGTCAGAACCGGTATTCTTACAGCGTCAGGAGGGAGAGTAGGCATAGTACCTATAGAGTAACTAAATATGCTAGTTATACGTTAAGGCCATGTAAAATGTGCAAGGCTAGGTGTCATTTAACAGGCAAGTACCTTCCCGCAGGCTCCAACCTTCCTTGATCTACTTAGAAATCCCTGAACCGCCTCAGAACCCAAGTAGCAAGGTGTAACTCCAACCTCGCTAAATGGGGCTACCTCGTCGGAACAGCAGCAGGGTGTGCCTGTGGTGCCGAGTCGCAAACCATGCCCCACCTCCTGTCCTGGTCTCTGTGCCCCAAAACATGTAACCAGGGTGGTCAGTCCGCTGGGGGATCAATGGTGCCATACACGGGGTCGTCTGGCACCCATGTGCTGATTTGGCCCCTGGGGTAGTCACGGCGCGCAACGTATTCTGATGCGCCGGTGACGGCGGTTGCTCCCCGGAGGAGGGTTCGGTTTAGGGCATGTAATATCGGAAGTTTTTCAATTCCGATATTGATTTCCGATATTAGATCCCAATATCCGAATTCCTATATTATTATCGGAATTGGGCACTTTCGTTAAATATCGCATTTTTTTTGCTAATTTCCCAAATTCGGTACCTATAAGGCTGGTTTGAGTACAATAAAAAAACACGTTTATGCCGCGACGTAATAGGATTTTCTATTTTGTCTCTCTCTAATCACTAGTGACTGTGTAATCGGACGTTTATTTAACTAAACTGCACATATATTTCCAAAAAGGAATATAAGTAATGTCTCTCTGAAAAAGGATAATGCAAAAAAAAAACAGAAAATAAATGTTTGTCGATCAATCTGAAAGTAGTCCCGATAAGTGTAGTGAGTAATACTGATTTACAATTCCAGTATAAGTATCAGTCAATGTGGCAAGGCCTCCTCGGGCCTATGTTCAGCAATGGACGAATTTTGGCTGAAATGATAATGATGATGAGAGACAATAAAGTCAAGTAGTGGAAGTTGATTTATCCAACATATTAATGATTGTATAGACTAATTTGTTGTATTCAATACAAGCAGAAGCCAGAAAACTATTAAGCTTTCATTTATTTAGGTTTCCAAGCAAGTAACACATTATACATTTGAAATAAAGTTTAACACGGATAGGTACTCGTTCCGAAACAGCTCTCAAAAGTATGCAAAATTATCTTAGTATTCATCATCATCGTCATCGTCATTTCAGCCGAAAGATGTCCACTGCTGAACATAAGCCTAACCCAAATGTCGTCACATTGGCCGATGCCGTGCGTCTCATATTCTGCGGATACCCGTAACCTTAGCATTAATCAATGAAAATATCATTGTTACGACGGGTTCTATGAATCTGTGTATTTACTTGTACTCTTAAAGCTAACGTTTTTAGCAATCTTGGAACTGTAAATCTGGAATTCATCAAGGTACATATTTTCTTTTTGAATTGAAGTTTAAGTAAATAAGCGCCCGATTAGTAAACAGACTATCTGACCACTGCTAGTCACCGTAGTCAAAGGACTTAACCGCGCTTTCTCGCTCGACGCTTAACAAGGAGCTATGGTTTTTTTCTGATTCCGAGATTCCGATATTGGATCACTCAGTATCGGAATTGAAATATCGGTAATTTCTTTCCGAGATTCCGATATTACGAGATTTCGAGATTCCGATATACATGCCCTAGTCCGGTTACGGACAGCCGCGGTAAGAGCTAACGCGTGTCCGTGTTCCCGCCATAAGCGGCATAAGAGGACACCGTGGAGTTTTAGTGGGTTAGAGTCCCACACAGCTATAACGGGCACAAATCCAGAATGCTGACAATTAATAATCACCTCATATTACTTCCGGAGACCGATTTCAGTCTCGAGTTTGACGGCTATCTAATAATATATCTACCTCAATCGTCTTTCTCGATTACTTAAACACAATATTTGTAAATGCAAATACCTGTCCAATAAAGCTAAAAGGTTTGAAACTTCGACTATATTATATACCTGGGTTCTGGGTTCTGTTTCAGTGGGTTTAGTGTGAGTTTTTACTCATGCTCACTCGCGTTAACGTAAACGATCTCTTATGTTAAAATGTATACAAAAAAAGAGGTTTCTCCTTACCGTCCCCAGACGGCATTCATCCCGTTTCAATACATATTGACTTTTACGTTAACGCGATTGAACGTGGGTAAAAACTCGCACTAAGGCCTCAGTAGGCTTAATGCGAGTTTGTTCTCACGCTGGAATGTGGTTACGTAAACGTCAATTTGTATTGAAACTTGATAAGCGCCGTCTGGTGTCAGTACGGATAATCCTCTTTATTTTATATAGAAATTGACATATGACATAATTTACGTGATCTATGTTAAAAAACTCTGATTAAGCACTCTGACTTCCTAATAAAATAAATTCTAACAGTGAATAATTACTCCGATCCGTTGCAGAGGTTCATTGACAGCGACCATAGATATAAAATATTAATGAAACAATCAACACGTGACTACTAAAAATATCAAGATTATACGAGTATCTGTGGAATGGCCGGTGCATAAATTTCATTAACCGTTTCAAGCTTATCCGGTCGAAGCACTAAGTAGTCTCTGGGAAATAACCTAATCTAACCACATCTAATAATTCCTTCCTTATCATAATTAAATAATACATTAACTACAATAATGTCATGAATGATTACATCGTTAGGTAACTTTAGTGTTGAATAATAGATGAGTAACTGTTTTATAGGTAATGTCCTCTTGTCTGATCTGATAATCGTTTTGCAAATCGTTTTTGCTCATCATTCATGAGATTTTCAGTGAAATAAAATTAATTATTGAGATTAATTTGGAATTAAATTATTCCCTTTTTTATATTTTCTCGTCATTGTTTGTATTTATCAATCCAACGACTGATGAATAATATTATTATCTCGTTATATATAGTATGTGATTTGTTTAGATATAAAGTATAGCAATAACTGACATAGACGCAGAGTTGGGGTTCGCCTGGTGATTCGTCACAGGGTATCCTAATATAGTCCATATTAGGATACCCTGTGACGAATCAGAATCATATTTTTTATATTTTTCTTGTTGGTATCGTTTAAATGTAATATGTAAGTATATACTGATGTGAACCTTTGTGAAGAGTGAAATAAAGGATTTTATTATTATTGTTTTATTATTTTACTTTTGCGGGGGGTAAGTATACCATAATAGCCACGGTTGGTATACGATAGCTGTACCAAAGGTGTTAAAATGCATTGATAGAGAAAGCTGTTGAACATTCTCTAGTAAGTCTCCTTGGATGCAAGAAGCTCAGGGTCGGCCATTTAGGTGAGGCAACGTTTGGGGGAGACCTACATATGTCCAGCTATGTAGGTCTATCGGCTGAAATAATAATAGTAGATTTAGTCAGAGTAAGGCCCCTTTCTCATAACAACGGTCTTCGTTTAAATAGCAGTAGAACTTTCGCAAGGCCTATGTCGAGCAGTGGACATATTTCTGATGAATTTCTTGATAGATTTAAATATCCGTTTGCTTACACCAACAATCTTCGTTTGAATGTCAGTAGACTTTTCACAAATTCACACACACATAGCTATTGCTATTCGGACATAGGAGATTACGGTCGAGTGATTTTCACATAGTTTTCACGACCATGCCGTGTCCGTGTGTATAATAAATAGTCGTAGGTACTACGGCCACGAAGACCCCCGTTCGTGAGGTTATTAATGACCACGGCTACTTACATACATCACGGTCATGACACGGTTAGGTAAATCTTAAACTTTCATTGTAGGCACAGTCATAATACTACTGCTTCGTTGGTTTAGTAGTAGCAAATGTTTAGTTTGCCCATGGAATTTTTTTCGGGTCCAGTTTCCTTGTCGTTGTCGTACAGGGCATAGTCAAGTAAGACTAGTAAGAAAGGGATACAAGGGCCTTATATCATGTTCATGGCTAAATAAAATGAATCTATGGGTTCCCCCAACACGGAAACCATAGATTCAGGGCCGCTGGAGACAGTAATAAAGACGCTCTTTCCAGTAGCTAGGCAAAGTCTCTTGTCGATCTCGATACCTTCGGACTAGACTGACGAGTTGGGAGTGACTAAAGGTGAACTAAACCAAACTGTTACCGACCTTCCTGATGGCTCGACGCAATTCGATTTATATCACACCGATACAAGGGCGTCGCCAGCCGATGGCCTAGGGGAGGGCAAGTTGATATGGAGAATGAGAAAAGTATGAATAGTAGGCAAAGTCGAGAGCACATGAAGTCTTTCACTTGTAGTACGAGCCTTACATCTACAGCGATTGTAATAATATCGGTATAGTTCTCGCCAAACGACTTGGCCGTCCCGAAGTTGGCTGCAATGTCTGCGCAGTAGTAAATCATACAAAAACAGTACCGATCCGTGCCTTGCGCATCGGAAAGCCAACTTCAGGGCGGCTCAGAAGTTTGGCGAGCACTATTCAGAGTCGAACATGTAAAGCTACGCAACTCTACCGTACACGTTGTGCACGGAATAGCGATCAAAATTTTCAACGCTTTTCCGTGTCGGAAAAGAAGGTTTTTCCTATTTTAGGATATCAACAACGGTTCGATCTGTTGGGTTTGGTTTATATATATTCATTCGAGTTTCGACGTACGGGTATGATCAATCAAACAAGTCAAGTCAAGTCTTAGGACTGTGGTTGCTTTACATTTGGCAACTTTTTTAGAATCTCTAGGCCCCCCCCTAGAGACAGCTGCCCCCCCCTGCCCCCCCTTGGCGATGCCCTTGCACCGATAAGCTATTTTTATTAAGCGAAACTGCAAATACGTTCGCGTGGACATGCACTTGATATTTTGTTAGAAAATATTTTTACGATATCAACACAATTTAAATTTAGGCGCGCCATCTGGAAGGAATCTTCGATGCATGGAGGCTCAAGGGTATCATAGGGCGAGAATGGTTCCATATGCGAAGGACCGACGCACGAGAGCAGCAGGATCTCAGCAAGAAGTGAGAAGTGACGAATGTTCGTCCCTACCTTAACAACCCTACACTACCTACCCTACCTACCCTAACTACCTACCCTACCCTACCTACCCTACCCTACCCTACCCTACCTACCCTACCTACCCTACCCTACCTACCCTACCCTACCTACCCTACCCTACCTACCCTACCTACCCTACCTACCCTACCTACCCTACCCTACCCTACCCTACCCACTTAGGGGTATGAAAAATAGATGTTAGCCGATTCTCAGACCTACTCAATATGCTCACAAAATTTCATGAGAATCGGTCAAGCCGTTTCGGAGGAGTATGGCAACGAAAACTGTGAAACGAGAATTTTATATATTAGATTATAAAGAGGTAAAGTTTGTAAATTGTGAGTTTGTGACGTTGTAGGGGGTAATTTCTGGATCTACTGAACCGATTATGAAAATTCTTTCAACAGTAGAAAGCTACATTATTCCTGCGTGTCATAAGCTACAATATATTTAAAAAAAAAATAGAGATCCTTATGCAAATTGCAATAATGTAACCCAAAGTAGCAAAATGTTGCATATAAAATTCATTCTTTGGCGTGCGCTGAGAAAACTATTGATGATACATAAAAATTATGTACTAAATGTTTAGGTAGAGTAGGTACGGTTGGAAAGGTAGGGTAGGTATGGTAGGGCAGGTAGGGTAGGTAGGGTAGGTAGAGTAGAGTAAGAAGGGTAGGGTAGGTAGATAGGTAGCCAATTGATGGGAGCGAAGCCCCGGGGGTCAGCTAGTGTAAAATAAAGGTTAAAGGCCACTAAGGCAAAGGAAAATCCTTTTTAGGGTTCCGTACCCAAAGGGTAAAAACGGGACCCTATTACTGAGACTTCGCGGTCCGTCTATCTGTCTGTCACCAGGCTGTATCTCATGAACCGTGATAGTTAGACAGTTGAAATTTTCACAGATGATGATGATGTTTTTTTATTTCTGTTGCCGCTATAACAACAAATACTAAAAACAGAATAAAATAAATATTTAAGTGGGTTTCCCATACAACAAACGTGATTTTTTTGCCGTTTTTTGCGATAATGGTACGGAACCCTTCGTGCACGAGTCAGACTCGCACTTGGCCGGTTTTCTTTTTCGTGTGAGGATTTGGCCACCTCTGAAGTCAGAGTTAATTAAGCCACCTCTGGGAACCCCACATGCCTCTGGCTATTTCAGACTTATATCCTTCCTTACATACATAATATAAAACAAAGTCGCTTCCCGCTGTCTGTCTGCCCCTATGTATGCTTAGATCTTTAAAACTACGCAACGGATTGATGATGCGGTTTTTTTTAATAGATAGAGTGATTCAAGAGGAAGGTGTATAATGTATAATACACGCGGGCGAAGCCGCTAGCAGAAGCTAGTTAACTATATAAGTCCAGGTTTCTTCACGATGTAAGAAAATCCTTGTTGGTGAAATTATTTTCGCCGAACTTTTCGACGTTAGGTACTATTAAAATAGCAATATTTGTATATATTATACTAGCTGTTCCCCGCGGCTTCGCTCCCGTGGGCCACCCCACAGGACCCGTTTTCGGGATTAAAAAATAGCCTATGTTACTCAGGAATAACGTAGCTTTCTATTGGTGAAAGATTTTTTTAAATCGGTCCAGTAGTTTCGGAGCCTATTCGGTACAAACAAACAAACAAAAAAATCTTTCCTCTTTATAATATTAGTATAGATATGTAATTATGTTTTCTAAAACGGCTCTAACGATTTCGATAAAATTTACAATATGGTAGGGGTTATCGGGAACGAAAAATCGTTATAGCGTGCAGTCCCATTATCACAAGCAAAATAGATCTACGTTGTGTCACATGTTTACTGACCTCATTTTTACTTCTTCAATATTGAACGCTGTCCTCTCTCCGGTTTACCTCAACTTAATTTGTCCAACCTTGTCTGAAAATGAAATTAATACTTATTTATGCAATTTGGTCAAGTCTCCGGTACTTCCCAAAAAGCGCTTCAAAATTTGTATGGTGTTCAAAATAAAACTGTCTTGGAAATATTTTTTTAGTTTGGAAAGTGGCACTGCGAGTTTATTTATTAGATACTTTATTGTACATCATAAGTTACATTTATAATGGAAACTTAAAACTAAAATCACATACAATGAGCGGCCTTATCGGATTCCGCGATCTCTGCCAGGCAACCAGGTATGGACAGTAATTGCTGGACACGAAGTGGGGCTGTTATTAGTGTGACAATACCAGAGTTAAAAAAATATATACAATCAATTCATAATCACAGCTTTTGTGAGGGAATCACAGAGAAACTGAAAACGTTTCTTAAGATAAAGAGGGATGGAAAGAGTTTTTACTCAAAGGTAAATAAATTAGTACGGTCAAGAGGTAAGGATTCTATGGGATACTTTAAGCCTCACAAACTAACAGGAAGTCTGAATGATGAAATAGTAGAGTAGTAGTCATACACCAGAATATTAACAGCCAGTATTTTTGCGTTTGAAATGGTTACAGCATTGTTTATAGCATTTGACAGCAAATTAATTTGAACATTTGGAATCCGTGCCTAATCTAAGTAAAGTTATGAATTAGTTTTTAATTGGATAGTACCGTGTCATTGATTTACCTTGCGAAACCAGTTTGTACCTCAGTTTGTATTTATTATTACATCCGAATTTGTTTTGCTGGTGTAACAACTTTTTAGAATTCCGTCGGCAAATGTTAAATTCACCTCCAACAAAAATGTACTCAATTTACAATCTATCAAAAAATTTAGTTTTGGTCTAATTGATGATTTGTCTTTTAAGTGCTAAACAGAGATCGGCTAAATTATATGAATGTGAAACTAAAATACAAATTCTATAAATAAATAAATAAAATATAAGCGCCAATATAAATCAGTAATGCACCAACCATAATTATAAGAATAATTTGCCGATATATATCTATACTATACTAATATTATAAAGAGCTAAAGATTGTGAGATTGTGAGGTTTTATGGGGTAATCTCTGGATCTACTGAATTGATTTGATGAAATTTGGCATGGAGATAGTTTGAGACCTTGGGAAGGACATAGGATAGTTTATATTCTCTTGGGATGATAAAACACTTTATACGCGAGCGAAGCCGCGGGCAGAAGCTAGTTAAAAATAAGAAGCTACGGCTCTATCAGAGATTTGGGAAATCCGTATTTGTATAAGTAGGTGTTCTGGGCCACCGAAAAACAACCTGTGCCTAGTTTGGGGCCATGACCACTTACAAAGTGTTCTCTGGTTTACTTTATTTTGTAAATTCTTGCTTTGAAATAATTTGTGTTTGTGTCATCATCATCATCATATCCGCCGAAATACGTCCACTGCTGGACATAGACCTCCCCAAGCGCCGCCACATTGACCGATCCCGTGCGTCCCGCAACCAGCGAATCCCCGCAACCTTTACCAGGTCATCGGTCCACCTGATAAGAGGCCTTCCAACGCAACGTCTTCCAGTTTGTGTGTGTGTGACAATAAATAAATAAATATAAAATTATAAGCAAATACTCGTAGTTCGGAAGCCTTTTTCGAAACCCGCATAACACTATTTCAAGGGTTTTGCATCTGACGGGCGAAAACCCCTATGTAACTTCTTGTACCTAAACTATGCAAGTAAGTAAGACATTTAAAAGCCTAACCTTTTTAGAAATAGCAACTTTACCTTCATTGTCCTTCCTGCATTTCTTGTTGATTCATTAGCAGGCAAGTCACTGCAACTAGGGACTTTTTCCATCACAGCTGGCACAGGATGTCTTCCATCCTCTTCCCTGGAATGAAATATGAAATTGTTGATTGATCTATCTGCATGTACAAACATCAATTGCAGATTGTATGTAAGCGTATCAGCTCAGAACGGCTGCACCTTTTTGGCTTATTCTATATTTGTTGTGTTTGCCAGGACAAGGTTTGTTAGAATGTTTGTGTTTTTTTTTTAACCACTATGTTGAAAAAGAGTTTCTTTGGTGTTGCTCCAAATATTTATGATAAAATACCTGATAATATTCAATGTATAGCTCTAAACAAATTTAAAAAGTCTCCCTTCAGGGGTTATTCACTTATTACTAGGGAAGTGCCATTACAGCGTGGATGAATTTTTAAATGATATTTTGCATGTAAGTATAGAATTCTCAATGCGCGTATTGGTTATTTTTTTCTCTGTCTTACTTAAATTAATTTAAAATTTTGGCATTGTGATTTTGATTTTGAATTAAAATTAAAAAAAATTAGGTGGTACGAAGTTCACCGGGTCAGCTAGTTTTACTCCGCCAATAATGACTGGGAAATACCAAATCCCCAAATAAGCAGTAGTGCGGTTATGAAACTTTGAGGCAAAGAAAGTTTGCGAAGTACTTAAACTTACAAATGATTTAAAAACAAAAATTAAAGAATTAAATTTGTATGTTTAGGTATTTCGTTTACTTCGAATGCATCAAAAGGCCTTAAAATTAACAAAAAGGGCCTAACATTAAGTAGTCGTAAAATGGTATAATAGAGAAAATTCCAGAATATTCTAACTACAAGCAAAGGTAATTTAAGGAAAGGCCCTGTCCAAATCTGGCGAAAAACCACGAATGCGCCGCTAGCGACCCGCTCCTGAGCTACGTGCGTGCATTTTAAATTCGCAAGCCACGCGCGGGCAGCGCAGGAACGGCGAGCGAATTCGCCAGATTTGGACAGGGCCTAATGTGGATGACGATAAAAAAAATAAAAAAATACTGAAGAATTAATTCTCAGTAACTTCAGCTGCCTATTTACAAGTTGTAGATCGTGGGTTCGTACTCTGGCAGGCGTTTTACTTTGTGTAAATTATTTCGAAACTACCACTCTCAAAACGTTAAAGGAAAACATCGTGAGGAAACCGGCATGTCCTAGCACCAAAAAATTCGATGACATGTGACGTCCACCAACCCGCACTGCCACTAAACTTAATAGTATAGTCCACTTAGCAATTAAAGGCTATATTTTTTTTGTTTTTATCGTCATTACATCATTAGATATACATACCCAAAATATCTGTGAAGTTTTTCTAATTCCTTTAATTTGACCCGATTTAATATTTAAAAATAGAACGTGAACTCCAAAAGTATACTTTTGTCCAAAATAAGCGGAACCACGCTAAACTTGACAGCTGTTTCTCAATCAGCGCGCTCAGGGGATTTACCTACGTCCGCAAGGAAATGGCTATATAAAACACTGAGTAGGGTGAATTATACATTTATACAGCGGTCTAACGTTGTGTAGTGAACTTATGAATACGTGTGCCTTATTAAAAAAAACTAGTTTTACTATAAGGATAATTTGTGGTCTAAAGTGATAATTTCTGCGTCATCATCAGTGTTACACTTTAGTAAGAAAAGGTGAGTCGATATTTTGTATTGATGTTTAATTTTAGAGAATTAAAAATAAGTACGCCAATTAAATAAATAAATTAATTAATTTGTTATTTTGTCATCACAAATGTTGCAGGAAGGTACAATAAATGCTTAAACTAATACAAAAAATTAAAACATTTGTTACGGGTCACCAGGCTCCCCAATTCTTACAGTTAGATTTTGTATGACTTGACTTTGTTTGTTTGTGTGACTTTGTATTGGGGAATTTATAGAAAAAATCTGCTTTTTGTTTGAAAGATTTTAATGTAGAGTTTAGATTATACTCACTATAGGGCTGATTTTGCAATCGGCAGATAACTTTTACCGAAGGAATAAAAAAAGCGGTTTGATAGCTTTTGTACAATATTTATTCTTCAGATAAAAGTTATCAGAATATTGAAAAATCTGTCCTAAATGAACTAGGAAAAGAATACCTGGAAGTATTTGGGGGCAGGTCTTTGCCCATTAATCAGTGGCACAGTATAGGCTATTATAAAGAAAAGAACTAAGATCTACGATAACTCATCCAACACGATACGGTAACATCCTTCTTCGACAAATCTTTCACGTTTCAAGCAGCTCTTTTGTGGAATGCATTACATTTAGGTAATTTTTGTCGCACGTCTTACCTCAAAAAATTACCTACATTAAAAAAAATGGTGAAGGAGCATTTCCTTTCTCTGTAACTATTCTTCTCCGTTCTATATTTGATATTTATCAGTATATTATTTTATTTGTATGTATGTATTTTATGTAATATTAGTTAAGATAGTTTTTGTACACTGACTTCCCATGTCTATTTCCTTTCGTTCAGTACATCCAAAGGTTGTCTGTAAGAGATTGCCCTGTGCGATAAGACCGCCCATTGTACTCTTATCTTTATAAATTTTTTGTCCTGTAATTATTTAAGTGGTGTACAATAAAGTATATAATAATAGTAGTATATGAAACTGTTGCATAATAAGGGGTATTAAAATTAGTGTTTAAAAACCGAGCCGTAGGCAAGGTTTTTAAAAGTATCACACAAATGTTTTAATACCTAGCTATGTGCAGTTTCATAATCTACTTTATCTACATTCATACATTGGGATTGAACCTACCAAATAAAAAAAGTCAAAAGAGTAAGAAAAATTCAGTACAGCAAAATGTATGAATGGCGCCAAAACCCAGCAAAAGCAGGCGTTGCCACAGACAAGTACAAATTGGAATCAAAACTTATATAATAGGTACTATAAAAAAACATTTCCCTTCCGCAGTC
The DNA here is from genome assembly GCA_945859665.1 of Anorthoa munda. Classification (NCBI taxonomy): domain Eukaryota; kingdom Metazoa; phylum Arthropoda; class Insecta; order Lepidoptera; family Noctuidae; genus Anorthoa; species Anorthoa munda. The sequence continues at coordinate 13,318,979 of OX243904.1, forward strand.
GGGTAAAAATGGCGCACCCCGCATAAGCTTTCCATTACAAAAAAATTATTGATGGAAACTCCTTGGTGATATTAACTTCTTGGATTTGCCCTGTATCGTAATAGAAAAACAAAATAACATTATTTTGTTAGAGAAAAAGTGTTATAATAAGATTATATTTTTAAATTTCGGTATTGTGTTTATAAAGTCTGTCAATATAAACTCGTTTTGAAGTTTATAATTCGAATATTACGATATGAGAGTAGATAAATAAATAAATAACTTCTAAAGTACCTACGTAGATGGAAACCACTTTTGTCGAGAATCACACTATAATAATATTATAAATGCGAGAGTTTGGATTGATGTATGTTTGTTACTCAATAACGCCAGATAGGCTGAATGGATCTGGATGAAATCTCACACAGATATAGATTATAGTCTGGAATAGCACATAGGCTACTTTTTATCTCGGAAACGTACGGTTCCCGTGGATCAACTGCCGATATTCACGCGGGCGAAGCCGCTGGCAGAAGCTAGTACCCAATCAATTGCAACTTCACTTAAGTTGAAACTTACTCTCACTGCATCACAAAGACAAAAGACAGACTTTGCTTTTTTGCTTGCTCATAATGCTCCGTGTAGGTACGAGGTGCAAAATATATTCAACCATAAGGCAAAGAAACCCTGAGAAACATAAAAATTTGATATTTTTTTATCATTTTATTTTAGGCAAATCTATTTAGGTTTTACACTGAGAAAAAAAAATGTTAATCCTGACTACACTTCGGAGATCATGGTTGTTGCCAAACCACTTTTAAGAAAAAAACCCGACTGCTTGAAAAGCGAACTAAAAAGACGTAAACAAGGAGAAAATCATGCTGTGCTGTCGGAGGATACATCTTCGCGAGCTGGCTGACCAAAACCAGACGTATCCTCCGACTGCACAGCATGATTTTCTCCTTGTTTACGTCTTTTTAGTTCGCTTTTCAAGCAGTCGGGTTTTTTGATATTTTTAATTAATTTTTTTTATTTATAACATTTTAGTTATTTTTTTTTAGATTTCGGTACATTTAAACATAGAAGTGTTATATATTTTTGAAATCACCACATAAAACCCTTTATTTTGATACCCCACACGGTGGGTTTGAAAGTAAAAAAAATTTTTGTCCCCCACAATATGGCGCCCAAAATCCACCATTTTTCTATTTTCCAATTTTAATGTAGCCAGTGACACTCGCAGAGTTAAGACGAATCGATTGACGTATGAATCATCAAAATCGGCCAACGCGTTTGGTCTCTGGAACGCCACATAGGAACAAACATACATACATACATACATACATATATACATACTTACATACATACATACATACATAGACTGATAAACACATTACCCTCCTTCGGCAGTCGGGTAAAATCAGTGAACGGAAATAAACTGGAAGCATTACTTCGAAGGAACTAAGCGCGCATCTTGACTCAAAATCCCAAACAAACTCACACATCGAAACCCCGCCACTGATTCGCTAAACTAGCCAAAGTACACAAACAATACCATTACAACTCATGATGTACAGTTAAAAATAGACCTTATTTGCTGATAGTTTGGGTTTAAATTACCATCTAACGTATAGGCCGATAACGACATTTCTACGACGCCACTGCGTCCACCATTCGCGTCGCCCGGGATGTTTTATGCAATATGGTGCAACGCAATTATTAATTATGATAGTGATGGTTTTAAAATAATCTGAAAGAAAGTAAAAAAGCATAAAAAAGCGTGTGTGGTCAGAAGACCACCGTGTGGAACGATGTTCTTTCTCACGTGATTTAAACAAAAACATTTATTTTATTTAGTGCCGTCTTGGATTTTTTTAACCTCTCAATCGACTTTAGCACCCTCGAAAACTAAATTCATGATGAAAAATAGGAAAGTTTTCGCAGCCGCCATCTTGGATTTATGTTTTACCAAATTTGAAAGAAGAAAATCACAAATATGAACGCTTTTTCGCGTGAAGGTTTCTACTAGTCAACTCCTACCGCAATTCGTGTTAAACATCTTTTATTGTATTAAAAAATATCTTTTCAACGACCAAAAAGATATTAGAAAAGATAAAGATACAGCAACGATATCTATTTTCTCCATGAGATTAAAGGAACTTTTATGTACCTACAATAACTTAGTATATTTTGCATAGTGCCGTCCCCATAGAAAAAAAATAGCGTGAATTGTATCATAAATTGTAATCAAAATTATATTTGTCATTATTGTCAGGTAGAAAAGTAAATTGTTTGGTTGGCATAACATCATCCCCATAGATTTCTTGGCATACTTCATTTTTAATAGAAATATAAATAATAGCGATGTATATACACGTGAAAACTAATTCCAACATTCTTGTTATGCAAATGTGATTTATTTATGCACCAATTCACTGCACAAGAAGGCATTTTTAAATATTTAACACGAGAAAATCAATATATATTAGTCGACCACCGCTTATGCCTACTGCAGACGAACTAAAAGCGTGAGCGGCACGATCGGTAAGCCCCGCCCACCGCGGCACAATGTGCGTTGGGTCATTTTTTAAAGCTAGGAATGCTTCCATGTTTATTTCCGTTCACTGGGTAAAATGCTATAATGCTGATGGTATAAAAAAGGGGTCCGTGCCTACTCAACCCGATTAGACTTAACCCGAAGAATAATACCTGCATATTTCTATTTTGATAGTCGTAAAAACGTAGATGTATACTTAGGCAGAAAAGTGTTGGTTTAACGCTTGCATCACAGAGGGTTTAAATAATGTTTGGATTAATAATTGAATAATTAAACAAGTGAGTACTTATCCTTTCTAATATAGTATACGCTTTGTACTTTCTAGTAAAAATCACAGATTATTGTTAATTATCATTACAATGTTATAGCTAGTGGCAAGGTGGTATTTATTGCATCAGTCTATAAAAGTGATTATAATGATTAGGTTAACAAGTAGATAATAACTTCCAAAGTTAAGTTATTAAGAATTAAATATCACTTTACCTGACTGTACAAATGGCACTGAATTGGTAGTAAAACTTCTGGTATTATTCTTCGGGTTGAGTCTAATCGGGTTGAGTGGGACGGACCCTAAAAAAGAACCGTTTAAAACGAAACATGAATGAATCTATCAACTGTTACATAAAATGAATCATGCTTACATGCATAGTGTTGACATGTCAATGTTCGGTATGCACATTACTGGTTAGCTTATCTTATGTAACCATACATGCAACATGCATGTCACTGTATGTATAGCTATCTACGATATAGATTTCTTACACGAGACAATCGTCTAAGTATAACAGTGCCATTTATTGTAGGATAAATGTGTTTAGGGATCCTTGCTCTATATGTATGTAGGTGCATCATGTATGACCTTGGTATATACCATTGCCCTAAACCAGCTTCATTATCCATGTATCCATAAGAGAAAACATGATGAATCTCCCTCTCTCTTGATCTTCTCCTTTTTTCCTTTTTTTCTTTTTTTTTGTCTTTTTATTATCTTTTTCTTTTCTTTTTCTTTTTTTTTTTGATGTGCTACTATGACTCTTCATCTGTTGTAATTAGGAAAGCAATAGGTGGTAAAACAAAAGACCGGCGTCAAAATCTGATACCGCCACAGATGAGCACCGAATAATTAAAAATAGTAAGTAATTAGACATAGTTGAGCTCCCCAAAAGTGGTAATGATGCCATCAGCGATAACAAAAAAAATATGGATTTGTCTATACAGTCCCAGGTTGACCACAGCTAATCATTCAACTTTACCAGATTTGCTCTGATTCAGGCTTCATATTATCAAACTTAACGCCCAGTCTATAATTCGATCTAATAGTAATTAAACTACTTTGTAAATCCTGTCACTTATCTGACAGAATCGCAAACATTCTAGCACTATTGTCTTCCATTCATCAACAAATAATTGAATCAGTTTTCAATTCATCAATAAACCATTCATTTTTATTAAATGAATGAGTTTAATTGATAATAAAAGTATATTAATAGGGTCGTATTCTTACGGTAATGCCCCGGCCCGGCGCGCGGCGGCGTCGTATGACCGATTAGAAGTAACTGGGTAGATCTAGATCTAGCTAATATTGATTTGAGTTGTGGTGAGTCAATGTTGAATGAAAGACTATCATAATATTATAATGAATGAACTTTCTTTCTTTCTTTATACTTTCTTTCTTTTTGTGTCGACACCCTTGCGCCATCCCATCTTCTTAGCACGGCGGGCTGTGCTGGGGCGGCTGCTGTCGGCGCAGAAAACCTCAAACGGCGCAAATATAACAACCTTATTGGAAGTTACATGTTTGAGCCGTTTGGGGTTGAAACATTAGGTCCATGGGGTCCGAGTGCTCATCGAATTTTCGAGAAATTAGCACAAAGCTCGTCGACTCTACACGTGACCAGAGGCCTGGCTGGGCTGGCCTTTTCTTTGGCCAGAGAATTAGCATTGCCATACAACGTGGCAATGCTGCCAGCGTTCTGAGCACGTTTCTTTTGATGCACAATGAGCTTTTTTGCCGTCTCCCTTTTGTATTTGTATATAAGTTTGTTTTTCTTAGAATATTCAATTGTATATATGTTAATAAAATAAAATATACTTTCTAAAATATTATTGGAATCAAATATCACAATGTTAGGAATGCTAATTTTTATCCGTGGTGCTAGGCAACCGGGCTTATCCCAATTGTAAAAGACCCTTTGTGCCTATTGGCCTTGTTTGTTCTGTCTCCTGCTTGATATAGAAAAGGAAGTGGAAATTTGTTTTTTTCCTGCTCCTCAATTATTCTTTTCTGATTAATTTCGTTGCGGGATCCAAGACAGTTAAATTCATTATCCGGGACTTCGTCGAGCTTCATTGCCTCGACGCTTTTCTGGTGGTCACCACTGTTAATTCTGGCTTTCAGGAGTTGCAGTGGTTTGGGAATAATGCGGTGGGATTGTTTCTAAAAAATATACTAAATATATTTTTTAATCGAAATTCTTATTTTCTGATAACCTGTTGTTTAGAGACCTAAGGCCACAGTTGGGCCTAGGGTTACCAGATGGTCGAGATTCGTCTGGATTCGCCCGACATTTGAAATGATCTCCACACTCCCGACAAAAGTCAAAATTTCCAGACAAACAGCTTCACGGAAAGTTCTTTATGTACAAAATAATATTATTTTGAGACTGAACTTTGAAGTAAATTAATTGAATTTTAAATCTTTTAAGAATACTTCTCTAAAGGATCCAAATTGATGGACTCAGTAAATTTAAGATGCCAAATCCATGAAGCAACCTAAAATACTAAGATTAGTTATGTTTCAATAATGTTTACTATTTTTGTAGCCTTTTAATTAAAAAAATAAACCATTTCTTATAATTTACTTTTTCTCCCGAGAGTAACTCCAAAATCCCGTAATTTTCTCCATATATTTTGGTCTTCCGATCTGGCAACCCTAGTTGGGCCTCTAAATATGTGTTAGAACACCTAATGTCCAGTAGGTCGCACGTCGCTGGATTAATTTTGCCCTTTTTCCTTTTGAATACGGAATGTCAATAGAATAATATGCGAGGCCAGCTTATATTGGTTTTGTAACCATCGACAAGACATGTCTAGCATTTTCACCCGCGTGTCATTTAGAAATCGCGTCTCGCATCCCTTGTCCTAATCCAAGTTATGGTCTACCCGAGTGCCAAATTCAGCCGTTAAGATGAAAAAACTGGCCAAGTGCGAGTCGGACTCGCACACGAAGAGTTCCGTACCATTATCGCAAAAAACGGCAAAAAGATTACGGATGTTGTATGGGAGCCCCACTTAAATATTTATTTTATTCTGTTTTTAGTATTTGTTGTTATAACGGTAACAGAAATACATCATCTGTGAAAATTTCAACTGTCTAGCTATCACGGTTCATGAGTTATAGCCTGGTGATAGACAGACGGATCGTGGAGTCTTAGTAATAGGGTCCCGTTTTTACCCTTTGGTTACGGAACCCTAAAAAGATTACAAACAGACAGACATACAGATTTATTTTCGCATTTATAAATTATTATACATTATTTTTTTTTTATTTTTAGTATGAATTAGTAAGGATTGCGACTAAGCCCAAATGGACGATAGTAATGGTTTAGGTATCCAATATAGGCAATGAACGGGTAAATTACTCTAACTAAGTAAAAAGTAGATAGACGTTGTTCTCTTCTGAACGGCGATGAGGAATATTGACCTCTAAGCCTGCTAATGTCCTGATGAAAAGATGTGTAACTTTTTTTTTTTTAACCCCCGAAGGAAAAAGAGGGGTGTTATAAGTTTGACGTGTGTTGCTGTGTATCTGTGTGTCTGTCTGTGGCATCATAGCGCCTAAACGGATGAACCGATTTTGATTTAGAAATTTTGTTTGAAAGGTGACTTTGTCGAGTGTTCAAAAAAAATCGGTTAAGCCGTTCAAAGGTTATGGGCTGTTTTCTGTTTGAAACGGAGTATTTTCGCAAGATATCGTGTCATAATTACTTGTTCGATAGTTTAAAAAGTATGAAATAAAAAAATTGGCGGGGGTTTTGGTAATTTTTAATTTTTACTTATTACAATAAAGTATATTCTATTCTATTATATTCTTATGTGTCGTAAACATCCAACTTAATGATAGATAATTACGTAGATACAGATAATAATTGATCCCCCGTCAGTGTGACGTGTGAGGCACGTAGTCACGACGCATAAGCGCATGCGACTACAAATTAATTTTAATTACTTCAAACGCGCGCGGCTTTGTTTATGTAGAGGTTTAATTGGTCAGCGTTCAGTTTAGATGAGTGTACTTTGGATCATTTAAAAAAATGGGTTTAATTTTGTAGTTTTCTTTGTTTTAAGGTTTCGTAGACAAATGAAAACTGTTTGACATTATATTTTAAACTGTTTAGCACTTTACTTGAATTCATAGTTCTTTGTATTTGTACGTAAATTCTATGTGTATATATTGTAGACCAAGTGATTGATACGACATTATTCATAATAACCGGGCAATTCGAAAAATGCCCAATATGTATAAGCAATATGATAAAAATTATTGAAATAATTAAACTGACCGGGCTTCCTGCATAATGCCCATCACTTATTGGGCCGGGTAATAAAAATATGTGTTTTTTTAATTATTTAAAGTTGACATTGGTTTTATTATAGAATAGGTTAGTATGATTACTATTAAAGCAACAAAGTAGACGGAGCCCTTCTGCGCGGGGTTCCTATTTCTTTCTGCAGGGTCTAAAGTAACCTTACATGAAGGAGATCTAACCTATCCGTGTCGGGGTGCCCCAAACTTGAAAATGTTGTTCAAATAAATGGCACTAGATGGTGCGATATGCATCTATTTGTTATTGAATTGTGTGTAAAATTAATATTTTCTAGAATTGATCACGAAAAAAATAAAATGAAAAATTAATCACGAACCGAGAAAACCCTTTTATTTGCAAGTCGCTGCTACCACTATGTACAGCAGTGGAACGGAACCGAACGCGATCGAAGTACTTATAATAATAATCAGCTTAATCAGACGAAACATGCGTTACGTCGGCACAGTTTCTTTGTGTGGGATGAGGCATCTGTATGTATGTTAGTATTATATTATATGGGGCTCAGCTAAGAGCCGAAAATTAAAAACCATTATCACTTTTTATTTAGGCATTCATTTAAGCGTCATTTAGTAAAAATGTGGATTACTTCTAATATTTTTGTGTCCTAATCCACTTAGAACGAACTAGATTGTTCTAGAACAATATTCTAACAAAAAATCAGGTTCAAAGATCGATCATACCGTTCTTAATTTCTCCTCAAACAAACAAACCTACATTACCATCAAAATTAATTATACATAACTAGTGACACGCTTTAGATAAGGAAGCATTATAGTAGATATATGACAAACAAGCTATGATCAATAGCTATGTATTAAAAGTAAATAACTAGTGATAAGGAACTTACATCATGTTTTGTTTCAGTGTGCACGGTGATCTGATGGAAGTAGTGTCAAGAACATAAGCTGATGATGATTTTTTTTGTGCTAGTGTTGAGCTGCGTATTTGCTAGTGTTGTAGCCATGCCGGGGATTTATAATACAGGTAAGAATTATATTTTTTAAATTAATCTTTGTGCTTTGTTTTCCAAAATAAATCTTAATGCGCTAACTTTGACGAAAACATATATTATTTTGTGTTATTTTAATATGGTTTGATGATGAATGATAGGATCAAAAACGTTATTTAATTAACCATTTTCATGACAGAAAGAAAAAGTAAGAAAGGTTAGGGAAAGAAAAAAAACTTTTTTTTTTAATTTGTTTTATGTAAAGTTTTATTTTCAAAATACAGTTTTCAACAGGTACCTAAATTCTTTCATATAAAATAATTCATAGCAATTATTTACAATAACAACTCAACACACACCGTTCAGATAAAACTGAAAAAACTGATAAAACTGAGTACTTATTTGCCGATTCAATTTTTACCTACTAAACCAAGTATTCCACAATACGAGTGTAATTCAGTTCAATTCAAACATACATACATGTTACAAAAACTTAAAATTATAACAGAAAAAAAAAATCGTTCATTTAAGAGAGCACCACCCTAACAAAACTAAAATTTAATTCCAGATGAGGTTGTAGAGAATGAGGTGCACACTTACAACTTCCCTTTCGTGAGCCGAGAGCAATGGCAAGCCAGAACCCCCAAGAAGACGACCCCGCTCGTGACCCCCGTGCCTTTCGTGGTCATCCACCATTCCTACACACCAGCTGCCTGCTATGACAAGGAGAAATGCTGTGCTGCCATGAGATCTATGCAGGACTACCATATGGACGACCGTGGATGGTGGGATGTTGGATACCAGTGAGTATTTTTTTCTACTTACATGTAAAATTTGGCTCGGCACTCATCGTTTTAGTCACCATGGTCTTCTACTTTCATACTTCTCTGTCAGTCTTCATTTCATTGTCAGTGGTCACCTTGTTGCTAGACATATCATAATGGATATTTGGTTCTGTAATATTTATTTAAATATGTACACACTTATACCATAAACAAAAGTAAACTATACAAAATTATACTTAAACTAACTACTTATACTATATACAAAAGAAAGGTACACTTAGGCGTCGAAGTACTCCTCCACATCGCTGTCATCCGGGAACGTGCCCAGAAGACTGGCAGCATTGCCACGTTGAATGGCAATGCTGATTCTCTGCGCAAAGAAAGATCCAGCCCTCTGGTCACGCACAGCGTCGATCAGTCGGCGAGAGATCTCTTTAAAAAGCAGACGTGCACTCGGGCCCCATGTCTCAAGCGTTTCGACCCCAAACGGCTCAAAACTGTAATTACCAATTAGGCTACAGTATTTGTGCCGCTTGAGGGCCTCAGCAGCCGCAGCAGCAGCGCCAGCACAGCACGCCGAACTAGGAACATGAGATGGCGCAAGGGTGTCGACACCGGTTGCGTCCCACACCAGAGGCAAAATAATATATTTGGTTAGGTTACTCCACACAAAGAATTTAGGGCCCGCTGTAAGGGTTACGATCTAACTAGAAGCAGGCACCACGTCCTGACGAGTCTACACCAGTGGTTCCCAACCATTTTTTGACCTGGGACCACTTTGATTTCTGTGTTGTAAGCAGAGACCACAATACCACAAGAAAATTTTGACTAATTTTGTGTACCTACAGTAAAGTTTATTCTGTTCTAAACTGTGTAAATCTAAAAATAAAAATTCAAAAGTTGTTGCATCTATTCTTAAATCAAAGGTAACAAGAATTGTGATAAAAACACGACATTTTATATTATAATTATGTCCCAGTTCAAAATCTTGACAATTTAAACCTATCGCGGACCATATTTTAACTCTTCTGGACCACAAGTGGTCCGGGGACAGAGTTGTTGAGTTAAATTCCTTTAGCATAAAGGAAATGTGCTCTCCAACCCAAAGCAGTGCCATTGGTTCTCAAAACATTTTCACTTATTAGAGCATAACAAATTGATGTGGTTCAACAGCCCTTATGAGTCCACTAGTGAATAAACGCTTTCATTAAACCTTGTATTCAGTAATCTCCGTTATCATATTTGCTCAACCTTGTCAATATCAATGGTCAATCGATAAATATTTGTGGGACTGCTGAAGTAAACACGTGCCGATAACCCTAAGTAAAAGTAGTAATCTGAATATTGCTTAGCCTTTTCCAAATATTAGTTTAATATATACCAGTAATTAACCCCCAATGAAAAAAGAGGAGTGTTATAAATTTGACGTGTGTATCTGTCTGTGGCATCATAGCTCCTAAACGGATTAACCGATTTGGCTTCGTTTTTAGGGCTCTGTCCCCGAAGGGTAAAAACGGGATCCTATTACTAAGACTCCGTGGTCTGCCTGTCTGTCTGTCACCAGGCTGTATCTCATGAGCCGTGATAGCTAGGCAGTTAAAATTTCACAGATGATGTATTTCTGTTGCCGCTATAACAAAAAATACTAAAAACAGAATAAAATAAATATTTAAGTGGGGCTCCCATACAACAAACGTGTGATATTTTTGCCGTTTTTTGCGGTAATTGTACGGAACCCTTCGTGCGCGAGTCCTACTCGCACTTGGCCGGTTTTTTTTTGTTTGAAAGGTGTCTTTATCGAAAGTGTTCTTAGCTATGTTTGAGGAAAATCGGTTAAGTTTTACTCTTAGAATAGGGGTATTTCCGCTTATATCGTGTTATAATTACGTGTTTCGATGTATTGTCGATCGAAGCGTGTTTACTACTAGATACATTATGTAGCTTAAAGATGTATTTGTGTCAGGATATTTATATTTTACTTGTTTACTTATTGTGTTAATAACCCTATCTTTTGCCATGTGGATCATGTGGACACTCACACTACAAAATATTTTGAAGGAATTCCATATTTGAAAACATTGTCGATACCGTGAACTAAAAAATGAATGTTGTCCAATTTTAGTATCAAAATAAAAGGTATTGTCATTATTGTGTGTTACTACATAAGGTACCCCTTAGTTAGACCATTCCATATCATTTGGTCAATGTGTCCACAATTACCTGTAATGCTGTTTAACGTCATTATCTTATACCTTGAATCTTCCACCAGCTTTGGTGTGGGCAGTGATGGATCAGCATACGAGGGTCGAGGCTGGGAGACACTGGGAGCACATTCACTGCACTTCAATTCTGTCAGCATAGGCATCTGCCTCATTGGTGATTGGAGATGTAAGTATTAAGTACTTTTACTCTAAGGACGGTATTCCAAATGCTCATGCTCAACTCAACTCAAACTGGCAATCGACTCAAATTGATTTTTTTTTGACATTATTGTGCTCAAGTCCAATGTCCTAGACGCCACAAACGTTACCGAACTCTTTATTTTAATCGAACGCAAAATCAGCGAAATTCAATAATGCAAGCATGCACTTAGAACGTACTCGTACTTGCTAAGACTTTCATTTTTATTCTATACCTACCACACTACTGGTTCTTGCTCTATTGAGTAAGTCAAGCTAAACAATCATATGCCAAACTCGAGAGTTGTGATTGGTTGGCAGTTGATTGGTAGGTGTGGCCAATTTTGAGTTTGAGTCGAGTATGAGCATCTGGAATTTGGGCCTAAGTTTAAATTTACCAGTTTCTATAATTTTCTTGTGCTGAAAATTATCAAGGCTATGGCTAAATATCAAAGAAAATATGGGCATTTCCAGAGGCACACACTGGAGAAGCATGGTTTGATTGTTTAATTACAATACAACGGATATATGATAGAAAAACAAGCTGATAAGTGGGGCCTCGACCTTCGATAAAATCCTTACTTACAAGCATTGACCAGATAAAGGCTAAATAAAATTGACAACAATATAACATAAGCACTTGTTGAGAACTTAGAGGAAAATCATTTATTTTTATTTAACGATATCTCGCCGTAAGGCCCTTCTCATAAAGAGAAGGCACGAGCATTATCACCACGCTTGCTCAAGGCGAGCTCGGCCAGCTCGCCTTATTTTAAACTTATATTAAGTAGGTACTAGCTCCTGCCAGTGGCTTCGCCCACGTGAATGTCGAAAATTATCCCAAGGGAACAAATTCCCGAGATTAAAAGTATCATAAATGTGCTATTCCAGACTATAATCTATCTCTGTGCCAAATTTCATCCGGATCCGTTCAGCAGTTTTTGCATGAAAGAGTAACAAACATACAAACAAACAACAGTCACAAACTTTCGCCTTTATAATTTTTATTTATTTATTATTTTATTTTCAGCCTATTTTGCCCCACTGCAGGGCAAAAGCCTCCCCTTCTTCCTTCCAATCCTCTCGGTTTAGGGCAATTGTGGACCAACAATATATAAAAATAAACAATATTGCCTTTATTATGTTAGTTTGGATATACGCCTAGGTTTTGATGTATTCGGTTACCGATGTCAGCGATATCCAAGTTAAACGTAGACATTAAAGTTATCTTCATGGTTTTATTTACTTAGATAGAAATACAGTTTATAAAATTCTATAACGTTACACAGATACTCTTAAATCAAAAACTACTAACCAACTAAGCCTAAAAATAAACTAATCTAAAAGATATCGTCGAAAAACTCCTCACCATTGTCCACTGGTATTGTGCCCAAAAGACTGACCAAAGTAAACACATAGCCCTTGAGACACGCGATGTGTCAACGTGGAAATTGCATTTGAATTGAAAAAGTAACATTTGTACTCGCCCCGATTTTGAACCCACGACTGCAAGCGCCAATATAATAGCTAAAGCAAATCTCTACGTGAAATAAATACATTTGAATTTGATTTTATTATTAATCTCTTGAAAATTGCATCTTCTTCAGCCTATTTATGACAAAACCTTATTATTTCCAGTTGAATTACCACCAGCAGAACAGAGAAAGACAGCAATGGCGTTAATAGCAGCTGGCGTAGAGCTTGGCTATATAAAACCAGACTACAAACTCATTGGTCACCGCCAAGTGAGGGCCACGGAATGTCCAGGAGACGCTCTCTTCAATGAAATCAAGACCTGGGATCACTATTCGCCTTATCCACATTCGCATCATGATTTGCTAAATGTAAAAGAAATACCGAATTCCGTGAAGGATATTATAAGAGGAAATGGCACCGTGCCTGCCTAGTGTATTAGTTTTATATAGTGTTGTGTACGGATTGACTTACCTCATGGTGCAATATTTAAGTTAAAATACACCAATAGACATTCTTTACATTTTGATCGTTGGACTCTATGATTTTTTTCATGGTATTCATTGTAAGCAGTGATTTTCTCTAGTTAGTTAAGGGTATGCTTGTGTCGTTTTTGTGGGTATAGGTATAAGCCCGTCACGAGACGTAGTGAGGACCATGAGGTAGAAATCACTCCGCGCCTTTTAGAAGAAAGAGAAGTATAGGCCGCCCACCATTATCTTGGGATGGTCCAATGAAGAAGGAGAAATCAAGCAAGCTCAATTTCCAGAACAGAGAACAAGAATAACTTGGCCCAGGAAAGTGAGAAAACCCGAAATAATGGGACCAGAGAGGGACGATGAAGAAGTTAAGTTATGCTAGTACAATTCGTAGTGATTTCATGGCAGGTGTGTTTAGTGTTTTAGTTTTCTAACTTTTAAAATAATATAGGTAATATAATTGGCCCGCATATTTAACAAGAAACTCGATAAAAATGATCGTACTCTTCGCAAGCTCTCGAAAAGTTTGTATAAATTATTTAATAATTGGTAGCTTGTATTTATGTTATGGACCAAGTGATTAATACGGCATTATTCATAATGCCCGAGCAATTTGATAAAAATGCCCAATATGAGTGGATAAAAACTATAGAAATAATTAAATTGACCGAGCTTTCTGAATAATGCCCATCATCACTTATTGGGCCGGGTAATAAAAATATGTGCTTTTTTAAATTATTCTAATGTGGAATGTCCATAGTTTAATATTGTATGGGTAAGTACGATTACTTTTTAAACAACAAAGTTGACGGAACCCCGCCGGTCTGTGTCTGTAGTTTCTAAAGCAGGGCTTCCTAAAGTGAAATAAAAAAAGTTAATTAAAAAAATCAAAAATCCGACTGCTTAAAAAGCAAACTAAAAAGACGTAAACAAGAAGAAAATCATGCTGTGCAGTCGGAGGATACATATTCGCGAGCTGGCGGACCAAAACCAGATGTCGGTCGCAGTCGGGTTTTTGATTTTTTTAATTACCTTTTTTTATTTACAACTTTTTAGTTATTTGTTTTAAGAATTAGGTACATTTAAAAATATAAATGTTATATATTTTTGAAATCGCCTCTTAAAATACTTTATTGGGTTTGGAAGAAAAAAAAAATCTCCAAAAAAGGCGCCCAGAAGCCGCCATTTTTGTATTCCAATTTTAATGTAGCCAGTGACACTAGCAGGATTAAGACGAATCGATTGACGTAAGAATCATCAAAATCGGCCAACGCGTTTGGTCTCTAGAACGCCACATAGGAACAAACATACATACATACATAATAGACTGATAAACACATTACCGTCCTTCGGCAGTCGGGTAAAAAAGGGGTCGACATAAATGAAAACTGATTTTGGGGGTCGACCACCAATTAATTAACACAAGTTATTATTTGAAACTTTCAAGATACCGTGTACCAACTTTGTTGTACTTTAAAAAAAAACTCAACAAGACGATAAACGTGCACAAGTTCATACAAGATGAAAAACTCAGCAAGTCAATAAGACCCCCATGGGTCAGAGGTATCAGTTTATTTTAAAGAAGGGGTCTCTTGCCCAAAATAGTTTGGGAATCCCTGGTCTAAAGTAATCTAACATGACGGAGAACTCATTCGAACCTAACCTATCTGTATCAGGGTGCCATAAGCTCCCGAGCTCGCTTCGCTCGTTCGTGGACTAATTCATTGACCATAATTATCGAATTGCCCAACTGTTACGTAGCAATATTCATAATGACCAGACAATGTGATAAATATTATAGAAGTTTAAATCAGTATTCTTTACATTGCCCGATTTGACTTGACTAAATTTATAATACCCGGGCATTATACATAGTGCCCTGATTAATCACTTGGTCCATGACATATATATTGAACTGCCAAAAAAAAAGATAATCATTTGAAATGTAGGTAATTATAAGATATTGTAATTTATATAATATTATAAATTATGTAGCTATAATACCTGCGTGGAAGATTTGCGATATTGTAAAGTTAACTGGTTTTAAAGATTATTTCTTTTTTTTTACTTACAATTTAGTGATGTTCTTCTTGTAAATTTTAATTAAAATGAAATAACAATGCATGTAAACCCATGATTTATGTTTTATGGAAAATTTGACAAAAATGAAGGTGTAATTACTTGTTTGTATAATTAATTTTAGATAGGTAGAAACTACACAATACACTCTATATTAATTATATTAAAAACCATCTGTTAAGGCTGTGATTATTATAAGTTTTTCCTAATTATGACATTACAATTATTTGAATATAGATTCTTAGATTTCTAATTAATTTGCAGTAATGTTACGTAATTTTTCATAGATTCTTATTATTCAACATTTATCATAAGTTTTCAATAAAATAATAACTAATTGTACATACTATTATGTAATAATTGTAAATAAAACAAAATTGTACGGTACACTTTGTATTATTTAATTATCTAGTGACAGCTAATGCTTGCTTCCAGAATGTTCGACTATTATTATTTATAGTAGGTTGTAACCCTGTACAATCTTTTGACGTAAATCTTTTAAATCCGCATGCGTTACTGAAAAACTGTTATGAAAACAGATGAATGATTTTAATAATACCAAACCTCGATTCCAGACCGAATAATTTTTTGACTTACAATTGACCTATGAACTTGAAATTTGGTGATAATGTTTAATATTACGTATGTTTTTTAACAAATACCAATATATTCTACATTTGGTACGGAACCCTAAGGGCGGTTACGCACTATATCCGATCCGTGTCTGTGATTTGGGTTTCGAGTTCAAAATGTTCTGAATTATGACGGATAGAGTTCGGATGTAGAGCGTAAGCTTCCCTACACGAAGTACAACGGCTACTTCGGAACCGAAATTTTACGGACACGGATTGGATGAAGTGCGTAACCGCCCTAAATGTGCGATGTTCGACACTCACTTGATTTTAAGATTGTGTGTTTCGGTAATATTCAACATGATTTGACGAAACGGACAACGCAGTAAGAACGTTCCTTGGAAAATTTCAATTTGCTCGGTAGAGATAGATAACTTATTATTTATTATAACAAATATTTCACAATATTAAAACAAAACTAGGCGTAGATACATAGATTAGACTCTATTACATATGTAGTTCCCGAAAAACAAAGATAACTTCTTAACTAGCTATTTTTTTAGCCCATTATAGTTACTTATACAATAAACATATTTTATCAATTATGTACCTACTTTTATTATTATATTTTACTTTTGTTTTATCTGATATTGCGCAATTCTGCAAGGCTGCGCAATATACCTACATAAGGTAGGCACTTACCTAATCAACGTATTGGCACAGCAAAAATATGCAAACAGTATGGAAACTACCTACAAACGCCCGAAACGGCACACTCACACAAACTTACGTGACCACTCGTCGCGTCGCGGTGCTCAGTACTGACAGCACCGCAGAAGTGCCCGAGTGGTCTCGTCTGTGCGTATATTTGCGTGAGTGTGCCGTTTCGAGCGTTTGTATAGGTAGTTTCCATACTGTTTGTAATTTTTTACTGTGGTATTGGGCGATTTATCGTTACGATTTTATGAAATAGACTTACCTACTTACATACTACTGGTAGGTAAGGGTTTTTTTTTAACCGACTTCTCAAAGAGGAGGAGGTTCTCAATTCGGATGTTTATATTCTTTTTATTTATGTTTGTTCGGGTTGTAGCTCCCACGCGGTCCCACCGCGTGGTGGATAAGGCCCATTACCTTTCTCACAAAGAGGATGCCTGTGTCCCAGCAGTGGGAAGATTATAAGGCTGATGATAATAATATCATATTCTGTCTATCTCTGTGCCTCATTTCATCCAGATCCTTTCAGCCATTCTGGTGTTATTGAGTAACAACCATAATCCACACACACACACACCCATCTATCCAAACTTTCATATTTATAATATTAGTAAGATAAAAAATTCGATCTCATCAAAACCATTGCGATAAAACTCGCGATAATAATCTGTTTTTTGTTGTCGCCAGAACAGAAACGTATCGTATTGGTCAAATTTATCAGTTAATTCTTTACACGTGGAACTCTAAAAGTTAATAGGCAGGTTCAACAAAGATAACGATTAAAAAAAAAAACAAACAGAGATAAACACTACGCAAAATAATTAAATGTTAATAAAGATTTGATAAATAATTATGGGTTCATCATAGGTGATCAATTTAATTATAATAATGGCACTTAATTAGTTTGATACCGAAACTTTATCTACACTCACAACGTAATGTCCCAAATATGAATTCAAAAAATATTGTTTAAACACGTTCTTTATATTCGTGGATAGGTAAAATTAAAAAAAAAAACATTACAGTGCAACATTTTCCTTCGGTTTTTAAACAACTGATACAAGGGTGGAAAGTAGGTTATTGCAAACGAGCTGTCGTTAACAAGCCCGAGCCGAAGGCGAGGGTTTTTAATGACACGAGTTTGCAATAACCTACACGCCCGTGTATCACACGATATTTTTCAATACAGTTGTGGGAAATAGTAAAAACAAATCAAAGAATGAGATTTGTTAATTCACAAAAAAATAAAATTTTCGCGCGTTTTTGCAACTGGACATATTTTTTTTACAACGAAAACAGCCTACACAGCCTATTCGATTTTTGACAAATGTTGATGTGAAAATAATTAACGTGAAACTGGTAATTAAATAAATATATTAAACAACCATTTAAAAGACTTTTGAGAATTAAATGCTAAAACGTACGGAATCATTCATTTTTCCTCGTATAAAATCTATTCCATTTTATTCTATGTACGAAAACTCCTTGCTACTAAACTTTTTTAAATTGACTTATAACTAAAGGCGCGTTTTTGCAACTGGACATTTTTTACAACGAAAACAGTCTATACAGCCTATTCGATTTTAGACAAATGTTGATGTGAAAATAATTAAATTAAAACTGGTAATTAAATATATCAAACAACCATTTAAAAGTCTTTTGAGAGTTCAATGCAGCAAACGTTTTACGTACGGAATCATTCATTTTTCCTTGTATAAAATCTATCCCATTTTATTCTATGTATGAAAACTCTTTGCTACTAAACTTTTTAAATTGACTTATAAATTTAAAACTAAACTGCAAAACTAATGATCGAGCTCGTAAACAAAAGTCACGACCGCGTAACAGAAAGATGCCTATGCATAAGATTTAATTTTCGAATCATAATTATAGCCTCTGAAAGTACGCCATGTTTAACAATTGTATTGAAAAATAACTTTTTAATTTTTATAGCACACTTTTACTTTTTAATTTATTGACTGACGCCATGGACTTATTATAACTACATACATCAGGACTGAGCACTCCAAAAATCGTATCATACAAAACTGAACCATATATGCTGCACCTTAGGTTTACTTTTGTTAGGTAATCTTAACAGAGGCAAAACGATCCGAGAGAGATAGCTCGAAGAGAGTCGTTTGTCCCTTTTTCTCACTTGCCAATAGATAAAAATGTTAAAGATGGTAGAAACATGGGTATGCAGTATTTCACCAACTACAAGTACATTTAGTAACATATAAATATTTATAGCTATACGAAATTGTATTTATAGTTTTACAATCTGTACATAAAGTAAGTAATTTTATTTAAATAAAATAATCTTAATAATATGATTGTTTGGTAGGTATCATAAAATTACTCTGGTATCACTGAAATCTGACATCTGGTAGTGTCATGGCGACTTTTCTGTTATTTTTTGAAAACACATAATGCATTTTAAGTTTTACTGAGCTACGTTGCTTTTTTATAGTGAAAATGGTGAAAAAGTGTTGTGTCAAGACATGTAAAAGTGAATCATACGGTGGTTTTGGCATTTCATTTCACCGGTAAGGAAAAACAAAGATTTTGTTTATTAACAATAAGTAGTTTGACCATGCTCTAGACGTTTTGTGGACAGAAGACATTTAAAGTTTTATTTTATTTCTAATTAAAACTATAAAATAAATGAAATAATTATTAAAACTTTTAATATTATGAGTATAATATTAAAAGATTTTGAGGCGATGATAGCTCAGTGGTAGTGACGTCGGATACCGAGACGAAGGTCGCGGGTTCGAATCCTACAATGAGCTTGAGCTTTCGGTGAAGGAAAACATCGTGAGGAAACCATAGCACGGTGGTAGGGTACTTTGTAGTACCCGCCTGGCTGGCAACCACCCTCAAGTTGAAAATCTGTCGCCAAGCACATTCCGGTGTGTTCCGACAGCAGCACTTGAGAGCCAGTTCCCTTCTAGGCTTTGTGTGCTTACCACCATCGGCCACATCATCACTGACCACGGTGAGATTGTGGTCAAACACAGGCCTATACATAGTAAAAAAAAAAAAAAAAATAATAATAAATACAGTTTGTACCTATGCGACTACATCGCATGATTGAAATAGCGTATATTTGTGTTGGTTACAGCTTTCCATCAAAAGAAGAAATGAAGCAAAAATGGTCGGATGTAATTCCATCAACCTTGTCAGGAACCTCACGTCCCACATAATATTACTTAAACACACCTTGATATCAAATAAAAGTATAAAATAACCATTTTAAAACGGTCTTTCATTGGTGTCCGCCACCTCTACCCATAAACCGCAATACAATGTTTGTCACACACACTTTGTTTTATTTCCCTTTGCTTCATTTAAATACCCATACACCAGCTCTATAGAGCAAACGGAAAAAAAAACCGGCCAAATGCGTGTCGGACCACGCAAAATGAAGGTTTCCGTACTTATGATGAATTTATTCCAAGAACAAACCTATCATTGTAGTTGAAAAACATATTCTCCCATACATTCTAACTGCAAATGTATGTTTGTACGCACAATAATGGGAGTTTTACCTGGATGGATCCTACCTATAAGGGTTCCGTTTTGTCATTCGGACATACGTAACCCTAACAAAAGCAATAGCGACATGGTCCCGGAATAAAATTCATGCACCTTAGCCTACTACAAATTATTTCAAAACGAACTTTCCCGTTTGTTAAAAGAATGTTTGGTCACCCTATTAGAAAGAGATGAACGCATCTGTACACATTATCTCTCTCTGCTCGCGTTTTTGGTGCGAGTGCTCAGTCCTGATATATTTATAATAAGTCCATGACTGACGCTTATGGGCTCATTGAACTGTCATTGTCTAAGGAGGCGCACGCTGCGCATTCATGTGCAATGAGAATCTAAATTGCCCGCCATACCAAATATTTTCTCCGTTTTCACTTTAATTTTATTGCAACTGTATGAGTGAAGATAAAGTAGTGTAAATGGCTTATAATTAAGTATTAAAACACGCGCGTAATATTATTATCACATTCGGCTTCGCCTCATGTGATACGCTACGCTACGCTCGTATTTTAATAACCCATATTATACGCCCATTGCATAAACTACTATTATGTGATTAAAATTATGCGGGTATTTAAACCAAAGCGTTTAAACTGACATTTTAGACAAAATAGGTTCAATAATATCTATTAATCCACGAAAAGTAACCAATTCAAATGTTACTTTTCTTGGATTATTAGAATAATATTTTTTTTCTTTTTTTTATATATACCCAAATAGCAAAATTGCAATATAACGATGGAATTATAAGGGCTTAACTCTTTTACATGTTTTGTAATAGTATTAGTTTTGCAATTCTTTTTATAAAAGCATTTTAAAGTGTTTTTTGCTAATATGGTAAATTAGTCTTATAATTTTATGTTATAAACGTTTATATAACTAATTTAAATGGCAACTTTAAAGCAATGGACATATAGAAGCATATAATATGGCTATTCAGACACATAATATTCTATACTCCATTTACTATAGCATTAGACAGAAGTTAAAAAAGGCTCTTTTAGGTGCACACTTTGTAATTAAAATACAACAAACACTATTACAGTCAAGATTGATGTGGAGTTAAATATAATTAATTTAAATAACAGCTGTCACACTTAATTGCATCTATTTAACCTATCTACCATCTGAAATTACAAGGCCTTCATTTAATATTATTTAGTTTTTACGTAAAATAATGTCGTGTCAATGTTTAAAATCTAAAAGAAGCAGGGGCGGACAGTACCGGAAACGTTTTTCATGTCACTATAACTCAACCAAATCTAAAATGTTACCTGTTCCGTTCATAAGTTGTGGCTGCACGTGTTTTTTTATTTTGTCGGTTTATGATGTCATCTATCCGTCAAATTGCGTAAATAATCTGCAGTTTTCAATTGTCATACTGTCATTCGCTTGTGGATACTTGTGAATGCTACGCCTTTTCTCGTTGTTATTGCTGAATTTTCGTGGTTTAGTTGTTATTTGTAACTGTTTTTCTGTTGTTATTGTTTTGTTTCGTTCGTAACTAACACTAATGAGTTAGTTTTGTGTTGTTTCTACAAAGCGGTACGTTTTGTTGAACTATGGACAGGGACGATCCCGATGCAGGCCCGAGTGGCTTGCAAGCGCAATTTGTAAGCTCTGTAACTGCTGGTAACTCTGATCAGTGTCAACAGAGAAAAATACGTGGCCCCAACGTTGATCACGACGTTAAAATATTGTCTCCTAAGAAAAAGAGGACAAAGCAAACACCGCTTCGTGCTGCAGAAAAAAAAACAGTCATAAATATTTATGAAGATGTTAAGGGGTCCAGGGCCGAAGATATTCCTGCTTATAGGATGCAGTTTATTAACAAAACTGCAGAAATTGCTCGTAAAATTATTATTATAAATAAATGTATTTGAAAGTAACATGCTTTGTGAGGTAATAACATGCATTATTAATATTATTTTATAGGCATATCTCGTGCAACAGTCTATAATGTACTGAAAGAGTACAATACAGAAGGTCGCCGGCAATCACCCCCTCCTTGCCAACGGAAATACTCAAAATCTGACGATTATGATGATTTATCGTTAAGTGGAATATGAAGAAAAATTTATTCTTTTTTTTTTGATAATGAGTTACCAACGTTGGACAAGATTCTGGAAGCCGTTGATAGCGATGAGTCTCTACCTGATTTTAAAAGAAGCACTTTATACAAATTAATCAAGAACAAATTTGAAGACGGCTTATCATTGGCCATATTGGTAAAACTTGATTTAAATGTATTTCTTTTGATAATTTCAAAATAATGATATGTTATTATTAATGTGACTTTACCAAATCATTAATAAAATTATCACTCCGTTCTCCGTCACTGAAAGCTGGTTAAGTCTTAATGCCTCCCCTCGGAGAAAGATGTTTATAGTTGTAGATTAACCTGTTCAATGACAGTAATGATGCAGTTAATTTCGGTTGCTACTTAAAGGTTAAAATGTATTTTCAGCAATCAAGTAACCTACGCCACCGGTACACAATTATTGATTTGCTTTTATTTCATTTCACAGGATCAACGGAGGGGTTTTTGATGGATGGTGAATTAATATTTGAAGCCAAAAAGGGTGATGGAGACTACCATTCTGAAATGGATGCACACAATTTTGAAAAGTGGTTTAAATTAATATTATCAAAAGTCGAGAGTGGTGCAGCTATTGTTATGGATAATGCACCATATCATTCGAGTAAATTGGAGAAGCTGCCAACTACAGCCACACGAAAGGCAAATTCAAGAGTGGCTAACAAACAAAAATATTCCTTTTGAGGAAAAAGATGTTAGGGCCACTTTATTATTATAGTTAATATTAAGACTTTAGTAACCACCCATGTCAATTAATTATTATAATTTGTGATGACTGATGGTAGCAGTGACTAAATTGTTAAGTGATGTTTTTTATCGTATTTATTTGGATTATTGAAAACATAATATGGAGATATTGTGATAAAGTTGTTTTTAATAAACTGATTGTTACTATAATTTTTTTCATTTAATGTACCTATCCAAGCATCGTGAAGAGTAAATAGATATAATACGCTTTATTGTATGCCATACATTGTTACTTACAAAAAAATCACATACATTATTTATTAAAATTGTTTGAACTTGACTTGAAAATAAAAGGTTTCATACTCCTGCTTCTGCGAGCCTCTTTTGTCTAATGTTATAATAAATGGAGTATAGCCATGTAACCGCTTTGGCATCATACTATTTTTAAATTAATATGGCTGTTATAAAGCTATACCCTTATAAAGACTATCAAAATGTAGCATTAAAGCAAATGCAAAATGGCAAGTTATATAGCTTCTATATGTATAAAAGTCTTGACGAAAACTTTATATAACAGCTATAAGAAGTGTTATATGTATACTTGACTTTGCATCTACGATGGATGAAAATGCCATGGGTTCCGTAGAACTAATTTCACAAAACATTGACTTTGACACTTTCGATGAGCAATTAATCATCTGATGAGCGTGATAGTGAAAAGGACGGGTAAAGGAAAAGGCAAAGGTAATGGGAAAGGCATGGAAAAGGACGGGTTCAGAGTTGATAATGTAGCTATTTGGGTTATGGAGTATAAAATATCACTGCAGTACACAATTCGTGGCAATCATCTTTGTCAGGAAACTGTTTAAATTCTATTCATAAGACATTATCTTGGTTCCGTAAAATAAAAAAAATACAAAGTAATATTCACAATTTTTTTAATAAAGTAATGGAGACTGAACCCAAAAATCATTCAATATGGCTGAGCTTTTTAGCACAACCCTGCTACAATAAGAGTAGATGACTTGTAGGTGATTTATAAAAGCATATCATTTGTTAAATATTCTTATAGTAGCAATCTACAAGGCCTCACAAAATTTTAATCATTTTTCTTATAATAAAACATTAAAATTAAAGAGGCGCATTAAAAATATGGCATAAAACATATCCACAAATCTCACAAAACTGCTTTCCCACATAAGCTTCCAATATAAAACGAAAAAAGAGCGATGTAGTAAATGTCTAGTAAAGCAGACATTTATTTTACTATCTATTTTAAAAATAATGGAGGCGTTTGAGATAATTATGAATTAATTAACTCATATTCGTATTGCGTTTGCTTCTACACGAGAAATTGGCCTCAAAGCTAAATTTTTTTAGCAGTTATAAGGGTAATTTGTTACATAAAAGCAAATTTCGTGTCTATTTGTAGCCAATTAGCCATAAAGTATGCGTTTACATGGCATGTTTAAGGCGGCTTAGCTTATTATATGGTAACTATAGAAACTTTATAAGGTTTTAGCCCTTATAATTAGTGCCCAAACCCACTCTTATAAGCACTAATATGGTCTTTATAATACTTTTATT
This sequence comes from Anorthoa munda, assembly GCA_945859665.1. NCBI lineage: Eukaryota > Metazoa > Arthropoda > Insecta > Lepidoptera > Noctuidae > Anorthoa > Anorthoa munda. The sequence goes on from OX243904.1 coordinate 13,343,502, forward strand.
TTTGGCTTTAATGACGTTTATATAGCAAGTGTTTGCTACTTGGGTACTTTGCCCCACACTAGGAATTTCTTCCTGTATTGTGGGTGCGTTAACAAACACATAAACTCACATACACAACACCCAGAGCCGTAATAACTATCAGTAGGTCATACAAATATTTGATCCGTACGGGAATCGAACCCGCGACAAGCAGCGCAGCAATCAATCGCTCAACCACTGCGCCAACCGTGCGCCAAAATATATTTTAACAATAATTTTGTTAACCTACCTAAATAAAATACCTATTTTTTCGTCGTTCATCGTTGAATTCGAGCAACGTTTGAATTTACTAAAGGTTTTTCCAACATTTTCTTTAATTTAATTAGCTTGCAATGTATGTTTGTATGTATGTTTGTATGTATGTTTGTATGTATGTTTGTATGTATGTTTGTATGTATGTTTGTATGTATGTTTGTATGTATGTTTGTATGTATGTTTGTATGTATGTTTGTATGTATGTTTGTATGTATGTTTGTATGTATGTTTGTATGTATGTTTGTATGTATGTTTGTATGTATGTTTGTATGTATGTTTGTATGTATGTATGTAAGTGTTTTCGGGTCAAATCGTGCAACTGAATTTTAAAGCAGTTATCCTCCACAGTGATTAGGTATTGGCGTTAACCAGAAATATGACGAGAAGTTGAAGAAGAGAAGTTGTTGAGAGTTAAGATGACAAAGTTTAGTCAGGACCAGACTTTCAGACCAAAGTTCATCATGATTTGACTCCCATGATGGGCAGGGCCGAACCGTGAGCTTAGGCTAATAAAATATTTGATTTATATTATAATATATTATGCCGAAGTGTTTGATAAATACAACTGTAAATAAATTGACAAATTATAAAGCAATCTTTACTTGGGCAAATTCTTTAATTTGCTCCTCACATTATAGGTTCTTAGTTTAATCAACATTTATGGACAAAACGGATAAATGTCAAAAGTCATGAGTTTGACATCGTCTTTCTGTATTTATTTTATTATTTCTTTCTATATATGACATCCTGGAAAAGGAGCGCTCGGCTTCACAGCTTGAGATTGGTAAGGTCAAATATAATTTTAAGATTGTATAGCAGTTCGGGAATACGTCAACAAGCTTCTTTTTTTATAAATAATCGTAAAAATGCCTGCATAAGACGAGTAGGACTCTGCCGACTGAAGCAAATAAGTTTTTAATTGGATGCATTCATTGACGATGCATTATTAGTCAATAACCTTACGTGCGCTTTCTAAATCAATGTGTTGCATGTTTTTGTCTTTCAAATTTAAATTTTTTGCTACATGTCTCATATACTTGACTTCTTTGATTTAAGTCCGTATTTAGTAATCCAGTGCAACGTTTAACGTGTCTATTTTTAAGTTTTCTGCGCCGTGTACTGCAACTTTCTCTGTAGAGTTATCAGAATACTTTGATATAATGCGTCTGTTAGTTATATCACTCTAATTAGTTTCCACATTGGTACTTAATTTTATGGCTTTTTCTTGGCAATCCTTTAGCTTCTGATCTGATGCCTTATGTTGCTAACAAACTCTTTTAATGACCCAATTAACTTATATCCTTCACAAATATCTAAACCAGGGCTCTGTATTTTTTTATTAACTGAATTAAATCTTTCCAAAATTTCTTCCCAAAAAATAATCAAAATTGCGTTTTCGAGTTTTGCCAGTTTATTAAATATTTTTTTTGCCTCTTTTCGGAAATCAGCGTTTTCCTCTTAATTTTTGATGTTTTTTTTATATTTTTGTCATAGTTATTTTTAAAGCTTTAACAGCATCGTAATGGCAAGCCCATCTAGTCTAACTTAAACTTTTTAACGTTAATTTCAATTTTATTTCACGATTTAATAATTGCCATCTGTGTTGAGTGGGTTGGGTGTTTTTTCGAAAAAATCCATATTTTAATAAAATTATGGATTTTTTCGCATCATCGTCTATTTTTTCTTTGACTTGACTTAGCTGGGGGCCTCTTGAAACCACGTGGCCCTGGGCTGAAGCCCAAAAAGCCTTATGGTAGATCCGGCCCTGATGATGGGACGAATTGATCAATACACTCATATCATAGCACTCTGTTTGAAAGCCCGAAATCGGTCTACAAAATGGTAGTGTTCCATTTTCAATATAGTACATTACTGCAGCAGCCAGCAAAAGAGGCATTGATGGACGAACGTGTCAATGTGCGCCGAGGCGAAGCCGAGGCACATATACGTAAGTCCATCAATGCCTAGTTGTGGGCAAGGCATGTATAGTACTTTTCTCAAATAATGCGCGGAAATTAAAACTAAGTAGTACCTAGAACTCATTTTGTCAAAATCAAAGACGAACAATAATAATTGTTCTCTCGTTAAAGTGTTCTTTTGTTTTTTTTCTCAATAAACAGCGTTCTTTTTGCAAGCCAGTTCGAAATTTAAATAAAATCTTTGAGTTACCTCCTTGGTTGCCATGTTTCGGCATAAAATATCGTTCTATTTTTAAATAACACGACAGATATGAGTTTGCTATGTAATTTATTTGGCCGCTATACACGACAGATATGGATTTTCATAAAACTTTTGCCGGCTGCTGCTCGCATGTATTTGGCTATTACGGCAATTTCGATTTATCTCGAAGAAGTTTGTCAAAGTAATGCTCAAATTTCTAAGCATGTTTGAGAAAAATAAATTTGTCTCCTATCACCAGGCTCTTGTATGTCCTGAATGCTATGAAATTAAAAAATAATAATCTTTAAAAAAAGTGTTTTTTTTTTTAAACATAGATCGTGGTGATTCGTACGAGAAGAGAGAGGCCTATTTACGTTGACCTCACAAGAGGCATCGTTAAATTTTCTTACGGGTTTATAAAAATAAAAACATATTTCCACAACCATTTATCTAAAACATATGTAGTAAAGATAAGTAAAATAGATATATTACCCATTATTTTTATTACGTTAATCAAATAATTAGAAATATATAATTTATTGACTTTATAAAATGGCCTACTATAGTCGGCCACGCGTCTCTCTAGTAAAAAATAGGGCGCGTGTAATGCAGTGTCAAAATCTGTGTCAGTGTCAGTTTTGGCGTCAGTAGCGATGGAGCAGTCTACGAGGGTCGTGGCTGGGACACCCTCGGAGTACAATCACTGCATTTTAAAGATTTCAGCATTTGTATTGGAAACTGGTCCCGTAAGTATGATATATGTATTTTTTACATTAATCTTATCGGAAGGATTTATCTTACGATACGGATAGTTGACTGCAAGCCAAGCCCCGTGTGGGAGCAAATGACGCGATGAGTTATAGATTTAAGATATCCCGTAGAGGCCACAGAAAAAAATTAAATTACACTGTTAGTACCAGTAGAGCTCACCGAAATCTGAAATCAGCAATAATAAAAACAAACATAATAAAGAGCTACTCACGTAAAGACTATTGCCTGCAGCTTCGGTCCCTATAGCTGTATGCCTTGATCCTAGAGGACACCACTTTTTGTTAGTATCAGAACGCGATACAGATGACAACCGTGGTAATCGTATGACTCCTCACGAGTCACTGCACACTTAGCTATCCTATAAATTGCCCATCCCTATCGCAATCGAAAACTTGAAACGACTTGAAAGAGTAACCCATTCGCTTCGGCGATCAAAATTACGCTTGTTTGCCAAGTGCGGGACGGTTTTCGTCGCGAACGCCGATGGGCGTCCTCCGCAACTGATAAGGATAATATAAAACGCCGATCGGCGTTTTCAGCACTGTTTAAAGAAATTTATCATTTTTAAACAAAAATTTTAGAAAAAATCCAAATACGCCAAGCGTGTGGTACGTTCATGATCGTATTTGGTGTAAAAAATAAATTAACATCAATTAGGATCTTTTTGTGAAGTTTTGTTCTTTAATAGTTTGATTGTGAAAATTTTAAGAATATGGCGACAAATGGTAAGTAAATTATTTTAATTAAATAATTGTACTTCGCTTTTAAACTATAGTCTCATATATTTTAGTTCCAAATGATAATAATAGCAAAATTATATACTATATTATATACTTTTATAGTACTACTATTATTTATTTACAGACATTAATTTTATAGACATATTTGTTAACCTGAAAATTAGTAAGAAGAGTAAGTAGTAGTAGTATTAGTTCTGTTTATTAGTATTATAATTTTGATAAATTACCTCCTTTGTTGCCATGTTTCGGAGTAAAAGATCGTTCCATTTTTAAATTACACGACAGATAAGATTTAACAATGTAATTTATTTGGCCGGTAAATCACGACAGATAGGGCTTTTCATACAACTTTTGCCGGCCGCTGCTCGCATGTATTTGGCCAGTACAGCAATTTGGATTTATCTCGAAGAAGGTTGTCAAAATAATACTCAAATTTCCAAGAATAATAAAATAAGAAAATTTCCAAGCATCTCTGAGAAAAAGAACATCAAAGGAATCATAGGTTGTTAAACCCTGGAAAACGTCGTTAGCCGTCTTCCGAACCTAGGAAGGAATTCGCAATTTTTCAAAAAGTAAAAATTTCGAAATCTGCGAGTATTTAAAAAAAACTGTCACAAAAAAACATACTTGCAATATATATTGCAAGTATGTTTTTTTGTGACTTGTTTTTGCCAAGATATAAGCAATTTAAAAAAAAACGCTACGCACGAATATTGATTCAAAAAACGCCGAAAGGCGTCCGCCACAGCAAATGGGGTAACTTACATTCAGCGCGGTCGACGGGCCCAGAACTTTCCTCCGCGATAACCCAGAACGTCAGTGTATAGATGTCGCTAAAATCACATAGACACTATTGCATTAATGTATTATAGCAACTGCATCGAAATGCCTGTTCAAATGAACAAATCGGGGAGATGTATCATCCTAACATCATTTACCTGGCCATTTTCCCAACGAAGTCGGGATTCGTAAGATCGAATTCCAGTCAAGCCGGATGCATCAGAATACCTAGTAGTAGTACTCACAGCGGATTTGCATGCACCCATGCATCCCTTTTCTTTTATATTACACCTCACACATTCAATCCATCTTTTGATTAGCTCTCCTTAGTATGTAACGTTTTGTATTATTTCCAGTTGAAGTACCTACCTCCAGAGCAGCTGAACACCGTGAAGACTCTTCTTCAAACTGGCGTAGACCTGGGCTATGTGTAACCAGACTATGGCCGTTTCGGCTACCGAGACGTGAGGGAAACCCAATGTCCAGGAGACGTACTGTATGAAGAGATACCGACCTTTTTTTTTTTTTTTTTGCTTGGAGAAATGCTCATGCATACTGCGCTACCACGGGGAGATAGCGCAGTTATGTGGGACTCTAACCCACTAAAACTCCACGGTGTCCTCCTGGCCTCATTATTAAATTGAACAAACGCACAGATTATTTAATAGTTACTACGTAACAGATACTTCACTCTCGAAGAAATCGCAAAAAACTTACGCGACAGTCACCTACAGAGCGTCACCGCATCTAGTGCAAACGAAAATATATCTAAAATGCTCGCTGCGAGAGTTTAAATTTCTTTGCCGGCAGCGCGGCTTTGATGCGGCCGCAGACACATCAGGGTTGCTTACGAACATAAGAAATAAATAAAAGTCACAATAATAACATTCCTTTAATATATTTTAAGCAGCAATCAGCAGGTACGTATATATACATATGTAGGACTCATACATGTTTTAGTTTGATGAAATGGCGATTTTTTTACACCTCTCCCTGAATTCTATATATTCTAATCTGATAGGTAGTCTTTTTTAGTATATACACAGAATTATCACTAAGATTAATTAATTAATAATATTTTACACGATAAATATGTAGAAAGAAACGTTACCGCTTAGTTTACGTGCGCGAGCCAAGGCATGCGATGACTGACAACCCACTGATTTTAGTATCTCGCGTCTATCGCGATGCTCGAAGCGGTGTAGTTACAGCGGATCTTTGTGTCTCTGAAGATGACTCTGCGAACCATTGCGCAATAACCAGTTTGACATCGAGTAAACTGCATAGAGTAAGCGAGATGAGACGATGCAACAGACTTCAGCGAGTAAAAGAGGCAGTTTTACAATGCTATATTCGCCTTCAACATTGACACAAAAATAGCCACTGCGCAGGGTCTTGCAGCAAACTTCAGAGATACAAAGATCCGCTGTAAGAATTATAGGACTTATCTCATGCCTACGCGCGGAGTGACGGAGTCCTGACAAAGGCTAGTAATGTCTTAATCAGGAAATTCACTTACAGTTTTTTAATGTCTGATCAGTGTCCATAAATTATTGCGTTATTGATTGATTTATTAATTGGGCATTAATTGATCAGTGTGTGGCCATGGCCGACCGACATACCTATAACACAGTATAAATATGGACAAACAGTACGGAAACCACCTACAAATGCTCGATACGGCACACGCACCTGTGCCTATAACTACACTCGCGAGCAATGAAAAAGTTCCAGTGACATAGCACCAAATTACTCCTAAACGGGAAAGGCTAGCTTAATGACGCCGTCTGCAATATTGAAGTACATTTAACAGCGGATCAGAATATTACCAACTAAAAACGTAAATATTGTGTTCAAATTTTAAATTAAATGTGAAAAAATTAAATTAAGGTGTTTGCGGCGTTTTGTGGGTGGAACTTTTTCATTGCTCGGCAGTTTACTTAGTAGCTCGATACGGTGCACACGGCCGTCTTCTTACCCGCGGGTATTCGCGGGCAAGGTCCTTTAATGAATTCCAAGGCATTAAGAACCAGGGGATGAATGACGATTGAATTTGATATGCTTTATTTATTGTTTTAAATAAGGTAAGTACTGAAAGGTAATAAAGTCTAGAGTTCTAAGTCAAGGTTAAATTAATCTAAATTATGATTTGAAATAATGGATCTGTGAATTTTATTCCCTCTTTACATGCAGCTATTAACAGAAATTAGTGTATTAATCAACAGAATAATAAATGTTATAGCTTTTGCTGACTTTTTTCATAAGAAAAAAATACATGCGTTGATTATAATAGAATACTCTTTATTATGCACACCATATAAGTTACAGAAAGTATAGACGAAGAAAACATTACACTGGGTGACACAATGGGCGGCCTTATCGCTAAAAGCGATCTTTTCAAGACAACCTGAATTGTTCTGACCTGAAAAATTGTCTATATTGCTTCAAAATCTGGTGCGTCACACGCATCGCATGCAATAGACATTGACCAGTAGGTAAATCTACGGAAAAAATGTCGGCATAGGTCATGTCTGATAAGAATTATCAATGAGCACAAAAACCTGGAATACGTCAACATTTAAACTGTTGTCCCTGATAACACTCATAGATAAAAAAGTCTACGCAAACATTACAACAAAACTATTTGGAACTGTAATACCAATAATTGGCAAAAAATTGGGACGGGCGTCTTTTTATCGTGAAGTGATCTGCAAATATAGATAGATTAAACATATAGCAAATTGTCGCAGGTCATGTTTGTGATAGCCAAGTGACACAAAAACCCTTTAACGTAGGCATTTATACTTAATTTATCAGATTTCTAACAGTAAATAAATCTAGTAATAATATCAAAAAACTAAATAGCTTCGGACTGAGGTTGGTCACAAATGGTCCTCGCTACGGACTAAGTGTGAAAACCAAATTCCTGAAGAAGAAGAGGTTTCGTTCAGCGGAAAATCCACTAGATGGTCTTGCCTGCTGGCAATCGAGTATGCTTGTGGGCAATCGGGGATGCTTGCATGGCCGCCTGACCTCATTGCTATATATATATATATATATTCATCTATATCTGTCTACATGATAGAAAGAAAGAAAGAAAGAAAGAAAGAAAACTTTATTTGTCAAACATGCGTTTACATGACTAATCAGACATGCATGGTATTGAATTAATAAATGTTGTGAGCGTCCATGTTTTGCCAATAATGGCGTACAAAATTTGTAGGTATATTAGTTTACATTTAATTGCATTTTACATGCAGCCATTCTAAAATTTCATTACAAAATACAAAACAAATAAATAATAATTGATTTAAAGATATTATAGTATAATTAAGTATGTTATAGTCAAAATAAATTAAATAATGTCCAGATTATTCATTACTATGCAGTCAAATAGTATAATTCAAAAGTTAATAAATTTAAAATTCACATCATTCAATCCAATCAGACATGCATGGTATTGAATTAATAAATGTTGTGAGCGTCCATGTTTTGCCAATAATGGCGTAAAAAATTTTCGAAGGTATATTAGTTTACATTATATTGCATTTTAACATGCAGCCATTCTACAGTGTCGTTACAAAATACAAAACAAATAAATAATAATTGAATTAAAGATATTATAGTATAATTAAGTATATTATAGTCAAAATAAATTAAATAATGTCCAGATTATTTATTACTATGCAGTCAAATAGAATCATTCAAAAGTTAATTAATTTAAAATTCACATTATTCAATTGTTATTATTAGGAGCCGGTATAAAAAAGTCCTTTTCATTTAAAAAATCTACAACATTGTAATACACTTTACTAACTAAAAACTTTCTCAGCTTATTTTTGAAAAGTGCCAAGGGCATTTCTCTCCAACTTTTAGGTAATGTATTAAATATGATAGGAGCCATACAGAAAACACTTTTGCGCATGAGGGTTGTTCTCGCAGTTTGAGAACATATCCTGCTGTTGTCGCGCCTATTACGTGGGACTACTTCATCTAATCGTTTAAATCGGTGTGGATTTGTTTTAACAAAAACAGCCACCCCTAAAATGTACAGACATGGCAAAGTAAGTATTTTATATTTTTTAAAGTAAGGCACGCAACTATCAGTAGATTTAATTCTAAATATTGAACGAACGCATCTCTTTTGAGCCTTGAACACCGTGTCTTTTTCTGTCGAGTTGCCCCAAAAAATGACACCATAGCGTAGATGACTTTCTGTTAAACCATAGTAGGCTGTAAGTAATGCCTCCACACCTATTATAGACGACAATGTGTGCAGGGCGTAGGCAGATTTACTGATTTTCTTGCACAAGATTTCGATATGGGTTTTCCAATTAAGTTTTTTGTCAATGTGGAGCCCTAGAAATTTTGTTGTTTCTACCTCTTGTATAGGCTGGTGATCGTAGTGTATATTTAAATTACTCTTACTATTGATCCGTTGACTAAAATGTATTAATTTAGTTTTAGTCAGGTTAATTTTTAAGTTATTGTTATCTAACCACTTTACCATTAGATATATAGAATAATTTATGTCACTTTCATAAGTATCATTACTTTTGCAAGGTATCGTTATGGTGCTATCATCAGCAAATAGTGTCAAAGGTTGAGGGATGCATTTCGGTAGATCATTAATGTACAATATAAACAAAGGGGGCCCTAGAACACTCCCTTGTGGCACACCAAATGAAACTATACGTTTTGAGGATTGAAATACAATTTCATGTTTACTTTTCATATTAATTTGGGTTATATTTGTTATTTGAGTTCTGTTAAGTAAGTAAGATTTAATTAGATTGTTGACATTTCCTCTAATTCCATAAGCTTCAAGTTTATTTAAGAGTGTACCATAATGCACATAGTCAAAGGCTTGCGTCATGTCACAAAATACGCCACAGACCGGTTTCCTCTTATCCACGTTAGATGTTACATTATATAAAAAATCATAAATAGCCATATCAATAGTGTTACCTATTCTAAATCCTTTCTGTTCTTCGCATAAAATATTATGTCTTTCTATAAATGAATTTAGTTCCTTGTAAATATATTTCTCAAATATTTTAGATATTATAGGAATTAGTGATATCGGCCGATAGTTCTCCATTAACTCCCTGTCGTCTTTCTTAAATAGTGGCTTGACGATAGATACTTTTAGAGCAGCTGGGTAAACTCCTGCGCTAATGCTGAGATTGATGACATGACTCAAAGGACCGCAGATTTCTTCCGCAACATGTTTTAGTATATAAGTAGCTATACCGTCATATCCCACACTGCTCGTATTATTCAAGGACTTTATTATCTTTTTAATGTCGTCTGGTATACTAGGGGCCATAAACATAGTCTTGTTATTGAAATCTACTGTAGACGCCCCCGGTCTGCAGTCGACATCCAGTTTTGGCTGTATTTTATCAATAAAAAAATCATTAAATGCTTCTGCAATGGTCTTATGATGAGATACTACGCAGCCACCCATATTAATTTTATTTATGTTAGATTTAGGCAGGTTATACTTTGCACGATTGATAATTTGCCACGCAGTTTTCGATTTGTTTTTTGATGTTTTTATGTTATAATTGTTTTGTGCTTTTTGAGTTAAATGGATAATTTTTTTATACATTTTAGAATAATTATATAATATGGTTTTATTGATATTGCTACGATTAAGTCTAAACTGCCATAGGAGTTTCCTTTTCTTTTTACTGCATTGTTTGATACCTTTTGACAACCACTTAGTTCTTGTTATTGTATTTATTTTAACCACTTTTATTGGAAAACACAGATCGTATAATAGCTTGAAAATCTCAATAAAATGATTATAGGCTACATTTGGGTCATCTGTGTCATATAGTTCTGTAAAGGTAAGATTACTCAGATGGTTTTTAAATTTTACTATGTTTTCCGCACTATAGTCCCTTCTAGTTGCGTACCAATACTTAATACAACATATTTTTTGTACTGGACACTGAAGCAGCTGTGCTGTATGATCCGATAATGCCCATTCTAATACTTCAGTCTTACATGAATTAAAGTTATGCGCAAAGTTGTCAATGCACGATAAACTGGCCATGCGAGTTGGTTGTTTCAAAGCAAGTTTCAGATTGTAACTCATTAAAAGACACTCAAAGTCATTAGTTACACGATTTTGCTTAAGTACATCAATGTTAAAATCTCCGCAGATAACAATTTTCTTACAGCATGTACGTAAAATTTCCTGTAAGAGCAGTTCAAATTTGTCGAAGCAATAATTTAAATTATTTGAGTTCGGAATTCTATATATACACACAATTATTAATTTATAATTAATCAGTTCCACGCCACAGCACTCAAATATGCCCGGAGTTGACAACTTTGCTACTTTTGGCAACTCTTTCCATTGTAGCCCATTTTTAACAAGGATACATGCACCACCCCTTTTTTGTTCTATTCTACAATAATGTGCAGCCAAATTATAGTTAGGTAAAAATAATAAATTTTGATACCCTTCCATGATAAAGTGCTCCGTAATACACAAGATATCAACATTTGTCTTTTTCTTAGATAGCTCGTCTAGACACACCAACAAATCATCAGCTTTATTTATCAATCCTGCTATATTTTGATGCAATATGTTGATATATCTATTAGAGAAAAAACAGTTCACTTTCTTCAGTAACATGGCTTGGTACAGTGTGAGGCAAATTTGTCACTTCATCAGAAGAACTACTCGTATTTAAGTCCCTATATAGTTTAAATTCATTCATCATTAAACTTATATTATGCAATATATTGGCCATACCGCGATTATTTACAGAACTACTATTCCTAGTGAACATACTAAAATCATAAGCAAGATAATAATTAGAATCAAACAAGTAAGCATAATTATATGAACAGGCATCCAAATAGATTAAATTGTTAAAGGTTTCTATTCTCGAATTAAACATTGTAGAGTAATCATTTAGTTTGAACGTAGGAGCACATAATATTATATTTGTGTGCTGTAATTTTGACAGCGTTTCACGAATACTGATAGCTAGTTCGACATAGTTCTTTGTCCGACGAAAGTCTTCTTCCCCGACCAATATCAAGCAGTAGTCATTCATATTGTAGTCCTTTAATTTGAGATCCAAGTCAGAGATAAGGTACTCAACACCACAGTTGGGTGTCAGATAGTGGCAGATTCCATAGTTAGGGAATATATCTTCTGCAATTTTTATAATTTTATTATTTTTATTGCTACTTAAAATACATAATTTACTTATTCTAGGTTCGTTCGGTTTACTGTTATCTTTATTGCCAGTACTGTGGATAACGCCATCTGTGATCGATTTATCCAACTGTTGATGGTTTTGAACACTGGTTGGCGATGTGGATTTCTTAGTACTATTGGTAAATCCTTCACATTCACTAGACTTTTCTGCGTTTTTTCTCAAACACTGGTTAATTTTTGATGATTTTTTCTTAATTTTTGGTGTTTGTAGCTTCAACTTAGCAGGGGAGCATGCCACTGTTTTGTACAGTGTATTCTGCTTCTGTAGGTCCTGGTTAAGGTGGTTGAGCTTCGTGTTTTCTAGAGTTAAGGATTCTATTTCGTTGTGGGCACTATTGAGTTCCAGAGTTAATTGTTCTAATTGCTGTTTTAATTTGGTAATCTGGTCATCGTCGTCATCAGAAATGTCAGGCAAGCTGGTGGTGGTGCCATCTATCGGTGAGTTCGTTAATAAAGTGTCCTCATCCGTATCGTTTATAATTGTTTCAGACTTTGAACGGTTACGTCTGAACGTGATGTTCTCTAAAAAATTCATTTTCCCAGTGCTGCTAAAGTGTGGAGCAAAAGGACATAAAGATACGGACTTGTAAGGTTGACCTGTATAAAATAACTTGTCTGCTTGCCGCTAGATGTTGTTGACACAAAATCAACAAAGCAATGTCGATAAAGCAGATTAAATTGGTATGGTATCACCTTAGAATAATGACTCACCAATCAACCGAAAAATGTTCATCAGCGTCACTTCTTGTTACGCTATTCGCCACTAGATGGCGTTTGTATACAGTTTCATACGATTGTTTATATTTTTTTACATCTGCAACCCCAGAATTAATGTCATTTAATTGATCTTTTCACCACTAGACGGCGTTGTTTAAAGTTTCAGTTAGATTCTGTTTATTTTTCACATCTGCAACCCCAGATTTAATGTCACAAAATTTTAATTTAAATGGTCTTTTCGCCACTAGAGGCGTTAGTAAGGGTACATAGGTCACTTTTCAAATATTTTTTTTCTTGCAACGGCTTGACAATAATTTATATTTGATTAATTTCACTATTTGGTCCAATTTTATCACACTGAGTTATTGATTTTAGTTTTAAATATAGTTTGTTTATATTTCATTGTTCAGATAAAACACTTATTGTTCATATTCACCTTTTCGTGGAGAACGGCACTGTTTTTACTTCTACTAATTTTTAAGTGATATTCCTTAGTTTTAAAAGTCACTAACACTGTCACATATGTAGTCCAATTTTTACAATTAGATCAGCATATTATTCATCATTAAAACTTTTGTTTGTTTTGATAGTCGACAGACAAACACACTGAACTGACATAGAACCGATCTATATTTAAGTTTGACGGTTGTGGTGCTAAGGGCGGTTAGGGTGGTTACGAACCATATTCGATCCGTGTCCGTGAATTTTCGGTTCCGAAGTAGCCATAGTAGGTAAGCTTGTAGGGAAGCTTACGCGCTACGTCCGAACTATATCTGTCATAATTCAAAACATTTTGAACTCGGAACTCAAATCACGGCGGCGGATCGGCAGTCTTATTACGTATCTTTTGCAAGAGCAAAACGATAGCGATTTTTGCGCAATAATTGCTCTTCAATACAAAAGTTTTAGAGTTCGTGGCGGTTTTTTTTTAATATGTGCATTTGACAAACAGCGAGCGATTAGCAAACGATTGTGTAGGACCTACCATACCTACTCTCCAGGTAATACCGACTTTTATGACATGCAGCGTTTGATCGCTATCGTTTTGTTCTTGCAAAAGATACGTAATAAGCCTGCGGATGTAGTACGAGTACGTATGCGTAACCGCATTTTTCCCTGTCTTTCTAGTGAATTCCCCGCATTAGACCCCAGTAGGTACTTCTAAAACTTAATGTTGGCAACATTAAATTAAAAAAAAACCGGCCAAGTGCGAGTCGGACTCGCGCACGAAGGGTTCCGTACCATTATAGCAAAAAACGACAAAAAAAACACGTAAGTATTTGTTGTTATAGCGGCAACGGAAATACATCACCTGTGAAAATTTCAAGTGTATCACGGTTCATGAGATACAGCCTGGTGACAGACAGACAGACAGACAGACGGGCCGCGGAGTCTCAGTAATAGGGTCCCGTTTTTATCCTTTGGGTACGGAACCCTAAAAAACTATATAGCTTAAGGCATCATTGAGGCGATTGACCTGTAATACAGGTTCTCATTACCTACCACGGGCACCAGAGTTTCATGACCATTTGTTTTTGTGTAATTTTTTTTTATGCCAAATAAATTATTATTAAATTGAGGGTCGTTATTTGCGTTGAATCAAACGTGTGGAGTGCAGTTGTGCACACGTTGCAGTTATATTGTATATAAACATTACCGTACGCCTTGAACATACGCTTATTTAGATAAAAACACACCTCTCAAACGCCGCGAAATCTTGCAAAAAAATATGTTGCGTGTGCCTGGAGTGTTGATTTAAGATAGGATATTTTTTATCGTAGAATCTTTAAGCTTTAAAGTAGACAACAATGGATCCGTTGGGTAACGCCTAATAGGTCGAAAGTCGCCGACTGATAAACTCTAAAATGATTGTTATCCACTTTTATTCGTTCGGTAGGCATTGCCTGGTGACAAGGCCTACACGTACATAGAAAAGGTACACGAAAAGTGGTAGGTGGCGGGGCCACTGTCCTGACCCGTGACAGGGGAACCAAGGATGCTATACACGGGGTCGTCTGGTGTCCATGTGCTGGTTTGGTCCCTGCGGTGGTCATGGCGTACAGTGTGTTCTGGTGCGCCGATGATGGGGAGTGCTCCCCAGAGGAGGCATCATCGAGTGCCTCCTCCACCGCATCGTCGGGGCTTATTTGGCGCAGAGGTGTGTCACCTATGTGGGACGTGATGGCGTCGTAAACCAGAACCGCATCTCGTGCGGTGTTCCGCAGGGCTCGGTCTTGGTTCCACCCCTGTGGGTTCATCGGGTGCGACTGTGTGCTGAGGGGCGGACTCCAACCCGGCGTAAACCTGACCTGTTTCGCATCGCTGTTCTGTGCAAGCCGCAGAGCGTGATGGAAGTCAGAGTCATCAGAGCTTATCGCACGATCTCCTACAAGGTGATTTGCAAACTGGCCGGGTCACCGCCCTGGGTCCTAGAGGTGAAGGTACTCGCGTTACAGTATCGGTGGTGTGAGTAAGCGCGGGCGCGGGGCGAACTGCCGATGCAGTGACATTTGGCGTTGCGTCGGTCTCAGCTCCGCGAGGTCCTGGTGGCGGAATGGTGGGCCGAAAATAACCGAAAATTCCCCTGCCGAAAATAGCTCAACGCGGTTAAAGAAGTTTTTACTTAAAAAATACTCGGTCATTGTATCCTCTGACTCATATTAAGCAATTTGATAACGTTGTTTTTATTGATTCCTCTTGCCGGGGAAAAACAATATAACGATACCGATTCATTGATTGAAAACCACTAGCTATGTGTTGATAAGATCATTCATTTGCCGACAGTTTTATCCGATTAGGTGACCCGCTAGATAAATGGATAAACAAAATAATGTTGTGTAAGCTTACGCAAGTAATGTGCATTCATGTATTTCTTTCTGATTTTGAGAAATAATGGCCCATAAATTGCCCAGCCAGAATTGAATCTGAATAATTCCATTCTGACTGTTATACCTATGTTATGACGTCCGTACCCTGTATAATAAACGCAGGTGAAATGTATAAATTTATTGTCAGGTGACAATTCGAAGTCTGACAAGTTTTCTGTTCAATAAATCTGAATTAAATTACCGAACCAAAATTGAATCTTAACCTCTTTTATTGTCGAATTGTCCTCTTTTATTGTGTTAATTATTTTCTCTGTTAAGTATTATGTGTGTATGAACATCATCATCTTCCTGCCCCTGTCCCAAGTTACTTGGGGTCAACGCAATACGTTTTCTTCTTCCATACCGTCATGTCCCCCGGCACGCTATCACTGACGCCCTTTTCTTTCATATCACTCCTCACACAATCCATCCTACTTTTTTTCGGCCGTCCCATCCCTCTCCATCCATCCATATTTATATTCATAACTCTTTTAGTAACATGCGTTTCATCCCTCCTCATCAGATGACCATACCAGGACAAAAGGTTTCCTTTCAACTTTTCTGTCACTGGCGCCACTTTCAAACTTCCTCTAATATACTCATTTCTCACTTTATCTATTCTCGTCACACCGTGTCATTCGTCACTCGTCATTCTGTGTGTATGTACATAAATAATTAAATACATTGTGTAATATTTTTGTATGGTACATATTAAGCCCAATCCAAATCTGCTGGTATAGTTACCATACATAACTAAGCTACCTCGACCTTCTTCTTACAGATAAAGACTTTGCCTTTTCAAGTTTCATTAACCTTTAGTTATCACAACAATGTTAATGAACCGATTCACCGATACCACGTTATCAGCAGTTGGTGCAGTATTTTTGTCAATGCAGGTATTCATTTTATTAATCAACTAGCTGTTCCGCGCGGCTTCGCTCCCGTGGACCACTCCACAGGACCCGTTTTCGGGATAAAAAAATAGCCTATGTCACTCAGGAATAATGTAGCTTTCTAATGGTGAAAGAATTTTTTAAATCGGTCCAATAGTTTCGGAGCCTATTCGGTACAAACAAACAAACAAACAAAAAAATCTTTCCTCTTTATAATATTATTACTAGCTGACCCGGCAAACTTTGTTTTGCCATAAAAACACCAAACATTCATCTACCCTACCTACCCTAACTACCCTACCTACCCTACCCTACCTACCCTAACTACCTACCCTACCCTACCCTACTTACCCTACCCTACCTACCCTACCTACCCTACCTACCCTACCTACCCTACCTACCCTACCTACCCTACCTACCCTACCTACCCTACCTACCCTACCTACCCTACCTACCCTACCTACCCTACCTACCCTACCTACCCTACCTACCCTACCTACCCTACCTACCCTACCTACCCTACCTACCCTACCTACCCTACCTACCCTACCTACCCTACCTACCCTACCTACCCTACCTACCCTACCTACCCTACCTACCCTACCTACCCTACCTACCCTACCTACCCTACCTACCCTACCTACCCTACCTACCCTACCTACCCTACCTACCCTACCTACCCTACCTACCCTACCTACCCTACCTACCCTACCTACCCTACCTACCCTACCTACCCTACCTACCCTACCTACCCTACCTACCCTACCTACCCTACCTACCCTACCTACCCTACCTACCCTACCTACCCTACCTACCCTACCTACCCTACCTACCCTACCTACCCTACCTACCCTACCTACCCTACCTACCCTACCTACCCTACCTACCCTACCTACCCTACCTACCCTACCTACCCTACCTACCCTACCTACCCTACCTACCCTACCTACCCTACCTACCCTACCTACCCTACCTACCCTACCTACCCTACCTACCCTACCTACCCTACCTACCCTACCTACCCTACCTACCCTACCTACCCTACCTACCCTACCTACCCTACCTACCCTACCTACCCTACCTACCCTACCTACCCTACCTACCCTACCTACCCTACCTACCCTACCTACCCTACCTACCCTACCTACCCTACCTACCCTACCTACCCTACCTACCCTACCTACCCTACCTACCCTACCTACCCTACCTACCCTACCTACCCTACCTACCCTACCTACCCTACCTACCCTACCTACCCTACCTACCCTACCTACCCTACCTACCCTACCTACCCTACCTACCCTACCTACCCTACCTACCCTACCTACCCTACCTACCCTACCTACCCTACCTACCCTACCTACCCTACCTACCCTACCTACCCTACCTACCCTACCTACCCTACCTACCCTACCTACCCTACCTACCCTACCTACCCTGCCTACCCTGCCTACCCTGCCTACCCTACCTACCCTACCTACCCTACCTACCCTACCTACCCTACCTACCCTACCTACCCTACCTACCCTACCTACCCTACCTACCCTACCCTAACTACCTACCCTACCCTACCCTACCTACCCTACCTACCCTACCCTACCTACCCTACCCTACCCTACCCTACCCTATCTCTCAAGTTGGATCGAACTGCTGCTGAATTTTATTATAATCGGTTAAGTGGTTTAGGAGTCCATTGAGGACAAACATTGTGACACGAGATTTATATATATTAAGATAGTATAGACTAGCTGTTGCCCGCGGCTTCGCTCCCGTGGGCCAACCCACAGGACCCGTTTTCGGGATTAAAAAATAGCCTATGTCACTCAGGAATAATGTAGCTTTCTATTGGTGAAAGAATTTTTCAAATCGGTCCAGTAGTTTTGGAGCCTATTCGGTACAAACAAACAAACAAACAAAAAAATCTTTCCTCTTTATAATATTAGTATAGATATAGTATAGATATAGATAGATGTAACGAACGTTTCATGTAACGTTCAAAAGTGCCGCTTGGTGGCCTAGTTGAAATAAAATATCTTTGTCTTTGAACGGTTATTGACAAATGCGTGCACTGACTGGACAGGTCCACTCAATCTGGCTGGTTCTTTCCTCAAACGACCATTTCAGACATCAGTCTACATGGTCTTTACATGATCTAACCAAGATTTTGTCTGGACTTTAAAAGAGACAGTGACCTCTGAGTTTGTTTCGGCCTTTCTTCTCAGAGTAGTCAGACAGGAAACGCCGACCTCATCTAGTTTAAAAAAATATGATCGACGTGTAAAAGTGTTTGTACAAACCAACTTACAGAAATAAAATCATTTATCATTTAATGACTTGATTTTTTGGGCCGCGGCTTTGCTCCTGTAAGTAGTCTATCCCCGGGGAATGCTGCATTTAGCCGAGATAAAAGAGGACTATGGGAACTTATGTGCTAGAGGTAAATAACAAGGAGATAGAACTTTAAAATTATATTATTTTATCAATGTGCTTTGCCTCAAATGGCTTTTACAGGGATGACAGTATATGATAGTAGTCTATGGGGATGACATGAAAACCGAAACAAAAATATCTACAAATATTGCTAGCGTTCTAAATATGATTACTCTTCCAAAACTTAGTCTATGGGGATGACATGAAAACCGAAACAAAAATATCTACAAATATTGCTAGCGTTCTAAATATGATTACTCTTCCAAAACTAAATATCAGTTGCCAGCTTTAAAGAGTTAAGGAGGTCGCTCCTCATTACAGTAATCAGCGATAGTGTACTTAATCAGATTACCTTTCATTATTTCAGGAAAAGCAGATTTAGTTCTTTTTAAAAGTACTATACTTTAGCCCAGCTTTTGTAGTGCGTTGAGAATGATCGCGCATATAGATTGTCTTTACGAAACAATGAGTAAACGGTGGGACAGCTCCAACAGTATCCTAAGCATGATTGCAAGTCGCCTAGACTGTGTGATTGTGGGACGCTGTTGTGTTGTTTGTTTTATTTTTAACTGACTTCAAAAAGGAGGAGGTTATCAATTCGACTATATTTTTTAGGGTTCCGTACCCAAAGGGTAAAAACGGGACCCTATTACTAAGACTTCGCGATCCGTCTGTCCGTCTGTCTCCAGGCTGTATCTCATGAACCGTGATAGCTAGACAGTTGAAATTTTCACAGATGATGTATTTCTGTTGCCGCTATAACAACAAATACTAAAAACAGTATAAAGTAAATATAAAAGGGGGGCTCCCATACAACAAACGTGATATTTTTGCCGTTTTTTGCTCGATATTAATAACGGCAACAGGTAGACGCTTGAAATATTCACAGCATGTTTAGTTGTATATTTACTTCTAATACTACTACTAAAAATAATAATTAATAAATTAAAATAAAATAAATTAAAATAAAATAAATTAAGGGGGGCTCCCATACAACAAACGTGATTTTTATGCAGTGTTTTGCGATAATGGTACGGAACCCTTCGTGTGCGAGTCAGACTCGCACTTTTTACTGGGTGAACCAATTTTGATGATTCTTTTTTTATTTGAAAGGTGATGCTTCTCATGTGCCATTTAAATGGTAAAGATCTGATGAAAATAAACAATGGCAAAACTCTCAGAATTGCTGCAATCGCATTTCTGTTTATTGTTTACGCCATTTCATAACATAACATCACGCCGGTACGCTCTAAAGGGATACGCAGATGTGTACTGTTCACCCTGGTACACTCCCATTTCACCAGTTATGTTCTAGATTTATGTTAACCGTGTAATCTATTCTGACATATCTTTGTACATTATAGGTACCAAAGAACTTGCTCATTATGTACCACAACAAAAAAGTGACAATAAAAACATGTTTACAAAAAAATACAACCGACTTCCAAAAAAAAAGGACACTAAGTAAAAAAGACTTCAATTTCGGAAGTCGGTGTCAAAAACGAAGAAACAAAAACAGGAACACCGACTCCCGAAATTGATATTATTTTTCACTTTGTAGTGTTTTATTTTTTGGAAGTCGGGTTGTATTATTGTATAAATATTTTTTGTATAGTGGCAGTACTTACATACATAGTCGTACTAACCAATTTTGAGTCATGGATACTCTAATGAATAAGAATTATTTTCCTTTAACCTTTAGTTTATCACATTTAATCTTCAATGAACTGAAATATTGAATAGTTTGATCATCATCATCAACAGCCTTTTTAATTTTCCCACTGCTGGGACATAGACCTACTCTCTGTCAGAGAGGAAATGGGCCTTAATCCACCACGCGCTCCCAGTGCGTGTCGGTACCACAACATCAGAAGGTTATTATAATAACGACTTCAACGAATGACTAAAACTAATAAAAAATCTACACGTGTCAACACAGAGATGATATTACAGGGGCCTTACCATGACGTGTCAAAACTATTATGATTCCACTGCAAGAGAGAGACGGAGCTATATGCCTTGTATAGCTCCGCCTTTCTCTCACAGTGGAGCCATGATGAACCTACTTTTTACCCGACTGCCGAAGGAGGGTAATGTGTTTATCAGTCTATGTATGTATGTATGTATGTATGTATGTTTGTTCCTATGTGGCGTTCCAGAGACCTAACGCGTTGGCCGATTTTGATGATTCATACGTCAATCGATTCTGGCGAAATGGCGGCTTGTGGGCGCCATATTGTGGGGGGCCAATTTAATTTTTCTTCCAAACCCATCGTGTGGGGTATCAAAATAAAGGGTTTCAAGAGGTGATTTCAAATATATATATCACTTATATATTTAAATGTACCTAATTCGAAAAAAATGTTAACTAACAAGTTATAAATAAAAAAATTAATAAAAAAAATGAAAATACCCGACTGCTTAAAAAGCGAACTAAAAAGACGTAAACAAGAAGAAAATCATGCTGTGCAGTCGGAGGATACATCTGGTTTTGGTCAGCCAGCTCGCGAATATGTATCCTCCGACTGCACAGCATGATTTTCTTCTTGTTTACGTCTTTTTAGTTCGCTTTTTAAGCAGTCGGGTATTTTCATTTTTTTTATTAATTTTTTTATGTATCTATATTCTCCGAACCGTCATATGTTGGTATGTTATGTATTTGTTACTCGATGATTAGATGACGTGTTTGCTATGTAAATACCCTAATCTGCCATCTGAGACAATCTATAGTACGACTCAATCTGTAAATAATACCTATTAAAATTAGTTCCGTGACCTATTGATGGACAAAGTACAGCCAATGACTTATTTTATTACGCATCATCTTGCCTGTATATCTCCTCCATTCCTAAAAAGGGAGCAAGGCGAGTCATAAGTCATTTATTTCGTAAAAAAATACATTGTGTCGAAATTACAATAGATAAAACATTACAATAGATAAAAATTAAATTTAAAACACAAAAGAAACAATATCCTCTAATTAACAATAACTTTCAATAACAATAATAATTTATATAATTAATGAACGATTTAATAGAATGTAGATAGAAATTAATTAATAGAGATTCACTAATAATTATAAATAGACCAAAATTAAAATAAAAAAAAATACAATTATACAGTCAATGAAAAATAAAATAAAATGTCAGAGATAAAAAAAACCAATTATAATTATAAAAGATCAATCAATATATGTCACATCCATAAGACAAAAATAGTTAATAATCCTTAATGTTACGTTTACAATTCAGTCAAAGAAAAAAAAAATAATGTCAAGGGAAAAAAATAATAAAATCATTAAAAATAATAAAATCATTATTTGTGTAACAAATACCATAGCGAGTTTACAACTTGTCAAACTGCAACGTGCTACTAATTGCATTATAGTACACAACATGTACTAACTCTGGAATGGTGAAAAATTTATCGCTTGCTCTATTATTGTTTGGAATTTTATAAACTTACACCTTGTATTCTTTCGAACCTCACTGCTGAGCTGAATTGAACTGCAAATGCAACGTGCTACTAATTGCATTACAGTTAGGGTTGCCATCTCTAAAATCTGCCAACCAGGACAAGGAGCGTGAAAAACCCGGCTTTTGGAGCTTATAACCCGGCAATTTAAATAAATTTTATTTTCATAACTTTTTATGAAAAAGTGAAAAAGGATTTCAATTTCGGAAGTTTGTGTTTATGGTTTCGTTTTTTGACACCGACTTCCAAAATCTGAAGTTTTTTTGAAACGATTAAATCGTTCGTTTTTCTTTTTTTAAATGACGTTGCCCCACACTAGGAATTTCTTCCTGTATCGTGGGTGCCTTTACAAACATATAAACTCACATACACAACACCCAGAGCCGGAACAACTATCTGTAGGTCATACAAATATTTGTTCCGTGCGGGAATCGAAACCGCGACACGCAGGCAGCAGTCAATCGCTCAACCACTGCGCCAACCGCGCGCCCAAAGTTATTTTTCGCTTTGTAGTGTTTTTAATTGGAAGTCAAATTTCATCTAGATCCGTTTCGATCTAGAAGCAATTTTTCAAACAGATGGAATATAGTCAGGTATAGCACATAGGCTACTTTTATTCCGGTATATGAAACATCCCTTGGGATAATAAATCACAGATTTTCAAAATCAGTGAAAATTTGCCGTTGGTGATTTGAAGACTAAAACCCGGACTACAAATAAAACCCCGCCCGGACGCTCCCCGGACGCCTTCTAAACTAGGACAAATCCGGGGAAACCCGGACGGATGGCAACACTAATTACAGTACACAACATGTACTAACTCTTAAATGTCGAAATATTAATCGCTTGCGCCATTATTGTTTGAATTTTATAATCTTACACCTTTACTTGTATTCTTTCGAACCTCACTGCTGAGCTAGTCAAACCGAACATCTACGTATGTACGGGTTCTACTAAACTAGTAGAGAAGAAACAGTATATACCTATATAATAAAAACTGTAATACATAATATATTATAATAAAATCATTAGCACTTGCAATCTGACTGAGCGGTACTTATGTATTTATCGGCCATCATGGTCATTGCAACTGGTCGTTAGGTGCTCATGGTCAGAGATGAGAAGTCTATGATTGCCTTACAACGTCTACATGCCAATCTACATGTCAATAAAGTAGTTGTTTGGTATAAGTTGTTGCTAACAAAACTGAAAAACGACTATATTCGATTTGAAGTAACATTAGAAATTAGAAACAATCATTTTAAGGGTTCCGTACCCAAAGGATAAAAACGGGACCCTATTACTAAGACTCCACTGTCCATCTGTCTGTCTGTCTGTCACCAGGCTGTATCTCATGAACCGTGATAGCTAGACAGTTGAAATTTTCTCAGATGATGTATTTCTGTTGCCGTTATAACAACTAATACTAAAAACAGAATTATATAAATATATAAGTGGGTCTCCCATACAACAAGCGTGATTTATTAGCCGTATTTTTTTGCGGTAATGGTACGGAACCATTCCTGCGCGAGTCCGACTCGCACTTGGCCGGTTTTTTCAGTCCGTTTAACCAATTTTGCCTTCTATTAGATACGTTGGTGATGGTGACATGACAAATGGTAGTTGTAGTAAAAGGTATTGGTAACAGGTTTATGCTTTTTAAACCTACGCTCGTGTTTTAATATCCCTATTATATGGCCATTGCATAAACTACTATTTTATGCCATCTTTATGTTTACGGTATAAAACACAACATCGGTTGAAAAGACTTTTAGTCTTTTAATTGAATGGATCGTTTAATTTTCCAATGTTATTTCAGATGGCATATAGACTAATTTGTTAAAATGTCTTTGACATTTTTCGGGATCCTTATGTCCCTGATTTTTGGAAGGTATCGGTACGAGTGAAGCCAACTTGCAGAGCAATTCACTCTCATTCTCTAGCCCCTATCCCGAATGCTCATTATACTCTTTTGATAAAATGGGGCACCAATCGACGATATCCCTGAATTCATTGTATGCAAGGATTTCCTCCAGGGCTATTGCAGTACGTATATAGAAAATATAGATATTGGATTATAAGTTAGGATGTCTATTATTGCTGTAAAAACATCAGTAACATATTAAGTAGATGATATAACAGCGACAAAGGGACTAGTCACGATAACGTAGATAGTTTCCTAAAAAAACAATGGATTAGGAGCACTGTCAGGAAAATATTATATTGATTTATCCAACATTATAGCTCTTGCTATAATTTTTATATGATATTGAGAAATTAATAATGAAATAATTTAAGTTGATACTAACATTTGTACGCCAAATGGCAAAGCATAGAGAACTTATAAAATTTACAAATAAAAATTAAAAAAAAAACGAAATTAAATAATAAAAAAAACGTAATTTACAATTTTTAAATCTGTTTACAAATAGAAAATCTGTAATTACTAACTTAGCCATGTTCATACTATAAAAACCGAGTTCTACTAAATACCATAGCATGACTCATTACTTCCGAGTAGTTTAGTTAAACCACAAATCATTCTACATAATTCTTTACAACTATTTTATAGGCAGAATCATTTTATTTCCGTTGATTCTAGTTTTGTTTTATATTTATTTGTCAATTTTCCTCAATTTACTATCATTTGCATGTGATTTCGCTCAGGGACTTAACCGTAAAAAAACACTAAAACAACAATATAAAATGGAAACACATTTTAATGGCAAAGATGACTTTCACAAAAATATTTGTTTACTATAAATCGTTCTTAACTACGTTTTAATGATTTGAATTCATTTTATTTATTGCTAGACACTATAATTTATTACACATATAGATTTTTAACTGTGGATTTTTTACAGTGGTAACATAATAATTTTTATCTACACTCACAACGTGGAACATTTCCAAAAATGAAATCAAAAAATATTGTATAAACACGTACTTTATATTCGTGGATAGGTAAAATTAAAAAAATACCATTACAGTGCAACATTTGCCTTCGATTTTCAAACAACTGCATCATAAAATAACTTTTTAAATTTTATAGCACACTTTTTAATTTATTGGCGCTTATGTGCTCATTGGCTTAATGTAGAAAAGTAGTATCATTGTCTATGGATGTGCTTGCTGCGCAGTCATGGTGCAATGCGAATCTAAATTTCCCGCCATACCGCATATTTTTTCCGTTTCCACTTTTATTTTATTTTAATTGTATGAGTGAAGATAAAATAGTGTATGCAACGGCATATAATTAGGTATTAAAACACTCGCGTGTTATTATTACCCACGCTCGTGTTTTAATAATTCCAATTATATGACCATTGCATAAACTACTATTATGTTTAATTTCAAAATAGATGAAGTCGTTTTTTAAAAAAACAGACTGTCTATTATTTTTCAGTTTGCTAGACGGTAACATTCAAAAGATGGTGCTAAACATATACAATGGATTTCTTTTTTAAAAAAGTTAGCATTTATGTTGCCTAACATTAGTTTTACAATGAAGATGAAAACGATTAGGTACATTTAAAATTCCTTACGGATTTTCACTAAACGCACGCTACACGACTGTACATTTAATATTTTGGTAAATAAAACATGTTTCAGTTACATAAAAAGTATTAAAAATGGTCATTACATTACATAGATTCATACAAACATTTATTTAGATTAGGTAGGTAATTTTAGAACTTGAGGAGAATTTTTTAAATTATATCTTTTCAAGCAGCCAAAAATACTGGTGCAGAAGATTCAAAAATATTTTTATGTATTAATTCAAGTAATTTAACGCTCCAAATTATATTTTTTTTTTACCACAATGCAATTCAAAATCCTCCTAAAGTTCCGTGGTTAAAAGATATAGACATAATTCAATATTCTTCTACATTCGACACTAAACGTGTTCATAACACAGATCTGGATATAAAGCTTGGCTTAGTTTGGACTTAGGCCTTTTTTATAGTACCTCTTGGTTTGTGTGTACTATGTTCACACCAAGGAAAAATATTTGACAGTTGCGCAAAAAAAGATTCATGAAGACTGTATGCCACATTGTTGTAACTACAGCAAAAATATAGAAAAAAAAAATTAAGTAATAATTTATGGTTAGGTATATATTGTTTATAATACATTTCTTTTTTTTTTGAAAAATTTCTCTGTATATTTATGTCCCTGGTGTGAACCATGAAGGGATATATTAAGCGTAATATAATCACAATAATTTGATTTGATAGACATCGATATTAATTTAATAACAGCACAAAACATCTAAAAAGCCTTAACGGTAAAATTACGGTACCTATAAATAGAAATTTATTTATAAAGATAATACCAGAATATAGTAGCTACACCCAATAGAAACATTAAATAAATAGTAAATACGCTTTGTTCTCGCTTACATTAATGTTTATAATTTTAAAAATATTCTTATTATTCTTAACAAATTATTTAATTTATTACTCTACGGTCATAGAAAACGTGCTTTTTTATAATTTTTGTAGAGTAATCTATTAAATATTACTTAACTTTAAACCAATGTTTGGAAGCGCTAACTATAATATTACGATTAGATCTAACATTTGGATAAATTAATAAGGATTATTATTTAATTTGTATTTGGAACACAGACGAAATACAAAAAACGCAGACACAATAAATATTAGCTTATAGTAATAAATTATTATAATCTTTATAGTCTTTGACCATTCAAAGTGCTTTTTTGGTAGTATAAATTTATCTTTCCGTAACATACGATCAAAAAAAAATTCGATCATATATTTTTTGTTATTTTTTTGGTTTGCCCGTTAAATTTTATTCTTTTCTGGCCTACCTTTTTAACACTAATTCAATTTCCGAATTTGCTTTATCTTCGTTTGAATTCAAGTCCAGTTGTTGTAAATTACAATGTACTTATGATTCATTATTGGAACACTATTTTTATAAAAATAATATCTCTTGCTTCAGATATTTTATTAAACTGATTCTTCGAGTTTATAATCTTCTCTGATTTCTCTACTATATAAGTTCGTTTTCGTTACATTTGATACGTATTTGGTTTTAGTTTTATAATGTCTTGTATATCTTTGTTTTCCCGTATACTCAAAAAAATTAAGTACACATCCATATTTGCCAAATTGCCTCCTGCTTTTCTCCAAATTCTTGATTATTATAAACAGAAGTTAAACTTGGCAAGCTGCTCTTTGCAAAACTTGGTAGGTGAAAAACCAAGTAAGCATAGAACTATTTTTCATAAGGTTATTTTCAGTTTTTATCAAACGACAGAAAATACTAGCCGTTTGATAAATAATGCTGCACTTATTGTCCTAAAACTGAATTCAATTGAAGATCCATATGCATTCGACCCAAAAACAGCAATAAACAAACAACAGAAAAACACCCGCGTTTCCGCATAATCCTACTATCAATAAGACGTTCCTCAGTATAGAGAATAGGTAAATAAACAATAGATTTCGGACAGACAAGACGTAAGACCGATAAGGGAATTCCCTCACTGCAGTTGGACTGCGGACATTGCCCAACTGATTGCGCAAAAATGGCCAATAATGCCTACACTTACGTACTGAGTAATAATGACAATAGCTTTCGAGCCAATCTTGATTGATTCTCTTTAATATGGATTCTATAGATTGGTAGGTAGGGTACAATATTTTTAAACAATCATATCAGTAGCATACGTCTTAATTTTCTTTGTGCCGACGACGGTGACGTGAGATTTGTATTTTTTTTACCATTACAAACTTTGGCCACATCTACAGGTTGTACTAAATTTCCATACAAATCCCCATCCCCTCACAGTCTTTTTTGAAATCATAAAATAATAAATTAAATATTTATTAGGTATATAATTTGTCTTACAAGATTTTTTTCAAGTCGATTGATGTATTTTGGTTGTGTAGTAGGTAGCTAGTAAATCCTTACCAAATTACACGTCATAAACAAGAAGGTCTATCTCTCCATAGACAGTTTAGTTAAAACATGAATGATGTTCGTAAGAAACAAAATAGTTGTATCATGAATTCAATTCACAGGGAGTTGTTGTTAAAAGTCGTATCATTAATATATTTATTAATTATTTGCGGTAGTAAAACGTGAGAGATGTACTTGATCCGTGTTGTCTCTATCTGGCTCAAGCCACACACATTGAACTTTAGTATAACCTTTTCAGATATTTAAGATAATAGACTGAATTGTTAGAATGAATACATCAGGAAATATCTCTAGAATTTTTCCGATGAATATATATATAGTGAATAATATTATGTATGTTTAGATATAATTCCTATGGGTTAATAATAATTTGATTTAGCATTAGAAAATACTGTTATGTTTAATTCTGATATGAAAAAGGCACAGGAGGAAGTGAATGTATATTGAGAATGAATTTAAAATCAAGGTAAGTAGGTATACTTATAATAGGTATAAATATTTTAATTGTGATATAACTTATAAATAACTTCGCAAATAATAATATGGTAAATAGGTTACTCTGATTTACCTAATATTAAAATTTTTGATACAAATATAGATAAAATGTTATACAAATCCTTTCTCTGGATAACGATGATACATGGTAGCTTTACTATTCAAATCTCGCTTGTACAAGGTAACAGTGCTGCTCTTTCGAAACAATCATTTTTCAGGTGAACGATGTGTAAGTGTGTTCCCATTATTATTTTCACCACGTTTTGAGAAGTTTACTAATATGGTATGCTAAATGCCCCATTAATTTGCTTGCAGATGCAAAAGAATAAGGGGGCTAGTAATAGTAGTATATTCAGTATTTTTTATGCCTTCTGAGGTTTTCTCCGTAGGTTTCGTATTTTTAGGTAAATATGACATTATCTAAATTTGTCTAGATTTTTCGCGTTTTGAGATGTTTTTCCGCGAAGTATATTAACATAATTTTTGAGCACATTTAAAATGTGTAGTTTTTAATTATTTTGGCATCTCATTGTGTAGGTAGGTACTTTTGTAGACAAGAATTATAATTATCTACCTATGTGTTAACACCGATAAAATGATTTAAAATGTATTTTTTTTGTTTAAGCCTCATTGATTATATTTTTGATATTTAATATTCTGGATCGATCTAAAACATGAGACAGATATCTAAAAATTTATTATAATTTTGATTAAAATAAATATTTTTTATTTCGACTTTATTTAAATTCTTTCGGGTCTATTTAGACAATAAGTACAGTGATACTATTTTATCCTAATATATAGCCAATATTTAATATTTTGTCTACTTTATAAATTTAAAAATATTTTTTTCTATTACACTACTTATGCCTACAGTTTTGATAGACACTCAAAGTACTTTCGACTGACCATCTGATGGATAATACAAGACTTCAAACTATATTTTTTATTCGATATTTAAATCATCCTGTCATTCAAGGCTTTTAGTATGATAGCAACAACTTTTAAAAGACAGATTATAATTATGAAAAACCTCTTTCAAAAACTTCTTTAAAATATTGTAGTCTTGCATCGTCTAACAGAAGACTGTCTCCGAGAATATCATAGTCTACATAGATGTATTGTTTTAAAGTGATACTTATTTGTTCTCTATTAAAGTTTGAACTTGTAGAACGAGGTCCCTCGCGAGGGATAACACTGCTGATGCGTCGTGTCGCTCTGCCATTTCTATGAACAATCAAATATTTGTGTTAAAATGATCTCATAAAGAGAAAAGAAGGCTAAAACTCGTATAGATTATTATATACTAGATAAAAATAATTAAAACAACAATAAGGTATGTTAGATAACTAGATAGATTGATAGATAACTTTTAGTAGGCACCAAAAAAGCTGTCAGGCCGCCATTTTTATTCCTCAAACCCTCAGGCGCTATTGACGAAAACTATTGAAAAAAATATCACTAAGTCTTTTAATATGTAAATCTTAAGCTAGTGACTTATTTCTGACTTAAACTCGAAAGCTTTTCAAATTTATTTATTTATATTTTATTGTAAACCAAGATAAAAATAATTCTAAAAGACAAACAAAAACAAACATACAACAGGCGGCCTTATCAACAGACACATAGAGTGGTTAAACTATTTGTGCAGTTGGGGTTTTTGTGTTTGTAAACACACGAAGGAATCCAGATAGACTCGGGTCAAGTTTTACTTAAAACGAAAGACGTTGATATATGTATAGAACTCAGACTCACCGTTGAAAAACTTGATGATATCGGTAAAGTCCATGGTGTTGGCGAGGATGACGTCACGGTAGGTCTCGAGCAGTGCTAGCGCTATGAACAACACCATATGCTCTGACGCCACATGTCGGGCTGCCCAGATCAACTCCCATGCCGAGAATACCTGCAAAAAGAATTGTTAAGTAGTAGGAGTTAATTTTAAGTGTGTGTGCAGTGCCCCTTTGCAGAATATGGCACACATGCTGTAGAGTTCCAAGTGCCCATACGTCTGCACTTTGGAAGACCTTCTGTCGCCACTGATGCCGCTATCGGTGTAGCTACCTACTGGGCCCAAATATAACTAGTGGCTCTGTGAGCTGTAGACCTCGCGAGTCTGTCTTTTTGATTTTTATGTCGACAAAACTAAACCGACAAAAAAGTTCCTTAAAGTTATCGAACGTGCTCACAAAATTTCACGAGAATTGGTTGAGAAATGCAACAGCCGGACATTCGGACATACGAAAGAATCTTTGCCAAAGCTAAAATAGAGACGCTTCGCGCTCGCTCGGTCAAAAAGAGTTTTCTTTCGATTCGAGAAGAAGAAGAAGTTAATGTTCGCAGTGAACCACCTTGAAAGCGAATTGAAGGTTTTTGTTATTCACGATAGACTGCTACAAATAAATACCTATAGAGTTCTTTCATAAAATAACAATGATAGATGTTTTATGCCTGAATTACTAAACATCGGTTATTTAAAGTCATTTTCTTTCGATTGTCACATGCATTTACAAATCGATGAGCTTGAATCTTCTAAACTTCATACGGAATAAGAAAATAAGAAAACTGCACATGGCCAGTCCATACTTGCTGACTTAGCTAGCCAAATCAGGTAGAAAAAATCAGCACTAAAGTGAATCTCCAATAGATAACATAAGCACCGTCATCATGATGTATCTAAATAGTGTCGATGAACTTTGTCCACTACTGATTAACCCTAACTTGACTAGTCTCTTTTTATCAGCATACGTAATGTTATGAGTATGACTCTCAAATCTGGAAACTAAGCATGACCATCATGAATTACAGATTGGATATCTCCAAGCTATCTGAAACACACGCATCAGCTAACTAGCAGCCAGAGTGTCTTACCAATAATAATAATAAATTGGCTTAATATCCACGAGCCTTTTTTTTTTAGCTTGGCGTGATACTCATGCATACTGCGCTACCAAGGGGAGATAGCACAGTTAAGTGGGACTCAAACCCACTAATACTCCACGGTGTCCTCCTGTGCCGCTTATGGCGGGAACACGGACACGTAAGTATTGCTTAATAATCCGCGAACCCACCGCGGCTGTCCTTCACTGGACCCTCCATTGCGGAGTAACCCCAGTCACCGGCGCACCAGAACTCGTTGAACGCCGTGACCACCCCAGGGACCAAACCAGCACATGGGCACCAGACAACCCCGTGTATGGCACCGTTGGTCCCCCCGTGATGGGTCAGGACAGTGGCCCCGCCACCTACTATTTTTCGACCACAGGGGATAGTGAGACCGGCCAACGCTATACCGACACTCGTCCTCCCCTGCGGCCCCACCGCGTCCGCCATCAGATGGTGGCGACCCGTGCAGACCGCGGAGGATAGGGTGAGCGGCACACCGTAATACCAGCACTCCTCTTCCACAGCGGCCTACAACCCTCAGCCTCGAAGCCTTACATACCACATCGCGGCCCACCTCAGTTTCGACGCCCAAGCGGCATCGCAAGCTACTTATTGGCCGCTAAGTCGTTGACTTATCGGCAAAAGCCCTGACGAGCGGTAGGGACCGCTCATCAGGGCCAAAGAGGGCCAAAAAGGGCCAGGGCCTTGTCTCCATATTCTGCAAGTGTCCTGCACCAGCCGGGGATTGTCCTTGTGATAGTTAGTTATACTCACGTCCTGGTAAAGCAGTTCCCTCTTGAAGTCGAGCAGGAACCATCGGTAGCAGAAGTAGAAGTGAGTGTAGTCGCCGTGAGCGTGCATCAGCTCGTACAGCTCACAATCCAGGATCTGGATCAGGGATCTAAAAAAACAATATAATTAAGCTGGTGTATGCAGATGATATAGTAGCTCATTTGGTACCTATTTTGTTGATGAACCCCTGTTTACTGCAACTTTTTAGGGTTCCGAAGTCAACAAGGAACCCTTATAGTTTCGCTCTGTCCGTCTGTCCGTCCGCAGCGTAGCTCAGAGAATCTAAGTACTAGAAAGCTATAATTTGGCATGTATATACATATTAATAATTCCGACAAAGTGGTAACATAAAATTAAGAAAAAATTTTTTTTTTCGGGTACCTCCCATAGACGAAAAGTGGGGATGTATTTTTTTTTTCTCATCTATCCCACGGTGTGGGGTATCGTTGGATAGGCCATTCAAAAATATTATGGGTTTGTTAAAACTATTTTTCGATTTAGAGATTCGTTTGCGTAAAATTAAGCTTTATGTTGCAAATTTATGTTAGAGTCAAGTGTCAACACCCCCCTGCCAGCGAAATGGTTGCTCTTGGCTATGTGAAAAAAATCACGGCAGTAGTAAATATAACGAAATTAAAAGGAAAATTATCACGGATAACAAGGCTTTACAAGTTTACGAGTAATAGTCGACCAAGTTATAAAATGTACTTGAAACAGTAATTTTTTTTTACAAATTCCTTTGGAATTTTACTAAAATAAAGTTGATAGCTGTGTAAAACAGAGTAAATATAATGCTTATGAACCATGTAAAAATATACAAAAATGAAATCATAACAGGCTTTACAAGTTTACGAGTAATGGTCGACCAACTTATAAAATATATTTGGCAGAGTAAAATTTTTGTACAAATGCCATTGAAAAATTACTTAAATAACGTTGTTAGCTGTGTAAAACAGATAGTAAATATATGCTTATGAACCATGTAAAAATACACAAAAATAAAATCATAAAATCCTTAATAATAATGATTTCTAAATGAATAATGTTTAAGCTCGAATAAAGCATTGGAGTGGCCGGAGTCGTTGGCAGTACCAGAACGTAATTACTTATTTTCTTTTGTCGATATCCTTCTATAAAGTCAATATTCGACCCGACTTCATCACTAATTGAGTAGCGTATAACTTTGCAGAATGAAATAGTGAATACCGCAGATTAGAGGATTCACCTCTAATCTGCGGTATTAGAGGAGATTAGAGGTGAATACATACGATTTTTTTCAAATTCCGTAAGATAAATAAACAAGGAGCGTGCACGCAAGGATCCAGGAACGAACTATACTATTCCCCGTGGCTCTAACGCGCGCTCCTTTCGCAATTTGCACCCACGGTGGTACTCAAATAAATAATATTTTTCTAACTTCAGTTGCGAAGTTGGATTTTATAACTCCTTCTTCAGTTACCAGTTAGTCCTTATTTAGTTTAAGTCAAGAGTGAATAGATTACATCTATGCAAGCGTGCTTCACCGTAGACCACATCATCGCTTACCATCAGGCGAGATAGTGGTCAAAATCGAGAATATAGATTAAAAAATCCTAAGTATGTGGGCCCGTTTTTAGACTTTGTGAGCCGATGAAACCGTTCTAATGTTCATGTAACAACAACAAAACCCTCTTTTTAGTCCGCGTTATTATGCAACTTCGGAACCCTATTACTGCGCGTGGCCCGACACGCACTTGGCCGGTTTTTTATATAATAAGATGTTATATTTTATGTGATTTCGACTGACAGCCGAAAGCGGGAGCGATAGTTGGAATAATTTGGCTCTGCTTTGATTTGGCTGTCGGAGACAGAGTAAAACTCAAGGTTCGTATATTTTTCGCACGCTATAATATATACGACCTGGGACTTCATCATAATTATTAAGCAGACTGTGAATATTATGCCAAGTCTTAGAAATGATATTCATGTTTTCCGAAAACGACAATCTGTCTATTAAAGTTCTCATGGTTTTCAGATCAGGGTTATTTAAATGTAGTGATCGATCCTTTCCGATTTTAATCCTACCTCATATCTGCAAAGTGCGCATCCATGGCTTGTCCCGATGGGAAGTTATCAGTAGCGCGGCGCATGAGGCTGTTGAACAGCGCATGCGCGGACGCTTCCTCGCGCATCATCACCAGCAGCGGCGCCGCCAGGTCGCACATGCCTTGCATGTAGCCTGTGTCTAGGTGCTCCCAGACGTATCTGCAATATAACAAAAATATATTATTATAATGTTATTATTTTAAGCCCGAAAGCGGAGGGTTATGGT
Source organism: Anorthoa munda (assembly GCA_945859665.1). Classification (NCBI taxonomy): domain Eukaryota; kingdom Metazoa; phylum Arthropoda; class Insecta; order Lepidoptera; family Noctuidae; genus Anorthoa; species Anorthoa munda. Next base: position 13,378,310 of record OX243904.1, read on the forward strand.
TCATTCCATATTATTAAGACAAAACTAAAGTAGAAAGTTAAATTATGCTATAATTTTCTGGCAAAGAAGATATTTTTAGAAAAAATATGTAGCAGAAAGAATTTCATCTGTCGGTTTATAAAATTCAGGTGTTACATGGGTTTTGATTGTACCTACCCCATTTAGGTTTAAGGGTACGATTGAGTTTACATTTGGTCCAAATGGGAGTGACTATGAAATCAATCGTAATTATATCGTCAAAATGTCACTGAAAAACTTAGCAAGTAAATACTTACGTGCACATAATATTTCTCAATTTGTCCAGATTCTCATCTGTAAAGAAGGGATAGTTTCTATCGCATCTTTGAACATCCTTCTCTATGCGATGCAGATTTAGAGCAAATGATTCCACCAATTCATTCTGAAATATCGGAGAAAAGTAATTGATAAACAGATAGAAGATAGATTTTCTTTGTTGGATAATGAAAGGAATTATCAGGATCAAAAAGTTGATTTTTAACTGGATTTTCATTTTGAGTTTGGGCAGAAAATCAATGGCCGTAACCAAGAGAAAGGAAGATTTTGATCGTAATTTCGTAGATTTTTTTTTAATTTTTTTACCTTGCAACACAAGAAAATTAAATATGTAACAATTTACCATAGCAACTGCTCTTAAACATACAACACATAAAAATTAATTGCTGTGATCATTAATCTTCATAATAACTCAGTATGCAGTATGCAGAAAAAAAGATACATTACCACTGTTGACATGAAAATTTTAAATAGAGTGAAACTCACAGAATAAACGCCACCATTTGAGCTAGCCGGGGACACGCAATTAGATCGGTTATCCGGCGCATTCCTATCAGCAGGCTCCAACGTATCGAAGCTTGCACCAGCCGACTGCGACTCTTCACGTACCACTCCAAGGGGACTCCGCGCAGGACTCACTTGTGCTGAAATAGATATCGAGCCACAAACCAATTTTAAAGTAATGTCTATTGTGACTGGGAAATTAAAGGTTAAAAGACCAAGAGACTGAAAATCGAATATCTTAAGATATCGATCAGCACCGCACTCCACCAGGATGCTGATCGTTACGGGGAAAAAAGTCGTTGATAAGTTGAAATAGTGAAAGCGAACAGGAAGAAGAGACAACATTTTAATAATCACTGGCAAAACTTATATTCGGTGAAAGGGACAAAGCTGTCCTAAACCTTTTACTGTTATGCCCACAGGTTGGTTTAAAATAAGATCTCTATAAAAAAGTGTAATATCCACATAACCAAAATGACGCATAATGCTGAGTTTATTAACGCCAAGGGGTCTAAAATCAGTACTGAATCTATCGTGAAACGTTACGAAGCCGATTCCACTGTGTACCCATAAAATAATCTTCTTTCTAAGAAACATTTTCTCAATATAAACACCTAATTTAAATTCGTATAAAAAGAATATATGTAAAAATTAAACTCACCAGTAGTTCCTCCAGAAACAGGTGACCCACCAGCTGCCAGATCAACAGACGGATTTGTGATAATAACACTTGTATGCTGTTGATGAGGACTCGGCTGGCTCTCATCTATCGACGATCTGAACTCACTGCCATTCAACTGGGCACTGTCCACACTGCACAACAGCCCTCTACCATCGCCTTTCTGAACTATCTCTTCAGCTAACCTCTTGATTTCAGCTATACTTTCCCTTCTCATGTCAGGATTTTCGACAACGCTTTTCAAATGTACGTCTTCATCTTCTAAGTCTTTCAGACTGTCTACATCTACATCCTTACTATCACTGTTCTCAGTCTCTCCGTTCTGTTTGGTTTCCTTGTCTTTCTCAGAATCCAGTTCAATGTTCTCGACCTCGTCTATGCTGGGGGCTCGCGATAAGAGGGGCTTCTCCGGTCGCTTCTGTTCGGTCTCGCTTGGTTCAGGGGATACGATGGGTGGGTTATCCGATATTACGCTACAGTCATCTTCGAATACCTGTGTAGTAAACAATAGAATCTTAGGGCCAATTTTTCAATTGTTAAATAACATATATCAGAAGAATAATAATATGGCAGATTGACATATTTTCAATAATAAAGTTGTCACTGTGGTATTCATTTTTATTCCTCAGTATAAAAAACTGACGAAAAATGTCAGCTCTAAAAGTCTTTGAAAACCTTGCTGTATTTGTGCAGAATGTTAAACTAGTTGGAAGACATAGATATACATAGTAGAAACAGCTGATATTCTTTAGAATTGTTTGAATAATTTTCACTCAATGTATTTCGATATCAAACTTAAATCATATATTTAAATTAAACCATTGAAAAGCATTTCTGAATTCTCAAGACGTCGGTCAGTCCAAAAGATGAAGCTAGTGCACATTCCAAAGCGTAGGTAGATATCTATGGAAAAGAACGTACAAGGAACTCCATGGACACTCTTTTACATTACGATTTAAGACATTTATTTTTCTCATAAGATTACATTAATCACTTACAGAGAAAATACAATATTAAGTAAACAAAAAAAATATTAGCACTCATACACACACACATTAAAAAAAAATATACACAATACAAACATATATAACATTACATTAATTACAAAATATTGATAACATCTTCAACTACGACGACTTAGGTACCTCACTAGTATCATTATTGTCAGTCGGCTTCAGCTTCCCGGACGCCTCACTGAGCCGGGCGATGGAGGCGGCCGTGGCCTCTCGGTCACGTTGCCTCACGATGGCCTCCACACACAACCACTCCGACATGGTCGTCTCGTACTGTCGTCGGCATGCCGTGTCCTGTTCCGCTCGCTCCTCTGCTGTAGAACCGAATCTGGGGCAAGAAGTTTAATTTTATTATTTAACTATCAATGTGATTTTTTAATTCATTTCTACTTTCTAAGTTTATCTTGGACATCGCTGATATCGGTGAAGGAAAGCATTGAAAAAAACCTAGACTTACAGTTATTTTAAGTTTAAAATCGCCCATCCACCCTAGCGCAAGCGTGGAGATTAATGTTTGTGCCTTCACTGTATGAGAACCTCTGGAGTGGGACAGTAACTGGTTAGTAATATAACTATCTTGGAGATAAGGCAAGATACATTAAACTTTTCTTCTGATATGGTTTAGTTTTACCATAAATTTTAATTAATTCCTACAACCAGGCTATACAGTAAGCATCACTGGTACCTGTGAGTGTCTAAAAGCCAAGTGACTATGTGAAGTTCTTCTTCGTTAATAAAAACTACTCACTCATAGTATCCAAGCAGGTACGGCCATACATGTCGCCTAATGTCATGTTGTACTCCTCCGTAGTACACAAGCCGGTACACTTCGTCTTTATCATGAATTGCGCCCTTTTCATCTGTCATTGCTAGCCATCGCTCATCCGTAAGACCACCATCTGCGTTTTCTGTAAATATTTCAATGCAAAGTGAGCAATTAGAAATTTTAACTTATTTTAACTTTATGTTTAAATATACTACAGCGGCCAGCAAAAGAGGCATTGATGGACGAACGTATAAATACACATACGTGAGTCCATCAATCCCTAGTTGTGGCCAAAGCTCGTATAGTACTTTTCTCAAATAATGCGCGGAAATTAAAACTAAGTAGCACCTAGAACTCATTTTGTCAAATACAATTACTTTTCGAAATCAATGACGAACAACAATAATTATTCCCGTGTTAAAGAGTTAATTTTTTTTCTATGAACAGCTTTCTATATGCAAACCAGTTCGAAATTTAAATAAAACCTTTGATAAGTTACCTCCTTGGTTGCCATGTTTCAGAGTAAAAGATCGTTCCATTTTTAAATTACACGACAGATATGAATTTACTATGTAATTTATTTGGTCGCTAGACACGACAGATATGGATTTTCATGCAACTTTTTTCGGCCGCTGCTCGCATGTATTTGGCCAGTACAGCAATTTCGATTTATCTCGAAGAAGGTTGTCAAAATAATGCTCAAATTTCCAAGCATGTTTGAGAAAACGAATTAAACATAAATAATAAATGACTCCGTAAAGCAGAAAAATGTTACATAAAACTGTTGATCTAGCAAGAAGAAAAGAAAGAAAAAGTATTTAATTGCCACAAAACGACACACAAACATTAGAACATTTGAACATTTTTTTTTTTTTTTTTTTTTTTTTTCTTTAGTAGTAGATACAAATAGAATTAGAATTCTTCTTTTTATGACGCAACGCGAGACAAATTTTGTCAGACCTATGAGGTCTTTTGTGGCTTTAGGTAAGTGACATTCTATCATCGAAAGCGACGCGATAGCGGTTGGTAAAATAATAAAAATTTATAGGGATTGGCCAGCGCTATTGAAATGTCACGTGATCAAAACCTTACATTTTGGCATTTAAAAATCGCCATCGCTGATATAATGACACTTTGTCTAGGAGCCTCTTGTCGCTCTTGCTATTTGGGATTAAAATATTTTTTAGATAAAACTGTAAATCTTTTCTTACCTCTAGGAATGATATTAGGATGTACAAGACCGCTGAGATGTGTCCGCACCGTAGACAAGTGACGACAGTAAGCCAGCCAGCCGTAAAATGCGCGTGATATTATCTGACGTCGCATTGTACTGCACACTAACTCGATTGACGCAGCCTGGAAACATAACGGTATATTTAGTTGAGTCCCATGCTGGGCGCCACGATTTGCCAATACATACAATTTGTATATCTAAGTCCAAGTTATTTATGGCAACATTTTCTTTAGTTAAAGTTCTATTTATGGAATTCCTGCTAAACATTTAAGATAGTTATTGAAAAAAATATGTCAACAATTTGGCGCCCAGTTGGGACTCGTTCATTTTGACTAGTCCCATGTGGGCGCCAATTAAAATGTTTCACACAAAAAACTAAAATGTATGTGGAACATCATGTATTCTTAGTAAATTAATTACTGAACCATATTAATAACCATTCGGTTCCCAACATGGGAATAGTATCTATTACATTTTTTGTCCCACGTCGGGTGCCAATACAAATTATTAACTCATATCAATGAACCTAAAGACGAATTTATAAAATTAAATTAGTACGTAACCACTATTCTATACCTGTTCAATAGGTTGATGTGGAATCGGCGTCAGTGGCGGTGGCGGGAGTCCATTGATTCCGGCTGATGGTGGACAGTCCACTGACATCGTCGAGGAGTCTGATGATGTAGTGGACGTGGAAGCTAGCGGCCGACGTGGCGTGCGTGGTGGTGACTGCACTGCTCGCTCTAGTAGTGAATGCCTCATTGCTGAAAACAATGAACATAAACATATTATTATTGTTTTGTTTTTCACACTACGTCTCCTTAATACATTTTTCAGTGAATATCCTTTATTCATATATATATCATAAAGATTTAACTGTCAATTAGCAGAACTTATACAAAAATAAGGAAAGTATGTGTCACAAAACCGTGAAAACGGCCATCGCTTGGGGTAATATCGGGACTGCGTGGGAGACATACCCACAGCGCTGGTTTTTAGCGATAACCGGTGTCGTCTGAATGACGTCGAACCGAAGTTCAGTAATTTGGTAGTTTATGTTTTTGTACCTTTTGGTCTTTCACAGAGACAGTTCTACACAACAGAGTTTTCTGTTTTCTATGACTCAAAATATTATCTAAAATAGGTACCTTCTCTATCAGCTATAGCATTATTGACAATCCGAAACACATAGTCTCCGGCAGTTTCCTCCCACTCTGGCTCCTCAGTTTCGCCACTCTCGCATAGACTTGGTAGCGGCCGCCTTCGTGTTTTACCACGACCAAATACCTGCACGCAAAAATAAGCCATGAAATCAAAATAAATGCTCATCGTACTTCTCAATACGGCTAACGATATCTATTTTACCGGTAGCTATGCTTCTAATGATATTCGCTAAATGTATAGCTATTTAGCGAATATCAATAGAAGCATAGCGTAGTAGACTAGCAACCTTTTTCACCACCCATATAATAGGTAACAAAGCTTTTTATAAAAGAAAATAGCCCAATTTTTATGAAATTACAACATAACATAAGTGCCGTTTTTAAGAGGAAATGCGGGCAGAGAGCTATTTTATTTTATTTTATTTATTGATAGGAACACCAACTACACGTTTACAAAAAATCTTACATACTAATAGTTATACTTAAAACATCATTCTGTGCAAACATGTCACTTATAGGTGAACACAACATATACAAATAAGATTTTAGGATAATACATTAAATTAGTTGTAAGACTGATAAATTAATAAGAACAAACATATAACTTATTTAATTATGGATTTTATACAAAAATAATAAAAACATTTGATTAAAATTTATAACAGCTATTAATTGAAAAACATTTGATAAAAAAAAAAGATAAAATATATAAAAAATTAAAAACATTGCATAAAAAAATTGATAATATTTAATAATAGATTCAATTATAATTATAAATTAGGTAATTTTAGTACATTATTGACAACTTGACTAGATTATTTTGTCTGTTAGTCAGAGCTATGACTGAATTGCCTTAGTAAAAAGTTATAATTCGATTTGGCTCTCGCCTATTTCCTCCTCGTATTGGACAAATTTTAAGATATTCCATAAATTGAATAAAAAATATATATGTGGTGCTTCTATGTTTTTATATTTTTATTTATAGTTGTCAAAGGAGAATGCCCATGGACAGTACTTTCAAAAAAATTATTGTATCACAATCATTTCTGGACAATAAATTAAACAAAAATATTTCAAGTATTTTGACTTCTTTTCTAAAGAGTTCCTATTGGGGTTCATTTTCTTGAATTAATAAGTATTTAACTTCCGTTTCATAGCTCAAACACATTCCGCCATTTATGTTAGGGTTGAGGCATGTTGACATGATCTGACATCGATTAATCAAAGAATCGTTTTTTTTTATAATCTACCTGAAACACTGAATCGATCCAAGGATCTCCTGTACCGAACCGATTCACCTCTATAATGTTAAGAACTAATTGATTTTGAAATTGGTTTGATTTACTAGATAAATGCAAACCAAGATAACAAATGAATCATGTTTTTAGAAATCGATTATATTACCAATTTGGTAACATGCCTATAACTGTCAGTCATTTCATTTGACAGTGACAGTCATGTGATAGTAGTCGCCTTTTCATTTGATTTATTTGTATGTTGTGTTGCGTCAAGTTTCGGTTTTCGTTCTCCCGTTACGAAATACATACTTATCTTATCAATACAACACCGCCGTATGTTTGTTGAAAATAATGCTTAATAAGACAGGACTATATATTTGTGATTTCCGACATGGCTACGGCTCGAAGTTGGTGTCTCAAATGTTCTTTGATGTTGGCGCCATAATTATATGCGCAGACATAATATTTTGCCGCATTTTTGCATTTTAATTCCTGATAATATATTGATCATATTACGGGCTTGGATCTACACCGGTAAGTAAGAATAACATTGTATGTCTTACCAGCAATTAAACAGATGTCTAACGATTGCAAATCTTAAATATGCTGACATAGAGTCCATATTGCTGTGAATCTACTACAACCTAGAAAGGAACATAATTTGTTCAATATCTCTAACTCCCGCAATGAAAATTGACTAAAGTTGGTAAGTGTAATTAATTAAAGTAACATAATCAAATAAAGGTGTTTTTATCATTACACGAAAATGTTTCGGTCAGTACATTTCTCCATACAAAATGGGCATTCTCCTTTAGGCCTCTGTTGACAGCGCAATTTTGAGCATTTTTTTGGGGGATCTAGTGCTTCTAAGGATACTGTATCATCAAAAAAGCTTTTTTACAAAAAAAATACTACCGACTTCCAAATAAAAAACTACAAAGTGAAAAATAACTTTATTTTTGGAAGTCGTTGTCTTTTGTAGGTAGTGTTAGGTTTTCTTTGATAAATACATCTTTTATTTGTTAAGAATTAAATTATTTATATTTAACATCAAATAGTACTTAAAAGTTGTTAAAATGATTATCCTAGAATATTCGAATGTCAAATGTCGTCACATCTAATGACAGTTGTCGATTGGAGGGGGATTGTTCGGAGACGAGGCGCGTTGAGTCAGTTCGTCAGTCTAGTCTGGGCGGGCTTGAAAGATTGTACTGTTGACCTAAGTGGATATATTGTATAGAGTTGATGGTAACTTAGTGTGAAATGGTAAATAAATAATAGTTCAAAGTCCAAACTGTGTGTTATTGCTGAATTACCAACTACACGTAAGTATTATCTATTCTTGAGTATTTTTCTATCCTACTGACCTACCGCTTTGTACTAGCTCTGTTGTCTATCTAGTGATCTATTACATTTCAGAAGCGGAATGTACGCGCCCATTACGAAATCAAGTACTTTTGATTACGATTTTATTAAATTAGTATTAAATGTCTTATTAAAACTATATTTAATGTATTTTAAAAATATGAGGGTAGAACAAAAAAAAAAAAAAAAAAATGACTAAGTATCTTGTCCCTTAAGCGGGATTTCTTAAAGGGTTGTGAAAATTTGGTTATTTTTTAGCTCAGACGCACCGTTTCAGAGATATTTTCAAAATACCCTGCATACATTTTCAAATATATTTTTATGTACTTTAGTTATGCTTAAACCTTTTCTATTTGTTTTATGTACATCATGCCTCGTGAGGCACCAGCCCAAGGCGCACCAGTCCAGGACGCCACAGCCCAAGGTTATGCAGTTCAGGACGTCGCAGCCCAAGGCGCAGCAGTCCAGGACATCACAACAAGAAGCTACTACAGCAGCAGCCTGGATGTTCATAGCTAAGTGATCGTTAATCTTTTACCGACTCTACTACTGAAATTTTCTATAGACTTATTCCATATTTATGGCTTTGCTGAGGGAGAACCGTTTGATTAGATGGGTATACTTCTCTACAAACTTGAGGGATATCATTTACCTAGTGGATGACATGTGGTGATTATTTAGTCGTAACTTAATTTTTGCTGAGATTTTGCTGATATGGCTTCTTTATTGATAATGCCCAATATCCACTGGATTACCTTTTGTACAACAGGATGATTACTGATTTCGGCACAACTTTTTCTTCTAATATTTTGCTCCATAGAAGCATGATGGGTCTTAATTGTACAGTCCTTGCAATAGGCAATTTTGTCGCATCCCAGTAGCGATATGATATGTGTCGCTAGATGGATCTCTTCAGGGGGAATATTTCATGGAATATTGGTACTTGAGGAGCTAGAGCTTTAAATGTGAGTCATTTGAATTCCGGTATTTTTTCAACTAATTACTTTCATTAGTACTGTGCATTTCAATAATTGTTTTATAAAACTACGAACAGTTGCCCGCGGCTTCGCTCCCGTGGGCCACCCCACAGGATCGGTTTTCGGGATTAAAAAAATAGCCTATGTTAGTCAGGAATAACGTAGCTTTCTATTGGTGAAAGAATTTTTTAAATCGGTTCATTAGTTTTGGAGCCTATTCGGTACAAACAAACAAACAAAAAAATCTTTCCTCTTTATAATATTAGTATAGATAAGCGTTCACTTTTAAATATTGGCCTCTTACATGCCGATTTAGGAACAATGTTTTAAGAGTCTGCTCGACTAGACCAAACGTTAAGCCTGTCCTTCGCCCCACTAGCGCTGGGATATGTGTCTGATGAATCTTTTCAGTTTGAATATTCCTTATTATAACGACTTCTCTGGATAGTTGACACGTGAGGAGCTACAGAGTTCTAAATGTCATCCATTAAGTAGATATCATTTAAATTCTGGTATGTCGTCAATTGACTTACTTGGAATTTTGCTTTTTTTTTGGGTTTGGACGTACTCGCTAGCCGTGTTTCTGTGAATGTAGTGACCCTTAATTAAAAACTTTTGAGTTCGGTGTTCGACTGGTTTTCCTGTTGGGGTCGTTAACTCTAAACGGACTAACTATTGACAATAGTTTTCTTGTAGCAAGTGTTCTAGAGTGGTTTTTTTTCGGTGGCGTTTGTCTTGTGGCTGTTAGGTACCAAAAGAAAAGGTAGTAATTTTGGTGCCCAATTGCTTGCCTATTTAGGTAATTGAATCTGAATATTTTTGAATTAGCAAAAGGCAGTTTACTATCGAGTGTTCTTTTGAAAAGGTTTTTTCTGTTTTGTATCTTATGGCAGTTGGACATCGAGCACATGTCTTGGCTTTGATGTCTAATGAGGCGCCTGTATGGGTCACTAACGCTGGACCGACTTATAATTGACAATATTGGTTTTGTGGTAAATATTCTTCTTGAGAGGCTCTTTCGGCGGTGTATAGTCGTAGCTATTGGATGCCAATCCTTAAAATCGCTGCTCGATATAAGTTACCTGTTTAGGTCAATAACTCTGAACGAGAACGGGCCTTGTAAGAGGCAAGTGTTTTTCATGATCGATTGCATATATCGTTTGGCTGATAAGTTTTTGGGCAAATTTCCATATTTGTATTCCAGCCCATTCTCCTACAATTGTTTATGAACCTGCCTGATATATCTGATAGCTCTTCTCTGGTTTCATTTTCGTTGATTGTTGTAGGGTTTCAGGTACAGGGGAGTATTTATTCCCCGCTTTGTTTAATCATACCAGTTTGTTTTAATGAATCTGGTTGGTTATATAGTTTGGCATAATAAACCGTAGCTATATATATATATATGATCGCCATTCTAATTCACATTTGATAGTGTATTAGAGATGGATACATTTCTTGACAGGTGCTATACAGAGGGTCATTCGATGTCAGCGGTGATGATACTAAAGTGTGGGGATCAATTTTGTGATACTACGATAGCACTTGTCACAATCTCATACATTTTTGTATTTTTTTTATAGATGTATTTGTACGCTATACGTGGTTGTTCTATAGGGAGCACCTCTTTATTTCTGTGTTGGTATGTTGTGAAGTTTTCTTTATCGTTTTTGTTCAGTTTTGGCTTATTTTGTCATTGGTTTCTTCCATTAACTGTGCGGTTTTTCTGATAAATTCTATATTATTATTTTAGTAACTTTTAAACATTTCAGTATAGAGTGCACGATTTTTATGGTAATATGCATTAGGTTTTTGTGTCATACTTTTCACGTGACAAGTCCTGGTAGATTATTTTTAGGACCTTTTATAACTTCTTGTTCGTTCAACGATTTCATTGTTAATGGCGTGTCAGAGAAGTGCGCCTGCTTCTTATCGTAGTATTCTGTTGGATTGTAGCTTTCTGCATTATGTGGTCTTATACAGACGAAACTGACGACGATACTTCGTACTTTGAAAAGTAATTGTGGGTTCTGTTTTCGTATGTTTATTTTGGAGAGATCGATTAAGTGTTAACATGAAAATCTTGTTTATGATTTCGAGGTTTTACTCGTATGCGTATTGAATGAGTCTCACTCCACGAGTTCTGGTGGTTCCATAACCATTTTTTTCCAGCAACTAAATGCTGATGTTCCTTACCGATACCCCGATCTGTGCATTGAAATCACCCATAGAGGTAATGAATTTTTCAAAACAGTTACACATTGCGTACTTTCAGAGGCTATAATTATGATTCGAAAATTAAATCTTTTGCATAGGCATCTTTCTGTTACGCGTTCGAAACTTTTTTTATGAGCTCGATAATTATTTTTGCAGTCGAGTTTTAAATGTATAAGTCAATTTAAAAAAGTTTAGTAGCAAGGAGTTTTCATACATAGAATAAAATGGGATAGATTTTATACGAGGAAAAATGAATGAGTCCATACATACGTCTTAGCATTGAATTCTCAAGTCTATTAAATGGTTGTTTAATATATTTAATTACCAGTTTTAATTTAGTTATTTTCACACAAAAATTTGTCAAGTCGAATAGGTTGTATATAGGCTGTTTTAGTTGTAAAAAAAAACCATTTGCAAACAAACGCCATTTCTGAAAATCTTAATTTTTGTTTGATAAATTGATTATTTTATTTTGTTTATATGAGTTCAAGGACAAGTGATGAAATCGAATTAATTCCACGCGATATTTTATTCGGCGAAATAGCGCATGATGAAATTATACCCCCGAAATCTCGAGAAAGATATATGGCGAATTACGATAATTTTATTTTATGAAAAAACAAATGTAATTCTTTGATTGGTTTTTACTATTGCCCACAACTGTATTGAAAAACGTCGTGTGATGCACGGGTGTGTGGGTTTTTGCGGACTCGTGTGAAAACTCGTTTGCAATGGCCTGCTTTCCACCCTTGTATCACAATGTACTATTATGAAGGTACTCGTAAAGTAATGAGTATTTCCAAGTTTTTATAAAAATTTAATTGTGACGAGGTTTCGGAGGTTGTATAGGCCTGTATAATTGCAGAAGGCAGGTCATCTAGAACTATTTGTGGAACACAAACTCTTTCTGATATATCGATGAAAGTTGAAATGTTTTACTTGTCTTTTGTCTTTACTACGGGGATATTTTTGGTTTTCCTATGAAATACGTGTAATCATAGTCTACGATAATAGCTTCCTTTAGTAGATGGACTTCAGTCAATCCCAGTATGTCATGGGTAATATTTGTAGCAATGTTTTAGCTCAATATGTTTTGTTTTGATGATAGTCATTTAACACTGAAAGTGCAATGTTTAAATCACTATTCGGTATTAGTGTCTTTGGAGGGTTTAATACTAATACTCCGCTGGCAGAACGCCGTAGAGGTCATATATGGAGTTAGTATGAATTGCGATATTAACCCTATACTGAATGAGGTCTTGCTTGAAGAGTAGTAGAGTGCGGTCGAAATTGTAAAGTTTAAATGTTGTTGGAAATAATTTGGTATGTTTGCCAATTTTTTTATGTCTGTGATTAAGTCGCGGGGCTTGCCTATAGTCGAATATCATAAATTGCCCTCAGGCGAATAAAATCGCAGTACTATTAAATTTGAGAACAAGTTGTGGGCTTACCTACAGGCGAATAAATCGCTATATGCGAATAAGTCGCGGGTTTGCCTACAGGTGTATAAATCGAAGTATTATTAAATTTGCGAATAACTCGCGGGCTTACCTATAGGCGAATAAATTGCAGGACTTGCCTACATGCGAATAAATCGCAATATGCGAATAAGTCGCGGGTTTGTTTATATGCGAATAAGTCGCGGGTTTGCCTACAGGCGAATAAATCGCAGTACATGTAAATTTGAGAATAAGTCGCGGGTTTACCTACAGGCGAATAAATCGCGGGACTTTCCCACAGGCGAATAAATCGCTATATGTGAATAAGTCGCAGGTTTGTCTATATGCGAATAAGTCGCGGGTTTGCCTACAGGCGAATACATCTCAGTACATATAAATTTTAGAATAAGTCGCGGGACTTGCCTACATGCGAATAAATCAAAGATTTTGTAAGTATATGAGTATCATGTTCCTATGTATCAAATGGATAAATTTAACTGTTAATTCGTTGTACCTAAGCGTGGTACAACCGTGTTGTTCTTGATAAATCATGCTTTAAAAATTACTCACATATAATTAATGAATTAATATTGAAAAAAATATTTAAAAGAAGTTTTTATTTTAAAGAAAAGGGTAAGTGTGGAGTTTCTTGTCCATTCTTCTCCATAGCAAACTACTTTTGCGAATGGACAGTAGAATCGTTTTTTTTTGTGACTTTGAACTTTTTACATTCAAAAGTGCCATTGAATGGTTTGATGGATTTGATTTTAGATTTTGAAAACTGACTCAACAGGCCGAGTGTTAGGTTATCACCGGATACGTGTATGGGGTCATACACGTTGTCAGGATGGTCGAGTGTTAGGTTTTCTTTGATAAATACATCTTTTATTTGTTAAGAATTAAATTATTTATATTTAACATCAAATAGTACTTAAAAGTTGTTAAAATGATTATCCTAGAATATTCGAATGTCAAATGTCGTCACATCTAATGACAGTTGTCGATTGGAGGGGGATTGTTCGGAGACGAGGCGCGTTGAGTCAGTTCGTCAGTCTAGTCTGGGCGGGCTTGAAAGATTGTACTGTTGACCTAAGTGGATATATTGTATAGAGTTGATGGTAACTTAGTGTGAAATGGTAAATAAATAATAGTTCAAAGTCCAAACTGTGTGTTATTGCTGAATTACCAACTACACGAAAGTATTATCTATTCTTGAGTATTTTTCTATCCTACTGACCTACCGCTTTGTACTAGCTCTGTTGTCTATCTAGTGATCTATTACAGTAGGTACCATTTTTTTGCGTTATGGACACCGACTTCCAAAAATAAAGTTATTTTTCACTTTGTAGTTTTTTATTTGGAAGTCGGTAGTATTTTTTTTGTAAAAAAGCTTTTTATTTTTCACTTTTTAGTTGTACCTAATAGGCAAGTTGTTTAGTTAGGTACCTATACCGCCAGAATAGATAACCCGAATGTCATGCAACTTGAACATAACCAGTGAAATGAGAGATCTGCGCACCCCTTAAGAGCGTACTGGCGTGATGTTATGTTATGAAATGGTATAATCAATAAACAGACATGCGATTGCAGCAATCCCGAGAGATTTGCCGTAATTTATTGAAGAGTTCTGTTGTATATCTTCAAAGTTCTTCATCAGATCTTCACCAAACTAAAATGGGACCAATTTTGAAACATACTTTTTCAAACAAAAAAAGAATTTTCAAAATCGGTCCAAAATTGACGGAGATATGCGTGAACATAAACAAAAAAAAAAAAAAAAACAAATATAATGTCGGACATAGAACCTCCTCCTTTTTGGTCAGTCGGTTAAAAAGTAAAATATAGGGGCGCAGTATATATCTTTCTTTTCCATTTATGAAATATCTTTTAAATTTGACCAATATTGGAGGAGGAAACAGGCGAAAGACAAACCTCGAATTGGGTTGTTGAATTTAAAAAAAAATACGATTTTTAAAATTTATTTTGAAACTTTACATATCATAAATTATATTGTCGTTGCAAAAATCTCTTAAATATTTTTTTTCAATTTATTATAAGCTATTGAAAATCGATAAAATTTTAAAAAGAACCACCTGTCTACGAACGGGCCATGATTGGTCGCCATGTTGGTGACGTCATAACGTTCAAGGAATTTCACCATAGTACAGTGTCACGTAAATTGACTAAAAATATCCGAAAATTAGTGCAAAAATATTATTTATAACAGCAAATTTTATTTAGACATGTGTGATAAAGGATTCATAAAGGCAATTTTCGAAAAGATATCCATATGATGGACGATTTGGAAAAATTGAGCATAAGTAAAGTAGTCGTAATGAATATTACGTGATAGTGGACCGCGACCGGCATTACATTTAGAAACATAATTGTCATAATGTAATTGTTGTTACATATGGGTAGGTGATATTCGTGTAAAATAAAAAGCTAACAAACACGATTGGCGCGCAACTTCGACTTTAGATATCAAAAAACTTCATAGGTACCACTAAATATTATACAACCCGAAATCTGTGGAGCCTTTATTTTTATTTATTTTTTGCATAACATCCTTAAAATTTTCGGTATTTTTAATTATTTGCATATCCCTTTATAATATTAAACACAAATATCTATATAATATAATTACAAACACTAAAAAACTTTGTAGAACAAAAACGTGAAAATATTAATTCGGTACATTTTCAAATATCTCTTAAATGCGTCGACCGATTTTGACAATTCAAACAGAAATATTAGTTTTACGCCTATATCCGTCATTTAAAATTAAAATAATGAATATATCTCCATAAACAAAAAATCATGTTTTCAAGTTACGTAATTATACAAAAATGTCAACTTTGCTCGAAAGTTCCCTTAAAAATTTACTTTTCTCAATCTTTAATGATCAAATTAAGAAATTAATCAGAATCTAATACTAAATTAGAACAAGATAACAACATAATTAACATATTCTAATTGGAAACTAGTTAAACATAGAACATTTCTCAAAACTTTAGTACAGTTTGCTAGGTTGGGTATTGCGCGAATCACATAATAATGGGGAGTTATTTGTAATATTCGTACATAATGATGCGAAGCAAGCACGATAACTTTTAAGGTTCGATATTTATGATCAATGTATTCGATATTCATCAATATATTGACGATAATAACAAGATGGAATTGGTTATAAGTCAAAAGACTGTATAAGCTATGTGCCAGAATGAGTAGAAATGAACGTTGTGACGTCACACGGGCTCGGCTTTGTTCGGAAAACTGTCGGGGTGTTTTCGGTACTGGATTCAAAAAAATATTTTCGATTGGATTTTACTTTGTAATTATAATGAAAAAAAAAAATCTAAAAATAGTTTTGTATGAAAACTTATATATGATCTTTCCATTTATTACAAAAAAAAAGTTGGTTCAACAAACCAATTATAACTTTTTACTTAGGATAATCAGACGGATGTCTGCAACCGCATTTCCTTTTAATGGTAGTGAATAATGAAGTTACTCCCATACCTTTCCTGTCCCTCTTTGGGACCACAGTGGTGGGTCTAGTTGACCGTGTGGTAGTAGGCCCGTTTCTAAATTGCTCAGAAAAGAGAGCAGATGACCTCCTAAAACAAAACACATTACATTATTGAAAAATTTAGTTTTATGTTAAAACTGAAGCTTTAGCCAAATGACACTCTATCAATGAAAGCATCGCAATAGCGATTGAAAAAATGACAAAAATGTATGAGACTGTCAAGCGCTATATTAATGCCTCGTGATCAATCCCTTAAATTTTGGCATTTCGACTATCGAAAGAGATCCTACTTAAGTATAAGTTCTTATGCAGCCATAAGAACTAATACTTAAGTATAAGTTAAGTATCATAACGTAATTTCTCTCTCTGTTTAAACCCTGACGGGAAAAGACGTGTGTTATAAGTTTGACGTGTGTACCTGTGTGTTTGTGTATCTGTCTGTGGCATCACATCTCCTAAACGGATTAACCGATTTTGATTTCGTTTCTTTATGTATGACTTTATCGAGAGTGTTCTTAGCTATGTTTGATGCAAATCGAATCAACCGTTCAAAAGTTAAGGGTGTTTTACTGTTTGAAGCCGGGTGTTTTCGCAAGATACCGTGTCATAATTACGTGTTCAATAGATTGTCGATCGAAACGTGTCTACTACTGGATAAATTATGTATCATGAAATAAAAAGGTATCGGGGGTTTTTTCAATATTTAAATTTAACTTGTTCTCTTTGTAATAATGTCCCACTGTCAATTGATCGATTTAAAAATAATAGCTAGCCTCGACCTCAAAAATACGCCCGTAATTAAGAAAAGTTCCAACCCACTTCAGTCGGCAATACCAATTTATTATTCTCAGAACTCCAGCGCGACTAATTCAAAATTTATTCCCAAACTTTCAATATAATCCTTTCAAATTAAAACGTAACTTGGCAATTTCGAAAGTAATTTTGATTGATATTAAAGCCGTTAGTTCTATAATACTTTAGAAGTGCTATCCAGATGGGGAACGAGATAAAAGATTACCTAATTTGTGAATACTTCGAATGTTGGATAAGTTTCAAAGTATGAACGTTGCGGGAAAATTTCTGTTTACCTTACGTTTTACAATAAGTTCTAGCAGAGTTGTGAATAGCATAGAATAATAATAGGACTTAATCCAAACTACTAGACCAGATAAAAAAATTACGCATGTTACTAAAAGAGTTATGAATATAAAAGTGAATGGATGGAGAGGGAGGAGACGGCCGAAGGAAAGATGGATGGACTGTGTAAGGAGTGATATGAAAGAAAAGGAAGTCATGACGTAGCGTGACGGTATGGAAAAAGATAACGTGTTTCGCCGATCCTCAGTAACAAGGGACAAGGGCCGGAAGATGATGACTGCTAGCAGGCCAAAAAAAGAGGTACCATTAGGCGAGATCGTCATCAACAGCAGGCTGACGATAGATTTACAAAATACCTTAAAAAGCATCGTGGGTTTTTATAGTTAGCAGAAAACTAGAAAGTCTGCCATTAAATCCTAATGCTGTGGCCTCTAATACTAGCTCAGGCAAAGGATTGGGAGGGATCTTAGAGGAGTTTATGTTTGTCAACGAAACACTAAGAAGAGTACTTATATCCTTTCGGTTACAATTCGATAACGCAGCCATCTTTTAGGTAACTACTACAAAATACCAAAATGAAGATATTTTTTTAGCTGGGTGCAGTTACCTTACCTAAAGACGCTTACCTTTAGGAAAATGTATGGGCGGTCTCTGAACTCCATCTTGGCCGACCAGTATAAGAGCATCGCTGGCCTGCGATCGATGAACGTGGACATACACCACCTCCCATACACAAACTTGTAGGGACATCGCCCAATACACACTGGAATAAGAAAATTACTTTATTAGCTGTGAAATTAACGATATATCGTTTTCAACCTCCCATCGAAAACTTATTCTGCTAGCCGTTTTGTATTTCGGGCATTCTGCTATCTTTTACTTTTTGAGATGCCCCAATTACGATAAAAGAAAGTACCTACTGTAATCCTGTAATACAGGCTAGGTATTTAATTTAGCCATTCTCCGACCTTTGAGTTGAAAATATTTTTCGGGCAACCCAATTTCTCCTTAAAGCCAGACCTTGGGGCAGAAACCCTGAAGACCTTGTTTCCGAAGAAATCTATTTAATGAAGGTTCATTGTATGATGTTCCAAGTAATATCACTGATCGGCTACTAAAGCAGTACTCTTCCAATTAATTGGGTCGTTACTGGAATCCCATCGCAATCTAACAATGTAACAGAACTAAATTCTCGTTAACTAGAAGTGTAGTAAACGCGTATCGTAAATTCTAGTCGATTTGGTACATACCGTACTTCTAATATCTTTGTAAGTACTTTATATATCAAATCCTATCATTATTGTTACATTTGGCAAGAGAGGCAAGCGCTCTTCAGAGAGACGCTTCCTTTTCGCGTTTTATGACAAACACATGTGCCAAGCAGCGACTATGAGAACTCTCTATAGGGCACCATGCAGTGGCCATAAAATAAAGAATCTTAAAAGCTAAGCAACCACATACAAGCACAAAGGACCGTATTTATAGAAATCTCGACATTTTATACTAACTGATTAGAAGATTCTTAATTCAAATGTTCTATAGAATTTGAATTTAGAACCTTTCTTTATACAGGCTTACTTCTGAGCAGAGCGACTTTAGTGACACTGAAATTTACGGAAAAAAGGTCCAGAGCGGCGTGAAATTCGAGTCGCTGCGTTTAAATGACTAGAATGCGTAAATGAAACGATACATATTGACCTTCTTTCCGCTGATTTCCAATGTCATCGTGTCTGTGTCGCCGGACCCGTCTGCTCGGAAGTGAAGATTTAAACTAACTACAAGGAGCCATGCAGCGATGATAAAATAAACAACTTAAAAGCTCAACAAGCACATCCAAGCACTAAGTAAATACAAACACATACCAGTCAATGCACAGAGGGCCGGCACAGCGTCGCCGGTAGACTGTGCAGGTCGGAGCCAAGCTGCACAGAACATACTTGTGTTGGCACGCGGATTCATGCACTAGGTGGCAGCGGAGAACACTACACAGTACACATACACTACAACGATAACACAAACTACGAAGCAAGAAAAATAATAAACGTGCAATATATCATGGAACTGAAAATATAGACAAGTGACAATTCTATCAACGAAAGCAAAGTGAAATATTAAATAAAAATGTCACAATGAGCCATCAACCACATAGCCACGGGCTGTGTGGTCGCTGCAATGAGCAATCGATTACGGTTAACATCGCTAACAGAATGACACTGTCTAGAGCCTCTGGAAAGAATAGCACGAATGATTTTTGAACTGCATAAGCATTAATAGTAGTTTATGCAATGGTCATATAATAGGGGTTATTAAAACACGAGCGTAGGTTTATCACATGAGGCGAAGCCGAATAAAAATAAAAACTATGTGGTTAACTTCGTAAATGTCCAAATCATTGGTGCTACGTTATGTACAATATCAATGTATCATTCAATACACAACAGCGTGCGAACATTCAAGTTTTATTTCACGAGAAAGAAACAAAGGAAAAGCATAAAACACTATCAAGGAAAATAATGAATAATGTAAAGTCAAAACAATTCGTGCTATTACAACATCAATGAAACATTTAAATAAAGAAATAGATGAGAACGTTTCCATTGCCGAGAAAAAAACAAAAAAAAACAAGAAACACTGTCAAGAAAAATACTGAATAAACAAACGATTTCCAGGTATCAGAAGAAGGTATTCTAATTCCTCGCGCAAAAACAAACTTCCACCTCAGTTCTCGGAAAAGGTCTTACGGAGACTGCATAATACTGAGCAAATGCTGGAGGTGTTTTCAGTAAAGATGAAGGTAAATACTTCGCTACTTTAAAACAAACACTTATTATACACAATGTAAGTATAAATAAAGTTGGAGAAGTAACTTGGCGATAAAACAGCTACAATAAAGTTTTACTTCACACGTACACATAACTTTGTGAACATTTACTCGAGAAGGCTTATTTTGAGAGGTTACGCCTCTTCGGCCATAATGGGTGGAGTAATGAGTTCAGTTACAGTGAAGGTACTCATTTGGATTAAAACAAATGAATGAGTTTGTTCTCAATTCGAATTGAGAATAAATATTGAATATATAGAATATTTGAAATATTGCTCTTCTGTACATGAATTTTATTAGCGGATGAGATGCTTGAATCAACTTTATCACTAAATACTATGCTTTAAAGGGTTTTGATGGCTATTTATATGTACACTTATTTCTCCTCTCTTCTTCTTGTTCTTAACAGATTTACTATTACGGTTTTGAATATTGTGTAATACCACGGGTACAAAGCAGAGGGAAAAAGCTAGTGTTCGATATTTTTATTTAATTAAACTTTCATCAGTTCCTAGCTACCTACCCTGTCGTCCTGTCTGGTGACCTTAAATTAATAAAAACACTACGAACAACAACAAAATGCAAATTACGGTCTTAACTAACATCCAATAGCAGGTTTCATAAAAAAATAATTTACCTTTTGTCAATTCCCTCGCTCTCCGCGTATCCATTCATCAGCTGGTTCGGAGTCCATTTGATGACAAGCCCCGCAGCCGTCTGATGCAGACTCAAGTACCCAGGCATCGGCTCCTCTACGTCCTTCTATAATTACAAAAGTTTCAAACTCTTCAACATCAATTTATTCCCCAGTCTCTACTAAAATAATAATTTCAAATTCCACTTTAATCTTTGAGAAAATTTTATCAATACTTCAATTCTAATTATGTCTAACTAAATTAATTTGAAGTTTGAGACATTTATCAGAAGTGGCTGGCTCGGCTGTAAAATAATACCGAATTATTAAGATGACAAATAATGGGCTTACAATCATTCTATATATATTAGTCTATGAGTCAGAAAATTTACCTTTGAAAGCGTCCGACGAATTATAACACCGTAAAAATGTTACCTACTTATACCCACACATTTTTCTGATAGAAAAACAAAGAATGAGGTCATTATGCCAGTTAAATCAAGCCCCAAGAATTCGTAGAACGAAACAACGCCGCAAAATATTTACAAATTGAATAAACAGCCCGAAATCCAGAACATTCTTCTAATTCCGAGTACCCTCTCGTATGATTGGTCCCTTCCCTAAGGACCAGCGGATCCGGTCCGTTTCCCAAATTTAATAAAACTGAACACACATCCGTACATGATCCGTATGGTGACGGACGTAAAGAATTTCACCATCCCATATCTTCCCGTGGGTGTCGTAAGAGGCGACTAAGGGACACACCAGAGAATGGGCAGCAGCGTTCTCTGTGCACTTTATCAACAAACTGCGATCGCCAACCCGCCTGCCAAGCGTGGCGATTATGGCAAAACCCCCCAATCCTAATGATCAGCACACAGAAAAAACGGCCCCGAGTGCCCGGCAGCCCGTCTACCCTCGGCTACGGTAGCGGTCGAGGCGATGGCGTGGCAAGGGGTGCTAAGAATCCCCGGAGTGGACCCGGCTACCCCAATAAACACCGACGACTGGACCTGGGAACATATAACACGCGAACACTCCGGACCGACGAGAAGATAGCCGAACTGGAGGAAGAATTGAGTAGGTTGCGATGGAGTATTATAGGGTTATCGGAAGTCCGAAGAGAGGGGGAGGACTCGATAATCCTCAAATCCGGTAACCTGCTCTATTTCCGAGAGGGTGACCGACAGTCCCAGGGTGGTGTCGGGTTTATCGTCCACAAGTCCCTTGTGAACAACGTGGTGAAGATCGAGAGTGTGTCGACCAGGGTGGCGTACCTTATACTCAGAATATCCGCAAGATATTCGCTGAAGGTCATACAGGTCTACGCCCCGACCTCGGCACACCCCGACGACGAGGTAGAGACCATGTATGAGGATATCTCTAGAGCCATGCATGGTTTCAAAACTCACTTCACCGTTGTCATGGGGGACTTCAACGCAAAACTGGGCAAACGAGACGTGGATGAGCTGCAAGTGGGGCAATTTGGAGTTGGACGCCGGAACCACCGGGGTCACCTACTGGCCAGTTTTATGGAGAAGGAGGGCCTCTACATGATGAACTCCTTCTTCAGAAAGCGTGAGCACAGGAAGTGGACCTGGCAAAGCCCCGATGGTTCAACTAAAAACGAGATCGACTTCATCATGTCAACCAAGAAGCAAGTGTTCAATGATGTCTCTGTGATCAATTCGGTTAAAACCGGGAGCGATCACCGCATGGTAAGAGGCACATTGAACATTAATGTTAAACTTGAAAGGTCTCGACTGGTGAAGTCCACGCTCCGTCCAGCACAGATCCAGGTCCAAAACCCCGAGAACTTTCAGCTCGAACTCCAGAATCGTTTCGAGTGCCTAGGAAGCTCCGTGGACGATTACAGCGATGGGTTCGTGGAAGCTGTCCATACGGTCGGGTCTAAGTTTTTCAAGACCCGCCGTACAGATAGGAACAAAAAGCTCTCTGATCCTACTCTCAAGCTAATGAAGGAGAGGCGTGAGATGATCCTGCAGTCTTCAGACGATGCGGTGAAATACCGGCAGCTAAATAGACGGATCTCAAAGTCCTTGAAAAGCGACCTCCGCCGCTTTAATACTGAGCGTATAAAAGACGCAATTGAACGGAATAAGGGCTCCAAGGTCTTTGCAAGAGATCTGTCTATAGGGCAGAGCCAGCTCACGAAACTGAAGACCGATGATGGCAGGATCGTTTCCGCCAAACCAGAGCTTCTGAGGGAGATCGAGAGATTCTATGGGCAGCTGTACACGTCAACCAGTAAACCCGTCGCGAATCTAGCGAAAGACCCTAGAGCTAGATTGACCCGACACTATACCGAAGACATTCCGGACGTCAGCCTGTATGAGATTAGGATGGCTCTGAAACAGCTTAAGAACAACAAGGCACCGGGTGATGACGGAATTACGGCCGAACTCCTGAAGGCGGGTGGAAAACCAATCCTTAAGGCCCTTCAGAAGCTGTTTGATTCCGTCATACACGAAGGGAAAACGCCACAGGCATGGTGCAGGGGTGTGGTGGTACTCTTCTTCAAGAAGGGTGACAATGCCTTACTGAAGAACTATAGGCCCATCACACTTCTTAGCCATGTCTACAAGCTGTTTTCAAGAGTCATCACGAATCGTCTCGCGCGCAGGTTTGACGATTTCCAGCCTCCCGAACAAGCCGGATTCCGTAAAGGCTTCAGCACCGTAGACCACATACATACGCTGCGGCAGGTTATACAGAAGACCGAAGAGTACAACCTGCCTCTCTGTTTAGCGTTTGTGGACTACGAGAAAGCCTTCGATTCGATCGAGACTTGGGCTGTACTGCAGTCTCTCCAACGGTGCCAAATTGACTACCGGTACATCGAAGTGTTGAAGTGTTTATACAAAAACGCCACCATGTCAGTTCGACTTCAGGATCAGACCTCGGAACCAGTCCTTCTGCAGCGAGGTGTGAGACAGGGAGACGTCATATCTCCGAAGCTGTTTACCGCTGCACTGGAGGATGTCTTCAAGGTTCTGGACTGGAGAGGGCTAGGCATCAACGTCAATGGCGAGTACATCACTCACCTTCGGTTTGCTGACGATATAGTGGTTATGGCTGAGACCATGGAGGACCTCAGTAAAATGCTCAATGACCTCAGTAGTGCTTCCGAAAGAGTGGGTCTTAGAATGAACATGGACAAAACCAAGGTGATGATGAATGCCCATGTTACACCCACTCCTATCAAGGTAGGAGACTCTACACTCGAAGTTGTGGGCGACTATGTCTACCTGGGACAAACGATCCAGTTGGGTAGGGCCAACTTCGAGAAAGAGGTCAACCGTCGAATCCGACTCGGCTGGGCAGCGTTCGGGAAGTTGCGCGGTATCTTCTCGTCCAACTTACCACAGTGTCTCAAGACGAAAGTCTATGACCAGTGTGTGTTGCCAGTGATGACATATGGATCTGAGACGTGGTCGCTTACAATGGGCCTCATCAGAAAACTTACAGTCACTCAAAGGGCAATGGAGAGGGCTATGCTCGGAATTTCCTTGCGTGATCGAATCAGAAATGTAGAGATCCGCAAGAGAACCAAGGTTACCGACATAGCCCGAAGAATTGCCAAACTCAAGTGGCAGTGGGCAGGGCACATTGCTCGCAGAACGGATGGCCGATGGGGCAGAAAGGTTCTGGAGTGGCGACCGCGAACCGGAAGACGTTGCGTTGGAAGGCCTCCCACCAGGTGGACCGATGACCTGGTGAAGGTTGCGGGAATCCGCTGGTTGCGAGACGCACGGGACCGGTCAATGTGGCGACGCTTGGGGGAGGCCTATGTCCAGCAGTGGACGTCTTTCGGCTGATATGATGATGATGATGATGATGATGAACACACATCATAAACAAGAGTAAATAAATCTGTAGAAAAAAAAGTATTCTCACCGGCTGAACTCTGACATTGTTTTTCCCGTACAAAAGCGTGGCTGTCGAGTTCTGGTGTAGGCTTTCAACGTAGTCTTTGGCACTTGAGCCGGCCGCTTTACTTGCACCTAAAGTTAAAGTTTCACTTTGTAAGTGGATTAAAAATTATAGCGACGTGTTTTGCAGAAACAAAACATTGTTGATATACAGGGCGTAACGGTAATGTGTGGACCTATTTTAAAAAACTGCTTCTGCTCACACTAAAGGCGTGATCATATTTTAAACATTTCTTCTCCCATACAAATTATGACGACAACATAATAATTATATAGTAAGGAAAATACAACTTCTTTTTGAAAATTCTCTATGATTTCTTTGGACAAAATTGTTCATTTACATGTTAAGAAGCGGTTTTTAGGGTTCCGTACCCAAAGGGTAAAAACGGGACCCTATTACTGAGACTTCGCTGTCCGTCTGTCTGTCTGTCTGTCTGTCTGTCTGTCTGTCACCAGGCTGTATCTCATGAACCGTGATAGTTAGACAGTTGAAAGTTTCACAGATGATGTATTTCTGTTGCCGCTATAACAACAAATACTAAAAACAGAATAAAATAAATATTTTAGTAGGGCTCCCATACAGCAAACGTGATTTTTTGCCGTTTTTTGCGATAATGGTACGGAACCCTTCGTGTGCGAGTCCGACTCGCACTTGGCCGGTTTTTAAAATATGTTCACAGCTTTCCGTTACATTCTGTATAGAGAGACACAGCTCTCTATACAGGGTATTAACGCATCATCATAAGTTTTACAAGCAGCAAAGTTATTAAAGGAAGTACCTTGTATGATAAGTAGATGATTTTACCTGGATTATTCGAGCTCCCATCATCGGAGGACGCGTTCAAACTTCTCTTGAAGTTTAAAATTGGCCTTCGGACGGAGGGCGGTGTTGTGGTACCCGCAGACATTCTGTGTCTTTGCACCTGTTAATTTGAGAAGTTTTAATTACTTTCTTTTATGCATATCAATAAAACAAGTGACATGGTCGGAGAAGTCAACTACAATAATTATCAAAACGTAAATAACCATAAATCGATCGGCGATGAGGCACTGGTTAAGTCAAAGCTCCAGAGCCTTGAACATCGTCGCCGAGTTGCCAGCTTGTCGGTTTTTTATCGGTTACATTTCGGGGAGTGTGCGAAGGAATTGCATGATCTAATCCCACCCAGCCCGTTTCATCATCGGACTACCAGACGTACGGCGATGCGGCATCGGTACATGGTGGACATCCCACCCATACGCACTATGCGTTTTGAGAATACTTTTATTGTGCGTACAGCTAAGGAGTGGAACTCCCTGCCGGAGTCTGTGTTTCCCGATAGCTACAATCTAGGGGTCTTTAAATCAAGAGTGAATAGGTTACTTCTAGGCAAGCGTGCTCCATCGTGGACCACATCATCGCTTACCTTCAGGTGAGATAGTGGTCAAGCGCAAGCCTATAGCAGATAAAAAAAAATAGTACATTGTGATACAAGGGTGGAAAGTAGGTTATTGCAAACGAGCTGTCATTAACAAGCCCGAGCCGAAGGCGAGGGTTTTTAATGACACGAGTTTGCAATAACCTACACGCCCGTGTATCACACGATATTTTTCAATACAGTTGTGGGATATAGTAAAAACAAATCAAAGAATTA
Source organism: Anorthoa munda (assembly GCA_945859665.1). Classification (NCBI taxonomy): domain Eukaryota; kingdom Metazoa; phylum Arthropoda; class Insecta; order Lepidoptera; family Noctuidae; genus Anorthoa; species Anorthoa munda. Next base: position 13,404,868 of record OX243904.1, read on the forward strand.
GATTTGTTAATTCACAAAAAAATAAAATTAACGCGCGTTTTTGCAACTGAACATATTTTTTTTACAACGAAAACAGCCTACACAGCCTATTCGATTTTTGACAAATGTTGATGTGTAAATAATTAAATTGAAACTGGTAATTAATTATATTAAACAACCATTTAAAAGACTTTTGAGAATTAAATGCTAAAACGTACGGAATCATTCATTTTTCGTCGTAAAAAATCTATTCCATTTTATTCTATGTATGAAAACTCCTTGCTACTAAACTTTTTTAAATTGACTTATAACTAAATGCGCGTTTTTGCAACTGGACATTTTTTTACAACGAAAACAGTCTATACAGCCTATTTGATTTTAGACAAATGTTGATGTGAAAATAATGAAATTAAAACTGGTAATTAAATATATTAAACAACCATTTAAAAGACTTTTGAGTGTTCAATGCTAAAACGTACGGAATCATTCATTTTTCCTCGTATAAAATCTATCCCATTTTATTCTATGTATGAAAACTCTTTGCTACTAAACTTTTTAAATTGACTAATAAATTTAAAACTAAACTGCAAAACTAATGATCGAGCTCGTAAACAAAAGTCACGACCGCGTAACAGAAAGATGCCTATGTTAAGATTTAATTTTCGAATCATAATTATAGCCTCTGAAAGTACGCTATGTTTAACAACTGTATTGAAAAAAACTGTTTTCATTTGGCATCCGGTTTAATGGGCTTCTTCTTCGTGTTGCTGAGACGACAGTAACTTAATTTAGAAATTATATATACGACAGTAAATTTTTCTATCCCAAAACTCCACCACTTCACAGGAGTGCAAAGGTCACTATGGCTGCATTTGCATTGAAGCACAAAGGACTGGGTAAAAGGAGAAGCATAGCTTGTGACACAGCTCCACATCAACACACTGCTGCTGCTCCATCGAGCATCAAGAACGACAAAATAGATACTTACAAGTTCGTCAGCAGGAGGATCCGTCCAGAAACAAGCCGGTGGCTTAGCCTTGGAGTACTCCAAAGCACAAGGACCAACCAACAAGGAGCTCAAGATGCTTCCGTAATCAGGGTCTGCAACCAAGGCGTCTCGTTCGTAGTAGCGGTTCGCGTTGCTGACTAAATGCTCGATGATCTTAGCCAGCTGACGCTCGAATAACGCTATGCGTATCCAGAGGTATCTGAGGGCAAAAAAGTTAAATGAGAACGACATAGGCCTTACTTATCCTAACCACCGATTTAGGACCAAAATTACTCGAAAAATGTAACGATTTTGTATGATGCACATCCATGATTCGTGTCATAAAACATTGCGACACAAAACTGCGTCTTGGCACGACGCGAAGCCGTATTGTGAGTGAATCTTTTAGCTCTAAGCAATGATTTTTACATGGTTAGGACACAGTAAAATTTTGGTCGCTTGTTCGGAACGCACAAAGCTGGGTTCAGCATTATCCGGTGCCGGACACTTCTTCGTATGAACACTTCTAGAATGGTGTTTTATTATGTTGCAGTATTCGTCAGCGGTGTCCGACACCGTAAACCGTGCACCGAAGCGCTGTGCATGCCGATCAAGAGACCAAAGCTTTATTAAAACAAATTTCGTATTCACGTTAACTTTATTTCACCTTAATACAAATAAATCGCAATTTCCACGTGTTTCATAACAAATTCATCCTTCCTTCAAATCCGACGTACATCATAAGTAGCTTATAACCAATATACAAAATATGAACAACGTTGCCAAGTATTGGAATTTCAGACAAAGAGGGATTAGGTGGCTACAACACGTCAACCGTCGTTACCCTGAATTCTAAGAACATATAATATATTATGTATTAGGTAAACGAACACGCAAACACATAAATCTTGTCACATATTCCGAAGCGTAAACTCTCGGAAAGAAATGGTAATACATTTCTTTTGCGACGGAAAAATCAAAGAAATATGAAAGAAAAATGGAGGCTTTTAGTGTCCGTACTAAGCCTCCGGAGGCAGCCATTAATAAAGATCGTTCAAAACACTGGCTCATCAATATTTTTTCTTTGAATACCGTTGGGTAGTCTTTTTCTTTGAGAGGCCTTAAACGAGCCGCCTATATTATAATGATTGGTAAATCTTTATGGCGACTAAAACAGACAATATACTATTACCCTCATACTAATAAACGCGGAATAAAGTTATAACAAGTATAAACCTATGAAAATGTTATTTATTTATTTATTTATTCAGGACCTCCAACGAAAGATGTACACAAAAAAACACAATGTATCATTAATATTAAGTAATGATAAGTGCACTCCCTCAATTATAGGAGGCCACAGCATGCGTAATTAAACTAAAATATAAATTATTTTCTAATTCTAGAACTAATTAGAAACTAAAATAACTAAAATATAAATTCTTATTAAAACATATAAAAGAAAAACAAATGAAAACATGACATACCTACTTATAAAAAGAGACTATCCTTATATTTTGTTAACCTTAGGATTTACCAAAATTATGGCAAACCAGACGGCAAAAATCTACAGGAGTAACAAAATGATAAATGTATACTTGTTACAAACAGTATCAGGTTAAACAATTTTAAAATAAAAACATAATGGTAAACTGAAATGAAAAAATAAATAAAAATATATTTGTTATTTATTCCCGGTACCTTTGTTATTCCTGGTATAACTTTATTCCGCGTTTATTAGTAAGAGGGTTAGTGAAGAAGAAGCAGAAGACATATTACGCTGATCCCAAGTAAACTGTGATAAGGACAAAAGCATGATGGATCTTTATGAGAAAAAAATCCAAAAGATATGCATGGGTTATGTAAAATGGCTAAGTAGACAAGTAAAATTTAAAAAACCGTCGACACATTTTTATTTCATGCTACATAATATATCTAGTTGTAGACACGCTTCGATCGACAATCTATTGAACACGTAATTACCTATGACACGATATCATGCGAAAACAGCCCGATTCAAACAGTAAAACGGCCCATAACTTTTGAACTGCTGAAACGATTTTCATCAAACATAGCTAAGAACACTCTCGATACGAAATGAAATCAAAATCGGTTTATCCGTTTAGGAGCTGTAATGCCACAGACATATACACAAATACACAAACACACAGGTACACACGTCAAACTTATAACACCCCTATTTTTCCATCGGGGGTTAAAATAGAACACTGTCATGACGGATTAAAGGGGGGTATTACACTATCATATATATAGAATCACAGATCTACGAGTCATATTTATGTGATAGAGTAATAAACATTATGATTACATATGAATCATGTCTTCTTTGTTAAAAATATTATGATGATGATTCTTTCATAGTGATCCTATGTATGATCATAGATATATATATGATACTAGCTGACCCGGCAAACTTTGTTTTGCCATAAAAACACCAAACATTCATCTACCCTACCTAGGTAGGTAGGTAGGGTAGGGTTGTTAGGGTAGGGTCCCTAACAACCCTACCCTACCTACCCTACCTACCCTACCTACCCTACCTACCCTACCTACCCTACAATACCCTACCCTACCCTACCTACCCTACCTACCCTACCCTAACTACCTACCCTACCCTACCCTACCTACCCTACCCTACCCTACCCTACCCTACCCTACCCTACCTACCCTACCTACCCTACCTACCCTACTTACCCTACCTACCCTACCCTAACTACCTACCCTACACTACCCTATCTACCCTACCTACCCTACCCTACCCTACCCTACCTACCCTACCTACCCTACCTACCCTACCTACCCTACCTACCCTACCTACCCTACCTACCCTACCCTACCTACCCTACCCTACCTACCCTACCCTACCTACCCTACCCTACCCTACCTACCCTACCCTACCCTACCCTACCCTACCCTACCCTATCTCTCAAGTTGGATCGAACTGCACATGGTGTGCGAATTTTATTATAATCGGTTAAGTGGTTTAGGAGTCCATTGAGGACAAACATTGTGACACGAGATTTATATATATTAAGATTGTAATATAATCTCCTATCAGAAAAAGTCCAAAATAAATTGGAGTAGGAGCAGTAGAGCGATGATGACGAGGTATCTAGTACAAAGTCCATGTACTGGTTCGAGTAGCCCAATTCTATAGTAGAAATATCTACAGAAGAAACTGAAGTTTCAATCTTTGAGGAAACTTCAGTTTCTACTACTTCTTTTCAAGTCGATGGTTAACTTTTAGATTGCTTGGACTGCTGCACGTGGATGCAAATGGATGCCATAACCATTTTACTTGATAACGCAGCTGAGCATAGTTTTTACGATACTCAATAGCTACTCGATCGTTCAATTTCTTTTATTCATTTATTCATTTATTCACATATAAATAGAGTAATTACATACGTTGGTTTGTTATGTTACATCATTGAATCTTATATTCTATTTAGCCTATGTATGGCATGTGAAATTATTTATTCATGCAAAGATATATAAAAATCGTGGGTAATTAACAATAATAATTCAGTCCTATTGTCTCTGAAATCTTCTTTTCTTTTTCTATTAGCAGTTTTACTAGGTTTTACTATTGATTGCCTTTCAAATGTGTAACTAAATTGTCATCTTCTCCTTGTCCAATGTTACTTGGCGTCGTCGCAACTTGTGTTATTCTTCTATACCGTCCTTTTGGTTTTAATTTTTTGGTGTGTGAAATCATCCAATGACTTCTCCCGCTCTGGGTTAAGCGGGACAGAGCGTGTCAGACTTTTACTGACTAAAACCCACCTGTGTTCCTTCAATTGCTTGAGCCAGGACCACGGTAATTCTTTTTCAATTTATTTGCGACCCAGACAGGCATCGGCCCTAGCGGATCCCGTCAGTTTTGCTGATATCTCTTTGAGGTGCGCGTGGAACACTACGCACCGACGATTCGGGCCCGGTCCTTATCGGAGCTATCCGTTACTCCCTAACAATTGTCACAGATTGCCTGACTGAAAAAAATTACCAAGGTACCTAGTACTACAAGCACCAAAAAAGTAAAATTTGGGACAATTCAAAACACACATTTAAAAAAAAATAAAGAGAAAGAAAAAATGTTTATTCTGCACAAACTAAACGCACAATACAAAATAAAGAGTGGCATTCACTAAAGGTACAAATTAGCCAAAAACCTCGTATTTAAAACAAAAAATTATAAAAGTTTGTCAATTTTGTCTATTGCTTGATGAGAGCAATAAACTTATCTGTGGGTGAGAGGCCAAAGACAATTTACTTGCGTAATATGTTTCGACATTACCAAATGAAAACAAACAAAACAATCACAAATTAAACGAAATGCGTATCCGTTGTTCTCTCTTTCTTTTAATAATACGAAAATCAAAATAAGTTTTGCGTATTGGGAATAATAAACTCAGGAAGCTATAATAATTATGCAATGTCTCATAGTGCAAAATACTCAACCACAAATATTCAATTACTGACAGCAAAATTCAAATCAAACCAAAATACTTTTTTTATTATATTCGATGTTCTGATAGAGATCTCAGATCTCAGGAAAGTTCCTCCAATTTAATAGGCAACAATCCACCTAAACTATGTTGATTTAGGAACTATATGGGACGACCCGAGCCCATTATTATTTATCGAGGAAAATTACGACGACATTTCGGGAAAAACATTTGAGGTAGAAAAACCCCACTTTAGGGATAAGGATATTGGGAACACACAAGAGGAATCCATTATTACTACGCCTTACAAAAATATTGCTTCTACTAAGAACTCGTGGCTAAATAATAACAGAAAACATTTTGATGTTCAAGGTTAAGCAACGCTTGCCGAGGTCGTCCGTGGATGGATGACGACCATTAATTACAAACCAAGACTCCTTCCTGCCTCAGTAAGCAAGTTAAGCCGTTGTTCCGGTTCTCATTAGTTGTTTTTGACATTACAAATCAGAAGCCAGAATAATCTGATCCCATCAAAAAATGTGAAAAGGGAAACAAGTTCAATACTAATAATATGCGCGGTTATTGGCTACGCCGACAAAAGAATTGAGATCCTAATGGGTGCCAAGTTTTGTATCCTGAAATTTATTTACAAGAACATAGAACATTCTAAAATAAATTTAAAAACACAATTTCTTGCTTTTTCTGCTACAACAATATTTGCTATTTTAAAATATAACTTCTTAAATTGGAAAAGACGAAGTATTTACACACTTAGGATAAATTGTTGCTCAAAATTTGACTGTTTGAGGTGTGTTGGAGCACATATGTATCTCGCAAGTCTCAATATATGAGCCAAATTTGACATGTTTATGTGAAATAATTTTAGAGTTATGAGGGGGTTAAAAGTGGCTCCAAATGGTTCGTGTAATATTACACACGGTACCGCTCGCCATTCTGTAAGTTTGAACTTGGCTTGACACTATTACCCAGCTATTCCTTAGCATCCGTATTACCCAGTTCATCATCATGATTTCAGTCAAAAAACATCCACTGCTGGACATAGCCTCCCCCAAGTCTCACCACATTGACCGGCCCCATGCATCTCGCATCCAGCGGATCTCCGCCACATTCACCAGGTCATCGGTCCCCCTAGTGGGAGGCCTTCCAACGCAACGTCTTCCGATTCATGGTCGCCACACCGGGGAGGTGACCAAAAGTTCTAAGAGTAAGGTTATTTTGAGTGTGTGTCACCCCCCAGAACTTGTCGGCCCCATCGGCCATCCGTTCTATGAGCAATGTCACAAAACTGCCACTTAAGTTTGGCTATTCTTCGGGCTATGTCGGTAACCTTGGTTCTATTGCGGATGTCCTCATTTCTGATACCCAGTTACTGAGTTTTAAAGGTCAGATAGGCAGTCGTTCCATGTAAAACACTCTGGTACTCTGGCATCATAAACAATAGTTGGAAAAGGCTAAGCATATTGATTACATAAATATTGCACCTAATCAAACGATAGTAGGTACTCAAAAAACCAATAAAAATCCTCATTATTATCTTAGTTACGAGCCAACATAAACCGCCTATAAAGACGGCCAGTCTAGGAAAACCTAACTTTTACGACGATGAAAAAGCCACTTTATCACCCCGATATAAGACTTAAAGCTAAACAAAATAATTATGTACATCTATAGAAGATGACGTCATAAACCAGAAACAATCTCGTAAAGAACGAACATTACGAAGGTACACAGTTTTTATAACGTTACAAATAAAATTTGCCCTTCAGAAGGTTGTTCAGGTGCTTATTCAAAGTTATGAGGTTTTCAGTCTTTGTTTTTTAACCAACTGCGCTTGTTATGAAGCTGAAAACAAAGGAATGATGTTCATTATGCCCCAATCTGTGTCTGGTCCTTTTATTATAGGTAATTCGTAAAATAAATTGGAATTTTTATTTGTACCCAAACATTTTAGAACGGATTTGTAACAAAATATGGTTTCTATATTTACACAATTCTATTTTCAGGCTGCCGTTAGTAATTTAAAACTGACAGAAATTCAATTATTAATATGACTACCCCTTGCAGCGGTTTTTTTATATGCACTCTTGAAGTTTCGTCCTGTATCGTGGGTGCATTTACAAACATTTAAACTCACATACACAAGACACCCAGATCCAGAACAACTATTTGTTTTGTAGGCCATACAAATATTTGTGCCGGGTGGGAATCAAACCAGCGACACGCAGCACATCAGCCGATCGCTCAACCACTACGCCAACCGTGTCGTCAACCGTGTCGCTTAGCTTGCGTGACAGCGCTATAACTGCGTGGCTGCCCGTGATCCCGCTAAATAGGGATAAAAAATACCTAACCTATGACAGGAACTTTATGGATTAAGCTGACCCGGCAAACGTTGTTTTGCCATAAAAACAACAAAAATTTTCTTCTTATTAATTGTATTTTCATCCTACCTACCCTAGCTACCCTACTTAGCCTACCTACCCTACCTACCCACTTACCCTACCCACCTTCCCTACCTAGCTTCACTACCCACCTACCCAACCCACCTATCCTACCCACCTACCCAACCCACCTACCCTACCCACCTTACCTACCCACTTAAACTACCCACCTACCCTACTGACCTACCCTACCCACCTACCCTACCTACCCTACCCTCCTACCCTACCCACCTACCCTACCCTCCTACCCTACCCACCTACCCTACCAATTTGTTAAACAATTTATTTGAATAAGAATCAATACTACAATACGAATGTAAAATTGTGTTACTTTGGGTTACATTATTGCAATTTTCATAAGGCTCTCTAATTTTATGAAAATATTTTAGCCTATGACACTCAGGAATAATGTAGCTTTCTACTGGTGAAAGAATTTTCAAAATCGGTTCAGAAGATCCAGAGATTACCCCCTACAACGTCACAAACTCACAAACTTTACCTCTTTATAATATTAATATAGATTATCGTCGAAGGACATGCAATGATAGGGCAGTGGAGCGAAGAATCAAAATAACCTGAAACAAGTATTGGGCAATGAAGGAGGTATTCAAAAGTAATCTACCAGTTACACTAAAAACTAAAGATATGCAGACATGTTTAGTACCCTGTCTCACTTACGCTTCCCAAACGTGGCCTTTGTCAACAAAACAGACTCATAAGGTCAAAGTGTGCCAAAATAGCATAGCCACAGGCATTAAGTCCGCCTATGTGTCTGTATGTTGCATGAAGTTTTAAATAAATAAAGGAGTCTCCTGGGCCTTAAGCTAAGCGATAAAGTGAGAAATGAAGACGTCAGGAAAATTACCAAGGCAAAAGACATAGCAAAAACCATAATGACCCAAAAATGGAAATGGGCTGGGCATGTCCAAAGATCACCTGTGATCAAACGGTCCAGAATTGTCACTAATTGGTACCCTATTCACAAAAAAGACGGAAAGGAAGGCCATTCAAAAGATGGAGTGATGACATAGTTGCCACGGTGGGAAATACCTGGAGCAGACTGGCAAGAGACAGAGAGAAATGGAAGGAAATGGAGGAGGCTTTCACCGCCAGAGCGGTCCTTACACCAAAACGCGTTAACATGTACTAACACTACAAATAATGTATAGAATTAATGTAAACTATGTTTAGGGAATAAATAAAGCTTTATTATTATTATTATCGTCGAAGGAATGCCAGAGATGAGATAATGTATTAGTTAAAGAGTACCTGAGTGACCGAGCTCTGCTCGGGTGAAAATAAAGAAAACGAAACCTAGCTAGATCGATTTATCGACCCCAAAACCCCCTGCATACTAAATTTCATGTAAATCGTTGGAGCCGTTTCCGAGATTCAGATTATATATAATTATAACTACATGTGTCCAAGAATTGCTCGTTTAAAGGTATTAGATTAGATTAAGATAACGAGTACATCAAGTTCATAATTTTCGTCACAACAGTACCATCTTGCACATGCCAGGGGTTAAAACACCACGACCTAAATCCTAAACAAACAAATCCTTGGCCTACAAAGGTGTCAAAACCACGAAAGCCTAACTGCCAATTATATTATGTAATATAATTGGCATCCGGCCGGAATGGTAACGATACGATTTTGTTTTTTCAGTTAAAGGAATTGTAGCTCGAAAACCTTAGTTCAATTGTACGTACCTGAAATAGAACGATGCGATCCACGATGCAAACTACGATGTAGTGAACTGCCGTTTTTCAAATTCATTCGTTTTCTATTTCAAGTATGTACAATTGAACTAACGCTTTGGAGCGTTATTCCGCTTCTTAAAATATTAAAATTCCCTGATACAAAAATCTCTAAAAAGCTTTTTAGGGTTCCGTACCCAAAGGGTAAAAACGGGACCCTATTACTAAGACTTCGTGATCCGTCTGTCTGTCTGTCTGTCTGTCTGTCTGTCTGTCTGTCCGTCTGTCTCCAGGCTGTATCTCATGAACCGTGATAGCTAGACAGTTGAAATTTTCGCAGATGATGTATTTCTGTTGCCGCTATAACAACAAATACTAAAAACAGTATAAAATAAATATTAAAGGGGGGCTCCCATACAACAAACGTGATATTTTTGCCGTTTTTTGCTTAATATTAATGACGGCAACAGGTAGACGCTTGAAATATTCACAGAATGTTTAGTTGTATATTTACTTCAAAAAATAATAATTAATAAATTAAAATAAAATAAATTAAGGAGGGCTCCCATACAACAAATGTGATTTTTATGCAGTGTTTTGCGATAATGGTACGGAACCCTTCGTGTGCGAGTCCGACTCGCAATTGGCCGGTTTTTTTATTTAGTTTTTATTCCATCGTTTTTAAACTATATACCTAGTAGTAGGAGCACTTTGCTATCAAAAATCTATAGAACACGAAATTAAGACAACATATATCTTGCTAAAAAAAACCCCGTAACAAGTATAAAATGCGTATAACTTCTAAACAGCTGAAACGATTTTCAACAAACATAAGTAAGAACACTCTTGACGAAGTCTCCTTTAAAACAAAAATACTAAATCTTAATAGGTTCATCCGTTACGGAGCTATGATGCCACAGACCAATTCACAGGAACAACCGTCAAGTTTATAACACCCCCCTTTTCCAACGGATTTAATAAAAATCTCTCTAATGACCGACAAATCGAAGTTTTCGTAATATTAAGGAAGAGTAAATTGCTAGTTATGGAAAATTCTCTTTCTAAATCTCGATATGTCGGTATTTAAATAAACCCGAGTACTTCCACGAAAATGCCTGGCAACAATCGAAAGGGTCCACAAAGTTTTAGGAAAGGAATAAATTCAGAGCACGTATCTCGGTGTTTCGTATGGTAAATGCCAGACTGGTTTGAAGTTAAACTCAGTGTTGAAGCGTAACATGAAATACGATAAATTCAATTTTCCGCTCGCTTAGTTCAATGATCAGGCTTCGTAGGCGGTTTTATCGAGAAGTGAAGAGCTTATTGACTTTAGGCTTTTATTGAAAATAATAAACGATTTACTTTTGATACAGAACTTCTGTAACCTAGTTAATAATCTTCGTTGGAGATAAGAATAAAATTGTCAAATAAAATCGTCGGTGAAATAAGAAAATGTCAAATCAAATCAAATCAAATGTATTTCAACTAGGCCATTATGCGGCACTTTTGAACGTTAAAAAATTTTACATGTTATAAAATAATGATTCTACCGTGCATTCGGAAATGTAGGTTGATATGGAGAAGAATGCACAAGAAACTCCATACTTACTCTTTTAAAAAAATAAAGGCTTTTTACAATATTAACATAAATAGTACATACATTAATAAATTCTTATACGTGAGAACGATGCACCCAGCACTACTATACTAAATATAGGTATAAAGTATTACAAGCACTAACAGGTAAATCCCTTCACTTGATAAATAGGGACATGGTTCTCACATACTTACAAATATTGCAAACATAGGTAAATTACCTAATTCAACAATAACGGAACAGTGTGCGAGTCAATTTTTTAAACAAATAGAGAAGAAAATAAATAAAAATAAAGCGTTACTATAATAATTATGAATATTATTATACCGTACACAAATTAACCATTTTGATAGTTTCTACACTAAAGTTGCCCTACAGAGCAGGACCAGCATGTTTCCAAGCATTCTTATCTTGAATATAATCATCTAATTTGTAATATGCTTGTTTACAAAGTGTGGTTTTAATTATTGTTTTAAATTTTCTTTTATTAAGTTTTAATATCTCACAAGGTATTTTGTTATAGAATTTAACACAATACCCCATGAAAGATGTGTGTACTTTCGCTAATCTATAAGATGGCTGATCTAACTTATCTTTATTTCTAGTATTACAATTGTGTCTATCACTAATTTTACTAAAGTCAACGAGTGGGTAAGGAAGGAATTGAATTGGAAACTAAGGTGATATGGGCGGTTCGTTTGTACTTTTACAATCTTTAATTTCAGTGGCCTTGTTGCTTGTTGTTGTTGCTTGTTATGTATGGGTCAAACCTTGCGACTGAGTTTTAAAACAGTTATTATACTTTTTACATACTTGCTAGGTTTGAATGACAATGGTTGGCTAGTTAACTAACCATGCTAATTCATCTATTGATTTCATTCTAAATCCAATATGGTGGCACTGAAATATGGCGGACTAACTATTTTTAACGCACCCCTATGAAGGATATCAAATGAAAGGGTTTTCTGAGATTACGGAAATAGCTTGGTTTTAATATTTTTTTTAGTTTTAACTAAGTGATTTATTTAAAGCCTTAATTTTCCTGACTTCAATCGAGCCTTAGGGCAAGCAATGGCCGAGGTCTATTATGTCATGTAACGAGCGAGGCCCAAATATGCCTGTTCACTCTTACTTAGATTGAGGGGTATAGTTGGAATCCAACAATGACGCTAGCAGAGAGTCAAGCGGCGGATATTCCACTAACAATTTCTATCTTATTATCTCTTTTCTTGCTATGGAAACATGAAATGGGAATGCCAATTCCAAAATCTATATAGTACTGGATACAGTACAATAAACACATCACGACACCTATGTTGATGGAACGTAGGTGTACCAAATCGGTAAACAAAGCAAGCGCAGTATGAACGCCAGCATTAATTACTTCACGTTTCGGGTCTTACACAAAGGCGGTCTGCCACCAAAAACTGAGCTTTTCTGTAAAAACCGAGCCTTGAATGAGTTCATCACGTGAAAATCCCCACTGTTATATAAAACCTTTGATTATATGTGTTTATGATCAAAGAGAACAAACCGCTGAAGGCTTGTCAAATGCCGGTTGTAATAGAATTCAGTTCACGCTGTATTCCTGCAAGAGGTAAACTGACGTAACCTTATTTCACTAGTTATGTATGAGACCCCTGGTAAAAGTCGGCTTGCCCGGGCACAAATCCTGATTCCGGACTGCTCTTGAAAAATTACTTTTAAGCCCTTTTCCAAGTAGTTTAAAAGACCTTCAATCAACTCAGTCGCCAAGACAACAGAATCCCTCGATCAACTATATTGGTCAATTTGATGACTCGCGATGGAGTCGAGTTGGAGGACATGATTTGCAATATAGGGGTTAAGCTTCTAATTATAATTTATTATGGTTCACAATAAAGATTAATTTTTCTGTCAAGTCTATCTATCTATCGAGTGGAAAACCCAATAACATAAATAATAGAATTCATGACCCGTGAAATCTTCTGCTCGATAATTTTACCTCACTTATGAGTCCCGAAGTTACCTTATTGATATAATTGAGCTCACCTATAAGGTTAAGGTTGAACCCCTTTCCTCAGATACTACATAACCCAATTATAACCCGATATTCATAAACTATACTAATCAATTTATTCTCGATAGCTATTTGAAGGTAATTTGAGGAGGAGGAGCTCGTGGCTAAATAATAACAGCCGCACGGGTCGATCTTAAAGGTTAAGCAACGCTTGACGAGGTCGGTCCGTGGATGGGTGACCATTTCAACATACCGAGTTTCCTCCGTGCCTCGGAAAGCACGTTAAGCCGTTGGTCCCGGCTGTCATTTGAAGATCTTTGACAGTCGTTACGGGTAGTCAGAATCTGAAGTCCTGAGATCTGACACCAGTCTTGCCAAGGGGTATCGTGTTACCCAGTTACTGGGTTGTGGAGGTCAGATAGGCAGTCGCTCCATGTAAGACACTGGTACTCAGCTGAATCCGGTAAGACTGGAAGCAGACCCCAACAATAATTGGGAAAAAGGTTAGGCAGATGATGATTTGAAGGTTATTACCCGACTGCCGAAGGAGGGTAATGTGTTTATCAGTCTATGTATGTATGTATGTATGTATGTATGTTTGTTCCTATGTGGCGTTCCAGAGACCAAACGCGTTGACCGATTTTGATGATTCATACGTCAATCGATTCGTCTTAACCTTGCGAGTGTCATAGGCTACATTCAAATTGGAAAATAGAAAAATGCCGGCTTTTGGGCGCCATATTGTTGGGGGCCAATTTTATTTTTTCTTCCAAACCCATCGTGTGGGGTATCAAAATAAAGGGTTTTTAGAGGCGATTTCAAAAATATATAACACTTATATATTTAAATGTACCTAATTCGAAAAAAGTGTTAACTAAAAAGTTATAAATAAAATGGTTAATTAAAAAAATCAATATACCCGACTGCTTAAAAAGCGAACTAAAAAGACGTAAACAAGAAGAAAATCATGCTGTGCAGTCGGAGGATACATCAGGTTTTGGTCAGCCAGCTCGCGAATATGTATCCTCCGACTGCACAGCATGATTTTCTTCTTGTTTACGTCTTTTTAGTTCGCTTTTTAAGCAGTCGGGTATTTTGATTTTTTTAATTATCTTTTTTTTGGGTTGGGTATTTCGGGTAGTTTTAGTTTTGCAGGTAACATAACCACTTTTACATCAGACGATATTTGGTTTTAAGAAACTGCGAACACACACATAAATCCACCGTAGAACTATTTCCGTACGCTGCAGATACCAGCTACTCCAAGAGAATAATTAATGCTGCTTCAAGAAAAGGAGTATTTTAAAACTCTATATATCGTATTCTTGCACTTATTTTATCTTACTTTATATCTTCAATAAATGACATTGATATGTTGGCCGTATTCCCAAGAAGAGATCTTTCTCAAGCGCTTTAATAAGCAGTGCCCACTAACTTTATTTCGTTTGTTACGTCATGTTCATAGGCAAGATAAACATCCCCACATGTGTGGACTGTTTGTTTGCAATATAAACAACAACACATCGACACAGAACCCACAATATTGTTCTAACAGCTACGGGAAGCGCGTCTAGCGTTCACTTCAACGAGTTTACTAATGACCATGCTTCAGTTCCAAGTTGAAACCTCTTTAAAACATACGTTTACTGCTACGAGTTCTGTCGTTCCGTGGTACTTCAGAAGTAAAAAGGTAAACTTAGATGTAACTATGTAGTAATAACTGTAATTAAAGTTAGAAGTTTGTTAACTTAATGAACAACAACTACTAAAAGCTGATTCTGGGTTTTAGGAGTTGAAGTGGTTGGAAATAGTGTGGCGAACACCAGCAAAGCGCCGAGTCAATGAATCTCGACGAGTCGCGTAGAAACTTCTCAACTGTTTTGAATCCCAAAAAGAAATTCAGAAAAGGAGAAGAGAAACCATAACTTCAGCTTCTAGCTATTTAGAAAATGAACGGATTTTGTGACTAATCACTACTTATACTCGTAGAACTAAGAGTCACAGTTTTATAGACCAACAATAAGAATCAACACAGTCTCTCGATTTTGTAACCCATCATTTCCAATCAGAAATTCTAGCCTAAGTTATACGTATACAGCAGCGTGGAAAATATCAATAGGCCCTGAAGGGAAACCACTTTAAATCCTTAAGATAGATTATTTTACTTAAAGGAAAGATTTTTTTTAATAAAGGAATGTTTTCTTTAAGTAAAATAATATCTTAAGGATTTAAACTGGTTTCTCTTTAAGGCCCATTGATTTTTCCATCCTGTATATCAGGTTCACTTACATAAATCCTACAAACAACAACGAAGAAAATTGGTAATCATAATACAAACACGTGTCTCGAATAATTTACATTACATCATTTTACAAGGACATGTGTGGCTGACTCTGGCTTGGCCACCATCAGGGATTTTAATTTTGATAACACAAATATTTAGTCGGTAATTGGTCGAAATTAGTCGCCAAATATTAGATTTAGTCGGTCACTGGTTCAAAAGTTAGAAGGGTTGTTAGGTGGCCGATCTGGAGAGACTCTCCCCAGCTTGGCCAAATTTATATCTCAAAAACTAGGGCACCTAGCGAAGATCTGTTTTCTCCCAGATTTAATCGGTAATTAGTCGAAATTAGTCGCCAAATATCAAAATTAGTCGATCACTGGTTCAAAAGTTAGAAGGTTTTATAGGTGGCCGATCTGGAGAGACTGACCCCAGCTTGGCCACATTTATATCTCAAAAACTAGGGCACCTAACGAAGATCTGTTTTCACATAGATTTAGTCGCTAATTAGTCGAAATTAGTCGCCAAGTCACAGATTTAGTCGGGTCTTAGTTTTGAAGATAAAATGAGTTCAACTTTTAAGGTATAGTCCAAGAGCTAGATCATAAGTTTACGAAAGATAGCCAAGAAAAAAATATTTCTATTAATATGTGTAATAAACTTCTAGTTTTTAACCGATTTACCAAAAAGGAGGAGGTTCTATGTTCGACTTTATGTATGTTCATCCATATCTCCGTCAATTGTGGACCGATTTTGAAAATTCATTTCTTTTTCGAAGAGTATGTTTAGAAATTGGTCCCTTTTTACTTTGGTGAAGATCTGATGAAGAACTTTGGAGATATACAACAGAATTCTTCAATAAATAACGGCAGATCTCTCGAGATTGCTGCAATCGCATGTCTATTTATTGTTTATATCATTTCATAACATAACATAAAATCACGCCAGTTTGCTCTAAAGGGGTACGCAGATCTCTCATTTCACCGGTTGTGTTCAAGTTTCACGTTATTCGGCGTTAATCTTTTTTGGCGTTATAAATACCTTACTAAACAACTTGACTATTAGGTAAGTAAAACTAAAAAGGGAAAAAAACTTTTTAAAAAATACTACCGACTTCCAAATAAAAAAAATGTGAATGACCTCCTTCGGCAGTCGGGTAAAAATAAAAAGAACTTTTTTACAAAAAAATACTACCGACTTCCAAAGAAGAAACTACAAAGTGAAAAATAACTTTATTTTTGGAAGTCGGTGTCCATATCGAATAAAAATGGTACCTATGAAAGACACCGACTTCCAAAAATAAAGTCATTTTTCACTTTGCAGTTTCTTCTTTGGAAGTCGGTAGTATTTTTTTTTTGTAAAAAGTTTATTTTTATTTTTATCGGTCTAAAGTCCTTAGAAATGTCAGAGAGATATAAATTCTAAATTAAATATATATTTTTATGTTTTATGTTACTATTATAAGTTATTATACTCTTATTATTATTATTATACTATTATAGGTTAGAGTAGCTTAATCTTCTTTGAAAACATTAAACCTTGCTCTTGGTCTATTTGGTGTCAAGATGTACAGTCGCATACAACTGTTTTACCAAATTATAATGTTAGGGTCTAAATTACGTTAGAATAATAAAACTTCTGTTGCCCAATAAGAATATATGATGTATCTACTTAATACTATGCTTGCACGGGGACCCAGCGCTAAGAAAGAAAATTTGGTTCAAATAAATATTACTAGATGGCGAGATATGCACCGATTTGTTATTGAATTGTGTGTCAAATTAACATTCTCTGGAATTGTACATAAATATTTTATGTTCTTGTTCAACCAACTCTCCTCAGCACAAAATTATGTATATTATTTTGCTCATAATCCACATTTCAGAGATTATTTGAACAGATCATTTAACTGATACTCTTTAAAAAAAAAAAGAATTTTCCAAATCGTTCCAGGCGTCTTTGAGAAATCGGGTAACACACATAAAAAAGAAGTTTACGATGTATTGAGAACCTCCTCCTTTTTTTGAAGTCGGTTAAAAATACATAACTAATAATCTTAAATCAAAGATGTATATACCTACTTAGATAGGTACCTAATATGACACCATTGGCTCTAATTATGGTAAGAATAATAAAAATTCTGTTGTCGAAATATATAATTATTTATTACTTAAAAAATATTATACTCGTTAGTTAAAAATTTTTAAGTAATAAATAATACCACTGAATAAAACACTGTACCACTGTATAATAATACTGTTGTAAATAGATAAAAATACCTAAAGCTCGTCCGCAGCGTCCGCTGCCGGGAGAGCTCGCAGCAGCGGACGCGGCCTGCATCTCAAGCAAAAATTTGTAAAATTCTCATACAACGCCATAGAATATTCTATGTTTGAATTTTGGTGCGAGCCGCCACGCCCGACGCGCCGCTTATCCAGAAACGAGGACTTAATCAAACCTATAGGTACTAGGTACCTAAAAAATCAAATTTTAATCACAGTAGACATTTTAATTACAGTATTAATTTTAATCGCTGGAGCGCAGTGATCTATTTGCCAGCGACTGCCACATTATGTTCGATAAATAATTACATTATATTTATTGTAGATCTGTTTCTAGGTAATACATACTGCTTTCCTTTTTTGGTATAAAATAACATAGAATAACTTTATATTTAGGTTTATATTTTGAAACAAACATTCCACCTTAAGACATCATGTATTGTCTAGAAACTACTTATAGTATTTTGTACTTGCTTGTACCAATGTATGGAGAAATTTATTACTTTAATATCTTTTTAATTACACACCGACTATATCTGTGACTTGGCGACTAATTTAGACTAATTAGCGACTAAATCTATGTGAAAACAGATCTTCGTTAGGTGCCCTAGTTTTTGAGATATAAATGTGGCCAAGCTGGGGTCAGTCTCTCCAGATCGGCCACCTATAAAACCTTCTAACTTTTGAACCAGTGATCGACTAATTCTGATATTTGGCGACTAATTTCGACTAATTACCGATTAAATCTGGGAGAAAACAGATCTTCGCTAGGTACCCTAGTTTTTGAGATATAAATTTGGCCAAGCTGGGGAGAGTCTCTCCAGATCGGCCACCTAACAACCCTTCTAACTTTTGAACCAGTGACCGACTAAATCTAATATTTGGCGACTAATTTCGACCAATTACCGACTAAATATTTGTGTTATCAAAATTAAAATCCCTGATGGTGGCCAAGCCAGAGTCAGCCACACCAAGGACATATATTTAAGATGGCTTCCAAATCGAGGCCTAAACGGTAATAATTCATCCCAAATCTTTCGGTTACCAACAGATTCCGCGCAGAATTATTATTATTCGATTAATCGTAGTGTATTGTTCGGATTGTCGGCAGGTAGAACACCATCCGGCAGAAATGCCATTGGATTGCCAAGGATTGCATGTTACTACGAACATTTGCATATTAAGACGACGACTAACGCCAACGACCTTGAGGGAACAAAACGCGCACTCGTTTCACACCCACGCGACCCAAAATTTTGTAGTTTTTTGTACTTTCCTTATTATTCTAAGACTTTAAACAAAAAAGCCTTAGATCAAAATTTAGATAATTATATTGTCTTTGAGATCGTGTCGATTTCATTAAAATACGCCCAGCGGTTTTGGTGTGATTTTTTTTTATTTTTTTAAACTTTGCCCTCACTAGGAATTACTTCCTGATTGCCGTGTTTTTGTCCGTTTTAGACATAACTTTGCAAATTAATTACACCATGTTGTATGAATAAAACTCAAAGTTTTCTTGAATCAAATTATTAACCAAATGGTCTAATGTAACATATATTTTTTCCAAATAATTACGACTAGCCGTTTAGACGTGATCCTCATTTCAAAATCAGCTACTCAGAGGTATCTGCGCCGCATGACTCGACACGGCAATGGAAAATACCGTAAGGAAACCGACATCAATATTAGTACCAACTTGAACGACATAATGTGTGAAGTAATCTAGAGCTGACACTTTCTAATAGAGAGGAGGGCTGCCACAATGATCATTCTCCGACCCTATATAAATTTTATCAGGATCTACGCTGGTGGCAACATTATTCTTATTTTCGTTTCTACCCCCTTCATTTCAATAGTCAGCTTCATTTTAGCCAAGTTTAACACAATCCATCCGTCGTTTTTAGGGTTCCGTACCCGAGTAGTCCAAACGGAGCCCTATTGCGAGTCCGTCTGTCTGTCCGTCGTCTGTTTTACAGCCAAACAGTTGGAGCTACAGTCTTCAAAGTTTCACAGAAGAACAAATTGGCAAAAAATGTTTTTAAATGTTTTACGGGGGGCTCTGCCCTCCCTAAAGTCAAAAGGAGTCAGTGATAACGTGGCGCTGGAAAGGACGGTATGGAAGAAAAAAATGTGTTGCGCCGACCCCAAGTAACATGGGACATGGGTAGGAAGATGATGTTTTAAGGGGGGCTTATCCCCCTTATCTTTATGTAAATAAAGATATCATTGTTTAGAACTCACTGAGTAAAAATAATGTAAAAAAAAAAATATATTGCTGTATTTTTTGTTTATAAAATATTGGAAAACAAAGGAATAAGAAGCCAACAAAATATGCTGTTTTTACAAAATTTTATTTATCCCATTACCTATGAACTTGAAATTTGGTGATAATGTTTATTATTACATATATTTCACTAACAAATAACATTTCAAAGAAAAATTATCAATGCATTGATAATTTTTCTTTGAAATGCCCCTCAGTTTTCTTATTACAATCAACTTGTTTTTGCGGTCAAGGTACGGAACCCTGAATGTGCGAATTAAAAACGACACGCACTTGGCCGGTTTATTGGTCTACCTCTGACCCTATACTCAAAATTTCAGTAGAAACATCATAGTCCGATTGTGAAAAATCAGAGCTTTTCTCATAAAAGCAGGCAGTACTTATTCTGAATCGTAACATGGAATAGGGAAAAAATAAATTTTACGGTATAAAGAGAATCTATTATTTTTTATGCTTGTGTATAGAATATATTCTGTTAGCTTTGCAAAACGATTTCATATAAATATACAATACGAGTAAATCGATTTCCTCTTTAGGAGCTTTGCAGAAGAAAATATGCCGAATATTTTCTTACAAAAATTCCACGTGCAAAAATACTTTTATATTTTTGGTATTCACGTGTACAGTATACACATGGATCCCTTGCTTAAATTAATTATGTTTTACGGCTTACTTTTCCTCCCTTTAAAATATTACAATACGTGGCTTTTCGGCTGTTACAACTTTACCCCAATTTCGAGAGAGGTCATACATTTGCCTTATCGTTATCAAAGACGGTACGTCCTAACGTAACAAGGGTAGCCTTCCACGTAATGGTCCATTAATTCAATTTACTTACGAATTTTAATAAAAGTTTTCGTAAAATATATTTTATCAAGAGAAGAATCGAAGAGTTTCTCTTCCAAACTGAGTGCACGTGAGAGCAGTGAACGTGAGTCTTTCTTACTCTGATAATATCAGCCGAAAGACTCACGTTCACTGCTTGACATCCCTCCCCCAAGCGTCACCACATTGATCGGTCCCGTGCGTCTCGCAACCAGCAGATCCCCGCAACCTTCACCAGGTCATCGGTCCATCTGGTGGGAGGTTTTCCAACGCAACGTCATCAGGTTCGCGGTTGCCACTCCAGAACCTTTCTGCCCCATCGGCCATCCGTTCTGCGAGCAATGTGCCCTGCCCTCTGCCACTTAAGTTTGGCAATTCTTCGGGCTATGTCGGTAACGCTGTGTATGTTGGTAAATAGTATTAAATTATTATTACCCAGAGGCCCTGGACAAGTGACATTCTATCATCAAAAGCGTGGTGATAGCGATTGTCAAAAAGGCAAAATTGTATGGGATTGACAAGTGATCTCGAAAATTCATGTGATCAATTCCTTATGCCGCCTCCACACGCTTGGCGAACAATGGCAAACAACAAACACGAAGGGACGGACAACAAACACGGATGGGTGTTTGATTGTGTTCGCCCGTGTTCGGCATTGGTGTCGGTTTTTATGCACAAATCAAACGGTGTTCGACAAACGTGTTTGCGATCTAACCACACGCTTGTTCAGTTTAGTTGTACGCGCGAGCTTGCGGGCGGTGGACGGAGTTAATAGCTATGGTCAAATTTACGAATCGTGACATTTTCTGTATCCTAAGCGAAATTTTAAGGAAAAATGAGGAGTTTAACCAGTAAGTAATCGCTGCCACAACAAGCTCGTCGTCCGCTATGTTTGCCAATCCGGAATAGACTAGTATGTTCGCCAGGCGTATGGTTGCCGTGTTTGTGTTGGGTGTTTGTGGTCAGTGTTCGGCACATGTTTGCTGTTTGTGGCAAACAGCAAGCGTGTGGAGGCGGCATTACATTTTGACATTTCGGCTATCGCTTTCGATGACATCGAATGTCACTTGTCTAGAACCGAAGAACTCGAAGTTGCAGTTGTTGCTGCCTCCTTCCCTTCCTTCTATTTTACTCTATCTTGAGCAATGTGAGCCCAATACTTTACATTGGTGTACAACTCGTCCCCCTCACCATCTTTTTCTGGGCCTACCGCGTCGTGGTAGGTAGTAGTTTTAAATAAAACTAGGAAATGCGTTAACTATATGTATAGAATCTGAATTCACTTTGCATCAATTTCAACTTCACCTACCAAACCAGTTGCAAAGGTTTAGTTATATTCTCGAGATGTAATAATCCTTAGACCAATCTGGAAACAAGAATTTCTCAGAATCGAAGGGTTTCCGATTAATCGGATAACCTATTTATGTAAATCCGTAAACTCTCTTGTTAAACTTCAGTAAGTCAATAATCACAAAATGGCTATTCGCATTTTGTTGTTTCAAGACGAAAATTACCGGCAACATCAAATTATCTTTAAAATGTTTATGTGATGAATGATGGACTGAAAAAGATGATTTAACGGTAAATTCTTTGAACAGACCTGGAATATGGACTCCTTCTCATTTTTGTGTCCAATTAATCGCTCCTTTGATAAACATACTAGCTTTTTTCCGTGGTTGGACAGGAACTATGGATTTTCCGGGTTTAAAATGAATAAACTCAGCGTTTCTAATATAGTTTCTTATATTAGTGAAAGACTGTCCACAGATTTCCTTTTGCAAATAATAAACAAACAAATAATTTGTCTTCTTTATAATATTAATTTAGATTACGCACACACATACTTGCATACGTTGTAGAGGTGCCTCTGCCTGCCTACCTTGTCAGAGATTAAGAGCGTGATGCCATGTT
Source organism: Anorthoa munda (assembly GCA_945859665.1). Lineage (NCBI taxonomy): Eukaryota > Metazoa > Arthropoda > Insecta > Lepidoptera > Noctuidae > Anorthoa > Anorthoa munda. The sequence goes on from OX243904.1 coordinate 13,427,645, forward strand.
CATTCGCTCGCACATCGATATTATTTCATCAAGTAAACTTCCTCAAATTCAGTACCTACTTAAACCTAATACATCATCATCAGCCTATTAATGTTCCCACTGCTGGGAAACAGGCCTCTCTGTGAGAGAGGGAATGGGCCGTAATCCACCACGCGGGCCCAGTGCGGGTTGGTGGACGTCACATGTTTTCGATTTTTTGGTTTTAGGACATGCCGGTTTCCTCACGATGTTTTCTTTCACCGTTTTGAGAGCAGTGGTGATGAAATAATTTAAACAAAGTAAAGCGCCTGCCTGTGCTCGAACCCACGACCTACAACTTGTAAGTCACGGCCGTTACCACTGGGCCACCACTGCTCAAAAAACCTAATACATATCATAAAAAAACCGGCCAAGTGCGAGTCGGACTCGCACACGAAGGGTTCCGTACCATTATCGCAAAACACTGCATAAAAATCACGTTTGTTGTATGGGAGCCCCCCTTAATTTATTTAATTTTAATTTATTAATTATTATTTTTTTGAAGTAAATATACAACTAAACATTCTGTGAATATTTCAAGCGTCTACCTGTTGCCGTTATTGATATCGAGCAAAAAACGGCACAAAAATCACGTTTGTTGTATGGGAGCCCCCCTTTAATATTTATTTTATACTGTTTTTAGTATTTGTTGTTATAGCGGCAACGGAAATACATAATCTGTGAAAATTCCAACTGTCTAGCTATCACGGTTCATGAGATACAGCCTGGAGACAGACGGACAGACAGACGGACAGACAGACCGACAGACAGACAGACGGATCGCGAAGTCTTAGTAATAGGGTCCCGTTTTTACCCTTTGGGTACGGAACCCTAAAAAGGCTTATCATAAGACGAAATCTCTTTCGTCTTCCCCAGATATATGATTTCCTATTATGTGCCTTCGGAAACGTAGCGAAGTAAATTACGAAGAAAGAACCATACATAATATCTAGGGATGAAAGAGCTCTCAACTTTTTCTTATGAAGTTATAAATCATTGTCATACAATATTAGATATGCAAAGTATGGTACTTTTTTTCGTCACAACTTACAGTGTGGAAAATTGGATTTCGGTTTTATACGTTAGTTTCCTACAATGGAAGAGCAAGAAAAAACCCAGTCATTTTCAGAAACAGTGTTTTGCCGTATTTCTCTGAACTCGCTAATGCATACAATTAAGCCCAGCTCCCTGTGGTAAATCTATTCCATGTTAAGAAGCATGGACATGCTCACACATAGTGTTGATATCAAAACGTGCTGTAACCTGATGGCATTTTTGAAGAGACGCTCGGTCGGATATATTGGTCGGAAATCTAAAGTTTTGTCACCAGCTGCAGTTGAAAAGTTTTTGAAAGAGGCTATGGATAGTCAGTACCTAGCAATAAATGTACGTTGAATATTATTAATCTAAATTATTGCGTAACCTTAGCATATCTTCTTAGAAAGAATTAATTCATTTCTTTACAGGCTGCCTTAATACCTTACACAAGACAAGAGCTTTATAATATTACAATAAAAGATATAGAATCCCACGGAGAAATGCTTCTCGTCAAACCAAACAATTACCCAGCCCAAAACCAAGATTCCATGATCTCTTACAATCCAAGCTTCGTGAAATAATGAAAAATATATCAAGCTCTCCGTTCAACAACAACAAAGAATGACCGACTTTTCCAAAACTTTCAGAAAAAAAAATGTATTGCACAAGCAATCGGTATTAACAAATTTGGAAATATGCCAAGAAAAATTGCGAAGTATTTAGGTATGACTGAGGCCAATTTATACACTCTCACACACACTCAGTTTTAGAAGAACTTCGGCTATAATGTTGGCTGATTCGGGGGCCGATATATTAACATTAAACCGACGCAGTAGCTGAATCATAAATAGAAGACTATATTCATTACAAGATGAAAATCAATGACAAAATAACGCAGGGAATCCTCCTCTTGGCATAATTTTTTTAGGCATAATATTGTTTGGCATAACGTTTTCGTATAACTTTTAATAGTATAATAATACTGTGCCATAATAATACTTCGGCATAATGCAAAGGTTAGCAAAGCTGTTATTTGGTCTAATTTGTTTTGGCATAATTTGGAGTCTCATAAATATATATACTAGAAACGATTTGTTGATACAAATTCAACCCCGGGACGAGTTGACCCCTTTCACATGCATTAGCAACTGACAAACAGGAGCTAAACCTTTAATTTCAAAAGTACCTACATACAAAAAACTGTATCAAGTTTTACTGCATCATAGAAAAAGCAAAGAAATCTTCAGAAGAACATCATCATATTCAAAACTTATTAGATGTCCCAAGCTATGCCGAATAGAATTAATAAGATTTTCCCGATAAAAATGATGGAACTGTCCGTATCTCCACGGAGATAAGTGGATAAGAATCACCGCTAACCAGTTAGGTAACATGCCAGACTGCGAAATGAGAAAAAAGTATGCGGAGAGCAACGTTATCTGAAATTGGCTGGATCAGGTGGGATTGGAAAGCTTAAAAGAGCCAGAAAGAGCTAATGAATAATGCTGTGTAGCAAACGTAATTTGTGAAATGTGCAAATCGAGCAGATAGATATATGAAATAAACTTTGTTGTACAACAAAGTTGTCTTCTTCTAGTTCCTTATGAGTTGAGTCGATGAAAAACTCTTTAAATGTTTTAGGCCCAGTAGGTGGCCAGTGGCCACGTTAATTGCAGCGTCGGTGACGTTCATTAGGTACTTTAAAGTAGAATTGTATGGGCACTTGGTGCACATGTGCCGTATTCTGCATATTCACCATTCACCACACTAACATTAAGTATCAGACAGGTCCATAAAACCCCATTACGCCAAAAACTAAGTTCGTATCAGATTTATTTTACAATATTGGTAATTCTGTGGGCACAATAACAATTCTATCACTAACAGATGTATCCAACCTAGCATTTGACCAATAAACGAAAAATACTAGCTATGATTACATTTAGAATAGATCACCAAATCATCAACTTGTTCACCTGGACTGCCGTGTCATCTGATCTCCACAACCCAAAAGATATAATACCCTTACCCGAATACATATATCACAGACATTTTGATTTCTAACCAACCGTGCTGTTCTAATTTCCTAAATGTCAGACTGCCGGAATCTTACGAAGCTCGTTTACGTATACTACTAGTAGGAACGAACGGATCTCCAGATCAAATTGCAAAGGCCAGTCAATTTATTTGTTCAGAATGCATGAATAAATTGTAGCCGCTAGTATGGCTGGCTACGTGTCATAACGGACAGACATGCGAGCGATACTCCTACACTATATACAACTACAGTACCGGGAACTCGTGTAGAACGATTCCTATTGTTTTAAATGTGAGCTATCTTTTGTGCTAGGCTGTATTGTGATTCTGTGTCACTGTGTCCCCCTTTTAATGAAAAAGTTTTCTAAAAAGACTTTTATTATGCGTCCCCGTGTAACATTGGTCTCTCAAAATTGAAATATTTTTACGATATTGACGTGAAAAGCGAATAATAAATAGCTTACTAAAGGAGAAACTCAAGAGCAGTGGTGGCCCAGTGGTTACGGTCCCGACTCGCGAGTTGTAGGTGGTGAGTTCGAACCCGAGCAGGCGCTTTACTTTGTGTAATTTATTTCATCACCACTGCTCTCAAAACTGTGAAGGAAAACATCGTGAGGAAACCGGCATGTCCTAGAACTAAAAATTTAAAGACATGTGACATCTACCAATACGCACTGGGCCCGCGTGGTGGATTATAGCCCACTCTCTCTATGAGAGGAGGCCTGTGTCCCAGCAGTGGGAACATTAAAAGGCTGATGATGTGATGTAAAGGGGAAACAATATATGGACTGTGTGAAAGACGATATGGCGACTATTGAGATGATTACTAAGAAAGCCAGTGATAGGAAGAAGAACAAGCTTTCATATAAAAAAAAAAGTATTTTTAACCCTCGACGGAAAAAGAAGAGTGTTATAAGTTTGACGTGTGTACCTGTGTCTTTATGTATCTGTCTGTGGTATCATAGCTCCTAAACGGATAAACCAATTTTGATTTTATTTTTTAAAGGTGACTTTATTGTGTACCTAACGCCCATAACTTTGAACGGCTAAACCGATTTTCATCAAACATAACTAAGAACACTCGACAAAATCACCTTTCAAACAAAAAACTAAATCAAAATCGGTTCATCCGTTTAGGAGCTATAATGCCACAAACAGATACACAAACACACAGGTACACACGTCAAACTTATATCACCCCGCATTTTCCGTCGGAGGTTGAAACATGCATTGTCATGAGAAACTAAAAAAAATTGTGCAAAATTTCAGATCAATAGTACACTGGGAAGATGGTCAAATTTAACTTGCTAGAATTGATTACTGACACCGGGACAGGTGAAAAAATTATAAGCTTGTAATAAATAAATGAGACTAGCTACAAACAAGAGAACCTACCGTCCACCAAATTGAATGTTATGACCCTCAGATAACAGAGTAAACCCCTCGATGCCATTAGGACTTAACTGCCATAACGAAGTTGCCACAAATTGACAGATTAGTAGTACCTGCGCTCGAACCAGCAATCTCGATAACCTGTCAAGTACGGACCGACCAGCTGAGCAGTAATGGTCCTTAACTTGATAGTTGAGAACCATTATTGCTCAACTGGTCGGTCAATAACCAACCACACATAAACCAATCTGCACCACACATACACCTATATCAAGAAGTGTATGTGTGGTGCAGATTAAATTAGGAATAGCGACGCTTCTACCACCAACGCGATTGCTTAGCTTGGAATCCGATTGACGGGGTAAACAGAGTAGCTATATAATGCTTCTGAAGAAACCTGAAGTCTTAATTTGTACCCGATTTATGGCAATAAACTTTTATATTACTTCCTCCATTAGATGGAACTTTTATTATCATCATAATGTTCTTTTCCTTTGTAGCATCTCACTCGAGGACGGCGCAACACGTTTTCTTTTCAACTGTCTCTAATCAACCGTCAATCTTTCATCCATTCCCTTATTATTCATCTCAACACACAATCCATCTGTTCTTTCTCCATCCATAAGATTTACATATCAGGCGAAAATTGGGTATTAGCAATTCTACCGTCAACAGAAAACGTCGCCTTACGATAATAATTAATAAACACACTCTAAAAAGGACCAACCCTCTATGGATTAAATAATTATAGCATCATAAGACGTTACTTACCATATCCCTACAATATTTACATATCTACATACCCACAAATGGACCCTATCCTAACACATTTCTCTTAATCAGCCTCAGTAACTACATCAAATAAACATGGACCTAAGATACACAGTAGTCTAGTTAATCTCCTCTCATTTACCCTCCCTAGGTCGTTCAAATTGACTGCTATAAAGAAACAAGCGTACTGCGGAGGCAACATATTAGTTGGTCGTGTAGAATTCAGAACGTGTGCACTGGTCCGAATTTGAGAAGGAAGTGGCATGCGACTGTGTTGAAGAGAGCTGCTAGCCGTTCATGTGCTCCTAGTGTTTTTTACCCGACTGCCGAAGAAGTCTAATGAGTTTATCATTCTATGTATGTATGTATTTATGTTTGTTCCTATGTGGCGTTCTAGAGACCAAACGCGTTGGCCGATTTTGATGATTTACGTCAATCGATTCGTCTTAACTTTGCGAGTGTCAGTGGCTAAATTGAAATTGGAAAATAGAAAAATGGCAGCTTTTGGAGGGGAGTATTTTTTTTTTTGGCTGACTGCACAGCATAATTTTCTTCTTGTTAACGTTTATTTAGTTCGCTTTTTAAGCAGTCGGACTTTTTTATTAACTTTTTTTTACTTCACAAAAAAATATTTAGTCTGTGAGGCAACACAAGATGGCCACTTAGAAGGCGTGTGCACTGCAACGAATATCAGAACGAAGTGGCATGAGACTGTGTTGCAGTGAGCTCCTAGCCGTTTACGTGCTCCTAGTACTTTGAGGAGCTGTGTTATTTGTCTTTCAAAGAAAATTTTTCAGTCTTTTGTTTCTTTAACTTTTTGAGTATGTATGCAATACGGTGTAATTGTAAGTGGAGGCCATATATATCCCATGATATATGGGCTCCCCTTACAAGTACATTCATTTGTTTCAATCGCCTCACCCAAAAAGCCCCATGTCTTTTGAGGCGAGGCGATTAAAACAAATGAACGTATTTCTCTTCATGAACAATTACAATGTAACTAATCAAATTATTAAATGTAGAATAACTTAAACGACAACCCACCCAGCACGTAGGTTGCAATCGGTTACTATCACTGAATTTCTCTACAAGTCATAACACCAATTTCACCAATCAATCCCACCTCCTACTTAATCGATTTTCACCCGCGACCCTCCCTTGCTCCCGCTAAAACCGCCTGTGCCTGGTGTTATGTCAATTTGACGTTTCTGTAAGAGTCGTTAAACGAAAACTAAATCTCTCCGTAGAGTGAAATCTTTAAACGTGTTGAGAATATCCGCAGGAGAACCAAAGTTACCGAGATAGCCCGAAGAATTCCGAAACTTAAGTGGTAGTTGGCAAGGCACATTGCTCGCAGAACAGATGGCCGATGGGTCCGAAAAGTTTTGGAATGGTGACAGCGAACCGGAAGACGATGCGTTGGAAGGCCACCCATTAGATGGACCGATGACCTGGTTAAGGTTACGGGAATGCGCTGGATGTGAGACGTACGGGATCGGTCAATGTGGCGACGCCTGGGGGAGGCCTATGTCCAGCAGTGGACGTCTTTCGGCTGAAATGAAGATGATAACGAAACGTGTTGACAAGTATAGTCTAGTTTTTGATGTTTTTGATGAAGAAACCCAATAACACTGCCCAATCCAAAAATGAACTCCTGGATTTCCAGCTAAAAAGTCACGCTAGCTTATACAAACTGCCGAGCAATGAAAAAGTTCCACCCACAAAATGCCGACAAACACCTTAATTTATTTTTTTACATTTAATTTAAAATTTGAACACAATATTTACGTTTTTAGTTGGTAATATTCTGAAGCGCTGTTAAATGTATTTCAATATTGTAGACGGCGTCATTAAGCCTTTCCCGTTTAGGAGTAATTTGGTGCTATGTCACTGAAACTTTTTCATTGCTCGTTAGTGTAGATAGAAAATGTAATCCATTTTCACAATAACTCGCGCAAATGTTGTAAAATATTGCCAACGCATGAATAAATGGAGGACTATCCTTCATTCAAATTAATGCCATTAGCAGAGCGCGTTGCGTTGCGGCAGATAACACGGGAGCGTAGGGTTGGCACATAACTGAGGATAAGCCTTTAGATTTGCATATTTTGAAGAAACATTTACTATTATTATGGTATAAGTTGCTGTATATAAATATCTTTCTAAAATATCTTTATTAGCTGTTGCCCGCGGCTTCGCTCCCGTGAACCAACCCACAGGACCCGTTTTCGGGATAAAAAAAATAGCCTATGTCACTCAGGAATAATGTAGCTTTCAATAGAAAGCTCCAATAGGCACAAACAAAAGCACCAATAGGTGAAAGAATTATTCAAATCGGTCCAGTAGTTTCGCGGAGCCTATTCGGTACAAACAAACAAACAAAAAAATCTTTCCTCTTTATAATATTATAGTATAGATACCCTATGTTTTAGCCTGGTCACTAAATATATAACTAAGCTAAGCGTCGTGTATAAGCTAAAGTACTGTAAAATTTTCGTCAAATATCGTTCTGCAGTATTTGCGAAAAAGAGTAACAAACATCCATCCATCTAAAATATTTATTTTACCCAAATCGATTTGAAATGTTTGACCATAAAGTAAAAGCATAAGCTAAGATGTTGTGACATAATATAGTTAACCTACTATTATATACACTAACCTATACTTCTATACTAATATTGTAAAAAGAAAAGATTTGTATTTTTGTATGTAACGAATAAACTTAAAAACTACTGGACCAATTTCAAAAATTCGTTCACCGTTGGGAAGCTACACTATCCCCGGGTGACATACGCTACTTTTTATCCCTGCATTCCTACGGGAGCGGGAAATATGCTGGTAAAAGTACGAGGCGTCCGCTAATAATATTATAAAGAGAAAAGATTTGTAAGTAAGTTTGTTTGTAATGGATAAACTCAAAAACTTTTTAACCGATTTTGAAAATTCTTTCACCAATAGAAAGCAACATTATTCCTTTTTTATCCCGAAAACGGGTCAGGACCCCTGTGGGGTGCGTCACGGGAGCGAAGCCGCTAGGAAAAGCTAGATTTTTGATAAGTTTGAAAAGTAGCTAGATAAGGCGGGTGACCATAAACTCTTAGAGTAAGGTTATTATGAGATCGCTTAAGTGACAGATGTATACAAGTCATATACATCTGTCCCTTACACACACTCAAAATAACCTTACTCTAAGAGTTTATGGGCACCCCCCAGTTCACCGTTTTGCACAAATGGATTGTATATTATATATATTTTTTTTAGCAGCCCTAACAATAAAGCCAGGAAATATAATCGTGACGGATTTTTCCGAGCGCCATAGCCCGGCCTCTCGGCGACAATTTAATTCTCCTTAATTCTTCCCGATCTGTGACGAACGTCGGAAATAACCGAATAAACATTATAATATTAAACATGGATTTAATTTATTAAACATGTTGTTTGTTTTGTTGGGCCCCTCAGTCAGCCTTGTTGTGTATTATAAGTTTGACAGGTGCAGTGATTGCTTCGAGGAAACCGGGGCTGTGTTTTTCCGAGTATTAAAGAGATAAACATTGTTTTGCGGTAAGCGGGCTATTTTTCCAGTAAAATTGAAGTAGATAGATATAAAAAAGAAGTTTTTCACGTAACATTCACCGACTTCCAAAGCTAAACACTAAAAAGACCAAAAATAACTTTAGTTTCGATGGTCTGTGTCTTTGGTACCTATTTTTTTTGTCGTTTTACGACACCGATTTCCGAAACTAAAGTTTAGTTTTTTTGTGTTTTGCTCTTTTTTGTGTTTTGCTGTGGAAGTCGGTTAATTATTTGTGAAAATGATTTTAAATATATTCTCTTTTTAGTTTTGGTACTCCATCACTAAAAAGCGAGCAGGTGCTATAGTAAGGTAACTAAATGGTTGAAAAAATACCCAAAATAACTCAATTTACACACTCGTGTCGCTAAGGAGTATTGTTATATGTTCCATTATCTTGGGAACTGCTGAACCGACTTTGAAACTTGTACTGTTCCCTAAGTTGAGAGACACCTAATACAATACAAAAATAATGATCACGCTCAGATTACTAGTTTCGGAGATATGCGTGGGCAAACATACATACACTTATGAAATTTGGCACACATGTTTAGAAGCTTACATAGAGTAACATAATTGTGTGAATATTGTGCAATTCCAACAATATTATTTACATATATGCGTGGCGAATTGTTAACCTCCTTTTTTTAGAAGTCGGTAACAAGAATATTTTACCTACCTATGTAGACCTATACTCCTTTTGAAATAACATTAGAAATTTATACAACCCTTTTTTACATTCCGTTCAACCAATTTTGAGTTCTATCCCGTACATATAAGGATAGCATAAAAACCATAAACCTGTTACCAAAGCCAACTGTTAAATACAGCTGCCATTAGTCATATCACCATCGCAATATAACTCAAAATCGGTTGAACGGGCTGTAAAATGGGTTAATTTAAATTTTTAATGTTATCTCAAATGGAGTAGACCCAAAATTTGCAAATTATATTTAAGTCTCATGTAGTTGCAGGGCCAGATCTATGAATTTCATCGCACCGAGCATAGACAATATTTGCCGGCCATGGTGTCCTTTAAAATGATGCCTTATAATGAGGTTAATGTTTCAGGATATTATCTATTATTATCTCTTTAAGTATCTCACTCTATATCTTCAATTGTTTCAATGCAAACGTATCGTCATTTATCTTGATGCATTCAAGAGACCTAACCCAAGATATGCTAGTATTATATTATCTGTGCCCAAGATAACGTTGCACCTAACAAACGGTCTACTTTTCCACTCGCATGAAAACTGATCTCCCTACTGAGTAAGCATAAGAGAGCAGAAAATCCAGGAGATAAAATATATCTCTCACGACTTACTTCTGTAAAAATCTTTTCAACACACTTGCTCATAAAGTGGCTCTAATTTCACCGCAATTAGGCACATAATGATACTTGTAATCAAACTGTGACTTTTTCATTGCTATTATTCACAAGTGAGTTATAGAGCTTTTTTTATTTTATTGGTTGAATTTTGTATCGAAACTTTGTTCTGAAAAAGTTTCTATACAAAAAAGATCGTGCTCAATACAAATAAATTAAAGTAACTACCTCTTGCTTGCTCCAGGCTTGCTCATTTCATGCTACTTCGTATTTAAATAGATAATTTCAACTTGTACGTGTTTAATAAATAAAACTTTCACTCAAATATAACTTTTGTTATCTCTGTAATAAAGAAAATTTGAAATTCCCCATTTTGAACGTGGCTTAAACGCTATCCGCGAAAAGCAAAAAAAAATAAACCTCATTCTTTTAGTCTATGGCCGATCGCCATTGATAGATGCGCGCGCATAGGAAAACTGATATTTTTTTCCCGCCATTGCGAAAAAATTTGCATTTTCTTTACAAGTGTGTTGAAAAACATCGTATGATACACGTGTGTATTGATGATTACCGTCCTCGGCTCTCTTAAGACCCTCACCTAACGGCTCGGGTCTCAATGGCGCCTCAGCGGTAATCACCAACATTACACACTTGTACCATAATGTACTATTATACTTACATTTTAGTGCAAGCTCGTGGATTTTATAATGTAATTAGCTAATAGTTCTGAGTAGTTAAAACTTTAATCCATTGTACATGAATATGATTATAATTGTCCAGGGAGTAAGCAAAGTTAAGTATTTGTACAATGTATTATTAAAAACATGTCTCATTCTCTTTGGTGATCATTTGCATAAAAATTACTTATTTAATGTGTGTAAGCAGTTTTACAAGGCTGTTAGATGAACCTTAGGGGATAGGCGGTAGTGTGTTTCTTTGTACCAAGATAACTTTAAAAATAAAACAAAAAACCCAACTGCTTATGCAGCGAACTAACAAGACGTAAACAAGAAGAAAATCATGCTGTGCGGCCGGATCATACATATTCGAAAGCTGGCTGACCAGATGTATCCTCCGACTGCACAGCATGACTCCCTCGGCAGTCGGGTACTTAACGTTTTTTTTTTTATATTCGTTTATGGTAGGCATACTCTCCCCATGTTTACATGGAACAAACGGGAATGCGGAAGACGTGGCGTTTCTATTTATCTATACTAATATTATAAAGAGGAAAGATTTTTTTGTTTGTTTGTTTGTACCGAATAGGCTCCGAAACTACTGGACCGATTTGAAAAATTCTTTCACCTATAGAAAGCTACATTATTCCTGAGTAACATAGGCTATTTTTTAATCCCGAAAACGGGTCCTGTGGGGTGGCCCACGGGAGCGAAGCCGCGCGAAGCAGCTAGTATTATATAATTTAAGTTTTAAATTAAACAGATTTTATTTCAATTCAAAGACAGACAACCCACAGGTCAAATGGCTGGGTGTAAAATCATGATATCAAGACTATCCAGTTGCAGACTGGCAGGCTTTCAGATGCAATAAATGAATTTATCAATGCTATGTATCGAATCTGTAACTTGTATAGAGCCACAGAACAGAATAAGGTTAAAAATTGTAGGCTAATAATACCATTCTGTCTTTTGCCACTTTCTCTGTTTTATATTTTTAATTTTATTTCCTTTAACAAATTTCCACTTCACGCCATTATCCATTAACAATCACGCCAGCGTGAAGCAATCTCTATACTGAGAAAATTAGTTCGTGCAACATTCTGTGTAAAACTTTCAGGAACAAACTTTTCAATCTAGACTAGAAAACTAACTATGTTAAAACTTCGCGCGGCCGACTCGTTCAGGTAATCTACAGGTACCAGAGGTACTAGGAGTACAGACCTTTCTAGTTAGTGTGCGTAAACACAAATACACAAGACAAATGGGTGTGTCTATGAAACGTCGTTCAGGTACTTTATATAGACTTAATTGAAGTTCTAGACGTACAGAACACGCAAACGCAAGTTTTATTTATGAAGACAAGTTAGGCGCAGATTCCCTTGAGTAGCTGATTTTAAAATGAGAATCACGTTTAAATGGCTAGTCGTATTTTTTTGGAAAAAATATGTGTTATATTAGACCATTTTCTTAATAATTTGATCTAAGCACATTTTGAGTTTTATTCGTATAACACAGTGTAATTAATTAGTAAAGTTATGTCTAAAACAAACAAAAACACGACAATCGCACCAAAACCGCTGGGCGTATTTTAATGAAATCGACACCATCTCAAAAACAATTTAATTATCTACATTTTGATCTAATGCTTTTTTTTAAAGTAGTAGAATAATAAGGAAAGTACAAAAAACTACTAAATTTTGGGGCGCGCGGGTGTGAAACGGGTGCGCGTATTGTTCCTTCAAGGTCGTTGGCATTAGTCGTCGTCTTAAGTATATCTACGAAATGTCGTTCAGAATTCAGATGATGAAGATAGGACGCCCGAGAAAGACATACATGGATCTTTTTTATGTTTTTTAGAAACTCCAGGTGTGTAGTACTCATAACCTATGTAAATATATGACAGATGGCGTGGGAACCCCATGGGAAAAAGGTGTGAATTTATAGTTATAGATACTAGAGATACTAAGAGCGCAGAAATGCCCGATAGTGTGCGTAAACAACACACACACCCAAGCATAACCAAGCATTATAAAGGTTTGCCTACGAAGCGCTACGGCATAGTCACTAGTTAGTGGAGACGCTACGAAGCTACGAGTGTCGTAGAAATATTGATTACAAATCTCCTTTCAAGGAGTTTGTACTATTTGTCTGTAAAATTTAATGAGAATGTAACGGGAATGAATACCAAACTGGTTTTATCTACGGAATGCTACGGTGTAGTCTTGTTAGTGAGCTACGAATGTCATGTATAAATAGTAAATAACATCACATCACATCATCAGCCTATTAATGTTCCCACTGCTGGGACACAAGCCTCCTCTCTGTCAGTGCGGGTTGGTGGATGTCACATGTCTTCGAATTATTGGTTCTACGACATGCCGGTTTCCTCACGATGTTTTCACAAAGTAAAGCGCCTGTCTGGGCTCGAACCCACGACCTACAACTTGTAAGTCGCGGCCGATACCACTGGGCCACCACTGCTCCCAATAGTAAGTAAGTAAGTAATTATTTATTTTGCAAATATGGGTACAGTACATGGTGATAAACAGATTAAACTAATAGCTACGCGTTATGTACTTTTTTTGTAAACCTTAGAACTAGTTATATTTAGAGTTGTAAATATTTAGAATTAGATCATATACAGCATATCTGTGTAACATTACGTAAATAAAGACTTTTAACAATCAATCAATCAATGTTAACACGAAACCGCATATTACCTACTTTTTTTGTTTTTAACCGAATTCCCAAAAATGAGGAGGTTCTCAATTCGGATGTTTATATATATATATATATATATATATATATATATATATATATATATATATATATTTTTATGTATGTTCGGGCATAACTCCGTCATACATAAACGGATTTGCATAATTCTTTAGATAAGTTTCTTAACTTATCTAAAGAATTATGCAAATCCGAGATCAAGATCTTTCTGACGAAGAACTTCGGTGATATACAACAGAACTCTTCAATAAATGACGGAAAATCTCTCGGAATTGCTGCAATCGCATATCTGGGGGGTGACCATAAGCTCTTAGAGTAAGCTTATTTTGAGATCGCGTAATTGACAGATGTATACAAGTCATATACATCTGTCCCTTACACATACTCAAAATAATCTTGCTCTAAGAGCTTATGGTCACCCCCCTGTTTATTTTTTACACCATTTCATAACATACCATCACGCCAATATTCACTAAACGGGTACGCAGATGTGTACAGTTCACCCTGGTACACTCTCATTCCACTGGTTATATTCAAGTTACATGTTATTCGTGTAATCTATTCTGGCATCACTGTGGGCATTAAAGATACCTACCTCAATATAGAACTTGTCCATTATGAATCACTAAAAAGTGAAAAATAAAAACCGTTTTTCCAAAAAAATACAACTGAATTCCAAAAAAATCTTCAATGTGAAATATAACTTCAATTTCGGAAGGCGGTTTCAAAAAACGAAGAAACAAAAACAGGAACACCGACTTTCGAAATTGAAGTTATTTTTCATTTGTATTTTTTTTGTAAAATGTTTTTTATCTATCATGGCATCTTAAGAAATACGTGTTTAGTTATAATCATTTATTTATTTATTTAATACTTTAAGCACATAAATGCATTTTCTACCAATCAACCTTTGGGTGATGGAGATACAAATAGTGGTAGGTGCAATTATGATAGTAAAATGGATTTGAATACAAGGCCTAAATATAAGCTATAAATAAATACAATTTAATTATACAATAAATACTAAAACAAATAAACTAAATACAGGTACTACATAACTATTAGTTGAAATAGACAATAGGGAAAATTAGCGCTGTGCCGATACTACTGCCAACTTCTGACGAATGTGTTCGCGAACTTTGACTTTGAAATTTACTCGGTTGGTTGCCATCCTGATTTCTTGGGGGAGAGTATTCCACAGAGAAATAGACTGAATGAAGAAAGAACAGGGAATGAAGTCAGTGCGGTGAGTAGGACATCGAAGAAGGCGGTTATTTAGTCGTAGATTTTTACTGTGGTTGTCGCAGATGTATTGAAGGTGAGGGGCCAGATAACTAGGGGAATTCGGAGAGTCAAGAAATGAGTACAATGTAGTTATACTGTGATTTTTAATTTCGTGGACCAAACTGACAGCTGCCAATGACCTTATTTTTTTTAAATGTTGCAAGCGCGGAGCATAGTGTTGTAGGTAAGGCTCAATCATAAGTGATTTATCGAATCGATGTGACATGACTCCTCAATTTATTTTTACTAATTGGTGTAAATAAATGTTTTATGAATATAAACGTAATATATTTAAATATAACAGTATTCATACACATAGTACATGAACTTTTATTGTGTTAAATATGAAATCAAAAATAAAATAAATGCGATCGATAAAATGAAGTCTGACATAAATGAGTAGAAACTAAATAAGAGCCGCTAGTTTCAAAACATTTTTTTTTTTGACGTGTGGTAGTTTCATTTTCGATCTACTTCGATTTTCGATTAACTTTCGATCACCCAGGATAGTTAGAGTACGACACTATTTTAATGTAACGATAAAGTGACAACCCCCCAAATATCAGTTTAGTCCACGAAATTAAAAATCACATTATAGTGCCCTTTGCTCTCTGCGCTGGCGTATGGGAAACCACTTTAGAAGCGACCGATGCGCAGAGACATCATTGGTTATTCAGATAGATCATCAAATAATAACCACGTATTGATAATCACGAACACTAACTGCACTAAAAACTGCCCCCTTATGTGATAACTCATCATGTAAAACTATTTAAACAGATTCTCATCGCCACTTACCTGGACGTAGGTGGTGACCCTGACAGCAGGGATCCCGATCCTCTCTTGCACAGCGGAGGCCTAGGGGCTGATGGCCTGCGCTCTACTCCTGATGCGGATCGGGTTGCTGGGGCTCCTTCAGCTGCTAACACCCTCGCTGATACCAGTGCTGCTTCGGGGCAGTGCTGCAAAGAGGTTCTTATATCAGTATGTGATAGTTAAGACGCAACATTATTTAATCTACAATGAATGAAAAGATATCAAACGTATAATTTATTGTATTTAAGTTACATCCAGTATGGATTAAGCATAAAACCGGAGTTTATAAAAAAAATAAGATTTTTTAGGTAGTCGGTGTACCCGTAAAAAAATTTAAAAATGGCGTCATCCCATCTCATCAGCCTTATAATGTTCCCACTGCTGGGACACAGGCGTCCTCTCTGCGAGAGAGGTGATGGGCCTTAATCCACCACGCGTCACATGTCTTATAATTTTTAGTTCTAGTCTCCTCACGATGTTTTCCTTCACCGTTTTTTTTTATCATTTACTTATTTATTTAATGTAATTTTAATACAGAGGTGTTACTTAATTCTAAACTCGCCAAACTATTACGTTTGATGGCGAGAGGCGTCTTTTACATCACAATACACCACCTTACTTTCTCAACTACTTATATATTATATACTGTTAATGTTGCTGTTTTAAGAGCAGTGGTGATGAAATAATTTAAACAAAGTAAAGCGCCTGCCTGGGTTCGAACTCACGGCCGATACATAGTATCACAACCGCGTAAGTCGTAGCCTAAGTAAAAAAAATACATTTTGTAATTGTCTTTTTTTTTGTTTGTTTTATTGTGTCTGGGTAGACTAATAGCAACAATACTGCAACTAACACAAATACCAGGTAATTTTTTAATGACCTGCCAATTTTTTTCCAAGAATTAGATATCAATCAAAGAACAGCTTAAGCAATAATCAACGCCCAAAAAGAAAAAAAAAATCGGTCGTTTGTCCAAAAATTTACAGAACGGCAGATTTTTTTCCCTTTTATTTTTATATTCTTTAATTAACCTGGTATAGGCACAACAATAACAAATAGACTGGATAAAACACCGTTTGTAAACCAAATGACTAAATACGATCTAGTTATCTACACAACATAACATTAATATAAGTAGCAAATAGAAACTTAAATTGTAATGCCGGTGTGTGATATATATATATAGTATTTAGTGAGGGATGGACTCACGTAAACTTAAGTTAGTTAAGTAAGCCTAAAAATAATGTTCGACGTAGGAGTCAGACAATTGTAACGTTAATGAAATAAACATAACAAAAAAAAAAAAAAAAAAACACTATAAAAAAGATCGCGGAGTGCCACATGTCCGCGGTAGAATATTGAAATAAAAAAATAAAAAAAATAACAACAAAACGTATCTAACCAAGTAATTGTTCACTGTAGTAGTTGCTTCTAGAGTCTATAGCAGTACACTGGACGTTACCTAGCTTTAATAATGGAATTCCAAAACAAACAGTGAAGCTCACGGTCCGAACAATATGTAGGCCATACAAATACTATCAGAAACGATTGCTTACGGGGTTGACAAATAAATACTCGTACTTATGGACAGGTGGAAAGTTATTAAATGTCAATCATATATATTGATATCGGGGTTGTGGTGGCTTAGTGTTAACAGTCCCGTACTTTGGTGGGATTTAAAACCAGGTGCGCATTCAACATTGTGCATTTTTAACCGACTTCATAAAATAGGAGGTTCTTAATTATTTTTACTATACTTCTTAAAAGATAGCTTGATCTCTGCGACAGCTGTCAGTATCAATATAGCGCTTGACAGGCTAACAATAACGTATACGTCAGTTTGATATAATGTCGCAGAGATCAAGCTATCTTTTATGAAGTATATATAGGTGAACAGATTTTGATGATTCTTTTTTTTATTTAAAATCTGTTGCTTCTCATATAGTCCCATTTAAATTTGATCAAGATCTGACCAAGAACTTCGGAGGCATATCTACAATCTCTTCAATAAATTACGGCAAATCTCTCGGGCTTGCTACAATCGGATATCTGTTTATTGGTTACACCATTTCGTAACATAACATAACACCAACAACAACGCCCCAAGTGATGCCAGAATAGATAAACCGATTAACATGAAACTTGAATATAACCGATGGAATGAGAGTATACCAAGGTGAACTGTACGTGTACACATCTGCGTATCTCTTAAGCGTACTGGCGTGATGTTATGTTATGAAATACTACTGTGTATGTTTTGTTACTTTTGTTGTTCTGTAAGTACGCTCAACATAACTTAAATTGTTTAGATATGTAAGTTTCTCATGTAAGTGAATGCCATTGTAATTCTTTTGAGAAATAAAGATTCTTAACCGTAAATGGTGTAAGCAATAAACAGACATGCGATTGCAGCAATCCCAAGAGATTCGCCGTTATTAATTGAACAGTTCTTTTGTATATCTACGTAGTTCTTCATCATTTCGTTCGGCATTATCTCAAGAGTGAAAGGAAAAAAGAATATAGTATTGAATTTTTTTCTTTTGTCTTTTTCACTTACATAATTATATAAACACAAAGAATTGGAATATGTTTGTTCTAAAAAAGTAAATTCTGTTGTATAACTGTTTAATATTTCCTACCCCTTTGTTTAATGCATGCCGTGGCAGCCTTTAATTAAGGCTACACTATAAAATGTAAAAATATGAGTACTTGTAACATGTATTTTTTGGTGTATGCTTTGTTGGTTGTCCTGAATTAAATAAATAAATAAAAAAATATTTACCAGATTTAAATGGGACCAATTCGGGAACAGGCTCTTTCAAAATTTTTTTTTTTTTTTTAATTCGGTCTGCAGTTGTCGTATACCAACATACAGCCGAACATATAACCTCCCCCATTTTGGAAAGTCTGTTGAAAATAAGCCATTATGTAGCAGTAAAATGAAAGTACCATTCTGCGTTGTTTGAGGTGGACGTAGAATATAATTTGCTTTAATTTTAACATAGATATAACTAGGTTTGATAAACGGCACTTCAGCACTCCACTTTCAAAGTAACAGATTTACTACTCCGTGGGGAATAATCTAAGCCCCAGACTTCATAATAGAGACAACTTTATGCAATATTTGCAATTAACAAAGAGCAGCGAATTTCACAGCTACAAACCGAGAACAGACATTTTTTTTGTTTTTTTGTTTTTGTGATATGTTAGTGCTAGGCCCGTACCCACGTATCCCCTTGCCTTTCTCGCAATTTCGTGCGTGGATTCGGCAAAGATCAACAGAACTACACAATAACAGATGGTCACGGGCAACAGACTGCAGACAGTCAAAAATGGCTTTGCCAAAAGTCCACCCGCATCTCACTAAAAAACTCCTCAGCCTGAGTAGAAATAACCTCAAAATAATTATAGGGACAATTACGGGCCACACCCTTTCTTAACAAACATTTATTCAACAGAGGCGCCACGGACAGCCCACTTTGCAGGGGCTGTTTCAACGCCGAAGAATCAGCCGCCCACGTAATCCTGGAATGCGAGGCAGTGGCTTCTCAACGCGAAGAAATCCTCGGAACAGTGAGGTCGCTCCGTGAAGACTGTGAAGCTCCCAGGAAGCTTCTGTGCTTTTGGGTGGAGCTAGGCTGGCTATGTTAGCCAGCACCCCCACGCACAACGGACGAAATGGGAGTCTAAGTGCGGAAAAAGGAGTCCCTACTATTACTACTACTTGGGTGGGAAATCATCCAATGACTTCTCCCGCTCTTGGTGAAGCGGGAGTGCGTGTCAGACTTTTATTGGCTTAAACCCACCCGTGTTCCTTCAGTTGCTTATGCCAGGGCCGCGGTAACTCTCTCTCAAATTTATAGTTTACAATATTGCGTCTGAACCAAATACACTTGTTATTAAACCCAAGGAGAGAGAGAGTACTTGTACAATTTCTAAATTACAGACTATTATGTTTACACTTTATTTGAATTTAGAATTCGGAAAATTATACAGTTTTGGAATAACAAACTATGTTATACACGAAACAGTTCAAATTCCATTGCAACTCAACCCATGGTTTTTTCAGGAACTTTTAATAAAAATGGTCAAACAGTATTGTAGCAATGAATTTAATATCAATATTATACACACAAGATCTGAAAAGAATAATAATATGATTTCGATTTGTAGTGCCCACTTTTAATAATTATTATGGAAGAAGGTGTGTACCAATTTTTTTCGTTATGGACACGGACTTCGAAAAATAAAGTTATTTTTCACTTTGTAGTTTTTTTATTTGGAAGTCGGTAGTATTTTTTTGTAAAAAGGCTTTTTATTTTTCACTTTTTAGTTGTACCTACATAATAGGCAAGTTGTTTAGTAAGGTAACTATAACGCCAGAATGGATTACCCGAATGTCATGAAACTTGGACATAACCGGTGAAATGAGAGATCCGCGTTCCCGTTAAGAGCGTACTGGCGTGATGTTAAGTTATGAAATGGTATAAACAATAAACGCACATGCGATTACAGCAATCCCGAGAGATTTGCCGTAATTTATTGAAGAGTTCTATTGTATATCTTCGAAGTTCTTCATCAGATCTTCACTAAACTAACATGGGACCAATTTCGAAACATACTTTTTCAAACAAAAAAATAATTTTCAAAATCGGTCCAAGATTGACGGAGATATGCGTGAATATACACAAAAAAAAGAATGAAAAAAAAAAAACAAACAATGTCGAACATAGAACCTCCTCCTTTTTGGTAAGTCGGTTAAAAAAAAGGAGCTACCAACAAACTACCAACAAACTGCTTTGCAGTTAATTAGGTAATTTTTAATTTGAAATTTTTTTTCTGTGAATAAACACTTTTTCATTTTCATTTCATCTAAATACAACGCGCTACAGTCGATACTCTTGAGTTGGTGGTAGAGACCTAGCAGAATTTGAAATGACAAACTTACTGGACCCTAGTTTTGATTAACATAAACATTGAAACTAGTCCAAGCAATCAATATGGTGCCTTAAAATATGTAAAGCAATTCAACTACAAATCCTATTTATCAAACTGTAATTCCACCAACTCGAAACCGACGCTTATTCATATTTCTTAACAAACTTTTCAAAATAATTCACGGTACCACTCCGAGCAAAATCGCATAAAAGAATCTTTTCAACTTTTTTATGTAATTTTAATGATCGCGTAAAGAAATTCTTTCCTTTTTATGGAAAATTTTATTCAAACTTTTCATTGCCCGAAATAAAATTATTTCATAACTTTCGTAATTTAGAATTCTTGAAATTCTGATTCATATTAATTCTGTCACTATTCACAAGTTTGCAATTAAAACTTTTTAATTTGTGCCTCGTTTATTATTGTTAAACACGTTTAGAATAGAAATGACGAATTCGACGAAACCAATAATTCGCCGTTAATTATTTCAAAACATTAAAGTTTTTTGTTACGTGGTGTACTAAAGACAAAAATTTAAATGCCATTGTTTTATTAAATCGACTAGTTTATGGCAGCGGTTTCGCTCACAAAAGTCGGAAATTATCCCACGTGAACATAATACCAGGATAAAAAGCCCATTTGCTATACCAGACTATAATGTATTTCTGTACCAAATTTCATCCAGATCCTTTCAGCAATTCTGGTGTGATTAATTAACAAAAATCTATCCAACTATCCATCTAT
Source organism: Anorthoa munda (assembly GCA_945859665.1). Classification (NCBI taxonomy): domain Eukaryota; kingdom Metazoa; phylum Arthropoda; class Insecta; order Lepidoptera; family Noctuidae; genus Anorthoa; species Anorthoa munda. The sequence continues at coordinate 13,448,997 of OX243904.1, forward strand.
CAATCCATCCTTCCAAACTTTCCTTTCCAACATTAGTTAGCCCCTTAAGCGTTAATTAGCAGACACAATAGAAAAACAATTGTTTTTGGACACCTCAGATCCCGTTTGCATTCGAGGGATAGGATAGCAGGATTACACAATAAACCTAATTGATTATATTAGAATATCTGTAGTAAAATACGCTTAGGACGGGTCATGGAAAAGTTTGTTTCGATAGTACCTATGTAAGTACCTACATTTTACCCTACTGAAACCTTCACGGAACATTAGAGAGAATCGTTAAAACTTCGTCAACAATCAATTTACTACCAGCAAAGCCCTAATCACCTTTGAATGTTCCATTTATAAAATAAACAACCTTCACATTTCTGAAATAAAATCCAGTTTTTTCCACTAGACGTAGGAACAAGGGAATTAAAGGAAAATAAAAGTTATTAGATGCCTAAATAAATGTAACTAGGCCTATTTTCGAACAACTTTGTGTATCTAACTAGGAGAGGTATCAACTAAAAACGACTTAGCAAAGGTAAACATGAGCTTAATTTCGGCGCTTGTACTAGATTCGACCTTGACATTTAGAAATGAACAAGAACTAAATTGTATGTAATTTATTATTGCGCGCCATTTTCCGTGACCTCGATGCTTTGTGACAGAACATGAGTGTCATCAAAATCCGGACAACGGTTCTTTTGTTGTTGATAAAGAGGCGGGCAAATGAGATATAGAGGTAAAAGTTTACTATATGAGCTATTGTATGGACTTGCCTTACCTATTTTATGTACATTAATTAATTTAGAAGGAAAACCGTTTTGATTTGGCAAATGTCCCTATTCTCCCTATCATCCCGTTTCTGTAGGTTTATATAAGTTCGAATATGCATGGAGTACTGCTCTCACTTCTGGGACGGATCTTTCAAATATCAATTTTATGCACTTGAAACGATTGAAAAACGGGCCAAGAGGCTTATCTGCAACGATGCACTGGTCGCCTCAAAGCTCCAGAGCCTTGAACATCGACGCCGAGTGGCCAGTCTGACAGTTTTTTATCGGTTACATTTCGGGGAGTGAGCGATGGAACTGCACAATTTGATTCCGCCTAGCCCTTTTCATCTTCGGACAACAAGACGTACGGCAATGCGCCACCGGTACATGGTGGACATCCCACCCATACGTACATAGCATTTTGCGAATTCATCGTGCGCACAGCTATGGAGTGGTATTCCCTGCCGGAGTCTTTGTTTCCTGATAGCTACAAGGGGTCTTTAAGTCAAGAGTGAATAGGTTACTTCTAGGCAAGCGTGCTTCACCGTCGACCACATCATCGCTTACCGTCAGAAGAGATAGTGGTCAAATGCGAGCCTACCGTTAAATAAAAAATAAAAATAAAGGTTTAAAGCATTCATTTTAAAAGTATTTATTGGCACTTTTGAATAAACAAGTTAGTCAGTTAATTTGAAATAGTTACCCGTTCAACAGGGTAGATTTGACCGATGAGAAACTACGGGCAAACATCTCTATGGTTCATCAAATAATAAAGTAGGTAAGTATGTTTTGAATCTTTTGATACTAAGAATAATATAAAAGGAGAATTCACTAAATAATAACAGCCGCATGTGTCTATATAAAAGGGTGACCATCTTAACATATGGAGATTTATCCGCGAACAACAGGTCAAGAGCGTAGTAGATACAAACTATCGATTCAACTCGATTATGTGTCAATAATCTCGCCCTCTAACAGATGCAAACAATTCAATAGCAAATGTTTACTTGGTCAAAGCGTTTTCAAAATACAACTGAAATCTTTTGTTGATGAAAATAAAACGTAACTTGGGTTTTTAATTAAAACAATCACTTCAGCCGAAAAACGTCCACTGCTGGACATAGACCTGTCCCAAGTGACACCTCATCGACCGATCCAGGCGTCTGGCATCCAGCGGATTCCCACAGACTAACTTTTAAATATTAATTTGATTCACTAAAAGGGGTTACATAATTAAAAAGGCTGGCCTTGTCCGGTCCGATTCTTAATAAAAATCAGGCTGCCTGAAATTTATTCATATAAAATGTAGGTACCCTGTTTCTGACTAAATCGACCATACTTGCCAGGGGCGATGCACGGTTGGTTTTTGGCCAGGTTTGCTATGTACGGCGATCGAACTGTTTTCAATTCGGCAAGTTTAGAATCGAGTTGAGCAGATACATAACACCCATATGTTGGAGCAATTAAGCCTATTAATCTCAGGGCTGGCGCAAAAAAATATCTTATGAAAAATCCAATGATATTTCACGTGATTGGGAGATCAAAACCACGGACTAACGCTTAGCACAGGCGCTCTATACCTACCTGCCTTTCAATAACTCATATACCTTTTCCACTAACTTTTAGATTTAATTGGAATAATAACAGCCGCGCGATATTCAAGGTTAAGCAACGCTTGACGAGGTCGGTCCGTGGATGGGTGACCATTTTCAACATACTGAGTTCCTCCGTGCCTCGAAAAACACGTTAAGCCGTTGGTCCCAGCTGTCATTTGAAGATCTTTGACAGTCGTTACGAGTAGTCAGAAGCTTGAGATCTGACACCAGTCTAGCCAAGGGGTACCGTGTTACCCAGTTACTGGGTTGTGGAGGTCAGATAGGCAATCGCTCCATGTAAAACACTGGTACTCGGCTGAATCCGGTAAGACTGGAAGCCGACCCCAATATAGTAAGGAAAAGGCTAGGCAGATTGATTGAGGTACCTTACTATAGAACTTATATATATTAGGTAACACAACGAAAAAGTGTAAAATCAAAATATTCATACTATATCGTAAAATAAATATTGAAAGGTCATCGGCCAGCTTTCCAGCTTTAGTTCAATTCAATCATTTTAATTGCCGTCTGTTGCAGCCAACGCTAACAATCGGTGTAGCGTTCCAACCAATCTCGGAGCTACAGATTGGATATTATAATATGCATGTTAACAGGAATACAAATTACTACTGAATAACATAACGTAGCCTGTTTCACGAACGGGCAGGCAGAAGTGCATGATAAACTCACACTTCACCAAATATGTTTGAATCCCGATGTGTTTTTTTCCTGTAGGGTCTGGTGTCCTGAAATACACAGTTCGGTTACGGCTTAGCTCAGGCACCAATCTCCCGCAAATAACTATGTGGTATATCGTTATTATTATTTGTCCGTTTTCAAGTTTTTAGTTGATAAGTGTTATTTGCGGCAGAAAAAGGAACATGATTTTGTTTCTTTTTTTTTGACTTCGGTTACAATATATCTAGACTCTAGGCTGCTATTGAAAATTCTTGAGGGAAAACCTTATGAAACTTCGCCCGACCTGGAAATCAAACCGAGGATGGCAGTATATGCGGTTGCAATAACTCATATACCATAAATAAATCCTCAAAAACACTTAATTCTCAATTAAGTTGAAAGGCGGTCATTGCCGACGACGTATGCCTCCCGTAAAAGTCGCAACATCTCATTCGCATTCGCTCCGTCCTCGCCGCCGAGGCCCGTCGCGAGTTCTTTCAATGAATTCCAGCCAGCCCGCGAATCACTAAGCAATAGTTAAATTACTAAATTAAAAGGAGTTACTTGTCCGTTCTTCTCCACGTAGGTAATTTCGGAACGGATGATCCAGCCCTAGTTGTCCCCCCAGTGACGCCCTGAGCCGAGATTCGTATCCCATAGCGGATAGCCCTCAGCGTGGTCGCTTAGGTTAAGTTTTTGTGCCTGGCTGTAGGCTCTAGTTTAGTCTCCACAGGGAAAGTCCGGTTAAGAAGTAGGCATCACTTGGTTGGACTGCGAGAAGCGACACAAAAAAATAAAAATAAAATAATCGCCTCATCAACCTTAAGGTTACACCTGTCGAAAATTATTTCATACAAACGTAGTCTAGGGATTACTCCACTGTTTGACGATGTACGTTCAAAAGTTCAAAATAAAAAATTATATCAATTTGTCTCATCATTATCTAGATAATGATGAGACAAACGACGACGACGTCATTGACGATATCATTTTTTGTAAACCTGTATGAAAACAAAAACGTAAAAAAAAAAATATTTGAAAGTTATGAGTGTCGAAAATTCCATATTTAAACACTAATTTTAACGCATCTTTGGGCGGCAATAAATACCATATGAAGAAGGAAAATTGAAAAACGGCCGCCATACAGGGATAGATTAGTAGTTCAACAATGCAAATAATTTGATTTTGAAAATATACATTAAGTAGTTTTTTCACTCCCAAAGGTCTGTTAATAAAATTTCGCGCGCTCATTTTCGTCCTAAATCATCATCCATTTTGCTACAAACTTGCAAAAGTGCTAATTCGTACGCGAACTAGCTTTTTACTGCTCATCACAGTATCTATCTCTTCCGCACGTGTTGTCGCATGAGAAAGCACGCATTTTAACCCCGCGCACAAAATAGTTCATGCCGTCGACCAGGGGGACCTTAAGCTAGTAAAGAGTTATTTCTAGCAATCCTTTACGAGATTATAGCAAAGAATTCAACAATTTACTAAACTACACAGACTGGCGTCTGACGTAAGCGAAATCCTCTGTACAACCCGCCAGGTAAATCCCTGGAGATAAAGTGAGCTTGTCTGGATGTAACGTGGTAACCTCTGGAACATAAGGAGACAGTGCAGGGATCCCTCTTTGTTGGATTAGAGAGATAACGGGCAAGGACGTGTGGATGAATAAGTATTGAGCTGGGAAAGTTTTACAGGGGATTTATATGAAAAATAAAAAAGGATAACAGCTGGTTGTTCCACTGTTAGCTCAAGCATCGTTCAGACTAAACATGTATATTGTGGTGCATCGACACATTACATGTCGCATGCACAGCAAATATGATAATGGTCAAATAAATAATTATATATGCAGTTGTGTACAAGTACTCACCGAAACCAGTTGTTTTATTTACATGACTCATAACACCCAACAACACGTACATAGAAGGTACACTTACATCTGGTGACCCCGATTTGAATTAACACGCGCCGCGATTTAAAGTGATTTCCTCGTGTCGTGGTAACTGCACTGCACAACCTTACCAGCCTTCCACAAGCGGATCTCACTGGTTTTGGTTTTCAAGAGGCATATGGTTACCGAAGACATGAGCACAAGTGGAAATTGTGGTGTGATACCAGCATGCGGAGCGACGGACAACAGTCAGGCCGAAGTCGCAGCATTAGGAATATCCTCGAAGATCCCGGATTTTTGGATAGAGATGCCCAGGGTGTGGTTCGCGCAGTTTGAGACAATGATGGCTCCCCAAAAACAGGGTGACGAAGTAAAATACGGAGTCGTACTGTCCAAGCTCCACAAAGACGCAGTAAGTCAAGTGGCCGACATAATAATGTCACCCCCCGCCACTAATAAATATGGTGCTATTAAAGAAAGACTCCTAGCCGTGTACGAAGAATCAGAGGAGCGGCAATTTCAAAAGCTGGTCAGTGAAGTGGAATTAGGCGACCAAAAACCGTCGCAACTGTTGAGACGAATGAGGGAATTGGCACGTAAGAGTCAGGTGGCCGAAAAAACCCTCCATGGTTTGTGGATATCAAGACTCCCTGATCACGTTCGAGCAGTGTTAACGGTCAGTCAAGATCAGAAACTCGACAACCTCGCCGCCATAGCAGACAAGATATTGGAAGGACGATCAGGCGAAGTGTCGGAAATATCAAGCGGACAAACACAGCTTATGGTTGAGTTAGTCAACCAAATGAGTAAGCTAACCATAGAAATAGCAGCCTTAAAATCCAATGCAAATAATGGTAGACACCGTAGTTACAGGCGCAACCGAAGCCAGCCGCGCACAAGATCCCACTCCAGGACGAGGATTACACCCGACAGTCCCAACTGGTTATGTAGGTATCATCATCGGTACAGCAATCGAGCCCGGAACTGTGAAAATCCATGCAATTGGAAGAAACCGTCGGAAAACTAAATTCAGCGTTGACAGAGGCGGTCGTCAGCGCTATCATACCGTCAAACCGCCTTTGCGTTACCGACCGAAAAAGTGGGTATCGTTTTTTGGTAGATACAGGCGCTAACATTTCAGCCATACCTAGAAGAGGGAATCGTTTAAATGCTGACGACACATATAAAATATACGCTGCAAACGGTACACAAATAAAAACATATGGCGACAAAACGCTGACGTTGAATCTGAATATGAGACGCCCGTACCGTTGGACTTTCATCGTAGCTGACATTACGCAACCAATACTTGGAGCCGATTTTCTAGAAAGAAACAACATTTTGGTGGATGTTCGGAATAAACGTTTGATTGATGGTACAACTGGACTTCAGAGTAACGCAAAGTTAATGAAGTCAAGCACGCCTACACTTCGGACCGTAAATTTAACCGAAGACTACGCAGACATTTTAGCAGATTTCCCGAACATTTTGAAACCTCTCGATACAGAGTCACGACCGAAGCACGACGTTGTTCACCAAATCATCACCAATGGACATCCTGTTTACTCCAAGTCAAGACCTTTGCCAGCGGACAAATACCTAAGAGTGAAGAAGGAGATAGAACTCATGCTAGAGACAGGGTTATGCAGGCCTTCCAAGAGTCCGTGGGCAAGTCCTTTGCACGTGACATCGAAGAAAAACGGCGAGTTGCGACTATGTGGTGACTACAGGAGATTGAACGCGATCACGGTACCGGACAGATACCCAATTCCTAGACTACTAGACTTCACATACCTACTATCAGGAACCAGTATTTATTCAACGATCGATTTAAAAAGAGCTTACAATCAGATTCCAGTACAAGACGTAGAAAAGACTGCAGTAATAACCCCGTTCGGTTTATTCGAATTTCCAAGAATGCCGTTTGGACTACGAAACGCAGGGCAAACCTTTGTCAGATTCCTAAACACAGTCTTAGCAGGACTTGACTTCGTATTCGTATATATAGACGATATACTAGTGGCGTCATCTTCAACCAGCGAACACCGTCGACATTTACAAGAAACGTTCAAACGGTTAGACGAACATGGCATTGCAATAAATCAAGCCAAATGCATACTGGGCAAACAGCAAGTAGAGTTCCTCGGATATCAGATCTCAAAAGACGGTATCAAACCATTACCAGACAAGGTCGAAGCAATAACCAAATACCCTATACCAAAAACCGTACAAGATTTGCGAAGATTTTTAGGCATGATCAACTTCTACCGGAACAATATACCACAAGCAGCCAAACACCAAGCTCGGTTAAACAAATACCTCATTGGATCGAAGAAAAATGACAAAACCGAAATACAATGGACTCCAGAGGCATTAGAAGCATTCGATCAATGTAAAGCAAGTCTAAGCGACGCCGTTACACTGTCTTCACCAACAACGCATTGCCCGCTATCACTAATGACAGACGCATCTCAAACGTGCGTGGGCGCCGTTTTACAACAGTATGAAAACGGAAACTGGAAGCCACTCTCCTTTTTCTCAAAGGGACTGAGTGAAACGCAGTCAAAGTACAGCACGTATGATCGGGAATTGCTAGCCATTTACATGGCAGTAACGCATTTTCAACCTTATGTCGAGGGAAGAGAGTTGATAGTTTACACCGATCATAAGCCGTTATGTCATGCTTTCACTACAAAACAAACCTGCACAAGTAAAACGATAGCCCCAAGACGGCTACGTCACCTCGAGTTCATCGCACAGTTCACGACAGACATACGTCACCTATCCGGTAACATGAACCCGGTGGCCGACGCGTTATCGCGACTCGAGCAAATAGATTGCCCCACACCTGTGGAATGGACTGAGTTAGCAGATATGCAACGCAATGACACTGAACTCACTCAGCTGTTAAAAAATTACAACCTTAACTGGAAAACAACGACATTATCAGGAACAAGACAACTACTCTGCGAAAATTCAAAACCAAGTTTACGACCGTATGTGCCGAAATCACTTCGAAAACAAGTATTCGACACCATGCACAACATAACACATCCCGGAATAAGATTATCGAAGAAAATGATCTCCGAGCACTATTTCTGGCCACGCATGAATACTGACGTCGGCATTTGGGCGAAAACATGCCAGGCATGCCAGAAAAGCAAGACACATAGGCACAACTCGGCCCCAATCGGAATTTTCCCACCCACAGCACGATTAGACCACGTGCACGTAGACATTGTCGGACCACTACCAGAATCCAACGGAAACAGATACATCGTGACAATGATCGACAGAGAAACGAGATGGCCGGAAGCTGTACCAGTAGCAGAGATAACAGCAAAAGTTGTAGCGGAAGTTCTCATAAGCACCTGGATAGCGAGATTCGGATGCCCAAACACCATAACAACGGACCAGGGACGACAGTTCGAGTCAGACTTATTTATCACTCTGACCAAGTCACTCGGTATTAAGAAGACCAGAACCACCAGTTATCATCCACAGTCAAATGGTTTGGTTGAACGCTGGCATAGATCAATGAAAACCGCGCTAGTCGCGCGCGGAAATACAACGAACTGGTCAAGCGAACTACCCATAGTGCTACTAGGATTACGAGCAGCACTACGACTGAAAGAGAATACAAGTCCAGCACAGATGTTATACGGAACTAACATACGTCTGCCAGGAATGTTTATCGAGCCGAAAACGCAAGTAACATCACCAGAGACTTTTGCACAGACACTCCAGAGGACAATGGCAAAGCTAAGCCCGTTTAGCAACAACCAACACGCCAGCAGTCACAAATCGTTCATACATCCAGACATGAAAAGCTGCGAATACGTATACGTCAGAACGGATGCTGTGAAGAAACCACTGACCCCAGCCTACGAAGGCCCATATAAAGTGTTAGAGAAGCAAGAGAAACATTTCAAGATTCAATTGCCGAAGAAAACATCAATAGTAACGGTGGACAGATTAAAACCAGCATACATTTTAATGGACGGAAAGGTAAATGAACCCTAAAAAAAATTTAGAACGCCAGAAAAGTAGCAGTAGCGAAGTGAACGACGACAAAAATGTTGAGCCAGCAGAAATTAATAAGACCGCACCAAACACAACACGCTCAGGCCGCGTCATACATCCGGTGGTACGATTTACAATACCGCCAGATCAACAAAGAAAAACACGGAATAAAGCAAAGCATAATTTCGTCAACACAAACCACCAAACTACCGCAGCAGCAACACGCTGGTAAAGCAAGATCAAGACAATTGCAATATTCGGAAACATGGGCAGCTGGGGCTCCAAGGAAGAGATCGTGGTGGCACAAACTGCCGCTGGGTCGTGTAGAAAGAATACTTCTTTTGCCTTATTTTTTATTTAAACTTTTTAATTATTTTTATGTAAGTGTACTCGATTTTTTTTTTATTTGTTTTTAAAGGGGGAAATAATGTGGTGCATCGACACATTACATGTCGCATGCACAGCAAATATGATAATGGTCAAATAAATAATTATATATGCAGTTGTGTACAAGTACTCACCGAAACCAGTTGTTTTATTTACATGACTCATAACACCCAACAACACGTACATAGAAGGTACACTTACAATATAAATAATAATCCTAATTTAAATATCTTTTATTTACCGATATCAAATTCAATCCACGTCCGTAACTATTACGTACTATTAGTACGTAATTTCATTATACACAACAGAACTTCATTGAAACTCCTTTTCTCGTAAACATGTAGATCATTTGAAATGTATGCAAACTTATTTACTCGTAACTTCATCAAGGGACTTGTCACTACCTACTTAATATGCAATCTGATTTGTTTACTAACTAGCTTTTGCCCGCGACTTTGCCTGCACGTAAGTCGAATATTATCTCACTGGGAGGCCAACCCTGCCAGTGAGATAATATTCGACTTAGTATTTGAATTACTAGTAATTAAAATACGTAATTGAAATGCAAATACATATTTGGTATTTATACTTCAATACCAAATACGACACGACACGTTTGGCGTAGTGCACAACAAAATCGAAGACGTGACATTCACCAACCCGCACTGGACCAGCGTGGTGGATTAAGGCCCATTACCACTCTCACAGAGAGGATGCCTGTGTCCCAGCAGTGGGAATATAATAAGGCTGATAGGATTATTACCTATAAGCACGAATGCGATGGCTTATCGACTGTATTTTGTAATTTGTATTTTAATTAAAAATAGATAAAATACTGTAGGTATTTTTAATTTTATATTTCAAATACACGACTTACAAATATTTTATATACATGCGAGATAATATTTTGTATTTTAATCAAAGCAAAGCATGTATTTTGCCCAGTTCTGCTCACTAGAACATACTACCGGCATTAAAAGTAAGTACCTATCCTAAGTCCTAATCCAGATCACGGACTACTCGTTTTCAATATCTGGATCAGCCATTGAGGCATGATAGACTAGGTTAGGTAAAACGGATTGATGTCCGCAATACCACGTCTAAGCGGATAGACTAACAGACATCTAAACATACCTACACTTACAGACCTTCACATTTATCATATTAAAACGAATTTAGGTAGGATTAGGATATCTGTGAAATTAATGTGTTTCTACCCTACTGCCGCTATAAGTGTATTCAGGTGATATACAGTATACCTACAGATTGACTTAAGTATACATTGAGTACCTATAGCATTGTGCCTTTACTTTTACCAGTTATCAGAAAAAACCCCTGACGCAAAAACCGAACACAGCTGAACCGATTTTTATCAAACATAACTAAGAACACTCTCGACAAAACCACAGTCAAACAAAAAAGAACTAAATCAAAATCGGTTCATCCGTTTCGAAGCTATGATGCCACAGACAGACACACAGATACATAGCAACACACGTCAAACTTGTAACAGATAATATCTCTATCTTCTTTTTCCGTCGGGCGTTAAAAATGAAATCGTGTATAGATCTACAAATGCAATGAATAACAGATAATATTGAAAGAAAGCACTTCTTATTGTACCTACGTATATTAAACACAAAACAAGTGTGTAAAAGCTTTTCATAACAAAATTATTTTACAAAGAGGTCTTTTTACGCTTACAAAATCCTTCTTACATACCTAAAAAGATTGAACATGATAATGCAGAAGAAAAACAATTTAGAACGCCGTGCGTGTCGAAGCTCATCCAAATACTCAATTAATATTCCTATTTCAAGAGTTATTAATCCTGTCTGATCCTGTTAGTAATCCTGTAAATGAAATCAGGGCACACTCGCTTGCAAACTAATATGAAACTCAATATAAAGTGGAATTTTCACGCAGCTGATGCGGATAATTTAATCTTTTAATATACTTATTTTGCTCTGCTAATTTTCCACTGAATTTATGAGTCTTCAGAATTTTCTGTGAGCTGAATATACCATAAATTATTCTCATTGAAGAGAATTTTAATATATAGTTGCTACAAATTCTTCAGAAGCTGTGAGACAGAACAAGGCTGTTACCCGCGGCTTTACTCGTATTCTAGGGAAACTAATATAAGTACTGACACTCGGATAGAAAGTATCTAAAGTTTTGGCCTTTGAAGCCTATATTTTAAGGGCTTATGTTTAACAAACCATCAAATCTAGTAATATACTGCCAAAAATAGTAAATTATCACCAAAATTAAATTTAGAACCGCAACAGAGTCGACGGAGCCCCGCTCCCGGGGCTCCTACTTCTGAATACAGGGTCTAAAGTAACCTGAATACTGTCCGTGTCGGGGTGCCCTAAGCTCCCGAGCTCGCTTCGCTCGCTCTTGGACTGATTCATTGACCAAATCACTAGATTTGACATCTTCCGGTTTTAGCACTCATTAAAATTTGGTGATCAATTTACTAAATTTGGTTTAGGTTTATTTTTTTTGCTGATTAGTATATATTTTAGGTGATAGAGGTCACAAAGTTTTATTTGGTGGTCATTATATTTATTCCCTATTTTAAATCTGTTTGATCTGATTCTATGTTCGACACATACCAAACATATAAAGTCTAAATGCGCACACATGATAAAATTACACAATTTATATAATATTCGTTGTTTAATATAATCATTAAAATAGAAAACACGAAATTGTTGTTTTTTCATAAATCGAATAATTTTGCATTTATTCTCCAAAAGATATAGAAGTGCATTTCGAAAGAATTTGGAACTCTTGGAAATTGCAATCCCCACCCGGGATTCTAAAGTTTGTATGGGAAAATCAACTGCAAAGTTTATATCCGAAATCAAAGCGGAAAGGGACGCTGCCAAAGCCCATTGAGAATATGAATAGTTTGAAACTTATTAAACTTTCCGAAGCTTACAACGTCAGCACTGCTTATGTAATAAAAGTTCTTGTTTGTTGTCTTTTATCTACAGATAAGTACATACTTTTTTCGTTGTATAATACTAAACCCACCGCACTATTCCCAAACCACTGCAACTCCTGAAAGCCAGAATCAACAGTGGCGACCACCAGAAAAGCGCCGAGGCAATGAAGCTCGACGAAGTCCCGGAGAATGAATTTAACTGTCTTGGATCCCGCAACGAAATTAATCAGAAAAGAATAACGGAGGAGTAGGAAAAAACAATAATAACACTCATATACTCATATTGTATAATACTCATGGATACCCTCCGTCGGAGGAACGGAGGTTTATGCGGCGCTCCTACCTACTAAACTTCCATGTCACCAACTTCCATGGCCCACCTGGAAATCTTTAAACCGACTCCGAAGCCAAGTGGCTCACTGCAGGCACAACTTAGTTAAATGGGGATACTCCCATGACCCACAGTGCGATTGCGGAGCTATGTCCCAAACAATGCCTTACCTCCTATCGTGCTCTCTGTGCAACAACACCTGCAACCTGAAGGAGTTTTGTGAGGCAAATGAAAACGCTGTTGCCGAGGCTGAATTCTGTTCAAAACTGGTTAATTGAGGACTCATCAATACGACGGAGAGAAGACTGACTAAAAACCCACAATCCCTACCACTATCATGAGTCGGCGGCCCGGTTTATACTCTATCCTAAATGCTATACCCGGGATGTACTATATCCCGGGCCCCCGACTCATAGTACGAAATTTACTTTAACTCATGACGGAAATACAATAAAAAAATAAAATAAAAGCATTTTATTGCAGACCAAAGGTACATAGTTTTGTTATTTTTACACATTACTTAAAAACTATGCTTTTAACACACTTGGAGGAAGTTTGAAAGTGGTGCTATGGACAGAAAAGTTGAAAGGAAACCGTTTGTCCTGGTATGGTCATGTGATGAGTAGAGATGATACACATGTTACTAAAACAGTTATGAACATAAATGTGGATGGATGGAGAGGAAGAGGAAGGCCAAAGAAAAGATGAATGGACTGTGTGAGGAGTGATATGAAAGAAAAGGGAGTCAGTGATAGCGTGACGGGAGACAGGACGGTATGGAAGAAGAAAACGTGTTGCGCCGACCAAAAGTAACATGGGATAAGGGCTGAAAGATGATGATGATGAGACACGACGTTTTATTTATATTTTTAGTACACAATGGACGTATGTAAGTGTGAGGACGTGAGTCTGTGTATCCATATCTTTAACTGGCAGAAAAACACTAAAATTGTATTATATCTACTATCAATTTTCCCCTCCATCTCAAAAACAGATTAAAATATAACTCTTTCAAAGCGTAGTGCTTCTTCGTTCGCGAGAGAGCTTTAAGTGTTTTGATCCTTGAAAAGAATTTAAAAGTAGTGCCTTTACCTGTAGATACTTTTATAAATTCCTTTTTGCTCAAGGATCAAAACATTTAAAGCTCTCTCGCGAACGAAGAAGCACTTTAAAGGCTTTAAGTCTAGAAAATAAATTCCTGTTGAAGAAAACGTGTGGCCTTCATGTTGGCTTCGGTAGATAGGTAAAGGAAAGACCTTAAATATATTGCTGACAATAATTTATCAAGGAACCGAAACGTACCTTTTGGTCGAGGAATGGGATCAAGGAAACTGCCTCGTAGTGCTACAGTCACAATAAAAGTTGTGTGTAGACACCTATCATCGGTTTGAAATAGGTACAATACCTACTTTCCTATTTTTTTCAATGCCACTGTTCGTGAATACGGCCTCGGGTTTTGGAGCCAATGGTACCGCTTTTGTAAATATCATGTTCTTTCATTGAAGTTAATTTTATCTAGCAAGTCACTATAGTGTCGTTAGGTGTTAATTTACTTTTATTAAAAGGATTTTTACAGATCAGTATGTGGTCCTCCTTGGACATGGTGGGCCAGTATGAAGAAGCTTCTTATGAAGGAGAAACTACCTGACCCGTCAACCCTCGACAGAACATCTTAGTGTCGTGAGTTATGGAAAGCCGACCACAGATTTTTTTTTTAATTGCTGCACGTCTAGGAAGGCCTACACAGATAAACACATTTTATTCTCAGAGTAGTTAGATAGGAAAAGCCGACCTCATCTAGTTTTTAAAAATATGTCCACATGTGTTTTTATTTTTTGTTTTTTTTTAGTGTTTGTACAAACCAACTTCAATAATCATTTATTAATGCAAGAAAGAACCTAATTTTTTTTCGGTAATAATATGTAGGTACCCATGATGTTTCTAGTGAACCTAAATAGAAAACACACACACACACACACACAGAAAACATCGATAAAAGTCAAGATTTTTTGACAAAAAGAATCGAGTATTTTCCATTTAGATAACTTTAAAATATTATTCTACAAAACCCTTGTCAAATCTAAAAACGTACACACGGCCTTAAACATAGATAAAAATTAAAGAAACTAATGGATATTATTTTGTTCTCCAAAATTGTATTAGATAAACATTTTAGACTCATATTTGACATAATACAAATCCCAAAATAATTCTCGAATAAATATTATTTCTTTTATAAAAACTTTTAGGAATAAATTTTGTTATCTTGGCTGTAAAAAAGATGAAAGCTCTTTGAGAAAGCGCCGTCCATGTTTTCATAACATTGAGATAGATAGCCCTCGGCGACACGGGCGGTCAAGGGCTTTGCAAGCAACGTCTAGCATTTAATAGCCTTGTGTATTAAGCATAGACTATCTTCTAATAACATTTTTTACCCTTACTAGCTGTCCCACGCGGCTTCGCTCCCGTCAACTAGCTACCTACCGACCCATGAACCTTACCTACCCTACATACATGATTGTTGCGTTACTCAAACCGTTTACGCAACACACTCAAAAAAGATTTTTTTCCCGTTTTTGCAACATTTTTCGTTTATGCTCCGCTCCTATTGGTCGATGTTATATAGCCTATAACCTTCCTCGATAAATGGACTGTCCAACACAAACAGATTTATTCAATCCCAACCTGTAGTTCCTGAGATTAACGCGTTCAAACAAACAAACTCTTCAGCTTTATAATATTAGTATAGATAAAGGTACAAATCTTTTCCAAAATCTCGCTGTTAAAAGTAAAGAAAGTTCTTATCTGAATTCAAACATTATTCAAATTGTTGTACATTCGGTCTTATTTATAAAAATCTCTTTGGTGTTAAGCAACTGCTTGGCAAATGCAAATTTGAATTAAGAATCTACTGAATTTTCTATTGAAACTTTGAATATAGAATGTGATTAACAAAAACTAAACAGTGTAGAGAATGTATAGGATGATCAATTACTTCTACGTAAGGGCCACTCTGTATACCTACTGAAACCGCTAAACCAATCTCACTTCGAATATCGAATAGCCACCACAAATCCTGGACACGGGTGAAATATAGAGAAAATATCGCTTAGTGTTAAGGCCCTTACTCCGCTTTAGTGCCGTAAAAACGGTTACTTTCTAAAGCATACTCCTTAGTAACGGCTTGGATAAAATGCTTGAAAAAATATATACTTATTATTGATTCATGTACATTATCTGTGAAGCCCATGCTTCAAATGCCAATGCCCATGTCCAAATTTCATACGAAAAGACCATTCTTTTCGTATGAAAATTTGCTTTAAAAAAAATTTACAACACGATATTTTTTTCGAAAACGACTTGGATGTTTATAATATATTTACACAGAAAAAAACATGGTTAGAATTTCTTCTTAACCTACATAGGATATGTAAATCAAAAAATATTTTGCAAACCAAACTGTCAAAAAGGAGCTCAAATATTGATATTCTGGCACCGAGCGGGCGAACGGCCAGTACCGCGTTAACATTGGGGAACATACGCCTTAACGTAAGCGAAAATCGAAGTTTCGTATTACCGGATCGCCCGGCATTTGGAGCAACCCACAATGTTCTCCCGATACCCGAGGATACCCGACCATTTGCCCGGTTTCGGTATCCGTCCGATACCGATACCAATAGTAACAGAGCAAAATAACGAAAATGGAAAGCCTTGAAATGTGTACGTGCGTATTGGGTAAACCTATTTGAACACGTAACGTATATCCCATTAAGATTTACAGCAAAAAAGGTGTCTTAGCCCATCTTTGAGGTGGGTACGGGGTTCCGACGCTAAGAAAGAAAATTTGGTTCAAATAAATATCGATTATAAATATTGGTTTAAATAGATGGCGCGCTATGCATCGATTTGTTATTGAATTTTGTGTAAAATTAACATTTTCTAGAATTGATAATAAAACCGGCTAAGTGCGAATCGAACTCGCGCACGAAGGGTTCCGTATCATTATTGCAAAAAAAAGCAAACAAATCAGGTTTGTTGTATGGGGGCCCCACTTAAATATTTATTTTCTTCTGTTTTTAGTATTTGTTAATATAGCGGCAACAGAAATACATCATCTGTGAAAATTTCAACTGTCTAACTATCACCCTGTCTGGGTCGCGGATAAATTTAGAGTTGGCTCAAGCAACTGAAGGAACACGGGTGGGTTTTAGTCAGTAAAAGTCTGATACGCCCTCCCGCTTCACCCAGAGCGGGCGAAATCATTGGATGATTTCAAAAAAAGCTATGACGGGACTGGGTACCCTTTGGGTACGGAACCCTAAAAAACGTGCAAAAAAATACTTTAAAACAAATCGTCACTGTATTTAATGATAAAAATAATAGGTATATACCTATAAGTATAATTTTAACGTTCTGCAGTACGGCCATTTCAAATCAAAATATTTTTGTTTGGCTAAGAATTCTAATTTCAAATTAATTTTATTTAAAAAACATGAAATTATTTTTCAAAATTTGTTTATTGATTAGCGTTATGTTTTCATCGCATTTCAATATTTTTCGTCATGATGGATAAGTTAAAAATTGAAATGGATGAAAGGAGATTGCATGTAGCAGAGATGAGAATGTTGAGATGGATGTGTTGCGTGACGAGATTGGATAAAGTGAGAAATGAGTATATTAGATGCAGTTTGAAAGTGGCGCCAGTGGCAAAAAAGTTGAAAGGAAACCGTTTGTCCTGGTATGGTCATGTGATGAGGAGGGATGAAACACATGTTACTAAAAGAGTTATGAATATAAATGTGGATGGATGGAGAGGGAGGTGAAGGCCAAAGAAAAGATGGATGGACTGTGTGAGGAGTGATATGAAAGAAAAGGGAGTCAGTAATAACGTGACGGAGGACAGGACGGTATGGAAGAAGCAAACGTGTTGCGCCGACCCCAAGTAACATGGGATAAGGGCAGGAAGATGATGATTATGATGATGATGGATAAGTTAAAAATTCTAGTAATTATGGAATATGAGTAACGCGCGGCACAAGCGGCACGCAACATCAACGACGTTTACGGAGCGAATACTACAAAAGAAAGCACTACCTAAGTATTATTGTTTAGGCCGCTTACGTTCTGAAAATTTCGATCCGAAAACTTTGGCTAAAGCCGAATTAAAGGCGATTGTTGAGCAGTGGTGGCCCAGTGGTATCGGCCACGACTTACTAGTTGTAGGTCGTGGGTTCGAGCCCAGGCAAGCGCTTTACTTTGCGTAAATTATTTCATCACCACTGCTCTCAAAACGGTGCAGGAAAACATCGTGAGGAAACCGGCATGACCTAGAACCAAAAATTCAAAGACTTGTGACATCCACGAACCCGCACTGGGCCCGCGTGGTGGATTACGGCCCATTCCCTCTCACAGAGAGGAGGCCTGTGTCACAGCAATGGGAACATTAATAGGCTGATGATGTGTTGTGATGTGATGTGTGGAAGCTGCTGATACTCAATCTACGGCTGAATTAGCAGCAGCTTGCGTTAGCTTCAAAACAATATTGGTCCATTTGCGTCAACTTGGCAAGGGAAAAAGGTTGACAAATGGGTGTCCCACGATCTCGATGATCTCCAACGCGAAGTACGCGTCGAGACGTGCCATGTACTGCTCAACAGGCACACAAACGAAGGAATTTTGAAGAGCTTTTTTACCTACGACGAAAAATGGATTTTATTTGACAATTGGCTAGATACCAGTTCAGCACCTAAACAGTGACCTAAACGAAAACTCACCCCTAGAAGAGTGATGGTCACTGTTTGATGGTCCAGGGTCGGTATGATTCATCACAGCTTTTTTTCAAATGAGATGACCATTACTGAAGATGTGTACTGTGAGGAATCGAACACAATGATGGAGAATCTCGCACGTCTCCAACCACCTTTGG
Source organism: Anorthoa munda (assembly GCA_945859665.1). Taxonomy (NCBI): domain Eukaryota; kingdom Metazoa; phylum Arthropoda; class Insecta; order Lepidoptera; family Noctuidae; genus Anorthoa; species Anorthoa munda. The sequence goes on from OX243904.1 coordinate 13,467,557, forward strand.
TCAATCGCTCGTCTCCGCTGCTCCTGCGCGCGACCTCAAAATGCTTAGCAGACGGTCTCCAAGTTACAAGAGCTGGGGTTGGAAGGTCTCCGTCATCCGCCATACTCACCAGACCTTGAGCTTACAGGCTTCTACTTTTTCCAGAATTTGGATAAATTCTTGGTGGGAAAAAAATTCAATACACCAGAAGCAGTACAAAATGCCTTTAATGAATTTGTTGCCTCCCGTCTAGCTGATTTTTTCAAGAAAGGCACCAATAAACTGCCACTACGTTGGCAAAGATGCATCGATTGCATGGTTGATTACTTTGATTAATAGAAAAAAAAAATACGTTAACTTATTTCATAAAAAATGGCAATTTCATAATAATATTCACAAACCGAGTAAACACTTTTAGTTGTTAGTCACTGTTAACACCATCTATCGCTTGGGACAGAACCGACCCCATTCGACATACTTAGGTCTTGTCTCCATTACCACTTCACGACGTCGTCAACGTGGTACGGTGATGTGTCGCGACGCGTTGTACTGACGTGACATTCTAAAGCACGGTACGGCAACGTCGCCGCGAATTTACGCGTCATACGACGTCGGAACCGGTACGTGGCGATGCGCTCGCTCAGTTGATTTTCAATGTCTTGGCGATTAGTTGAGCAAAAAAGATGTCAGAAATACTGTTATTGTCTGAAGCTACAAGAAACGAAACTAAACACTGCTTCGTTCTGTCAGAAATGCTGTAAAATGTACCGGAATTGTACAAAGCACGACAACGTGATACGTTGCGGCATAGTGACGTGCATTTTTACGACACGGTAACGTAAATTGGTAAGTTACGCCAACGTACCGCGCCGCGACACAATACCGTTCAAAGATATCGTGATGTGGTGATGGGGACAATTTGTCCGACGTTAGGGCTCTTACACATAAACCCGATACAACGAAGAATGAAACAAATTGTAACAAATGTTGACGAAAATACCGCGTCGTAGCACGACCCGACGTCGTATCGTGTTTATGTGTATGGGATGAGCCTAGTATTATATTATCTGTGAGATGGGTTTTCTTTATGTTGCTGGAAGGCAACGAACCCAGGCAAGTGACCCACATTTGCAATAGTTACTAGAAGCTTCACAAGTGCATTGCCTTCCTAGGGGCAAAGCTACAATGTCTTATGTGGCTGTATATATACATAGTACACCGACGACGCGACAACCATACTCTTTACAACGCTGCTTGGTGGTAGTAATAATAATGAGCACTTTTAGCACAACGTAAGGTTCCACTCCCAGCTACCTACATCAAAACTTGACTACCTAAAAACAAATCCACAAAACACTGAATTCCAAATTCCATTTCGTGTTTTAATTAAAAAGCTTCTTCATTTCCATGCGAAGCCAGTTTGAATTCAGCCATCTCATATCGTCGAGTTCTCAAACATGAGCGTATAAAACTGAATTCATATAAATATACCTCCATATTTTATACGTATTTTAAATGGGTTATCTCTCGTGTTCATAAAAATATGGCAGCTGTCAATAAAAATGTTTTATTAGATAGGTACGAACAAGTACTACCTATATGTACAAACGACCATATTCTTAACTGAAGGTGTAAATATAGGTAAAGAAAAGTTATCTTTTAAGGCGTATATATTATATTCCCTCGTATATTATTCGCTCGTAGCCAGAATATCAATCCTCCTTTAGGTCAGTTTTGTTTGCAAAATATTCTTTGATTTACATAAGCTACTCGTATTTCAGTTATAAAGAAATTCTAGCCACCAATTTTTCTGTGTAAAAATATTTTTAAACATCCAAGTCGTTTTGGAGGAGTATCCAATAGTAGCGAAATAATATCGTGTTGTTAATTATTTTTAAAGCAACGCTATTAGTTACACGACAAAACCATGTTTCAAATATAATGTTCATGAATCAATAATAAATATATCTTTCTTTCATACTTTTTAACCTAGCCGTTACTAAGGAGTATGCTTTAGATAATAACGGTTTTACAGCACTAATGCGGTGGAAGGCTCTTAAAGCTCGCCGCTCTATGTGGCGAAGCTTGGGTGTAGGCCTATATCCAGCAGTCCAGACGTTTTTGAATGAAATATGATGATGAATATTTTTCTATTAACGCAATATATGAAACATTGCAGGAGCTATATAGCTAGCTTTAGTTTGTTTGCAATGAAGTAAACCTTTGAGCTGAAGTGCTAGGTACGGGCAAAGCCTTGTGGGCTTTCAAGAGAAGCAGAGCGTTTTAAAGAATGCGGTGAATAGTGTCAGGTTATTGAAAACGCGACTTTGTCCACTTTGTTTGGCATTTGTCCGACCGCCGGCGACGAAGCGATTAGCTTTCGACTATTTTCTCGCTGAAGAAACGAACAAAAGATACAGGATCCCGTGTCAATAAAAGAGACACATAAATTAATAGTTGATCGCTGACTGTTCGCACTGCCAGCGAGTACTCTCTCACCACAAGTGTGTCGCAGCGGCAAGAGTTACGTATCAAAGTTATACTCACTCAGCGATAATCGCTCAGCGATGCTTGCTTGGCGGTCAGAACTTACGCCGAGAGACCAACCAACGGTCATTTATACCTACAGTGTGGCCCCGAGCAAGTGATGCGAGTAATCGCTCGTCGCACAAGAACACTCGCTTATAGCCGAGCGACAAAAATATCGGAACTACACACTCGCTAATCGTTGCTCGCCAACTCGTTTCTAGTTTTTAGCTTTACTCGCTACTCTCTGATCGTCGGCGGTGGGACAAGTGCTTTAATATCCCGTTTCTAGGTATTCTTAGCCAAAGAGCGTCTATTCGATAGTGCTATTTGTACGAGATCTTGACACAGCGTTTCTGAATACTGATAATTGACGAATACTTTTAAGAATTTAAAACTTGGTCAAATAAATCTGCCTGCCTAGCCTTTTCCCAACTATATTGTGGTCGGCTTTCAGTCTAACCGGGTTCAGCTGAGGACCAGTGTTTTACATGGAGCGACACTCTGACCTCCACAACCCAGTAACTGGGTAACACGGTACACCTTGGCTAGACTGGTGTCTCAGGCTTCTGACTACCCGTAACGACTGTCAAAGATTTTCAAATGACAGCCGGGACCAACGGAGTAACGTGCTTTCCGAGGCACGGAGGAATCTCGATATTTTAAAATGGTCACCCATCCACGGACCAATCTCGTCAAGCGTTGCTGAACCTTGAAGATCGACCCATGCGGTTGTTATTATTTAGCCACAAGCTCCTAAACTAACTTGGTCAAATATTTAACAATTTAGTCTAGGGACCTCAAAACCTGGCATTTGAAACTTTAATCAAACCTTGTCGATAGACAAGGATTTGAAGTTCTAAAGAGTCAACCATGTTATCAATGCTTTTATTTATATTAAGAATCCTTAAAAATAAAACAATCTAGCATTTCAGTGACCTCATTTCCTGCTACATTTCATTCTTTTTTTTTACTGTGTTTTACTACATCCGATTGCTCGGTAAACCCCTTAATTGCTTTGTCAGATGTGAAACACTACAAGACAATGACAGAGAAAAGGAAAGGACAGAGTAAATATACTTTTGCGTTAGCCTTATAATGGTGCAGCCATATCACAATAAATTTTTGTAGAGAAAATAACTTATTTTTTGGAAGTCGGTGTTCCTGTTTCTTTTCTTTGTTTTTTGACACCGACTTTCGAAAAATAAGTTCTTTTTCAATTTTTAGTGTTTTTATTTTAAAGTCAGTAGTATTTTTTTGTAAAAAAAAGTTTTTTATTGTTTCGATTTTTAGTTGAAGGTAGGTAGGCAAGTTCTGTTTATGGTACCTAGTGCCAGTATAGACTATCCGAATATCATAAAACTTGAACGTACATGGTGAAATGAGATTGTACCAAGGTGAACTGTACACACTTGACACTACGTATCCCTTTAGAGCGTGATGTTATGTTATGAAATGGTATAAACAATCAGCAATCCCGAGATATTTTTTGTCATTTATTGAAGAGTTATGTTGTATATCTCCGAAGTTCTTCATTAGATCTTCGCCAAAAAATAGGAAACATACCCTGCCAAACAAAAAATTAATTTTCAAAATCGTTCCACAAGTTATGGAGAAATCGACATTCGATTCGGTAAACACAAATACGAGTAGTTATTAAAACTTTTTTTTTGCACAATATCTATTGAAAGAAAGGATGCAATTTAAACAATTACAAGAACATTTGAACACAATGATATTATATAAACGATAAAGTTATAAAGTTCAAAATGTATGGGATTGACATGCACTACCGAAAAGTTAAGTGATCATTCCCAAACATTATGGTTTTTTGAAAATCGTTCTCACTGACAGGAAGTCGTTTTGTCTGTAACTCCAGTGACTTAAACATTTTGTAACATACCTAGCAATGATACACAGGTATTTATTTATACTAATATAATATAATATAATAATAGCAGTTGGGATTGGTCATAACTTGACTGCTTCGGATGTTAATTTTTTTCTAGTATCTATTATATAACTGCGCAGTACATGTGTGAGTACTTCTAATACTTTATGTCTGTAGGTGGTATAGTGGGTAGTGCTATTCTGGGTGCATTGTCCTCACATGTATGAATTTAATAATGTATGTTCCTAAATATTGTAAAAAAACATTTTTTTTTTAAAAAGAGTAATTATGTAGTTTCTTGTGCATTCTTCTCCATAACAAGCTACTTTCCGAATGCACGGTAGAATCATTTTAATGAAACATTCAAAAGTGCCGCTTGGTGGCCTAGTTGAAATAAAATATCTTTGTCTTTGTCTTTGAATAACCATAGATCAATGGCTTGATTCAGAAAGCAATACTTCTAGACTCGGCTCGTATTGTTCGGAGGTTCCTCTCTATGGAGCCCTGACCACCTTGCTTGGACATATTGGACCCTGTGTCCGATACCATTGGGCGTCTATTTTTATATTTTTAAATGTTTTTTCTATATTTATAAAAATATAATAAATAAGAAAGTTGAATAGAATAAGAAAGTAGATGTTTTTGTTTATTTGTACCGAATAAGCTGTGAAACTACTGGACCGATATTAACAATTTTTTCACCAATAGAAAGCTAAATTATCAGGATCGTATTTCACCTTCGACCACAGCATCGCTTATCATAAGGTGAGATAATGGTCAAGCGCGAGCCTATACAATATAAAAAAGTAACATAGGCTATATATAAAAAAACGGCAAACACGCGGGCGATGACGCTGGCAGAAGCTAAAACGTTGCTCCCCTTAAATTTATAGCATGGTGTGAGCGCACCTTTATGCAAGTCAAGAAAGCTCATTAACTAGACCTTGCTTCAAGTAGCTTTCAGGATTGCATGCAGCTTTGTAATATAATCCGCAGCAAGATTAAATTAATGCTACAGGGATTTATGCTTTATTTGCGTCTTAGGGCTTTAATTCGATTTGCAAGTCGAGTGAACGCATAATGCGTTTCTCAAAGAGAAAAACGTTACATGATGTGACAAGTAAATAAAATTATTCAATAGTCTATCCATAAATATAAACTTCTTTTCAACTCGATGGAAAACTCTATAAATATTTTGGACATAGTATGTTTTTAGGGTTCCGTACCCAAAGGGTAAAAACGGGACCCTATTACTGAAACTTCGCGGTCCGTCTGTCTGTCTGTCTGTCTGTCTGTCACCAGGCTGTATCTCATGAACCGTGATAGCTACACAGTTGAAATTGAGATGATGTATTTCTGTTGCCGCTATAACAACAAATACAAAAAACAGAATAAAATAAATATTTAAGTAGGGCTCCCATACAACAAACGTGATTTTTTTGCCATTTTTTGCGTTAATGGTACGGAACCCTTCGTGCGCGAGTCCGACTCGCACTTGGCCGGTTTTTTTTATAATCTATAGGCTCGCGTTTGACCACTATCTCGACTGATGTTAAGCGATAATGTGGTCTACGGTGAAGCACGCTTACCTATAAGAAACCTATTCACTCTTGACTTAAAGAACCCAAGGTTGTAGCTATCAGGCACCAAAGACTCCGAAAGGGAGTTCCACATACTCTAGTGCCACGTTAATTGGAACTTCAGTGGAACTCATCTCTGTACTAAACTGAATCTGCTTAGAGCTGAAACTGCTCATTTTACGGCTCAGAACAGTTCAGAGATTTTATAATTAATAGTAGGTACAAATTATTACAGGATAGATTATACAATACGATTTCAAAAACTAACACATTTTCACAAATTCACTCTTCCTAAGTATAAATACCTAAGTAGGTATCTATCGAATTTAACTACTGAAGCATAATGAACTACACCGCGTTCAGGAGCTGTCAGTGTCCTGAGTCAGTATCGTAACGGAATATTGACGCTGAAAGCTTTTGAATGCGGGCTTAAAGCGTTTGATAAACTGTGTTCCATTGATACAAGTTAAATTAAAAAAACCCCGACACATTTTTATTTCATACTACTACAGATAATATAATACTAGCATACAGATACCTCATCCCATACAAAGAAACCGTGCTGACGTAACTAGCGTTTTTCGACTGCTTATTCTGGCAATTTTTTGTACATCGAACGCATTCGGTTCTGTTTCACGGTGATAGATAGATGGTGTTAGCAGCGACTTGCATATAATAGGGTTTACTAGGTTCGTGAATAGTTTTTTCTTTAAATAGAGTGAAGGTTTGTTTTCTAGTATTTATTTGCACGTTTTTACAGTTTTTTTTTTGCACCAAAATGTGTTAAAATGCAAACTTTAACAATCGAGTGGAATGCCTCAGAAATTTAAAAATGCGTCATCTATTGGCATCAATTTTAAATGATCCGTCTAATATTCTTTGAAATGTGAATTAAGAGCCCAATATTCCATAATTTTGTACTAAAGAGAGTTGATTAAACAAGAATATACAATTTTTGTGTTCAATTCCAGAAAATGTTAATTTTACATACATTCAATAACAGATGGAGGTGCATATCGCGCCATCTAGTGAGATTTATTTGAACAAAATTTTATTTCTTAGCAATGAGACCCCGTGATACTACATAATTTATCTAGTAGACACGCTTAGATCGACAATCTATTGAACACTAGTTATGACACGATTTCTTGAGAAAACACCCCAGATTCAAACAGTAAAATAAAGTTGAAGTTTGAAGAATGGCTGAACCGCTGGCTGAAGCTTATATATTATAAATGTAAAAGTTTGGATGGATGTATGTTTGTTTATCAATCACGCCAGAACGGCTGAACGGATCTGGATGAAATTTAGCAGAGATATAGATTAAAGTCTGGCATACCACATAGAATATTTACTTTTTATCCCGGGAATATGTCCCTCGGAATAATTTTCGACTTTCACGCGGGCGAAGCCGCTGGCAGAAGCTATATTGCTTATAAACATATTCATATTAAATAGTGACACCCAAATGCATGCAGTCTTAATGAACCATTTCATGAAGACAAAAACATGCTCAATTTCACCAAGCTCAGGTTATTAACATAAACAAGGTCGCTTTAAACTAACGACGAACACTCAGTTTACAACGTACCACATAATCCATGTGTACATCAAACATTATAACATTATGTACCTACGTAGAGTTTATGTTGCTGGATCAACATGGCTTGTTTGTACTTACGTTAACAAATAAACGTGGAACTGTATCTTCGATCAATAATACACTATTGATCGAAGGACTGTATCGATTATCGGGAAGATACGTACGGGATCGACCTTTAATTACGAGAGGCTAAACAAAAATAAAGGAAGGGAGGGCAAGGGCTTTGGAAAAAAAACGAAACATCACAAGGGAGGAGAGTTTAAATAAATGATTTATTTCTGTAAGTTGGTTTGTACAAACACTTTTACATGTCGATCATATTTTTTTAAACTAGATGAGGTCGGCGTTTCCTGTCTGTCTACTCTGAGAAGAAACGCCGAAACAAACTCAGTGGTCTCTTTTAAAGTCCAGACAAAATCGTGGTTAGATCATATGAAGACTATGTAGACTGATGTCTGAAATCGTCTTTTGAGGAAAGAATCTGTCCAGTCAGTGCACGCATTTGTCAATAACCGTGCAGCTCAACTCAATACCAAAGAAAGGACATTCGGGTAGGCCGCATAAACTACTCAAACTGCCAGACCATGATTAAAAACTAACTAAGATAAATTAAAAATAAAAATCTAAATAAAAAAGAATGATCCACATAGTCTTTACATTCACAATAATTAAAATAAAATAATATAATACTTTAAAAAGTAAATATTCTTGTCATTGCAAGAAAACCAAAAGAAAAATTAAAACTAAATTCACTGTGCAAAATATAAAAAAAAACAAAATTAATTGGAACAGCTCAATCCCAAGCCTTTTTGTCCTCAACGTAATCTTTAATGGTATAAAACGCTTTCTGGCACAACTTACGTTTAATGAATGATTTGAATTTATTAATACTTAGACCTTGAACGTGGCTTGGAAGTTTATTATAAAGGCGTACACATTGACATCTAAACGAGCCACCTATTTTCTTGAGTCTTGTGTCACTGCTGGGACTCAGTCATCCTCTCTGTGAGAGACGTAATGAGCCTTAATCCGAGCCAAGTGCGGGTTGGTAAATATCACATGTATTAAAAAGAAATTCATATCAAATACTCAGATTTATAATACCTTTAAGATGTAACAAAACCAAACTTCTATATCAACGCAATCAAAAGAAACAGCAATTTAAGCCGCATATTTTCAAACTCGCAACTACTCGCAAGGGAATCAAAACCTAAAGGGTACTTCCAGTCGACCTAGAATCTTGAAATTTGGCATGAAGCAATGTTTTATAGCACATATAAAGAAAAAATTCCGAAAACTTAAATTTTTAATTACATCACATATTTTTAGGGTGCCGTACCTCGAAAGGAAAAACGGAACCAACAGGTTACCTACAGTTTTGTACGGAACCCTCGGTGCGCGAGTCCGACTCACACTTGGCCGGTTTTTTTTTTAGTATTTATACATTAACTACTTTGTACCACGTATTACTAAATGCTTTTAACGCTAAACATATTTGAAATATCGTTTTCTTTTTGACATGTAAAAACGATTAACAGAAATAGAACGTAGACTTAAATTCATTTTACGCTAAATTGTTTTAATACTTTTTAACTCTAGACGGAAAAAGAGGAGGGTTGTAAGTTTGAATTGTGTACCTGTGTGTTTGTTTATTTGTGTATCTGTCTGTGGCATCATAACTCCTAAACGAATGAACCGATATATTTTTTTTTTGTTTGAAAGGTGACATTATTGGGAGTGTTCTTAGCTATGTTTGAAGAAAATCGGTTCAGCCGTTCAAAAGTTATGGGGATTAATTTTGTAGTTTAAAAAGTATGAAATAAAAAAACAATTGTCGTGGATTTTGTAAATTTTTACTTGTTATTGAGAGTACTACTAAACTATTTGTTAGCATTTTTAGTAATTCTAAAGGGGTTAGCTACTAATGGTTCTAAGTTTTGTTAACCTTTAGGAACTTGTCCTACCGCCGGCCGTCGACGATCAGCGAGCAGCGAGTAGAGCTAGAACCTAGATACGAGTTGGCGAGCAGCGAGAAGCAAGTGTCTAGTGCCGATAGTTTTACCGCTCGGCTATAGCTAGTGTTTTTGTACAATGGGCTATTACTCGCACAACTCGCCCGGGCGGTCAGTCCTGCACGCGTTGGTTGGTTGGTATCTCAGCGTGAGTTCTGAGGTCTTAGTGCGAGTTTTGTCTCACGCTGAATTGCGTTAACTTAAACATCAATTTGTATTAAAACTGGATAAGCGCCGTCTGGTGAAGGTAAGGAGAAACCACTTTTTTGTATACATTTTGACATAAGAGATCGTTTCCGTTAACGCGAGTGAGCGTGAGTAAAAACTCACACTAAGGGCACTGACCGCCAAGCGAGCATCGCTGTGCGAGATCGCTGAGCGAGTATTACATTTGATAGCTCTTGCCTCTAACTCGCTGCGATAAACTGGTGTCGAGAGAGTAGCCGGCAGTGTGAACAGCCAGCGATCAAAAATTTTTTTTTTTTTTTTCTTTTTTCTTACTATTAATATATAAGTGTCTCTTCTATTGACACAGGATATGTATCTTTTGTTCGTTTCGTAGAAAATAGTCGATAGCTAATCGCTTAGTCGCCGGCGATGGTAAGTACAAGTGCCTTATGAACTTTATTTTTAAGCACCAGCTACAGTTTTTTTTACCGTGGCAACAAACAGTTTGACAAGCATTCGTGTGTACAGCCTCCATCAAGTACCTAAAAGGTACTGTAATCAAATCCCCAATCGACAATCAGCTAGCGTAGTTCAGTCTAGCGTAGTTAGCTAAGTCTTTATAAACTCCTTGGACTGCATTTGTAACTTCTTGAACTTATCAAAAGTCACTAATCCGGGCTTCGAAGTTAAAATGAAGAAAATATGAGTAAGAAAACTTAAATCATTAACGGAGTTATCTTTGGATTAACTTGCAACAGCGTTTAAGGCTTTCTAACTTTAATAAAATGTAAAAACACCACAATCTCGGCTTTACTTATATAAAAAAAGTTGCATGTTTCTAACGGAAAATACATTTTTCTTCCAACTACGTAGTAATGTTATCATTAATTACTACAAAACTGATCACAAAGGACATATTTTTTGCTTAGAAGCAAAACAGTGCAGAAATGTTATATGAAATCTCATTGTTGCACAGTTTTTCATTAATGCACTGTTTTGTATTTTTATCTATATTAATATTATAAAGCCGAAGAGTAGGTTGGGTAGGTAGGGTAGGTAGAGTAGGTAGAGTAGGTAGACTAGGTAGAGTAGGTAGGGTAGGCAGGGTAGGCAGGATAGGGTAGGCAGGGTAGGCAGGATAGGCTAGGCAGAGTAGGCAGGATAGGCTAGGCAGGGTAGGCAGGATAGGCTAGGCAGAGTAGGCAAGGAAGGCAGGGTAGGCTAGGCAGGGTAGGCAGGATAGGCTAGGCAGGGTAGGCAGGATAGGCTAGGCAGTGTAGGCAGGATAGGCTAGGCAGGGTAGGCAGTATAGGCTAGGCAGGGTAGGCAGAGTAAGCAGGGCAGGCATGGAAGGCATGGTAGGCAGGGTAGGCAAGATAGGCAGGGTATACAGGGTAGGCAGGGCAGGTAGCGCAGGTAAGTAGTGGTATGTAGATAGGTAACCAGTTGACGGGAGCGAGCCGCGGGGGTCAGCTAGTTTAGATATAAATTTACCACAGAGGTTTAAGTTAATATAAGGTCTCCCATTAAGTTAATATAAAATGTATGCAGTAGATCAAAAAGATACTGGCTGAAAATAAAAATCGGCTGAATAATACCAATTAGATGAAAAAAAAAATGCCCCGCATTTTGTACCATTGTAAAACTTTCATAGATAGGTACTTCATATTTAGCAAGAAAAGTATAAAAAACCGGCCTTGTGCGTGTCGGGCCACACGCAGTAATAGGGTTCCGAAGTTGCATAATAATGCGGACTAAAAAGAGGGTTTTGTTGTTGTTACATAAACATTAGAACGGTGTCAGCGGCTCACAAAGTCTTAAAACGGGCTCACATAGGATGATGTTTTTTGATCTATATTCTCGCGTTTGACTACTATCTCGCCTGATGGTAAGCGATGATGTGGTCTACGGTGAAGCGCGCTTGCCTAGATGTAATTTATTCACTCTTGACTTAAACTAAATAAGGACTAACTGGTAACTGAAGAAGGAGTTATAAAATCCAACTTCGCAACTGAAGTTAGAAAAATATTAGCTATTTGAGTACCACTGCGGGTGCGAATTGCGAAAAGAGCCGATACGAGCGCGCGTTAGAGCCACGGGGAATGGTGTAGTTCGTTCCTGGATCCTTGCGTGCACGCTCCTTGTTTATTTCTCTTTCGGAATTAGAAAAATATCGTATGTATTCACCTCTAATCTCCTCTAATACCTGCGGTAGAGAGGTGAATCCTCTAATCTGCGGTTTTTACTATTTCATTATGCAAAGTTTTACGCTACTCAATTAGTGATGAAGTCGGGTCGAATATTGACTTTATAGAAGGATATCGACAAAAGAAAATTAGTAATTCAACATGTTCTAGTAAATATCGTTTTTATTTATTAACATATATACAATTGAATATTCTAAGAAAAACAAACCTATATACAAATACAAAAGGCAGACGGCAAAAAAAGCTCATTGTGCATCAAAAAATTCGTCCACATCGATGTCAATGGGAAACGTGCCCAGAACGCTGGCGGCATTGCCACGTTGTATGGCAATGCTAATTAGTAATTTGCTTGGAAATCGAATCTAATTTGACTTTACTTTTACGTTTTAATTACAAAACGTCGAAAATACTTCTGCACTAACACAAAATAGACTCCACCGCGCGCATGCGCCATATGGACTACGGACTGGTACTGCCAACGACTCCGGCCACTCCAATGCGTTATTCGATATTAAACATTATTAATCTAGAAATCATTATTATTAAGGATGTTATGACTTTATTTTTGTATATTTTGACATGGTTCATAAGCATAAATTTACTCATTTACTATCTGTTTTACACAGCTAACAACGTTATTTAAGTAATTTTTTAATGGCATTTATACAAAAATTTTACTGTGCCAAGTACAATTTATAAGTTGGTCGACTATTACTCGTAAACTTGTACAGCCTGTTACGATTTCATTTTTGTATATTTTTACATGGTTCGTAAGCATTATATTTACTCTGTTTTACACAGCTATCAACTTTATTTAAGTAATATTTCAATGGCATTTGTACAAAATTTTTACTATTGCCACTACATTTTATAAGTTGGTCGACTATTACTCGTAAACTTGTAAAGCCTTGTTATCCGTGATAATTTTCCTTTTAATTTCGTTATATTTACTACTGCCGTGAATTTTTTCACATAACCAAGAGCAACCATTTCGCTGGCAGCGGGGGGGCCACACTTGACTCTAACATAAATTTGCAACTTAAATCTTAATTTTACGTAAATAAATCTCTGAATCGAAAAATGGTTTTAACAAACCCATAATATTTTTGAATGGACTATCCAACGATACCCCACACTATGGGATAGATGAGAAAAAAAAATTCATCCCCACTTTACGTCTATGGGAGGTACCCATATAGGTCAGAAAAAAAAAATTCATGATTTTATGTTAATACTTTGTCGGAATTATTAATATATATATACATGCCAAATTATAGCTTTCTAGTACTTAGATTATCTGAGCTAAGCTGCGGACGGACAGGCGGACAGAGCGAAACTATAAGGGTTCCTTGTTGACTTCGGAACCCTAAAAACGGAAATAGATGAGAGGTAGATTGGTAGTTGAAAGGAAAGTAGATTACGCACCTCGCTAAAGTGAGTAATTAATGCACTCGTGTTAATTTAGTGCCCTCGCATGTGCTCGGGCACCAACATAGCACTCATGCATTAATAGCTCACTTTGCGCTCGATGCAACAATCTACTATTTCTAATTCATTAGGTGTATATAAAGATCGAGTTAAAAACTAAATTGCACTTGGGTGCCTTACTTATTCCTGCTTCACTTATTCGATAAGTAAGTATACACATGACACTTTACAAGAGAAAAAAAAACCGGTCAAGTGCGAGTCGAACTCGTGCGCCGAAGGTTCCGTACCTACCCATCATACCACCATAATAAAACAGGTATCATTTTTGATTCTAGGTCAATGGGAACTGCCATATAGGTTTTCGACCCAAAACCTATAGGGTACTTCCGGTTGACCTAGAATTGGTTAAAAGCAAGATCTTACAGCACAAGTAAAGAGATAATTCAGAAAAATAAAGAAAGATGATTTTTATACACCTAATAGGGACTATAGACCTCCAGTATCTGGTATAAATACCAACTTATTAGGTCCACCCGATCCTGAGAAAATCGGTGGTGACACACGGTCAGACAGACGGACAGACGGACAAGAGAGTGAACTTATAAGGGTTCCGTTTTTGACCTTTTGAGGTACGGAACCCTAAAACGTGCCTTGCTAAGTGCTACAAGTGTGCGAAGAAAACTTCAAGTGCAAATGGGTCGAATTGCATTACATTGCACCCATGTCTAGTGTTTCATGTTCTAGCGAAATTGCAAGTACGTTCACGTACTTGCAATTTCGCTTCACTAGAATCACTTCGAATCACTTTTCGGTGTGATATAAATCAAATAGCGTCGAGCCATCAAGAAGATCGTTTTTTAAATAAAATAGTATGTAAGTTATGGCAAGGGTCTCTTGCTGATCCGGGTATGGATTGCCGATCCTTCATTACAGCTGTGATTAGTTGATATTTGGCAGTCGCGGTTAGTAAGAAGCCCGAAAGTCTGACAACTACTCTAACCTTACCTTAGTGTGAGGCCTCACTAGTGTGTTGCGTTGTTTCGTCGCAACGGATCAAGGCACTGCATGCCATACCTGTGTTGTGAAGACGCACGACGTCGCAGCGAAAGAGGGCGACGCACGTCGTCGCAACGTGACTTTCAGATTCGACAATGGATCGAAACAAACACTGTCCGTCGCGTCGTCGCACCGGAGCTCTGACAGCGCAGCGCATCAGCTGCCCCCGCTTCGTCTCTCGTCTGTCAATCCGTTGAAACGTCGCGTGTGACGACGCAACGCGTAATGTGGCATGTCACTAAAAATATATGCAAAACGACAACGATGCACCGCACTAGTGGGGCCTAACGCTTACCCAGTGACTGGGTTGTAGAGGGCAGATAGGCAATAGCTCCAAAAATAAATTACTAGTATACAATTGTATACAGCAACATTTGATTAGAAGGGACGCCGACCTCAAAGTTGAGCAAAGGCTAGGCCGTATGGCTCTTCTAATTAAGCCACGGTCCCCATTAACCTTTTATTATCCCCATCTCACATCTCTCATCTAACAAAAATTCGCCAGAAGTCACTCAAATCGCGAATTGTGACATCGTACAAACATTCGTCTACCTGGGCGCTTTAATATCAAACCATGGTGGTTGCGGGGACGAGATCAAGCGACGCATGACTAAGACCAGGTCTGCCATGGATAGGCTGAAGAAAATATGGAGGAATCAAAATATCACCAAAGCTACGAAAATCCGGCTCATACAGGCACTTGTGTTCTCCATATTTCTATACGCAGCCGAGACCTGGACGCTGAGAGACACTGAGAGGAAGAGAATAGACGCTCTGGAAATGTGGTTTTGAAGAAAAATGCTTGGAGTGTCGTGGACAGAGTTTCGCACTAACATATCCATCCTTCAAGAGCTTGGTATCAAGCAGCGTCTGTCGGCCAGCGTCTGTCGGCCAGCTCGAGTACTCCAGTTCTCTGGACACGTGTCCCGACGAGGCAACGACTCTATCGATCGGCTCGTAGTTCAGGGTAGAGTGGAAGGAACGAGAGCGCGCGGCAGGTCGCCCATACGATGGACCGACCAGATTAAGTCTGCAGTGGGTGGCCCATTGAATGAGTGCACACGAATAACGGCCGATAGAGACGGATGGCGTCGCATCGTTTAATAAATTATGGCAACCTGAAGTTTCACTGCAACATGATGACCACGACCGCTCTGCCAAGAGTGTACCGACGAAGAAGAAGAATGCCTATCTCATACAGTCGAGTGTTCATTCCTATACATATCGCGGTACAAATACGTAAATATACCATCCTATATACGTCCGTTATGAAAACTTTTGTTTCAGACTTTATAATGAAAATGGGTTGCCAATAATGTATGAACCATTATTTGCCTCGACTGTGTTTTGTTTTTCATATC
Source organism: Anorthoa munda (assembly GCA_945859665.1). Classification (NCBI taxonomy): domain Eukaryota; kingdom Metazoa; phylum Arthropoda; class Insecta; order Lepidoptera; family Noctuidae; genus Anorthoa; species Anorthoa munda. The sequence goes on from OX243904.1 coordinate 13,483,368, forward strand.
GATGTTCGCGACCTTTTGTGTCAGTTTCACTTTTATACGAGTAAGCATTATATACGAAATATTGACTTTCCATTAACATCCTTTCATATAAAACGTGTTTCGTCTCGAAATATTGCGAAGCATTGTCATGTAATAATTTATTTGACTGGATTAGGTATTATTATTCGATTTCTTTAGAGATAAGCGACAATAACAAAAATGTTCGAAAATTTCAAATTCTGGCAAGGTTTTAAGCGTATTAATCTAATTGAAGTTTATTTATTCACTCTTACAAAGTGAGTCTTGAGATATTACATAATTATCGTCTGTAACAATTAAAACAATCATTATGTACGGACGGTGGACTGGTGGTGGTCTCCCTAATTAGGTAGGACCTGAATCTTGGGACATGTACTGAATAATATATCTGCCTAACAGTCTAACTGGATTTTTATGAGTACCAGTATTTTAAATGGACCGATCTGCCTATCTGACCTCCACAACCCAGTAACTGGGTAACACTGAATAATATATACAGCAATAATAGAGATAGAGCAATCCGGATTTTTTTTAAATCCGGATTTCTGTGTTCTCATCTGATTGAAATCCGGATTCTCCGGCTATTTCGAATTTTGAAATTTGTTAAATTGAAATAAAACAGTTTTTTTTTAATCAGCATATTTTATTCGCTCAGTTACGACGCACGACCGAATTAAAGAATATTCACCGTTGACGACATCATCGTTTACCATCAGGTGAGATAGTGGTCAAGCGCAAGCCTATAGACAATAAAAAAGAAACAACAAAAATAATTCCCGTTAAAAATTTACATAATCATAACATAAACTGTACTTAAACTTAAGATAATTAAGGAAACATAACTTAGACTTCAGATAATTAAGGAATCCTCCTTTTTTATAAGAATGCAGTCTCAAAAAAAAAGTTTAACGTAAGTCAATTACAAATAAGAAAAGAATTACTCAATAAATTATATTTCTATTCTATCTAATCAGTCAGTCATAACATAATAGTAAAACGTATTTTAATCAGTCTGTCATCTTTTAAAACGACATCTTAAGAACATGATCGCGGTAAGTGTCTCACCCTCTTACTAATAAACGCGGAATAAAGTTATACCAGGAATAACAGGTATAACCATACATTTTCATAGGTTTATACTTGGTATAACTTTATTCCGCTTTTATTAGTATGAGGGTCATTGTTTAGGCGCGTTCTTATTTTATTACAGAACATGCCAGCAGTAGAAAAAGCTCTTTAGATCATCCGGTTTGATCCATAGAATAAAAATAAAACCTAAGCCTACCAATTCAAATATTATTCGGATTTGCACATTAGATTAGTTAATATCGATCTACCGATTGCTTAAAATGAAAATTTGAGGATACGTATAAATACAAATATTATCTGTTAAAATAATTTTTGGAATAAATCTGTGCGTGTTTCACCGTCGACTACATCATCGCTTACTATCAGGTGAGATTGTGGTCAAGCGCAAGCCCATAAAATATAAAAAAAAAAACAAAAAACCGAATTTAGGTGTTCGAAGCCGGATTTAAAAATGTCAAGGAGATTCGGATATTTCAGTTATTTTCGAATTTCGAAGAATCCGGATTGCAATCCCTATTATCACTTGACAAATCTACACTAGAAAATTAAATACTGATTTTGCGTCCAACGCATTGCATTTTAATTTCAGAACTTCTACATTTTACACAGATTAATAAATTTTTTTCACAAACATTTATTTATTTTGTAACATGATTAAAATAAACATTAATTTATGTACCTACATTTTTGTTAAGTTACAAATACCCTATTTCAGCACAAAGGAGAGCGACCAATTATCTCCTTACACATGTCTATTGTACCGTAATTAGTAACACGTCCGTTTAATCCCTTAATGCTAGTAAGGGATTTACTCACTTGGACCCGTTTGTCACAAGTTGTGATTTAAAGTAATCCCCGCCCGAATGGTTAACACCCACGAAAAGAGAACGCTACTTCTAGCTGTGGATTAGGCATTGAATTATACCAGGTAAATTTTCAATGATATTTTTTTCCAGAAATTAAGTAATAAAAAGGGTTCCGTACCATTATCGCAAAAAGTCACGTTTGTTGTATGGCAAGTTATATAGCTTCTATATGTATAAAAGTCTTGACGAAAACTTTATGTAACAGCTATAAGAATTGTTATATGTATACTTGACTTTGCATCTACGATGGAAGAAAATGCTGTGGGTTCCGTAGATCTAATTTCACAAAACATTGACTTTGACACTTTTGATGAGCAATTAATCATCTGATGAGTGTGATAGTGAAAAGGACGGGTAAAGGAAAATGCAAAGGTAATGGGAATGGCATGGAAAAGTACGGGTTCAGAGTTGATAATTATTTATTTATTATATACTTTATTGTACACCACAAAAAAACATACAGGACAAATGTTCAAATACACAAGTGTACAATGGGCGGTCTTATCGCACTAGGCAATCTCTTACAGACAACCTTTGTATATATATAATGTAGCTACTTGAAGTATGGAGTATAAAATACCAATGCAGAACACAATTCGTGGCAATCATCTTTGTCAAGAAACTGTCTACATTCAATTCATTAGACATTATCTTGGTACCGTAAAATAAAAAAAATACAAAGTAATATTCACAATATTTTAATAAAGTAATGGAGACTGAACCCTAAAATCATTCAATATGGCTGAGCTTATTAGCACAACCCTGCTACAATAAGAGTAGATGACTTGTAGGTGATTTGTAAAAGCATAAAATTTGTTAAATATTCTTATAGTAGCAATCTACAAGGACTCACAAAATTTTAATCATTTTTCTTATAATAAAACAATAAAATTAAAGAGGCGCATTAAAAATATGGCATAAAACATATCCACAAATCTCACAAAACTGCTTTCCCACATAAACTTCCAATATAAAACGAAAAAAGAGCGATGTAGTAAATATCTAGTAAAGCAGACATTTATTTTATTATCTATTTTATAAATAATGGAGGCGTTTGCCATAATTATGAATTAATTAACTCATATACGTATTGCGTTTGCTTCTACACGAGAAATTGGCCTCAAAGCCGAATTTTGTTAGCAGTTATAAGGGTAATTTGTTACATAAAAGCAAATTTCATGTCTATTTGTAGCCAATTAGCCATATAGTATGCGTTTACATTTCATGTTTAAGGGGGATTAGCTTATTATATGGTAACTATATAAACTTTATAAGGTTTTAGCCCTTATAATTTGTGCCCAAACCCACTCTTATAAGCACTAATATGGCCTTTATAATACTTTTATTTTTGGCTTTAATGACGTTTATATAGCAAGTGTTTGCTACTTGGGTAGTGTCACACTCTACTTTGAGGTACAATGGGGATGTGAACTCAAAGCTGAGCGTAGATGTCGCTGGCGGCGAGATGGCAGCTGTCAAATAATTTTTGCTTTGTTTACATCAAGTATAGCATTTTTAGCGTTGTATCTTTTGGCAACAAATTAACACCGGGGTTACATCCTGGTACAGCACACAGTGACATATTTTGAGAAAATTATATTTACTGAATAATAAGTTACAAAATGTATGGCTTTGACAGCTGTCAATAACCATAGCGACGATGCGCCACCTATCGTGAAACAATGGCAGTTCACATCCCCATTTTAGACTGGATAAATCGAAATAACTGTCGTGCCAGCGACACGCAGACGTTGGAAACTATTCCGTGCATCGCAGCCGATCGCAGCCGCGCGGGGTCTATTGCGTGCGTCTGACGCGCGCAGCTGGTGTGACAATGGTCAGAGTACCTACGAAAATGTATGGCACCGCTTCCGAAGTCTGCGACAGACGCGTGCGTTAGCCGCACGGCTAACGTCTGATATCGGCCATACATTCTCATACTGCGCGCCGCTGCAATCGGCCGCGATGCACGGAATTGCGTCCAACTTCTGCGTGTCGCTGGCATGACAGTTATTTTGATTTATCCAGTCTAAAACTTTGCCACTTCCACGGCATCGTCGTCGGTGGCAGCGCGTAAGTCGCTTTTGCTTCATGTTTTACATTAGCCTTAAAACCGGTCTTAGGCTAATTCTCAATTCAGAAACCGGTATTTAATCCTGAATTTCGATACGATCCTAACTTAAGTAAGGCTTAATTGTTGCGGAATCAAAAGAACATACCAATGATATTCTAGCAAACAGATATGTTATGAGCGCGCTCATTGTGAAGACTCGAATATGTCCTAATTGGGACGTATAGTCTTGTAGTCACGCATGACGAAGGGCGATACGCTTTGTTGAAACAAAAACAAAATTTAAAAAATGCCATCGCGTGTATTTAGAAAGTGTACCAATTATGATACCAAAGTACATAAAACAGAAGGGATCTCATACCTTATGTAAGTACGCAATACACCTCAATTTACTAATTTATTTCAATTTTTTTCCTAATTTTCTGATATTCCAAATATCAGAAAATTTAGGTATGTATTTAGGTTAGAAAAATACAAAAACATTGGTGGTCAGAATAATGTTTGTTTACAATCACACGCAAGTGAGAAACACTAGCTGTCTCTTTTTTTCTTGTTGGTTTTATCAAGCCATCCCTTTCGACCTGTAGTGAAATGTCTGATGAATGAAAAGTGTTTATGTGTGCTGCCGCTGCTATGCGGAACACTTTTTTTGGTTGTTTTGTGAGTGTATAACGAATCTGTTTATTAGAATATCATTGGGACAAACCTTTTGTTTGCTCTGTTTGTAACAACAAACTGGAAGAATAAGATACTCAACTCAATTTCATTCTCGCTTTGAATTTCAATGAATTAATTAAATGCCCACCCAACATTATTCTTTGTCATTATACTCACAGACTGCAGTTAGGCGTCTTTTGTCTATTCCCGCTTGTGTGCACTTTGAATATAGAATACAATAGAGTATTCTGTCAACTGTTATATTGTTCTTTTTCACAAATGTTTTTTTAACAGTTTTCCTTTGAGCGCGTTTTAAAAAGAGAACTGTTTGTTTCTTGAAAATAAACAATTGAATCGACAACCTTTCAAATTCATAACCTTAGGTATAAGCTTGTCTTGTTAGTTCGCTAGTAATATGTGAAAATCAAATCTTGCAACTGAATTTCATAACATTTATACCTAAGCCCAACCGATTGAGCTGAGTGCTGAAAAGCATAATTAGATATGTTATGGACCAAGTGATTAATACGTCATTATTCAAAATGCACGGGAAATTTGAAAAATGCCCAATATGTGTAGGCAATATGATAAAAACTATTGAAATAATTACGAAATTCAATCGTCGAAAATTATCCCAAGGTACTATTCCTGACTATAATCTATCTCTGTGCCAAATTTCATTCAAATCCCTCTAGCCGTTTAAGAAGTAACAACACACTCACAAGCTTTCGCCTTTATCATTTATTAGTGTGAATAATATATTTTTTCAATACACTTGCTCATAAAGTGGCTCTAGTTTCACCGCAATTAGGCACATAATGATACCTGTAATCAAACTGTGACTTTTTCATTGCTATTATTCACAAGTGAGTAATAGAGATATTTTTTTTATTGGTTGAGTTGCTTTGTTCTTAAAAAAGTTTCGATACAAAAAAGATCGTGCTCATTAGTACATATAAATTAATGTACCTATTGCTTGCTCATTTCATGCACCTTCTTATTTAAATAGATTATTTCAACATGTTTAATAAATAAAACTTTCACTGAAATATAACTTTTGTTTTCTCTGTAATACAGAAAACTTGAACTTCGCAATTTTTTACGTGGCTAAATCGCTATCCGCGAAAAGCCAAAAAAAGAAACCTCATTCTTTTAGTCTATGGCCGATCGCCATTGTTAGATGCGCGCGCATAGGAAAACTGATTAATTATTCCCGCCATTGCGAAAAAAAATTCACAACTCGTTTTCACTGTTGAAATTACAGTTATTTATTAATTAAATATGTCTACAAGTACTAATTATGAAGAAAATGATTTATGTTGTACATCGCCCGATATAAGATGTGAAGCCCTTAACGTTATGTCAAGTTTACTACCTGAAAACTCCAAGGAAAAATATCTATTATCTACTAAATAAAATTATTTTTTTGTATTATTTTCTTCACAAGTGTGTTGAAAATCGTCAATGACATTAATTTTAATATAGAATAGGTAAGTACGATTAGTATTTAAGCAACAAAGTCGACTATTTCTGTCTGCAGGTCTAAAGCAACCTAACATGAAGGAGATGACGGGAGCTGAGTACTCTCTCTCTGTACTCTCTAGCTTTGCTCGCTCTCTTTAGCTCCCGTCATCTCCTTCGAACCTAACCTATCCGAGTCTGGGTGCCCAAGCTCCCGAGCCCGCTTCGCTCGCTCTTGGACTAATTCATTGACTATAATTATCGAACTGCCCAACCGTTACGTAGCAATATTGAATGACCAGACAATGTGATAAATATTATAGAAGTTTAAATTAGAATTCATTACATAGCCCGATTTAACTTGACTAGATTTATAATGCCCGGGCATTATACATAGTGGTATGATTAATCACTTGGCCCATGACATATATATGCACGTTTGATTTTGATGACAATGCACAATAAGCGGAAAAACTTATACAAAACAGTTTCTTTTTATTGGAAAAAAATAACCTACATTATGTTTTTATAGTTACAGCATCGAATAAAAACATTCAAAAATAATGTAGTTATAAAAAGCGTAGCCAAAAATAAATACTCAATTTTCACACTGTCAGCAACAGGAAATTGGTTTATTCAGAATAAAGCCTGTATGTCAAGCTGACTTTAACACTATTGAAAAATATCAAAAATAAACTGTCCCCTGTCAGCAACTTGCTGAAAATACAATGAAACAAAAATATACAAATCCAATTACGAGTAAAAGCGTTTTTTCGACACCTGATATTTTGCACAAAAGCCTAGGGCACAACAAAAGCAACCGAAATCGATGTTAGCTTCACATAGGATGAAAATACAAAAGTGTGGATAAGATTTTCACTTGTTTCATGTGAAATTTGACGTGTTAACGTGATAACGGATTTTTAAAACAATGTGAACGTAATCTATTGTTCGGGACGACAGCGGGGAATTTAAATATGCAAGAAATAATCTTTGTGTAACACTCCATAAATGACGAGGTTAAGTATTCATGTTTAAATTATTGTGTAGAGACAGAAGACTCATTAGTTAACCAAATGTATCTGGTAGCACAGTCAGACTTTTCATAAGGCCGGTGGCTGAATTGAGTATTTTAGTTAAGAATTGTCGCTCCTAGGCTGGTGTGTGAGCGCACGTACCCATCGTTTTCTTCGCGTCCTGTCGAGCGCCCTAGCAGACACGAGCGTTATTACGTTGTTTTAAAAGTATTCAACGATTTAATTAGTGCCGATAAAGTTGTGCGTTGCAATCCCGAATTAGGGTTCTACGGCAACATTTCCACGGCATCTTTTCTACGGCAACATTTCCACGGCATCTTTTCTACGGCAACACCTTCAACGTCTTTAATTCTACGGCAACACTTTTTACGGCTACATTTTTACGAGCCCACTTGCCGCTACGCCACTGGTGTGCTGAGCGAGCCTGTCATCCTCGCTGCGAGAGACATCATCGTACAACACCATCTCCGGCCAGCTTCCATCTCCGGCCTCGCGCAACTACAGGGGAGTACCTATCCCTGCAGGAGTGACTACAGACGACCGTAACCCACGACTTACAAATTTTTGTGTGTGTCTCCGGCTGAACTAGTTTAGTTTTAAAAATTAAATTTTATTTAGAAAGTACACGCCCGTATTTTATTCAGATGCCAATTACTAGGTGGGATTAGTACGGGTGGAGGCTTCACTGGCATACTTAATGCCAATTTTTAATAGGTTCTCAGGCTAAAGCAGATTTTGACAAACTATACTACTATACTCATCCTCAAATTCTTAGTTCAGAAATCGGGGGAGAGACTCTCTATTATGTCTCAATTTGAAGTTGTCAAACATTAATATAAATTTTGACAAGTTCTCAATTACAAATTCAATCAATTTAGGATTTAAGGATTTAAATTTCAGTTAAACGAGTTTATTAATTAATGTTTTGTCTAACAAATGATCGAATAATTAACTCTCCAATTTATTTCTCCATTTGTGAGCTAACAAATGTTATATAAACGCGTTTAGCATATTTAACCATTGGTTGAATTAACTACCGATAAAAAAACTAAGTTGAATTGGAGTTTGAACTTTACTTCAAACTTCACCCGACATAAAAAGAAGGGGAACTAAAAGAATGAGCATTAAAAGTTTACCTCTCACAATCCTCTTAGCCAAAATAATTTTCCTTCTTCTAAATTACTTGGCAAACACCACAAAGGAGCGTCAAAGTAAATCAATAAAGAAAAGGGGTCGCATTTTATCTGGTGACACTTCTCAACCCTAGCAACTGGACGCCATTGCCGTTCACACAATAAGGCTGGTGCACACCGGCGAACGGCAGAAATGAAAAAAAAAAACTCTGTCTCAGAGTGGGGATGTGCATTTATAATATCACAAAATTATTCTAGAAGTGCTTAACGCAGAGTGATATTTATCGATATTTTGTTTAGTATTGACGGACGGCCTATTTGACGTTAATTGATGGCAGCTTTCCAAAATTTTAGAATCACTGCAGATATGTATGTTCAATACCAAAGATTAAAAAGAAATTGTTTCTAGTGCCTGTAATTACACCGGTACCTATCATACCCGTTAAACTTGAAGACAAGAACACTGCTTATCTACAGCAAGAGTATGGTGGTAGATAGAACTTCCTCGGACGATTCCCTTCAAAACAATTTTTATTTATTTATTATAAACTATATTGTACACCACAAAAAACAAATAGGACAAAAAATTATATTTCATAACACTTTTATGTTCCTATTTTGCCTCAAATTCAAGATAAGCGTAACTTTGATAGCAAAATAAATAATCTTTTACCACATAACTTATTAAGAGAACCTAAATATTATGAGATGATGCAGGCGGGGCCAAACAAAAATATAGAAAAACCGACCAAAACTTCGTTTGTTTCACAGAAAAAAAAATTATATCTAGTACTTGTTTTTCTCTTTTCAGTTAATTATTTTTCAGCAGTCGGGTTTTTCGTTTTTATAATAATTTGTTTTTGTTTAGCTATATTTACGATGCAGTCCGCCGTTGTGCACTATCCCTACCTCAATAAAAGTTAACGTTTGATCCCGGGAACTGTGATCGTATTGGCTTATGGTAACATTTCGATATTACCTTTTCCTTTACGGCTTAGTAAGTAGGTTAGTGGGAAATAACTTTACCATACAACTACACTACGCTCTTTGAGGTGGCTTCTCCACAATACACTGTGTTCGTATTTTTCAGTGTACCGATGTATTTGTAAAGCTGAACATGATGTCATTTCGTGGGGACAATTTTTTTTTAAGTCATAAGTCATTTATTCATTTGTATAACATAGGTACAATAAGAATGGTATATACAGGTAATAAAGAGTGCGCTATGTTATGCCAGAGGGCGTACAAATAATATTTGCAAGTAATTAAAATAAAATCAAGCCAGCTAAATCTCAATAATTAAATAAAATAAGCCTGGACAATAAAACAACAATTATACCAAATTAATAGAAATCAATGTCAATGTAAATGTCAATAGAAATCAATGTCAATAAAAGAGAAACAAATATTAATAGGAACAATAATATAAAAAAATAAAAAAAGCAAAATGTCAAAACAGTTTATGTCAAGACACAGACTAAAAAAACAGATAATACGGCTATGTCAATATAGGTAAAAATTACAATTGCCAATATTCAATTCTAATGTCAATATCCAATATTAATATACAATTCTAATGTCAATATCCAATATTAATATGCAATTCTAATGTCAATATACAACACTGATATCAATATACAATACTAATGTCAATATACAAAATTATTTATAAGTACAAACAGTCATGTATTGCATTGCATGTCAACATTCTATCATTAGATTTTTGTCTGTTAAAAATTCCGAAATACTGTAATATGCTTTGCTCACCAGTAAGGATTTTAGCCGTTTCCGTTCAATACCTTCAATAACTTTTTGAACACAATATGTTAGTTTATGCACTGAATAACAGATTCTTAATTAAAATTTTCTATGGAAGAATTTGAATTTAGAATCTAGTCAGTATTTAAACTAACCACATGGTAAGTTTTTTTTTTGATATATGGCTGATGTTTAGATTTCGAAAAAGACACTATACCAGTTTTATATTATCTGTGACGATACAAAGGGAGATACTTCAGTAGGTATAGTAAATGTCACATTGATACCCCAGTCACTCAATTTTATATTTTTCTGCCTTAAATGGTTTTTGATTTATTGTTTCTGACGTTTCTGACGTGTGTAGAAGATTTAAAATGTAAGTTTTTTTGACATATCAGCAAACAGTGTTAATGTCACTGAATACTGGATCAAAAATAATATTTAACAGAATAATAGGTAATAGAACCGTAAGTACCTACTATTAGTACTTTAAACAACACTTAGTAAATATCTGTATTTTTATTTATTTATTAAAACTTTCTACCAGTCGACCTTAGAGTGGTGCAGAGATAAAATATGGCAGGTGTAACTAAATGATAAAACAAATAGAGATAAGAACTATAAATAATAGTACATTATGGTACAGGTGTGTAATGTTGGTGATTACCGCTGAGGCGCCATTGAGTCCCGAGCCGTTAGGTGAGGGTCTTAAGAGAGCCGAGGACGGTAATCATCAATACACACGTTTTTCAACACACTTGTGAAGAAAATAATACAAAAAAAAACATTTTCAACAGTGAAAACGAGTTGTGATTTTTTTTTTCGCAATGGCGGGAATAAATAATCAGTTTTCCTATGCGCGCGCATCTAACAATGGCGATCGGCCATAAACTAAAATAATGAGGTTTCTTTTTATTGACGTTTCGCGGATAGCGTTTTAGCCTCATACAAAATGGGGAATTTCAAGTTTTCTTTATTACAGAGAAAACAAAAGTTATATTTAAGTGAAAGTTGTATTTATTAAACACGTACAAGTTGAAATTATCTATTTAAATACGAAGTTGCATGAAATGAGCAAGCAATAGGTACATTAATTTATTTGTACTATTGAGCGCGATCTTTTTTGTATCAAACTTTTTTAAGAACAAAGCAACTCAACCTTACTCAACCAATAAAATAAAAAACTCACTTGTGAATAATAGCAATGAAAAAGTCACAGTTTGATTACAGGTGTCATTATGTACCTAATTGCGGTGAAATAAGAGCCACTTTATGAGCAAGTGTGTTGAAAAACAATTCAATATAAATATATTATAGATCCATACACACATCATCATCATCATCATCATCATATCAGCCGAAAGACGTCCACTGCTGGACATAGGCCTCCCCCAAGCGTCGCCACATTGACCGGTCCCGTGCGTCTCGCAACCAGCGGATACCCGCAACCTTCACCAGGTCATCGGTCCACCTAGTGGGAGGCCTTCCAACGCAACGTCTTCCGGTTCGCGGTCGCCACTCCAGAACCTTTCTGCCCCATCGGCCATCCGTTCTGCGAGCAATGTGCCCTGCCCACTGCCACTTGAGTTTGGCAATTCTTCGGGCTATGTCGGTAACCCTGGTTCTCTTGCGGATCTCTACATTTCTGATTCGATCACGCAAGGAAACTCCGAGAATAGCCCTCTCCATTGCCCTTTGAGTGACTGTAAGCTTTCTGATGAGGCCCATTTTAAGCGACCACGTCTCAGAGCCATATGTCATCACTGGCAACACACACTGGTCATAGACTTTCGTCTTGAGACACTGTGGTAAGTTGGACGAGAAGATACCGCGCAACTTCCCGAACGCTGCCCAGCCGAGTCGGATTCGACGGTTGATCTCTTTCCCGAAGTTGGCCCTACCCAATTGGATCGTTTGTCCAAGGTAGACATAGTCGCCCACAACTTCGAGTGTAGAGTCTCCGACCTTGATAGGATTGGGTGTAACATGGGCATTCAACATCACCTTGGTTTTGTCCATGTTCATCCCAAGACCCACTCTTTCGGAAGCTCTACTGAGATCATCGAGCATTGTACTGAGGTCCTCCATGGTCTCAGCCATAACCACTATATCGTCGGCAAACCGAAGGTGAGTGATGTACTCGCCATTGACGTTGATGCCTAGCCCTCTCCAGTCCAGAACCTTGAAGACATCCTCCAGTGCAGCAGTAAACAGTTTCGGAGATATGACGTCTCCTTGTCTCACACCTCGCTGCAGAAGGACTGGTTCCGAAGTCTGATCCTGAAGTCGAACTGACATGGTGGCGTTTTTGTATAAACACTTCAACACTTCGATGTACCGGTAGTCAATTTGGCACCGTTGGAGAGACTGCAATACAGCCCAAGTCTCGATCGAATCGAAGGCTTTCTCGTAGTCCACAAACGCTAAGCAGAGAGGCAGGTTGTACTCTTCGGTCTTCTGTATAACCTGGCGCAGCGTATGTATGTGGTCTACGGTGCAGAAGCCCTTACGGAATCCGGCTTGTTCGGGAGGCTGGAAATCGTCAAACCTGCGCGCGAGACGATTCGTGATGACTCTTGAAAACAGCTTGTAGACATGGCTAAGAAGTGTGATGGGCCTATAGTTCTTCAGCCGGGCATTGTCGCCCTTCTTGAAGAAGAGTACCACCACACCCCTGCACCATGCCTGTGGCCGTTTTGCCCTCGAATATGACGGAATCAAACAGCTTCTGAAGGGTCTTAAGAACCGGTTTTCCACCCGCCTTCAGGAGTTCAGCCGTGATTCCGTCGTCACCCGGTGCCTTGTTGTTCTTAAGCTGTTTCAGAGCCATCCTAATCTCATACAGGCTGACGTCCGGAATGTCTTCGGTATAGTGTCGGGTCAATCTAGCTCTAGGGTCATTCGCTAGATTCGCGACGGGTTTACTGGTTGACGTGTACAGCTGCCCATAGAATCTCTGGATCTCCCTCAGAAGCTCTGGTTTGGCGGAAACGATCCTGCCATCATCGGTCTTCAGTTTCGTGAGCTGGCTCTGCCCAATAGACAGATCTCTTGCAAAGACCTTGGAGCCCTTATTCCGCTCAATCGCCTCTTCAATACGCTCAGTATTAAAGCGGCGGAGGTCGCTTTTCAAGGATTTTGAGATCCGTCTATTTAGCTGCCGGTATTTCAACGCATCGTCTGAAGACTGCAGGATCATCTCACGCCTCTCCTTCATTAGCTTGAGAGTAGGATCAGAGAGCTTTTTGTTCCTATTTGTACGGCGGGTCTTGAAAAACTTAGACCCGACCGTATGGACAGCTTCCACGAACCCGTCATTGTATTCGTCCACTGAGCTCCCTAGGCACTCGAAACGATTCTGGAGTTCGAGCTGAAAGCTCTCGGGGTTTTGGACCTGGATCTGTGCTGGACGGAGCGTGGACTTCATCAGTCGAGACCTTTCAAGCTTGACATGAATGTCCAATGTGCCTCTTACCATGCGGTGATCGCTCCCGGTTTTCACCGAATTGATCACAGAGACATCATTGAACATTTGCTTCTTGGTTGACATGATGAAGTCGATCTCGTTTTTAGTTGCACCATCGGGGCTTTGCCAGGTCCACTTCCTGTGCTCACGCTTTTTGAAGAAGGAGTTCATCATGTAGAGGCCCTCCTTCTCCATAAAACTGGCCAGTAGGTGACCCCGGTGGTTCCGACGTCCAACTCCAAATTGCCCCACTTGCAGCTCAACCTCGTCTCGTTTGCCCAGTTTCGCGTTGAAGTCCCCCATGACAACGGTGAAGTGAGTTTTGAAGCCATGCATGGCTGTAGAGATATCCTCATACATGGCCTCTACCTCGTCGTCGGAGTGTGCCGAGGTTGGGGCGCAGACCTGTATGACCTTCAGCGAATATCTTGCGGATATTCTGAGTATAAGGTACGCCACCCTGGTCGACACACTCTCGATCTTCACCACGTTGTTCACAAGGGACTTGTGGACGATAAACCCGACACCACCTTGGGACTGCCGGTCACCCTCTCGGAAATAGAGCAGGTTACCGGATTTGAGGATTATCGAGTCCTCTCCCTCTCTTCGGACTTCAGATAACCCTATAATACTCCATCGTAACCTGCTCAATTCCGCCTCGAGTTCGGTTATCTTCTCGTCGGTCCGGAGTGTTCGCGTGTTATAAGTTGCCAGATCCAGTCGTCGGTGTTTATTGGGGTAGCCGGGTCCACTCCGGGGATTCTTCGCACCCCTTGCCACGCCATCGCCTCGACCGCTACCGTAGCCGAGGGTAAACAGGCTGCCGGGCACTCGGGGCCGTTTTTTGTGTGTGCTGTTCATTTGGTTGGGGGGTGTGGCCATAATCGCCACGCTTGGCAGGCGGGTTGGCGATCGCAGTTAGTTGTTAAAGTGCACAGAGAACGCTGCTGCCCATTCTCTGGTGTGTCCCTTAGTCGCCTCTTACGACACCCACGGGAAGATATGGGATGGTGAAATTCTTTACGTCCGTCACCACACGGAACACACATATAATTTTTTATTTCCAATCTTGTATTTTATTCAGGGGGGTGACCTTAAGCCCTTGGAGTAAGGTTATTTTGAGATCGCGTAAGTGACAGATGTATACAAGTCATATACATCTGTCCCTTACACGCACTCAAAATAACCTTACTCTAAGAGCTTATGGTCATCCCCCAGTTCGTAAATAAGTGACATAGATATTCAATTTAGAAAAAAAAAAACCATACATTTATGTAGATATTATTAAATAATATACAAATGTATTGAAAATATTATTTAATTAATATTATTTTATGTTTTCGTTTTGATAAATTTTATCACTTCCTAATTAAAATCGGAAGGAATTTCAAACATACAATGCAAATTTAAATAAATTAGACATTCTTTATAATGATTCTCACTTGACCACTGTCGATAATTGTGTATTCGGTCGATGAAAATTGTAATTGGAAAATACACATAGATAAAATTCTTTCAAAAATTGATCGTTTTATATATGTCTTGAAAAGAATTAGACCAACAACTTTAACACTGCAATGCTGACTTATCATGGATATGTTATCATCCGTACTTAGATACGGCATTATAATACGGGGTAACTCAGTAGTTTTCGACAGAGTTTTTAAAGCTCAAAAAAAATGTATCCGAGCAATTTGTGGTGCTCACTTTTTAGACAGCTGTAAGCCACTATTTCTAAAACTATAAATTCTAGCCTTGCCATGTTTATATATTTTTGAAATATGTACTTTTGTAAAGATAAACTACAATTTATTTGAAACTAACACTGACAGTCCAAATTGCAGAACACGGCATAAAGATAGACTTCAGATGCCATCAATAAAATTAGAATTATTTAAGAAAAATGTATACTGCATGTCGATTATTCTTTACAATCATTTACCTAATAGTTTTCAAGACCTACTGCTGACCATGTTTAAAAAAATACTTTTCAAACTATTATTAAATAAAAGATAAGCATTAAGGACTATTTGGAAGATAAGTCAATTGAGTCTGAAATTTGTAAGTTAGATTAAGTGACATCACTGATTGTCATACATTTGCACGCCATGTTATGGCAGGATATGCTGAAATAAATTTACTGTAACAGCTTATGTACCATATTCTAGCAAATAAATATTTTTGATTTGATTTGATTGAAGCCATAACAAGACTCGATAAGTGGTTTTCGTGATTAGCTGGCATCTACACTATGCTATCCATTTGAACTGTAAACAACATTATTTTAAAGCTGTTTTACTGTTAATCTAGGTGCTTTACAGACGGGTAAAAGGTTTTTGTTGTTTTGTTAGTAGCCCTCAAGGTTGGAGTTGCTTCAAAGTTCTGTATTATATAGTTTTGCTAGAAACTGACGTTGAGCCACGCTGTAAATCAAAGCAAGTCAATGTTTTCCAAGATAAGCTATAATTATTTATTTACTAGTTTCTTCCAGCGGCTTCACCCGCAAATTTACCCCGAGTGAACATATTCCCGGGATAAAAATCCCGGGAATATGTATCCTATGTGCTATTCCTGACTATAATCTATTTCTGTGCCAAATTTTATCCAGATCCGTTCAGCCGTTCTTGCGTGATTGAATAATAAACATAAAGACATCCATCCAAACTTTCGTATTTATAATATTTGTAAGATTATTTTTTGTCAGATCCATTAACCATAATATTATTAGGTTTGACTTGGGTGTATCTTAACAGTTTATTAATGCTTTTTACAGGTACTTACACGGTTATACATAAAAAGTCCTAGTTTTAAGGGGTTCCGTACCCAAAGGGTAAAAACGGGATCCTATTACGAAGAATTCGCGGTCCGTCTGTCTGTCTGTCCATCTGTCCGTCTGTCACCAGGCTGTATCTCTCATTTGTTGTTATAGCGGCAACAGAAATACATCATCTGTGAAAATTTCAACTGCCTAGCTATCATGGTTCATGAGGACAGACGGACAGACAGACAGACGGACTGCGAAGTCTTAGTAATAGGGTCCCGTTTTTACCCTTGGGGTTCGGAACCCATAAAAAGAGGTTTCTCCTTACCGTCCCTAGATGGCGCTTATCCAGTATCAATTCAAATTGATGTTTACGTTAACGCGATTGAGAGTGAGTAAAAACTCGCACTATGGCCTCTGAGGCCTTAGTGCGAGTTTTTTAACGTCCTCACTAGTGACGACGTAAACGATCTCATATGTCAAAATGTATACAAAAAAAGAGGTTTCTCCTTACCGTCACCAGACGGCGCTTATCCAGTTTCAATACAAATTAACGTTTACGTTAACGCGATTGAGCGTGAGTAAAAACTTGCACTAAGGGCACTGGTCGCTTGATAGTTTTTCTTTCACTTTTCTGACAGGATCCACTTTACATAAAACCGAATCGCGCTCAGTCCATTGCTCTTCGTCTATGTAAACAAAATGACGTAATAAGTGACGTCATCGCTGAACTGACTCGTAATGAGAATTCATCGTGAAATGTCAGTGCACTCCGAAAGAAATGTGCCGGTCAAAGACCTTATTTACATAGGGGTGTTGTTATACGCACGATATAACTTCACAAGGTACATATAATTATGTAGTTAATTGATAATTTAGTAGGTAGGTTATTTCATTGGACTGGTGTTCGGTAAACAATCATGTTTTTAGTTTTATTTTATACCCCTGGCCCAAGTTGAAACTCTTTTTACAAGCTTTTATTTTACTTGCAATGTATGTATGTATGTAAGTGTGTTCGGGTCAAATCTTGCCACTGAATTTTAAAGCAGACGTATCCTCCACCGATTAAGATGAAATTTTGCATACACGTCATTGTATGTCAATTAGTTACGTCATTCTAAATCCAATATGGCGGACGGCCCAAGATGGCGGACTAGTTATTTTTTGTGCATTGCCATGATATGGGTATCAAATGAAAAGGTTTGCTGAGAAGAATACGAAAACTCTTTTTAATATTTTCATTTCTAATTTATTTTACACTAAGGAACCTACCTACTCTCCTAATTATAATCTGATGAATAAGTACGTCTTGTTAGTGAAAATCTATTTTTATAAATTATTTTGGCTGTAATAAGATTATACTAATATATTTACTTAGGATCCCTTACGGACAGACAGAAGACCTCCTGGTTAGAACTAAATAATATGTTTTGCTGTTTCTATAATTTAATTTAAATTCTTCATATGCAAGTCAACCTATTGTTAATGTATTATGATTAGTTTTAAGCAATTTTCAGCCTGAAACACAGGTTCAACCTAGTTCAGGCATAATAATAAGTAACTGTGTTCTTTTATATTTTTAAGATATTTTTATTGTAAATTGTGCCAAATAAACGAAACAATAAACATGATGAATAAGAAATAGGGTTTCTGGATGAAAAATCCTATTTAGTCCATCAGTGAGATTATTAAATAATATTAGACCCGTATTTTTTGCTTTATCAAATAAATAAAATTTGACAAAGATAAAGCGCGTCAAAGTTAAGGAGTGGGGGCTTGTGACGTCACTTTGTCAGTATAAAGTGTAGCACACCGTGACGTCATAAGATATTTCAACGCACTGTATCGTCGTATTTTTTTATTTACGTGGCAAAAGAAAAAATACGTGTCCAATATTTTTAGGTTATCTAACTGACGGACTAAATAGATATTTTGTGTCAACTACCCTATTAAGACGACGACAAACGCCAACGACCTTGAGGGAACAAAACGCGCACTCGTTTCACACCCGCGCGACCCAAAATTTTGTAGTTTTTTGTACTTTCCTTATCATTCTAAGACTTTAAAAAAAAATCTTCTGATCAAAATGTAGATAATTAAATTGTCTTTGAGATGGTGTCGATTTCATTAAATTACGCCCAGCAAATTTGATGCGATTGTCGTGTTTTTGTCCGTTTTAGACATAACTTTACAAATTAATTACACTAAGTTATACGAATAAAACTCAAAATTTTCTTAGATCAAATTATTAAGCAAATGGTCTAAGAAAAATTTTTTTTTTCATAATAATTACGACTACCTCTTTAGACGTGCTTCTCATTCTAAAATCGGCTACTCAAGGGAATCGGCGCCTTAAAGGTTCTCGATAGAAACAAACAATTTTGACACATGTCCTGACGTACCTAATAAATTATTTGAAGAGTAGAGTAGTTGCCTAAACTTGTCAAAACTTTTAGAGAACTATAAGGCTTGCTAAAAGCTCTTGAACTAATTTAAAGGTACTCCCATTCGTGTCACATTTATTATAACCCGACTATTATTAACTACCTTCATTAAATTAAACCAAAATCATATAAGAACTCATAATTTAGGTACGATTGTGTTCGTTCAAGTTACCCAAGGCTATAGCAAAGGAAAATTCCGTAAGAAGTAGAGTGGAACGGAGCCAGCTTGAGAAGCCTTGCGAACCAAATGTGAAGCCTGTAACGAAACTTATTAAAGAAAGAAAGAAAATACACTGTATTATTTCATGAACAAAAGACACAAACATGAATAGAACAACAGACATGAATATAATAATAATAAAGACATGTACCTGAAATTAAAATTTTCATAAAATGTATGTGATGTACGTTGTGATGCGTGTACGTAAAACGTGTTAGCTGCTATGATTACCGTCATAGGAGCCTTTTTGAATTGCAGGTCTTCTGGTCTGGGGTTAATTTTTTGTATTTTTTATCGCTCGTGTCATCTGGGCGGGTCATAAATAAGTAAAACTTATCATTCTTTGGTTGAATTAATTTTCAACCAATCACATCAGTTGACTTTTAGTGATTTAAATTTGTGACGCGCAGATATTATTTCTAGAAACCGGTAGGCTTATTACGTATCTTTTGCAAGAGCAAAACTATAGCGATCAAACGCTTTATGTCATAAAAGTCGGAATTATCTGCAGTGTAGGTATGATAGGACCTACACAATCGTTTACTAATCGCTCGCTGTTTGTCAAATGGACTTATTTAAAAAAAAAACCGTCAACAACTTTAAAACTTCTGTATGGAAAAGTAATTATTGCGCAAAATTAATTATTGTGCCGGGGGGAAGGCCCAAGAATACTTGGAAATATTTTACATCGAAGCGGTTTTAATGTTAAAGATAAAAGAAGAATATTCTGGAAACTTCGTTTACTGAGAATTGGTTTAGGAACGATTTCAATTCCTAAGTAAATGGGATACATATCACCCAAGTTCCAACGATATGGTGTAGGAAGTTTTTAATTTAATACGAATAATTAAAACTACTGTTACTATTGCTATTCTCTTACTTCCAACAATCATACATCGCATTGCATTGCATTTTTATAATACTTAACAGTTGGTTAATTTACAGTTACATATCCACTGCAAACTAGTAAATACTTTCGTATTCCTCTCCGTACTCACAAAACATTCGACTGCACTGCATAAGATTCCAATAGCTACAGTGTAGAAGCAATACGAATACTTGCCGAGCAGCCATATCGGTAGCCCGCAGCGAAAACATCCTGCATACTTCCACTTCACAGTGTGATATTGGAAAAAACTCGCACTTAGGGCGGTCGCCCACGCCCCCACGGTGATTGTTTACAACAATACAACATTTTCGCGATACAGGCGCTATGCTGCTACTGTCGCAGGTCATATAACATCGCCCACGAAATAACCCTTCCGTGTCGTAATAAACACAATACAGGATTGCTGCAGACGCGATGCTGAATCAATACCGTCGCGAGTTGCAAATGCGACCAACGGCCAAATGTAGCGATGCAGGCGCGAGCTAACGAAACGCGCGACTGTATCGCTGCTTAAGGTCACCGTGGGCGACCGCCCTTAGAGCCTTCACATACGAGTGAATTCAACGCGGCGACAAACGCGACAGTATGAAGATTGAACGAGATATTTCTCACTGCTAGCAAATTGTGGATGATCGATGAATATTTTTGCGTACGTATATGGGCGTTTGTCGATTAAAACCGATCAATCAATATAAAAACTCTTTAGACTACGAATAACGTAGTTGTCAAAAAAAAATAAGCCGTAGCGAAAAAATCGATCACGGATACCTAATTTTTAGGGTTCCGTACCCAAAGGGTAAAAACGGGACCCTATTACTAAGACTTCGCGATCCGTCTGTCTGTCTGTCCGCCTGTCTCCAGGCTGTATCTCATGAACCGTGATAGCTAGACAGTTGAAATTTTCACAGATGATGTATTTCTGTTGCCGCTATAAAAACAAATACTAAAAACAGTATAAAATAAATATTAAAGGGGCCTCCCGTACAACAAACGTGATATTTTTGGCGATTTTTGCTCGATATTAATAACGGCAACAGGTAGACGCTTGAAATATTCACAGAATGTGTAGTTGTATATTTACTTCAAAAAGTAATAATTAATAAATAAAAAATAAAAAAAATAAGTGGAGCTCCCATACAACAAACGTGATTTTTATGCAGTATTTTGCGATAATGGTACGGAACCCTTCGTGTGCGAGTCCGAATCGCACTTGGCCGGTTTTTTCACGTAGGCACGTGTGGGTTTCTGTTATGTCCATTAAAATCTAACAATTAGTAGAAAAATACCTTTTAGTCTACAGATAGGTAGTTGTTATTTTTTTTGTTTTTAACTTACTTTGCATTGCATTGTCATCCAAACCAAACGTGTAAGCAAAATTGCAGCTTGATTGGTGGGGACAACTGTTTTAAAATTCAGTTGCAAGATTTGACCCAAATTTTTCTACTATCCGTAGAAAATTATATATAGTATATTCGTAAAACAATATGTACTTATTTACAAAATAGTTGCCGCATAGTCGCGTTTCGCGTCGCGCCTTTCTTCGGGAGCCTTGAGTTGGGTAACACACCAGAAAAACCAAATTGGATACTGCAGATAGTTAATCGAGCCCAAAGGCGAAGTCGGGCACAGGGTTATTGGATTTTTTCATATGGAATAGGGATGATGACTTAATAATATTTTTAGTCCGTCAGTTAAATTTGCAATATCGTATGACGTCATGCCTTGGTACACTCTTTACATAGAAGTAACGTCACAAGCCCCACTCCCGAACTTTAGTGCGCTTTATCTTGGTGATTTTTTTGTGATTTGAATAAGCAAAAAATACGTGTACAATATTTTTACCCGACTGCCGAAGGAGGGTAATGTGTTTATCAGTCTATGTATGTATGTATGTAAGTATGTTTTTTTTTTTTTTTTTTTTTTATTATTGATAGGCTTGCGCTTGACCACTATCTCACCTGATGGTAAGTGATGATGTGGTCGACGATGTAGCACGCTTACCTAGAAGAAACCTATTCACTCTTGACTTAAAGACTCCCAGGTTGTAGCTATCAGGAAATACAGACTCCGGCAGGGAATTCCACTCCTTAGCTGTACGCATAATGAAAGTATTCCCAAAACGTTTGGTGCGTATGGGTGGGATGTCCACCATGTACCGATGACGCATCGCCGTACGTCTTGTAGTCCGATGATGGAACGGGCTAGGAGGAATTAGTTCATGCAATTCCATCGCACACTCCCCGAAATGTAACCGATAAAAAACCGACAGACTGGCAACTTGGCGCCGATGTTCAAGGCTCTGAAGCCTAGACTCGACCAGTATCTCATTGCCGATGAGCCTCTTGGCCCGTTTTTCGATTGACTCTAGTGCATCCAGCTGGTACTTCGCAGATCCGTCCCAGAGATGAGAGCAGTACTCCATGCATGACCGAACTTGCGCTTGGTACAAGTTGAGCAACTGTTCTGGCGTGAAGTACCGTCTCACCTTTGCAAGAATCCCCAACTTTTTGGCAGCCAGTTGAGCTTTTGCCTCAATGAATGGACCAAAATTGAGGGTCGATGTCAATGTAACGCCAAGAAGTTCAAGATGGTCCGTTATCGGCACGGTCACATCACGGAAAGAAGGAGCCGGGTGGAATTGGCTCCTTTTAGCGGAAAAAAGACACGCCTGGGTCTTAGTAGCATTGAACCTGACCAGATTGGCATCACCCCACTCGGAGACTGCCTTCAAGGACAGATTCAAGCGCCCAACCATGGCCTCCCCGAGAGACTGGATCTGAGGCCCAGTAGCACGCGCGTCGGATACGTATCTCTCAGCAACAGTGCTGTCGTCTGCATACCCAAAGGTGCCGGGTTTTAACAGATCATTTATGTGCAACAAGAACAATGTTGCTGAGAGTACCGATCCCTGAGGGACCCCGGCATTGATATCCAGTTGGTCAGATGAGCGGCCATCAATAACCACTCGTATAGACCGGTCCCTCAGGAAGTCCGCGATCCAATCGCACAGTCCACTGGGCAGACCGAATGAAGGAAGCTTACCAATAAGGCTCTCGTGCCAGACCCTGTCGAAAGCCTTCGAGATATCGAGGGAGACGGCAAGCGCTTCCCCGTGCTTCTCGATGGCCTCACTCCAGATGTGAATGGCATACGCTAGAAGATCCCCAGTTGACCGATTTTGGCGGCAGCCATATTGGCGGTCACTGAGGATGTCGTTAGCTTCTAGGCATGCCAGGAGCTTGGAGTTGAGCACCCGTTCCATACTCTTACAGAGAATGGACGTAACTGAAATGGGTCTGTAGTTGGCTGGGTCAGCCCGACTGCCCTTCTTGGGCACAGGCTGAACGTTAGCTTGCTTCCATGCATTCGGCACTTTTCCAGTCTCATATGAAAGGCGAAACAGGCGTGTCAGGATCGGAGACAGTTCAGGCGCACAAGTTCTCAGAACAATTGCCGGTATCCCATCGGGGCCACTAGCTTTGTTCACGTCAAGGTTGCGCAGCACCCTACGGACGTCCCTTTGATGGATGCGAATGTCCGACATACTCGTCTCGCATCCGTCAAGGGAAGGAGGGGGCTGCGCGTTACCAGAATCCAGGCGTGAAGATTCCGCAAAAAGAGAGGCAAATAAGTTTGCTTTCTCCTCAGCGGAGTGGGCCAGTGTTCCGTCGGGTTTCAGCAGTGGTGGTAGTGAGGGACGGCAGAAATTCGATTCAACCGACTTAGCCAGGGACCAGAACGCTTTACTACCGGCTGGGAAGGAAGCAAGTTTGGTCCCAATACGGCTTATGTGGTCAAACCGAGCCCTTCGCAATACCCTCTTGCAGGACTTGGCAGCCCTATTAAAGGCTCTCTTCCGCTGGCTCACGTCGCTAGCCTTGCGCGTCCGAGCGTCGACCCATGCGAGGTACGCCTCATGTTTAAGCGTGTTGGCGCGATTGCACTCGGCGCCAAACCATGGCCGGTCAACGCTAGACATTGCTACGTCAGAGAATGGAATGTAGTACTCCATTCCCTGATGCAACACATCGGTTACGGCGTCCGCACACGACGAGGGATCAGCTGAAGAAAAGCAAGTGGGCCGCCAAGGATAAGAAGCGAAAAACGAACGCATCCCATCCCAATCTGCTGACCTGTACCGCCAAACCCGCCGAGTGCCTCTTGGGCTGGGATCGGGCGGGGAGTAAACGGATACAGACTTCACCAGACAATGGTCGGAGCTACCCAAAGGTGAAGATACCGACACAGAGTAGCGGTCTGGATCTGTTGTCAGCAGAAGGTCCAAGCAATTGGCAGTGTGCGAATCAACATCCGGCACCCTCGTTGCTCCCTGGACCAGCTGGGCGAGATTTAACGCAAGCGCAAGCTTTCGCGTCTCTCGCCCAGCATGATCAGTGTACTGGTATGGGAAGAGCCACTCCTGGTGGTGGGCATTGAAATCCCCCAGTATCACTAATTGGGCAGAAGGGTACCGCTGCTGTGCCGCATCAGCCGCCTCACACAGATGCTCCGTAAGCCTGGTTGTCTCCTGATCTCCACTGTGCGATCGGTAGACACAGGCGTAAATAATTTTATCTAGGCCTGTGTCCACCAGTGCCCAGAGCACGGAAAACCTTGAGTCCTCAAGGTTTCGGAGACGCCGATAACAGATGTCGTCTCGGGCGTACATGCAAACACCCGCGCGTGGTTTAAAATTGTGCTCCAGGGTAAACCCTGGGTATGATAAGTACGACACGTCTGACGGACATCCGATCTGCGTCTCCGAAAGGAAAAGAAGAGCTGGTCTATCAGTCTCCAGGTGGTGATGGACTGCTTCGAGATTTGAGTGCAGCCCTCTTATATTGCTGAGGTGCACTTTGTGTGACAGGGAGTGCTGCCGCTGTACAGCTTTTCTTCTGTGTTTCTTCATTTCATTAGTCAAAGTGAAAAGGGGAGGAGAAGGCAGTGAGATGAGGTTCCACGCTGGCAACCCACAGACACGCACTGACAGGACGCCATCAATAGGGGACTGGTCTGGAGACTGCGGGGACGCCCGAGCCCCCCCGGGAATGTCCATCGGGCCCTGTCTTCTGGTCGCCAACCAGCACGATGGTGCATTCCGGGATTTTTCGACAGTTGGCGGGGCAGCCTTTCGTGTGTGGCTGGCACACTACTTGGGCCCCCAACTACCTGCGGTCGGCCAGCGGCGCACCGTGCCTCGGATCCCGCTACCCTCCGCGACCAGTCTCCCGATACGCCCATAACAGCGCGCGTCAGACCGGTCCGCCTGCAGTGGAACAGCTATCTCAACCCAACTCCTCTAGTTGGCTACACCGAGCATCGTACCGGAACACGGCTAGGCCGCTTGGCGGTACGTCTTTGCCCGGTGGGTGGTCGCAAGCCTTCGGCCGTAACCTACCACCAGTTAATGTCACCTGATTAGCACCACCCGGGGGCCACGTGTAGGGAATCGTATGGGGTGCTCTCCTACGGACGAGGGTGACTCAGCCCCCTAAAGAAAAGTATGTATGTTTGTTCTTATGTGGCGTTCAAGTGACCAAACGCGTTGGCCGATTTTGATTATTCTTACGTCAATCGCTTCGTCTTAACCCTGTGACTGTCACTGGTTACATTAAAATTAGAAAAGGAAAAAATGGCGGGTTTTGGGCGCCATTTTGTGAGAGAAAAAATATTTTTTTCCTTCCAAACCCGTCGTGTGGGATATCAAAATAAAAGGTTTGAAGAGGTGATTTCAAAAATATAAAACCCTCATATATTTAAATGTACCTAATTCAAAAAAAAGTGTTAACTAAAAAATTATAAGTTAAAAAGTTAATTCAAAAAATCAAAAAACCCGACTGCTTAAAAAGCGAACTAAAAAGACGTAAACAAGAAGAAAATCATGCTGTGCAGTCGGAGGATACATCTGGTTTTGGTCAACCAGCTCGCGAATATGTATCCTCCGACTGCACAGCATGATTTTCTTCTTGTTTACGTCTTTTTAGTTCGCTTTTTAAGCAGTCAGGTTTTTTGATTTTTTGAATTAACTTTTTA
Organism: Anorthoa munda; assembly: GCA_945859665.1. Lineage (NCBI taxonomy): Eukaryota > Metazoa > Arthropoda > Insecta > Lepidoptera > Noctuidae > Anorthoa > Anorthoa munda. The sequence continues at coordinate 13,509,271 of OX243904.1, forward strand.
ATTTATAACTTTTTTTTGATAATTTTATCGGCGGACCACTGTAAATAAAAATAGAATTGTTTCGTACTCCGTTATCATCCCTATTGTTCAGTAGCAGCCCGGCGGTAACCAAGGTTACCGATATAGCACGAAGAATTGCCAAACTTAAGTGGCAGTGGGCAGGGCACATTGCTCGCAGAACGGATGGCCGTTGGGGCCGAAAAGTTCTGGAGTGGCGACCGCGTACCGGAAGACGCAGCGTTGGAAGGCCTCTCTCTAGGTGGAACGATGACCTGGTCAAGGCTGCGGGAGTCCGGTGGATGCGATACGCATAGGACCGACAAGTGTGGCGACGCTTGGGAGACCTATGTCCAGCAGTGGACGTCTTTCGGCAGAAATGACGATGATGAGCCCGGAGTCTGGATTTATGTCCGCGTAATGGCATCAGGCTCGCACCCTATTGCCTGGCGAACAAGGGCGTACTATAGATGCACCCCTCCATAACCCCTCGCGGCATACAGGCATTTCTCTATCAAACACAATCATTATCCCTAAAAATATATACGTATCTACCGCCCACAGAAATTCAATAAACAAGATTGAGCTACAACTTGAATAATATTGCCATTACTATAAAACACGATAGGTAACAATAAACTGAAAAGCTATCTCCCGGTCCAACTAAGCTATATCATGATATGTACGTAGGTGGAAAATCGGCGGCCCGTAACCGACACCGACCATTTGTATCTCTACAGTTTTATCGAATGGAACGGCAGAAACGATTTACATCAAACATAGCTAAGAAAAAAACGAAATCAAAATCGGTTTATCCGTTTAGTAGCTATGATGCCACAGGCAGACACAAATACACAGCAACTCACGTCAAACTTACAACATCCCTCTTTTTCCGTAGGGGATTAAAACGTATAACATTCTTCTTTTTCCGTCGGGGGTTATAAAATACTGGTTTATTACAAATGTGAGAAATCGCACGCTAGGCCTTGGGTTCTAGACAAATTACATTCTATCAGTGATAACGACTGTCAAAAACTTTAAAAGATTCTAGATAAAGTGTCTAGAGCTATTAGTTTTGAAAAAAAAAAGTAGGTACCTACCCTAGGGGTGTGTGAGAATTTAATTTTGACTGGGTCCGACTCATGGTAGCGGTAGGAACTTTGTGGTTTTAGCCGGTAGGATTCCGACATAACCCTGAATTCGCCCTAGATGAAGGATATCCACGAGGATTTCGCCACAACTGTTTATTGCTCTCATCAAGCAATAGACAAAATTGACAAACTTTTATAATTTTTTGTTTTAAATACGAGGCTTTTGGCTAATTTGTGACTTTGGTGAATGCCACTCTTTATTTTGTATTGTGCGTTTAGTTTGTGCTAATAAACAATTTTTCTTCTTTCTTCTTTCTTTCAAATAAAAAAAGGGACTTACACTAAAATAATATAAAAAGCCTACCTACACTAAAACAATATATGATAAGACGACTTGTTTTTATTTTCAAGTAGTCCGGGACGATTATATTTGATCTCTCAAGGGTCGGCCATTAAAAGGTTGGGTAACCTCTAAAAGGAATACTTCTGAAGCTCCTATTTACAAAACACGAAGCATCAAATGTATTAAAGTAGGAATTGTATAATAACATAGCTGGTTCATAAACAAAATGTTTAATAAAGAGTAGACTATATTGGATCAACCTGTTGCTAAGAACTTCAAACGCCTGAACTTGTGCCATAAAAACAACTTGTAGATTAAATCTACAGCCTTGCAAACCTCTTTGATACTCTTTTGTGTTATGGACAGGCTAAAAGTTTTGTTTTCAATAGCTTTAAGCAAAATAGAAACAGTGGGCGAAAGGTAATCGAATAGAATATTGTAGCCACATCACTGGAAAACAAATGGTTTCTTCAACACAGAAGAAAAAGAGTAAGAAAATCAATAAGAGGCTAGGAATTTAAAAGGCTGATGTTTGTTGAAACACCTGTATGCTCTAGATAGAAGGACATACCCACACCGACCTTATTTGTCCTTGAAAAAGGTCAGGTGCGTAGTACTCACAACCGGCACGATTAGATGACAAGGAAACAGAAAATCTACAGCACATCGCGTTACGTGGTTTCAAGTACAACACTGCTGGGACACCTGTGGTTGAAACCACAGTTAATGTCCTCTTAATTCCCTCAAAATGAATCCTTAATTAACCTTCCAAACATCGACAAGCCTCTATCAACTACAGACTCGCTTTAATAGCTAAATGTAAGCGCTACAAAATTTAATAAACTCATTTGCACCCGCCGCACAGTGTATTATTTTGGGAATCTAGCGGGACAAAATTATTTTTTTCCATAATTATGCGTTATTGGGTGGTAAAATATAAAAGATAAATAAAAAAATAATAATTGATAGTTATAGACCTTATAATTTAACAATAGAACATATTATCACATACACTAAACATACATCAAAATCAATACAAAAGTAATCACAATAAAAAAACTATACAAAGTTTAGTACAACTAAGATTAGTAGTAGAGAAGACCAGTAGTCGAAACCGATAGAGATTGTTCAGAATCCTCGTCAGGTTCTTCCATACTTTCATCTGAGTCTTAAGATTCAGATTCATTAGAATCTCTATCTGTTTCGTCTATTGATATCTCACGTTCAATAGTTGGAATTCTTGTTTCTAATAACTCATTTACCTAGGCATTAATTTTACCACGCTTTGTTTTTGGACCCGTTCGCAAACTAGCAATATACGGATCCGATGAAATTACCAATCTATTCAGTAAATCTCGATTTGTATTTTTGTGAAGATTTTCTCGTAAAAAGTTTCCTGAATATTCTATTGTTTGTTTAGTGAGCTTCTTCAGACATTCGACCTATTGGTAAAACACATGCAGAAATTATATCCTTCCCGTGAAATGAAATTTTATGTACGGTTACTGGCATTGGGTACCACGAATACTCCTTAAAATACAATTATCTTGTAGCCTCGGAGAATTCATGGAATTTGACAACATTCATGAAATACCCGCTATTTATGGTCTCTAATATGACATGGAAGCGTTTGATAAGCTCAATATTGACACCAGTTATTTCTGCTGACTTTTCAGCATTTCGGAAAAAATTACGAGCTGTATTTCCATCATTAGTGTTTCCGGTTTGTTGCTTCCGGCCCGGTTACTTTTTCCAGGTAGTGAAACAACAACGATAGTTTCATTGACAATACCCATAAATGATATGTTCGCTTCGAACCATAAAGAATTCGTTACAGGAAGGGTTCCCGATGTCTTCGTGATTTCGACCATTTTTGGTCACTTTTTGACTAACTCTACTTATTTTTGCTTTTAAACTCTTCAAAATATCATCCGTAACTGACTGGGACACCAAGTTCTTGTAAAAAATAATGTAAAAAAGCTTCCTGTCTTGTTTCTCAGGCGTTAGAAAAACAAACATCAAAAAACGAACGACGAGAAATTTGTGAAGTCATTCTGAAAATAAGAAAATGTTGTATGAGTGTCGCAAACTTTCGCAAGTAAATGAACATTTTTCTTGTAGTATAATTTATATACCTTTCAGAAAAATATACCCAATGCATAGGGAAATGCAGGGAAATCAACTAAAACCCTAGATGAAACTAAAGAAGTACTGTTTATGAGTAAATAAAAACCTCACTCTTTTAATTTAATATTTATCATTAAAATAGGATAAATAATAACAAAAAAATATATGAAAATTTACCTTGAGAGTCCCACAAAAACGATAACAACACAAAATCACCACTAGCACGCAGACTCAGCGTATACATCGAGCAAACTCAGACGAATGAAACGATAGCATCGAGCGGTGTCTGTCGGTATGGCTCAGATAGCCGGCCGTCCCGACCTTTTTTTACCTACTATTGTTTCGCGTGGATTGGCAAAAAGTGTACTAGATTGTAGTATAACATGTTAGCTTTGAATGTATTCCGTTAAAATGATCTTTTAACACATGTTCCTAAATTGACTTCTGTCCGTCTAGATTCTCAAAATAACACACTGTGCGCCGTGCCTAAACAGGGACACGTACGGATTTACCTACAACATTTTATAATTGACATAAATATATTGGTCGAAATTCATTATTGACGAGGTGAATAGGTAGAGTGTGCTTTACATAAGTAACGTTTATTTCCCCTAGTTGAAGTTAGTCCTTAATAAACCCTCTAAACATCGAAAAGCCTCTATTAAATAGACTCGCTCTAATAACTAAACGTATGCGCTAGAAAATTTAATTAAACTCCGCCTGGCGAATGGCGATACAAATGTAACAAGTTAGTAACACTTACCAACTTAGTGCACGTCACCCGCACGCTCGCTCCGTGCGTTACTACAAAATCGATACGCAGTACATACCGAGCAGAGAAGGACAGTAGTAAACCCACTCTGTTCGCTGTGGCAAACTTGTGGCACAAACTGGCTGAAAACTATGGAACATGACTTTATACAAAAGTGTGTTTTGAATTTTGACAGTTTTATTTCTTTTTTTTTATCTTCTATAGGCGTGCGCTTGATGGTAAGTGATAATGTGGTATTGTGATCGACGGTGAAGCACGCTTGCCTAGAAAAAACCTATTCACTCTTGACTTAAAGACCCCTGGGTTGTAGTATCGGGGAACACAGACTCCGGCAGGGAATGCCACTCCTTAGCTTTCTTTCTAAGAAAAATCTTTTGCTCACCTAACAGCACGCCAGTATTCCTCCGAAGGATTGAAAAAGGAGTATCTTTAGTGCAGACACTTCTCTACGAATCGGGTCTTTAAAATAAAGTGATGTAGCTGCTACGAAGATACGAAACGTTCATAGTGTATTATTTATCAGATTAGGGGCACGTCTACTTATAATTATTAGTGTTTTCTGTTTTATTTCATAGTACAAATTGTTTATATGTAGGCTATAACTAACAGTAGTGTGGCCCAGTGGTAACGGCCGCGACTTACAATTTGTAGGTTCAAACCCAGGCAGGCGCTTTACTTTGTGTAAATTATTTCATCACCACTGTTCTCAAAATGATGAATGAAAACATCGTGAGGAAACCGGCGTGTCCTAGAACCAAAAATTCGTAGATATGTGACATCCACCAATCCGTACTGGGCCCGCGTGGTGGATTGCGACTCATTCACAGAGAGGAGGCCTGTGTCCCAGCAGTGACACAAAAAAGGCTGATAATGTTGACAACTAATAGCTGTGTATTTATCAATTCTTCGTTTACAAAAGTAAACGAAGAATTGATAAATGCATAAATGCAAAAGCAGCACATAGGTAACGTTTACTTTGAACGTTCTTTTTAGGGTTCCGTACCCAAAGGGTAAAAACGGGCACACTATTACTGAGACTCCGCGGTCCGTCTGTCTGTCACCAGGCTGTATCTCATGAACCGTGATAGCTAGACAGTTGAAATTTTCACAGATGATGTATTTCTGTTGCCGCTATAACAACAAATACAACAAAAAACTAAAAACAGAATAAAATAAATATTTAAGTGGGACTCCCATACAACAAACGTGATTTTTGTGCCAATTTTTGCGATAATGGTACGGAACCCTTCGTGCGCGAGTTCGACTCGCACTTGGCCGGTTTTTTATACTTCGTAGCACACATGGGCCCACAACTATTGCTGAAGATTATCAATATGTAATTAAATTATTCAAAGTAATACTAATAACAATGTTTGTGACAATTTTAGTATTATTAACGTTCAAAACAAAACACGCAATCGTCCTTCGCCGTAAGCCTTCTACCTACAACTCCATGCACCACAAACCATAAGCTTTAGTTGATATTCTGCGGACACTCCGACAGTCGCTTGTTAGCACTTTGTTATTCCGTCTATTGTTGCGATGTCGAGCTCGATGCCAGATATCATTTAGTACGCACTACTAGTTCGAGTTCTCTGCGTTTCAGCTACTCTGCTGTTAGTAACGGGTTAGTTTAAAGTTTCAAACTGTATTTTGTTAAATAGAATTGGTAATAGTTTCTTCGAGCTTCTGTAAGTCTTCATCCATCCACACTAAAACGCGAAATAATTAACTCAGTCTGTCTGTCCGTTCCTGGTCCCACGTCTTAACGGTTGTAGGGATTTAAATGAAACTTGGCACATGGGTAGACCGTGTCCTAAATTAGGAAGACATAGGATACTTAATATCCCAGGACTATATTCCATTGGGTAATTTTCGACAATCACACGGGCGAAGTTGCTGGCAAAATATTTCTCCAAAGGAGTTCGTTAAATATTTTCATGTGAAATTCTTCACACACATCACACATCACATCAAATTCTTCACAAACAGACTAAAATCACGTCGTCAATTCATATAAACTAAAAGCTTAGATTTTTCTCATCTCAAAAAGGACCCCTTAACCTCCATTCCATTTTTAATTACCGCAGCGGTTGTGGTCACTGTCAAAGCTAAACCCAAACATGACAGCGAGTGGTAATGAATCCCATTTAATTAACCAAATTATTCTCTTCACCGCAGACCCCGGTAGGTACCGAAGTTGTTAACACTTTGAGCTCTACCTGCGGCTAATCAAGGGCTTTTGTTAGGTCTCTGGCATGAAAATGCAGAGTAAAATATGGCAGTTTAAAATTCTAACAAATTCTACCAGTGTGAAATTGCATCTTAGTATAAGTGCTGATGAATACTGGTATTCAGCTGTATTATACTGGCAACCAACCCCAAGATAGTTGGGAATAGGCTGGGCAGAGGAAATCAGTTCATCATCATCATCATTCATCAGCCGAAGAACATCCACTGCAGGACAGAGGCCTCCCTTAAGCGTCGACACATTAACCGGTTCTATGTTTCGTGAATCCAGCGGACTCCTCATAGTTCCACCTTTTTCTTCGCCCGCTCTGGGTGAAGCGGGAGGGCGTGACAGACTTTTACTGACTAAGACCCACCCGTGTTCCTTCAGTTGCTTGTGCCAGGGACGTAGTAAATCTTTTTCAAATTTATCCGCGACCCAGACAAGCATCGGCCCTAGCGGTCTCATAGTTCCAACTTGTGATACACTTAGAACGTGATGGATTTATGAGGAGCGTTGTAAGGCCTTACATCTTCCGGTACATACGAGGTCGCACCAAATAACTTGTTGGCCAACAAATATCACAAAATAAAACTATATCTATTCAGATACTATGCGTTGTGTAGGTATAGAACTAGCTCTCCCGTCCTTACCCATTAAAAGTTTCCATCCTTGTTATTCCTCCAACTTTGAAATCGAGGACTTCGCAAATTTCCTATTTCTCCGACTCATCATTACAGAACTACTTGGGTTCTTTGTCAACTACTTCACTACTGTACAGAAAGTTAGAGAAATTCTACTATCAAGACATTCATAGCGGTTATAATTTGTGCCGTATTGACACAAATTATAACCGCTTATAGTCTCGCACGGGATTATATTATATCGCAGAGAAATCGCATCGAACACTCGGGGCTTAATTCCTATATAAAGGGTCTTTCAACAAGGACGGGTCGATGTTAAAATTGAATAAAACAAGATGTGTGTGAGATATTAGCGAAATTTATTTTTTATTTAAAAGGCCCATTTATGCCAATTATGGATGGAATATGACATCGTTCAAATGTCCGCCGCGGCTTCGTATGGTGGCACGAATCCGAGAGGTCCAATTTTTAATGACTCTGCTGCATAGATCCGGCTGCATCCGAGCGATGGCCTGCGTTATGTTGGCTTTCAGGGCAACGGTCGAATGTGGTTTATTGGCATAGACCTGCGACTTCAGAAAACCCCACAAGAAAAAGTCTAGCGGAACTCTAACTCTACCCTCAAACCGTTCATGCAGAATGTCGATTGTGTCGTTCGCTGTGTGGCAAGTAGCGCCAGCTTGCTGGAACCACATGTCGTTCACGTCCATATTGTTCAATTCAAGCCAAAAGAAATTGTTTATCATTGACCTGTAGCGCTCGCTCGATCTATGCAGCAGAGTCATTAAAAATTGGACCTCTCAGATTCGTGCCACCATACGAAGCCACGGCGGACATTTGAACGATGTCATATTCCATCCATAATTGGCATAAATGGGCCTTTTAAATAAAAAATAAATTTCATTAATATCTCACACACATCTTGTTTTATTCAATTTTAACATCGACCCGTTCTTGTTGAAAGACCCTTTATATAAACCTTGACACTAGCAAAGATCAGACACAGAATCATTTGAAGATCTATAGTCGATGCCTGGCCAAACTTTTCTGAAAACCAGACGGCAAACAACAATCTTGTATTGAAACACTCCTACGTATCCTCATAATCAAAGTCTCAACAAGAATTATCTACATTTTAAACATTCCTATATCTTTCGTTAAACACCAAAACGCTTAGGTACTCCGCATGCAATTACCCTGAAAGCGATGGGTAAACCTATCCTTATTTATTTTCGTTTCGTTCTCAGAGCTCATTCCGTCGCGTACCTGCGCAAATACCGCAAGGTACCTTCGCTGTGTACCTTTGACGTTACGTTGTTTGTGTATCAACTTCGGTGTCGAACTGTATTGATTAGCTGGTAAAATAGGAGAGGATCAGTGTCGTATGGGATCAGTGTTTGTTGAGAGGTATCAATTTCTTGGATTGTTTTGTAGGTTCTTCTACATAATAGCATATATATACCTTATCAAAAACTGAGAATATTATCTAGCTGTTGTTATCAATGATTCTTGTTCTTTCTCATGTCAGCATAAGTAAAAAGATAATACGTTGGTGAAATATAGTTATATAAAAATAAAAACTAACCAGGCTTCAAGATTGGCAGTAGTGTTGACCCTCAAAATCAAGCCAACTAAATAGATGAGGTTAGCCGCAAGATATTTGCATCTGCTGCGTCTTTGAGGAGACTGCGTAATTTTCTTCCGACTGCCACCAGGATTGCGCTTGCACAATCTCTTCTTCTACCCATCCTTGATTATGCTGATGCCAGCTATCTTGACCTTACTCAAGAACAACTTGAAAAACTTGAGCGGCTTCAAAATGTTTGTATAAGGTTCTTATTCGGTTTGCGAAAATATGATCATGTTTCCGAATTCCGTAAGAAGCTCAAGTGGTTGCCAATTCGCCTTCGCCGGAATGCTCATATTCTTTCACTTTTATATAATGTGCTCTTCACTCCTTCCACCCCTCTTTATCTTAAGAAACGTTTTCAGTTTCTCTGCGATTCCCACACAAAATTTCTTAGGTCATCGGATAACTTACGACTTCAAATGCCAATGCATTCCACGAGTTTTCTGGATAAATCCTTTACTGTCCAGGCTACTCGTCTGTGGAATGCGTTGCCAGACTCAATCAAACGCGCCCAATCGTTGCCGGTGTTCAAAAGACTCGTGAGGGAGCATTACCTGTCGCTGTGATTATGAATTAATTGTCATAATTTTATTTATTGCCTTTATATTTTAGTATGTATGTATTTATGTATATATTAAATAGCATATGTATTATGTATCTGCATATCTTTTATAATATAATTTTTGTAACACTAGTATTGTCACACCAATAACAGCCCCACTTCGTGTCCAGCAATTACTGTCCATACCTGGTTGCCTGGAAGAGAGCGCGGAATGCGATAAGGCCGCCCATTGTATGTGTTTTTAGTTTTAAGTGTCCTTTATAAATGTAACTTATGGTGTACAATAAAGTATATAATAAATAAATAAATAAATAGATGTTCTAAATTTATTAATATCAGTAATGCATGTATATAATGCTCCACAGGTTATCTTTTGTCTTTTATCCGTAGACCGTTCTAAAATCCTTACTTTGCTCAGATAAATAAACAAAACATGAATAAAACGACACACGAATTCGTGATCGAATACCTCAAAATTTAAACTAGCCACCCAAAACCCACTGCGGTTCGCCAAACTTATATACGGGAAGTTATAATACCAATTAATAATTCTGTCTGATCGTTCGAAAATTGTTCAAACATCTGTGTACCTAAGCTCGCTAAGGCTTAGTTCACACCGAGATGCGACAATGCATGAAGTGGCCAATGGTGCTCATCTGCCTAGCCTTTTTCCCAATTATTGTTGGGGTCGGCATCCAGTCTTACCGGATTCAGCTGAGTATCAGTGTTTTACATGGAGCGACTGCCTATCAGACCTCCATAACCCAATAACTGGGTAACATGATACCCCTTGGCAAGACTGGTGTCAGATCTCAGGTTTCTGACTACCCGTAACGACCGTCAAAGATCTTCAAATGACAGCCGGGACCAACGGCTTAACGTGCTTTCCGAGGCACGGAGGAAACTCGGTATGTTGAAATGGTCACCCATCCACGGACCGACCTCGTCAAGCGTTGCTTAACCTTGAAGATCGACCCGTGCGGCTGTTATTATTTAGTGGCCAATGGTGCTATTATTTAAATATCTAATCGTGATAACTCAGGTGGTCTATAGGTACTTTAAATGACCTTTGTATTAGAAGTAATGACAGTTTACTTCACACACGACATTACACCAGGAAAATGGTAAGATATTTTTACAGAATAGACCGGCAGTTAGTTCGCGAAGCGCAACGCGGTACCGAGATAAGCATTGCAAGCAAAACGCAGCGAGGTTCATCGTGAAGCCGCGGGGTGTATTCGAGTTTGCGAGGCGTAGCACGGGCTTAGCAGGCTCTTATAGGGGGCGTAAACCGGAGAAGTCACGCTGCGCCTCGACACGCTTCAAAGCACTACGGGGCGTATTTTAATTCACTCACAGTATGAGTAGTTGAGTTCCTTTTTGCGTAGAAAATCTATAGCGTGTCGTTATCATATGGAGCACCATTCGAACGAAGTCACCGCGTCAGTGTCGCTCTTGCTGCGTTCAAATGGTGCTCCATATATTTCCATAGTTTATATTATTATCGCTCTATCGCCGCGTCATTGTTCGTGCCGCCGGAGCCGCTTTGCTCGAAATATATTTCCATTGTGCATAACACTGCGGCTATGCTCGGAGTTTCCTTGCGTGATCGAATCAGAAATGAGGATATTCACAGGACCAGGTTTACCGACATAGCCCGAAGTATTACCAAACTAAAGTGGCAGTGGCAGTGGCACATTGTTCGCAGGACAAGTGCAAGAGCATTGGACGTCTTTTGGCTGAAATGATGATGATAACGGTAATACTGGAGCTCTGTCGATGTACATACTTGTCTCATGTCTGATGCAAATACTTTGGACCTTTAAAATGCACGCAGCATTAATCACGTCGCATCTCGGTGTGAACTTACCCTGGCTGACCCCAACACTAAAAGTTCGCACGTTCAATTACCCTGACTATTAAATATCTATAGAAGATAACTTTGTTCGTAGTAATAATCGGTGGTCTGAACTATAATCCTGAGTTACTCGGCATTCAATATCGGATCGGAAATCTTCTCTGTAACTACATCAGTAGAAACTATAAAATATCTGGATATTGAACCCGGTATAACCTTGTAAAGAATGGGTTACGACGGTCTATCAAGTGTTCCTTCTATGATTACTGTTTTCTCATATTTTAGTGTCGTATACTTTGTACATTTCTGTTACAAATTTCTACATACTGTTTAGTAACAGTAAAGTAAGAACTAGATACTTAATATTTAAATATAAAAGTGGTTCTAAATCAGTGTATTAGTGGGTCCACACTATACATAAAACAACACAAACGCTACAGACAAAATGTCGGCGTATCAAAAAAGTCGAAAGTCTGTGTGTATGTCTGAGTATTTGTAGCACCTAGACAAGCGTGCTTCAATTTGCATCAGTCTTACTTTCCATGTACTACATTAGTTATTCATTAGTTTCTACAGACAAACGATATATCAACCACTCTGCCAAATACGCCAATAAACTGGAACTTCTAATCGATCTATATCAGTTAATATTTAATATCCATGGAGACCGAGATGAAGCGATTGAACCGAGTTTACCGCAGAGCGCTCATCGATTTAGACGGAGCTTGTGCAACTATGTGGAAATAATAATGTGGAGCCAATATTCTCTGGTGAATGTTATTTCGACTTCACTAGACAGACTTGCGAGGTATTATGGACACGACATATTTTGTAGGTAACGAATGAGGGCTACCGTATTTTAACTTTCCGCTAGGGGCGCAAGTGCAGCGTGAGGTCTTCAAAATGTCAAATTTCAGAGATTATTTACATATTTTTTATTATTATGAATATTTTACAAATATGGCAGAATAAAATAGGTGGTTAACAACCAGTTTATTCGGCATATGTTAAAGGAAACACTATTTTTCGAAAAAGAAAGGGTTTGCGCAAAACTGTGGCATACTCGATTTTATATTTAATCGCACTTCTACGGCATTAGAAATGATTTTATTTCAAACTTTGCTTCCGTGAGCGTAATACCAACGTTTAATAGCTATATTTAAGGGTACACTAGTCGATGGCACGAACTATTTTGTGCGCGGGGTTAAAATGCGTGCTATATCAACCAACAACACGTGCTGTTCAGATAGATGCCGTTATGAGCAGTAAGAAGCTAGAACGCGTACGAATACAAACTTTTGCAAATTTTTTGCGAAATGGATGATGATTTAGAACGAAAACGAGCGCGCGAAATTTAATAAACAGACCTTTGGGAGTCTGGATATCATGAAAAAACGACTGAATGTATCTGTTCAAAATAAAATTATTTGCATTGTTGAACTACTAATCTATCCCTGTATGGAGGCCTTTTTTTCAATTTTCCTTCTTCTTATGGTACTTATTTGCGCCCATAGATGCGTTAAAATGAGTGTTAAAATATGGAACTTTCGAAGCTCATAACTTTCAAGTAAATTTTTTTTTTACTTTTTCGAAGTATTTTCGACTAGTGTACCCTTAAGGACCTTACTCGCCAGTGGCGCTAACTGGTGGCCACAAAAACGTTATTCCTTATTGATTGTCTTAGTCCATTGAGAAGGTACCTAATAAAGAATAAGTGAAGAGATAACTTTGTACTCCTTTTAACCATATTGCGCGCATGGTAGTTTGTGAGTTTCGGCATCCATTTGAATATTATATTATGGAAGTAGCTCTGTCTGTCCGTTTGTTACATCTTCACACCTTAACAGCAGAACTAATTTTGATGAATTTTGGTATAGAAATAAATTGTACCTTAGAGAAGGACATAGGACACTTTTATCTTTATACTTTTTACAGTTTTTATGTATTTTAACTTCATGTACAATGGTTAATAAATACCAAATTCTAAATAAAACTGAAATTTTTATATAATAACTGTGACGAAGACAGAGCTATGTATGAGAGGATACATAATAATGCCGGATTCTACGCTTAAATGACAATTTACTCTCAGCTTTATGTCTTTGTGTCTTTTCCGTAAAATTTTAGTCGTAACAATCCCGTGAAGGGACGTTTTGGAAGTCGGTTTTGCAAAATTATAAAAAAGGGGTATCAAAGACACCGCGGTTCCTTAACGAAAGTTATTTTTGCACTGTTTAGTGTTTTAGTTTGGTAATCGGTTTATTTTTTTGTGATTTTTTATTATTTTTAGGGTTCCGTACCCAAAGGGTAAAAACGGGACCCTATCACTAAGACTCCGCGATCCGTCTGTCTGTCTGTCTTTCCGTCTGTCACCAGGTTGTATCTCATGAACCGTGATAGCTAGGCAGTTGAAATTTTCACAAATGATGTATTTCTGTTGCCGCTATAACAACAAATACTAAAAACAGAATAAAATAAATATCTAAGTGGGGCTCCCATACAACTAACGTGATTTTTTTGCCGTTTTTTGCGATAATGGTACGGAACCCTTCTTGCGCGAGTCTGACTCACACTCGGCCGGTTTTTTTAAATTTTATCTTTACAAATCGATACTGTTTCATGTACCGGATTGACTCACGGGATTGTAAGATATTTTCTTATAATATTTGAATAACAGTCAAATCTTAACCACTGGGAGATCTCCAGTAACAATTAATATTCTAATGGAGACATTTTCACGGCATATTTAGCCTGTAATAAAAAGAAAAACTAAGATAAGAAAAACTAAACTAACTAACTAACTAAACTAAGATATTTCGTTTGCTAACAAACACTAAGGATTGTACTTAATTAGAAACTCTTCATGGAATCAGTAATTTTTCTGTAAATGCAAAACTACAGAAACCCCGCCTACTCCATTCTATGAATTAAATAGTACACCCTAGTAGACACTTACTACGGAACCTACACCCGCTGAAATATCCGACAACACTACACTGGTCCAACGAAATCGCCCACTCCCGGTGAATCGAGGTGTCCTTGAGCCGAAAAATCGCTCGACTCACATAAGTATACGTGACATTGAAACTATTGATAACGAACGAAAACGGAAGACTACGTAATGTGTCGGATAGTGGAACTGGAACAGACTATCGCAGTCGTACTGGTTATTTACGAACTAATGCACAATAACTTAATATTACGGCTGTGTTTGAAAAAGGGATGGGTAGAGGTGAAGCCTTTTAATATCAACCGGTTACAAATCCACGAGAACCAGATTCGATTACTCAACTAAAGCCTTCTTTAATGCCAAGACAGCTTTTTAGGGTTCCGTACCCAAAGGGTAAAAACGGGACCCTATTACTGAGACTTCGCTGTCCGTCTGTCTGTCTGTCTGTCTGTCTGTCTGTCTGTCACCAGGCTGTATCTCATGAACCGTGATAGTTAGACAGTTGAAATTTTCACAGATGATGTATTCCTGTTGCCGCTATAACAACAAATACTAAAAACAGTATAAAATTAATATTTAAGGGGGGCTCCCATACAATAAACGTGATATTTTTGCCGTTTTTTGCTCGATATTAATAACGACAGAAGGTAGACGCTTGAAATATTCACAGAATATTTAGTTGTATATTCTCTTCAAAAAATAATTATTATTAAATTAAAATAAAATAAATTAAGGGGGGCTCCCATACAACAAACGTGATTTTTTTTGCAGTCTTTTGCGACAATGGTACGGAACCCTTCGTGTTCGAGTCCGACTCGCACTTGGCCGGTTTTTCAAACTAAATTAGAGTTTGACAAACACTCAATTCCAAATTCTTTATTCAGAAATCGGGCGTTAATATTACCTACTCAGCAATAAGATATCAAGTAATCAAAACAACAATTTATTTTTGCATTTATAATAAGATCGATTCAGGCACAGTTTTAACATAAAAACAGTATGGAAACTACCTACAAACGCTCGAAACGGCACGCTCACACAAACATACTTTACGCACCGACGAGACCACCCGTGCACTTCTGCGGTGCTGTCAGTAGTGCGAGCCGCTAAGGGGTCTCGTCGATGCGCATAATAGCAACTCGTCGATACGTGTGCCGTTTCGAGCGTTTGTAGGTAGTTTCCATACTGTTTGTATATTTATTCTGTGATTCAGGTTCCAAAATGCACATTTACCTGTTCCGGGTGAATTAAGGGAAAAACATTCGACCTATTCTAATGGTTATCAGCAAATCGTAGGAAACCAGCCAGATCGATAATGTTGCCACTTTCATCCAAAAACAACTGGAACAGTGCGTGAGAAACACCTTCTGTTTGGCTATAAAGCATTTGACACCTGACCTTTGTAGCGTGACTGTAAACGATTCTATGCCATTCATGGTAAGTCTGAGTGTTTGATTTCATTCAACAGCATGAACCTCAATGATTGTGCTATAAAAGTGTACTTGATGTGAAGCCTTCGCGTCCGAATTTGACATTGAAATCTACTGCAAAGAAAAATAATTTTATTTAGCAGTTGAATAGGGATTCAGTAGGTGCGTGTAGAATCAGCCTTCAAAGCGAGACAGTACTGGTAACTGGCAACTGGCTGGAACTGGCTTTCCATAAGGTGAATTCTAAATCAAAAGCTGGTTGGTCAAGAACATAAAGTATCTTATAACTAAGTTCAAGGGCGTCGCCAGCCGTTGGCCCAGGGGGGGGCAAGTTTATATGGAGAATGAGAAAAGTATGAATTGTAGGTAAAGTCGAGAGCACATGAAGCTTTCAACTTGTATTACGAGCTTTAAATCTACAGCGATTATAATAATAACGGTACAGAGTCCAACGTGTAAAGCTTAACGAGGTCTTGACTGTACAATAAATAAAACTTATAAATAAGTTATTACATTTATGAGAAAAATAGAATAAAAATAATTTGGGCGTTTGAATTTGAATATACAGTGTATTTTTTTGTAATTACCAGTTTTTAATATAATAGTGGTACACAAAGATAATTTTTTTGATTAGGTTAATTAAAACATAATCTTCGGGGGTTTTTTGAAAACATTTCGACCACTTGATTTTGGAAATCCTGTTTCCATGAATAAGTTTTCTGTGCACACTCATCATGACCTCATTTGGTTGCTTTACATTTGTCAGCATTTTTTAGAATCTCTAGGGGGGGGGCAGCTGCTCCTCCCTGCCCCCCCTTGGCGACGCCCTTGACTAAGTTGGTATGACGGCAGAATGCAAAGGTAAAACGTTACTCCTCCACGAGATATTACTGCCAAACACCTCAATGAAGCATCGATGTATGGTCAAAAATATGGGCGGTATGACAAAACGCTAAAAAATTACATTACGTATTGTCACCTTCACCTTTGCAGCTTTCATTAAAATAATCAAAAATTAAATAAAAATACCGGCCAAGTGCAAGTCCGACTTGCGTACAGAGGGTTCCTTATAAACTCCCTTATAAAGCTCCGAACATTGCTCTAACGAAGGGACAAAATTAACTTTGCCATTCGAAAACTGTTGTTCCATATACTCAATTTAGTATATATATTTAGCTGTGATAGTTTTCCTTTTAATTTTTGCAACAACAATACAACAATTGCTGTGATGTTTTTCACAAATCTAAATGCAACAATTTAGCTGGCACGGGGCCCCCTATACTTGACCCTAACAAAAATTTGTCATTTTTAGGTTTTGACAGACCCGTAATATTTTTGAATGACCTAAACAACGATACTCTACACCATGGGAAAGACGAGAAAAAAAACATCCCAACTCCTCAACTTTACGTGTGCAGGAGGACTACAAAAATAATGTTTTTTCATGTTTTATTTTACCACTTTGTCGGCGTGCTTAATATCCATGCCAAATTATAGCTTTCTAGTACTTAGTCTCTGAGCTACGGACGGACGTACGGACGGACATGACTAGAGCATGCAATACCGCAGTATATATTCAATACCGTGATATTGCGGTATTGAATATGTAATACCGCAAAATTTGCGATATTGTGAAATTAAAACTATAACAACAGTTAAAATAAAACTACCATGAGTTATAATTAATCACACACGCTAATCTTTATTTTTTATTTGAAAATGTTTGCGTAAAAAGCATAAAATATCAATTGTATCATCATTTAAAGAACTTCTAATTTAATTACAAATGTATCCAGCAGGCAAAAATGCTCTCTCAGCTTCTACACTCGTTGGTGGGGTATACAGGTTAGTCACTCACTTGTCCAACTTGCGAGTAGTTGCGAGTGAGACTGAGTAAGACTACAAACAAACGTTAGTTCGCTGTAGGGAATTAGGGAATTCCTCGATATACTGTGAGTTATCAAGAATGTATCCCGCCCGCCCGACCAACATAATTATGACGATTCGTAGCAAGGATTGCTTTATCACGGTTCGTTTTTAATACCGCGAAATTCGCATTTCGAATCTCGCTTTTGCGGTACTGAAAAACAGCGCGAAATTCGCGAAATTGCGGTAACGATATAACGGGTTTGCAAGCTCTAGACATGGCAAAACAATAAGGGTTTCTGGTTGACTACGGAACCCTAAAAACAAGGTCCTGGGTCTGATTCCAGGGTTGGGCCACGTGTTTTTGGGTATTTCCGTCTAGAGTTTTTTTAGTACCTAGCAGCCCATGAGTCGGGACTTATGTGTTGATAGCAATAGACTCGTCTCCTACTACATGAGACTCACTGGGGAAATGTGGGTGCACTAAAGGGGCATCTCTATCTAACCTATCAGAGAACACAGGCGTGGTGTTATTTAAAAAAAGAACCGGCCAAGTGCGAGTCGAACTTGTGCGCCGTGGGTTCCGTACCTACCCATTATACCGCCATAATAAAATTGGTATCATTTTTATTGGTGGCTAAGTTTTAAAGATATGGGCAAATTTTGATTTTCGAATAAAGGGAAAATGCCGAAATATATAAAAGTTGAAAATTAAGGTAAATTTTGGTACTTACATGTTTTCGTGAAAATCTAAATTTACCCATATCTTTTTATCGTGTTGTCTCAGGACCTTGATTTTTATACATCTAATAGGGACTATAGACCTCAGTATAAATTTCAACTTGCTAGGTCTACCTGTTCCTGAGAAAATCGGTGGTGAAACACGGACAGACAGACGGACAAGAGAGTGATCTTATAAGGGTTCCTTTTATACCTTTTGAGGTACGCAACCCTAACTAGACATTCCATTTTCTGAAGCTAGTTTTTCTCGAATAAAAAGCTACATAAATAACGCGAACAAATGCCACCAACCTGTAAACGAGTTTGCATGAAGTTGAGAGCTATTTAAATATCCATTTCGCACCTAAACCGTGTTATATGAGATAATATTACGAGCGGCCATTTTTGATAAAGGTTATTTTAACGTTGGGAGATGTTGAGTCTGTCATGGTGTTGGCGAGCAATGTGGAGAATTGAGGAACAATCATTCTGCCATTAGGATAGTTTTGTGTGCGAATGTTGCTGAAGAAAGAGTTAAAGTAGAGCAAGTGAATAAAGGAACACTTGATAAATTTTGTGATGTTTAGAGGAATCCGTTATCGTGACAGGGTTGAGCGGTGCAGAGGAATGAGAAATAATCATTCTGTCATTAGGATAGTTTTGTGTGCGAATGTTGCTCAAGAAAGACTTAAAGAGACCCTTATTCTTGCTGTACTAAGAATAAGGGAACACTTAATAAATTATGTGATGTTTAGAGGAATCCGTTATCATGACAGGGGTGAGCGATGCAAAGGAATGAGAAATAATAAAAAAAAAAAAAAAAAAAATGTTTATTTTATCTCCACAAATTACATCAAGTACATACATTATACAGCTGACATTAATTTTTACAAGTTTGTAATTTGTGGGAGATCTGGAGTCTAAACTAAGCCGAGGCCTGTACTATAGATCTCAAGGCCCCCCATTTCATAACTTAGTATAGATTGTCAACATGTGAGATGCGAACATGAGTGTACTGAATGAGTAAGCGGGAGCGGGTTTTAGTATCTCTGCATGTGGGAGTGTGCGTGTGTGTGTGTGTGCGTGTGTGTGTGTGTGTGTATGTGTGTGTAGTTAAGGGACATATAACTCTGTCAAATAATAATTTTGCATGTATTAGCATATTTATTAATAAGTATATATATGTTTCCTAAGTAATGTGGGCAATATGTAGATATATATATATAATATATATATATAATAATTCTGTCATTAGGATAGTTTTGTGTGCGAATTTTGCTAAAGAAAGACTAAAAGAGACCCTTATTCTTACTCTACTAAGAATAAGGGAACACTTAATAAATTATGTGATGTTTAGAGGAATCCGTTGTCGTGACAGGGGTGAGCGATGCAGAGGAATGAGAAATAATAATTCTGTCATTAGGATAGTTTTGTGTGCGAATTTTGCTAAAGAAAGACTAAAAGAGACCCTTATTCTTACTCTACTAAGAATAAGGGAACACTTAATAAATTATGTGATGTTTAGAGGAATCCGTTGTCGTGACAGGGGTGAGCGATGTAGAGGAATGAGAAATAATAATTCTGTCATTAGGATAGTTTTGTGTGCGAATTTCGCTAAAGAAAGACTAAAAGAGACCCTTATTCTTACTCTACTAAGAATAAGGGAACACTTAATAAATTATGTGATGTTTAGAGGAATCCGTTGTCATAACAGGGGTGAGCGATGCAGAGGAATGAGAAATAATAATTCTGTCATTAGGATAGTTTTGTGTGCGAATTTTGCTAAAGAAAGACTAAAAGAGACCCTTATTCTTACTCTACTAAGAATAAGGGAAAACTTAATAAATTATGTGATGTTTAGAGGAATCCGTTGTCATAACAGGGGTGAGCGATGCAGAGGAATGAGAAATAATAATTCTGTCATTAGGATAGTTTTGTGTGCGAATTTTGCTAAAGAAAGACTAAAAGAGACCCTTATTCTTACTCTACTAAGAATAAGGGAACACTTAATAAATTATGTGATGTTTAGAGGAATCCGTTGTCATAACAAGGCGTGAGCGATGCAGAGGAATGAGAAATAATCACTCTGTCATTGAAATAGTTTTATCACTAAGTTAGATGTGAATGTTGTGAGGTTGGAAATGGGAAAGTAAAGAACAAGGTAATATTAGATGATTGGGAGAAAGAAACATCTTTCATGGGTGGTAAGGAGATTACTACTGAGATGATGAGTTATAGAAGAAGACCTGCTGTGTTAACCTAAACTAAATGAGGATAAAGTCAAAAGGATGACGAGGATGACACAAATATGGTACAGTTATACTTGCTAGCATTACTACTCAACTGCTGTGAAAGTAACTAGGTAAGTATTCAAGATAAAGAAACAATAAACATTATCCCATATTCATTTATTTATGTACATAAAACACTTAAAAGAGAAAAAGCGATAGGTGAGCACAAAGGTGTTGTTTATAACAAAACAAATTTCTTTCAGCAGACCTGCTACAAGACAGTTGGATAAGAGACACTGATACACCCCTTGTGTTCCTAAAGGAATGTTTTCAGGAACCTAATGAAACTGGTAAAAGGAAAAATAAAAAAGAGAGAACACAACGTTTTCCTTTTACTAAATAAATAAATCAATCCAAGGCCGCTTCGAGCCTAATTTGTTTCAGCCAATTACGAATTTCTCTTCCAAATTGGCATTACAAACAGAAACGGCATTGGAATCAAAGGATGAGAAGCCTAAAGGAAGTCAAAGATTTTGAAATCAAATAAACTAGCTGAAGTTGACAGTTTGTTTATCCCTCCCACCGGCCATTAAAAAATATATATTCGGCCAAATAAAAATACAAATATATTTATTTGTAGCACGTAGGAACATTTTTTTTCTATAGTCTCGCGCTTGACCTCTATCTCACCTGATAGATGAAGCGATGATGTGGTCGACGGTGAAGCACGCTTGCCTAGAAAAAATATCAGTGAATGATATTATTTATAACAAGCTAACAAGATTTTACTACAAAAAAAGTTCAATATGCTATTAATCGTTTTTAAATATGTTAAAAAGTGCACGCCTCATTTCGTTGCGTTGCGTCTCGGTGTGACCTGACTTTAGCTGTAAGCCCGACACTAACGCTCACACCCGGTGAAAGCCCGACAATATCGCTGAACTCGCTGAAAGCGCCATACGGCCGGACATTTTGCATTAATTTAATGCAGCGCTCACTGGGAGCAAATTAGATAATGTTTTGTTGCTACCAGTAATATGCGAGAATGTACATGTACATTTAGGAAACTTCACATTACATTAGGAGAATAAAACATATTATGGTGGCGTGTTGTAATGTACTCCGCAAATCTATATATATAAAAATGAATCCCTATTTCACTTGGTCACAGCATCACGCGTGAATGGCTGGACCGATATCGCTTATTCTTTTTTGTTGTGTTTGTTATTGTTAGGAAAAGGGTCTTATGACAAAAAAATAATGGAACCTTACCTACATAGGTAGGGTAGGTAGGTAAGGTAGGGTAGGTAGGGTAGGGTAGGGTAGGTTAGGGTAGATGAATGTTTGGTGTTTTTATGGCAGAACAAAGTTTGTCGGGTCAGCTAGTGTAGAATAATTTCTGTTAAAATTAGGCTACATAATCCCTAATAGAAAGAAATTCTGCTACGACATAGGCAAATTTTTTCAGTAACATTTCACGTAGTGTTAACGTAGATTCTGAACGAGTTAAAACAAAGCAGCACCTTATACATAATGTGTTAACTAAAAACACTACAAAGTGAAAAATAACTTCAATTTCGGAAGTCGGTGTTCCTGTTTTCGTCTCTTCGTTTTTTGACACCGCCTTCCGAAATTTAAGTTATTTTTCACTTTGTAGTGTTTTCATTTGGAAGTCGGTTGTATTTTTTTGTAAAAAAGATTATTATTATTCATTTTTTTTGTGGTACATAATGGACAAGTTCTATAGTAAGGTACCTATAATCCACACAGTGATGTCAGAATAGATTACCCGAATAACATGTAACTTGAACATAACCGGTGGAATGAGAGTGTACCAGGGTGAACTGTATACATCTGCGTACCCGTTTAGAGCATACTGGCGTGATGGTATGTTATGAAATGGTGTAAACAATAAACAGACATGTGATTGCAGCAATCCCGAGAGATTAGTCACCATTTATTGAAGAGCTGTTGTATATCGCCAAAGTTCTTCATCAGAACTTTACCAAATTTAAGTGGGAACATTTCGAAATAAATTTTTTTCGTACAACAAAATAATTCTGCAAATCGGTTTATATACGACAGAGTTATGCCCGAAAATACATAAACAATAAAATGTATATATATACATATATAAACATCCGAATTAAGAACCTTCTACTTTTTGGGTAGTCGGTTAAAAATTGCATTGTCACGAGAAACAAGCGTGTGTAAGATAAGATAAGATAAGATAAGATATATTTATTTCTAAGTATATGGTACATTAGGTCTTAATATTAAACAGTTTCACATACACTACCGTTGCCGGTGTAGAAATATTAAAATTAACTTATAAAATCAGTGTCCAAGCTCCAAAGCGGCCACAACAATATAATTGTAGTAAGTAATTTCTCATCGAAACGCGAGAAGAGGCTATGTTCCCCCATTGCGCGTCAATAAGCAGACACAATAGAAACAACATTTCTACAAAATTTCAACTTATTCTAACACCGGGAAGTAGGTCAAATTTAACTTGCAAGATTTGATTACAGACACCGGGACAGGTGAAAGTAAATATAAGGTGCCCAGGTAAAATTTTTATATTTAGGAGTAATATTAAAAAATATGTGAGTAATTATTTATTTTATTTTTATTTTATTTTATTTATAAGGTACTCCAGCGACTAATTCACTATAATAACTAAAAAAAAACATAAATAAAAAATAAATAAGTGATTTGAAATAAACTAAACTTATTTTTTGTTGCAATTAAATATAAATAAGAGCTACTTTACCCTATGATGACAATATAAAGAAAATACAACATCTGATTTACTTAATCAATTTATTTTATTTATTTACCTACTCAGTTTTTTTTATTATAATCTTTAGAAGTACAGAAATTCAACAATAAAAATCGAAATAACTTTATTTAGCTATTACTACTACTACTATTTTTAGGTTAGTTATAATATTAATTAGTTAATTAATGATTACTCCTATTATGAGTAATTCTTAATTAAATAAATCAAGCGAGATATGTAAAAGATCTCTGTTACTACTGACATCTGTTAATAATTGCCCTACTATTCCACAAACCTCTGTGGAATTCATCAATGTTAATCCAGGCATCCTTTGAGTAATCAGCACCGATTAATTTTCAAACGTTCTCATTCGTAGACTCGTGTTTCAGCAAAGCTATTTTATACCTTCCCTTTGGGGAACACAAGCCTGAGATATTATGATGCTCTGAAGATATATTTATTGCAATAATAGCGCAATGAAATTTATACCAGCTTCCACTGTTGGATTTTCAACGTTTAATTCTCGCTGAGTTTAGGGCCAACAATTCAACAGTGCAATTAAAGAAAGTAGCCATTAAGGTGATCCCTAGAAAAACGAGCATTTACCTAATTAAGTGCTCAATTATTTGGGAAAATGTCAATGGCTGAGTAAGTTCAAGCTAATTCAAACCCGTCCGCGTCCCCTAGTTATTTTTTTTTTCAGTTAAACATTTTTATCCATATCTATAAATAAGCATTTTATCATTTATTTATTTATTCGATTATTTATTTAGTCTTAATTGTAAACCAAGATAAAAAATAAATAAAAAGAAAAATTAAAATAAAACAAACTTTTATTCATTACCCTCATCCACAAAATCATTCATCCCTAGACCAAACAAATGTCTTGCACAGCGTCTGAACTTCAATCTGAGACCATCGGGCCATGTCCTCTGACAGAAACAAATCTAACCAGTCTGTTCCCTCGGGGAAAATACTAACTCAGCACAGGATTATTAGAAAACTTTATTAAAATAAAAACAGAAAGACTGTGACCGCAGACATAGCTCTAACCAGATGGCTCGAGTGTACGACACGGTCAAAATAACCGTGCATATCGACTGTCATCGCCCCCACCTCCACTCCCTCCCTCCTGAACCCGCGCGGCGCCCCGCGTTCGCCTCGTCCGCCAATAGCGAGAGTCGAACGTCAGAGTGACTTGACAGCGCCAGGTGCACGTTTATCTTTTTATTAAATATATTCTATAGTTTCTCACCTGATGGTAAGCGATGATATGGTCGACGATGAAACACGCTTGCCTAGAAATAACCTATTCACTCTTGACTTAAATACCCCCATTGTAGCTGTCGGGAAACACAGACTCCAGAGAATTCCACTCCTTAGCTGTACGCATAATAAAAGTGTTCCCAAAACGTTTTGTGCGTGTGGGTGAGATGTCCACCATGTATCGAAGATCAGACAGTATGTACGCGTGTCAAAAAGGGGAATAAAAGTGAGAGAAATGCTCTTACTTTCAGCTGTTTCTATCGGAACCAGATATCAAACGAAGTCTAGGAAAATTACTAGCTAATATTTATTTATGTATTTATTTGTTTATTTATTTATTTATTTATTTATTTATTTATTTATTTATTTATTTATTTATTTATTTATTTATTTATTTATTTATTTATTTATTTATTTATTTATTTATTTATTTATTTATTTCTTTATTTATTTATTTATTTAATTATTTATTTCTTTATTTATTTATTATTGGAAACATTTTCTTTCATCGGTATGTAATTTTGTTCTTATATTGTGTGTGAAAAAGTGACACGCACGGTTTTTATACAGATGGAGGGACTTGCGTTATCTAGTAGGATTTGTCTGTGACTGTGACGTACTACGCTGTTGCCAGCTGTTGGTAAAGAAAAAGGTTCTAATCAAACTGTGACTTATGTCCTCTTTCTTTTGTTAAAGAAGTGACGATCTGCGCAAGGTGGCTGACCGCGGATGAACAAATTAAATGTCGATGGTGTTGTTAAAACTATTTTCCGTGCACGAACATTGAACTTTCGCCCGTGTAAAAGTCGACAGTGGATCCACGGGAAAGTATTACCGGGGTATGAAGTGGGGGGTGAACAAGTATCATATTTCCTAATCCACGTCATGATCTGTCTACCCCTGTGCCTATTTCATCCAAATGCCTTCAGCTGTTGAGGCGCGATTGATTGACAAACATCTAAACATCTACCCTCTTACAAATAAACTCGGAATAAAGTTATACCAAGTATAAACCTATGAAAATGTATGGTTATTACTTTGTTATACCTGGTATAACTTTATTCCGCGTTTATTTGTAAGAGCGACAAAGTTTAACATTTTTGAAGGTTTTTTTTAAAGTAAGATACTTTTTCCCTTTAAAGGTGATATGGCAACAATTTTCCATGGTAACGGTACTTCAAAGTTAATAAATTATTTCGGAAAATAAGGAATATTTATTCATACTGAATGGGCCACTTGATTCTTTGATATTACCACTTAAATATCAAGTACAATACTCCTGGTTAATAACCTCTTCAGAAACGTTTGAGAACTCCAAGAAATATGTAGAAAATTAAAGTAGGGAGTAACGACGTCAAGGATTTTGATAATAAATTGTTGAGAACTCTTCTGAAATAAGCATGTGTACCTATTTCAATAAAGGTAAATTAAAAGGGAAATTACCTTTTACAGAATGTCTCCTACATTCTGTAAAAGGTAATTTATCTACTCTTGGCATAAAGGGTCTCGTCAATGCGACAATTTTTTCATGGAAATTGTTCAACGGGCTGTCGGATTGTTGTTTAGCATTGTTTAAAAAGTTTAATTTGATAATAACAAAATTTACGTCCAATCATCACGTAAAGAAGGTTCTAGAAAGGCCTAATCGCATCGTTGTCGCATTGTCTCTTGTCGTCTGTCTATTACAGCCTTAATGTACAAAACGAACTAATGAAAACCAACTTTATAAAGCTATTTTATGATTTTTAGCTCCACATGTGATCAGAGATTTTTGTATATCCAAATAAAATGAGTAAGTAGTTTTTGGTTAAAGTGTATATGTTTGTAGTCTTAGTTATTTAAGAATTTTATACACTGTATATTCATTTATCTATTTAAATAAAAAACTTGAGGTCATGTCACAAAAATGCAATTATAAAAACTTAAAACGCTATTACAGCTGACTCAATCCGCTTAAGGCGATATACACGCCCCAATGTTAACGCAGTACTGACCGTGCGCCCGCTCGATGCTAAAATATCTATATTGAACCCCCTTTTGAACAGTTTTGTTTGCAAAATATTATTTGATTTACATACTATGCTATTTCAGTTATAAAGAAATTCCAGCCATAAATTTTTTGGTGTAAAAATATTTATAAACATCCAAGTCGTTTTGGAGGAGTTTCCAAAAGTTGCGAAAAATATCGTGTTGTTAATTATTTTTTTAAAGCAAAATTATTAGTTACACAAAAAAAACTTGTTTCAAAAATAATGTACATGAATCAATAATAAATATATATTTTTTTCAGACCTATTAACCAAGCCGTTACTAAGGAGTATGCTTTAGAAAGTAACCATTTTACGGCACTAAAGTGGTTGTAGGCCCTTAAGTCCGACACATTTAACGGACCATAGACTTTCTAGAAACTATTATCAAGTCTCAATACGGAGCGCACGCTAAATTAATAAGAACATACGAACATAATGCCGCATTAATCCAATACCTAATCCGCTTAGGCAGACATTTCAGTCTATTCTCTAACAGAATATAATGAAGAGAATGGCAGCTCTAAGGGTCAGCTCACACCGAGACGCAACGACACGCGCCGATGCTGGTAGAAACCAGGGTAGGTTTCATAAAAGTTAAAACACTTCGCAACGAAGCCGCATTTTTCCACCGAAATGTGCGAGGTAACTTGGCGGTGCGAGGACGTGAAGTGGCGCTGCGAAAATGTGTGATTGTTTCCACGTAACATGTGTGAGGAGCTTGCGCGGTGCGAGGATGTGTAGAGAAGCTATAAAACGGTGTATAGCTCAGTGTTGCCCTAGTAACACGCAAAGCGACGCGTAAGAGACCGTATCCTAAAACGCAGCAGTCGCTTTCCGACTGTGCGCGCACATATCTCGCTTTCTTGTATGTACAAATACCTTGCTCTGTTACCCCTTTTCTACCAGCAGGTACCCAGCCAACCTAAGAAAATAAATTCACCCAATTGGTGGCTTTTTCCTCGCGCATCACCTAGCCACCTCGCACATTTCTGGTGCATTAACACCCTAACGCTGGCGGCGTGGTAGGGTGTAGTGCTTAATCGTAAGCTCTCCCTAAAATGTTTGTACCGTTTTTAGTAGTAAACAAAGTCGAATATATTATCTATCGCTGTTCGCTATGTTAAAAAGTACACGCCTAACTCCGTAGTGTCGCATCTCATTGTGACCTGACCCTAGATAAGCCCGACAATATCGCTGAACTCGCTGAAAGCGCCATACGGCCGGACATTTTGCATTAATTTAATACAATGCTTACTGGAAGCAAATTGGACAATGTTTTGTTGCTACTCGTACCAGTAATATGCGAGAATGTACATGTACATTTAGGAAACGTCACATTACATTATGAGAATAAAACATATTATGGTGGTGTGTTGTACTGTACCCCACAAATGGAGTATAATTTATGTTGACATTAGGCTACATAATCCTTAGTGGAAGGAAATGCCGCTACAACATGGGCAAATGGTTTCGGTAACAAGTTAACGTAGATTCTGAATATGTAACACGTGTTGCAAGTTAATGCAAAGCAGCACTTTACACAATTGTGTTAACAATTATAAAAACACCTTCCTTCTTCTCATTCGTTTTGTTCATTTCTAAAGGTCGTGCCCGTCTTTTTTTTTTCTTTTTTTTATTATAGATAGGCTCGGGCTTGACCACTATCTCACCTGATGGTAAGTCTCGATGATGTGGTCGACGGTGTAACACGCTTGCCTAGAAGTAACCTATTCACTTATTATTCCGTCTTGTAAAGATTTGGCGGAGTTACTGACGTGCTGCTCTCAAGCTTTTCTGTTTTTAGGGTTCCGTACCCAAAAGGGTAAAAACGGGACCTTATTACTAAGACTCCACTGTCCCACTGTCTGTCTATCACCAGGCTGTAACTCATGAACCATGATAGCTAGACAGTTGAAATTTACACAGATGATGTATTTCTGTTGCCGCTATAACAACAAATACTAAAAACAGTATAAAATAAATATTTAAGGAGGGCTCCCATACAAAATACGTGATTTTTTTGCCGTTTTTGCTCGATATTATTAACGTCAACAGGTAGACCCTTGAAATATTTACAGAATGTTTAGTTGAATATTCACTTCAAAAAAAAATTATTACTAAATTAAAATAAAATAAATTAAGGGGGGCTCCCATACAACAAAGATGATTTTTTTGCAGTGTTTTGCGATAATGGTACGGAACCCTTCGTGTGCGAGTCCGTCTCGCACTTGGCCGGTTTTATTGACTCATATCAGGGCAGTGGTCAACGTGAGTCCTGTAATCGCCCTGATCTTGACCAGATCACGGCGATTACAACATTTTATATTTAAATATTTATCTAATCCATTCCAATCTCGCATAACTGGCACATATGTCATTTGGATTCATAATGTTGTCAGCATGTAGTCAAATAAACCTCTTGCACGTTGCAATTTAAACACTGCACTAAAGGTGCTCAAAACCCTTTCATTTCTCGACAGTGCGTAAACTCAACTCGTTTGCGGACTGGCATTGTTCGCTCGGGACTACTGTTTGCGTTATATTACAGTTATCTTGTAAACGTTGTAAGTATTGTAAAACGCAGATAAAGCTAGGCCATTTATCTAGCTTTGCACGTCATTTTAGATTTGGGTTATTTTTGTTTGTAGATACCTATCTTTTGTATACGGAGCCAACAAAAATTTATAACATTGCTTAACCTTTTTTTCTTCATAAATACAGTTTTTCGAAGGTTTGAAATAGGAGCATAAATCAACATAAATCTAAAATAACAGTAGTTATTTTTTTTAGTTAAATTTCATCCACACATCACATCACATCATCAGCCTATTAATGTCCCCACTGCTGGGACACAGGCCTCCTCTCTGTGAGAGGGAATGGGCCGTAATCCACCACGCGGGCCCAGTGCGGGTTGGTGAATGTCACATGTCTTCAAATTTTTGGTTCTAGGACATGCCGTTTTCCTCACGATGTTTTCCTTCACCGTTTTGAGAGCAGTGGTGATGAAATAATTTATACAAAGTAAAGCGCCTGCCGTCTTCCGGCGCTGGATGCGAGACGCACGGGATCGGTCAATGTGGCGACGCCTGGGGGAGGCCTATGTCCAGCAGTGGACGTCTTTCGGCTGAAATGATGATGATGATGATGAAAGCGCCTGCCTGGGCTTGAACCCACATCCTACAACTTGTAAGTCGCGGCCGATACCACTGGGCCACCACTGTCACAACAGCATTCAGTGGGAAAATTATCAATAAACCCTTTTTTTACCTTCAGGGGAGGATTTTATTTTTTTAATTTAAATGGGACCAACTTTGAGGTACACTCTTCCAAAAAAAAATAATTTTAGATGTCGGACCACTCCATAAAAAGTTATGCGGGGTCATACATAAAAAATAAAATATAGATACATGCCGAATTGAGTACCTCCTCCTTTTTTTTCGTCGGTTAAAAACGCCATAATTAAAATTATTAAATAAACTTCGGAAAAACCTTTATTTTTCAAGTAGGTACAGTATTGAAGCTATTCGTCGAAAATCACAAAACAAACCGTGAGATGTCTACAGGCTAATTTTCCGTTTCCAATTTACGAATTCTTCCTCGTTCAACTAGCAAGAATTATAAGATATACATAACACAATAGCAAGCTCACATTATCACATGTCTGTCCGTTACCGTTACCGCAAAATAATGTTGACAGTTTCTAAACATGACCACACGAAACTTCTTCAAAAACTCTTATTTGGTCCTTCACGTCTTTTCGTTCCGTTGCGTCCATTTTCCCGATGGTCCACTTAGCGAAATAGGTAGAATGAACGACAACACACAACATTATTCTCCATTTTGGACGAAACCTACGGAATTAAGGGCCAAGCACGTACACTCTCGAGCACATATTATGTACAGTCAAGGGACAAAAATACAGTCATACTCTCCCAAAACTAAAGTGCCTATAATTTGTTTGTAGAAGAAGTTCACTGATTCACAACCAATTTAATCAAAAGCATTTCATAAAAAATATTTTTTTAGGCAATTTAATTTTTTTTTTTTCTTAGAAATACGTGCCCCACACTAGGAATTTCTTCCTGTATCGTGGGTGCGTTTACAAACATATAAACTCACATACACAAACACCCAGAGCCGGAACAACTATCTGTAGGTCAAACAAATATTTGTTCCGTGCGGGATTCGAACTCGCACGGGATCTGTTGGAAGAGTACGACTGGACTTTAACCCTTGACTATACCTACGTGTCAATTACGCAAAATTCCTTGCGCTCTTGGCCCTTGAGAACTTTGTACTTCGTAGTATTTGAATTTGAACTGGAAAGGAGAAGTAGCACAACATACTTACTGGGAACCCGTCTGTATGTTAAGTTGTATAATCTGATCTTACATCCCCATCTATGCTAAGCACTTACCTTTGCAATCTTATGCAGCAGAGCAGTAGTGGAGCTAGTCTTGAAGAGACCTAGGGCTCTGCGCCTCAGGCCTTGGCCGAGGCACGATTCAACAGCTCCGCAAAGAGCAGTTACGCCACCGCTTTCTTCATGCACGAATTTGCGTGTGACAGCCTGGATAAAAGTTATCAAGTTTAATTATTGAGGTACAAAATTTAAAAGGTACGAAGCAGACGAGAGTGAACACGTCGGAAGGAGACGCCCTAGACATACACGGATAGAAATACTCGGATCTCATTGGTGGTGTCCATCAAAAAGGCCAGGTGCGTAGTACTCATAACTGGCGTCCGTGTACGACCCGATTTATGAATGTTAAAGAAGCAAAAGAAGTATGTTCCTATAGATAGTAGCACGTGGCGTTCTGTAGTTTCTTCCTAACCCTATGGACAAAAGTCGTGAGTTTATATATGTACTAGCTGACCCGGCAAACTTTGTTTTGCCATAAAAACACCAAACATTCATCTACCCTACCTACCCTACCCTACTTACCCTACCCTACCCAACCTACCCTACCTACCCTACCCTACCCTACCTACCCTACCCTACCTACCCTACCTACCCTACCCTACCTACCCTACCCTACCCTACCCTACCTACCCTACCCTACCCTACCTACCCTACCCTACCTACCCTACCTACCCTACCTACCCTACCCTACCTACCCTACCCTACCTACCCTAACAACACTACCCTACCTACATACCTACCCTACCCTACCTACCCTACCCTACCTACCCTACCCTACTTACCCTACTTACCCTACCCTACCCTACCCTAAACGGGATAAAAATGTGTCCTATGTCCTTCTCCTGGTTCTTAGCTACCTCCCTACCAATTTTCAGCCAAATCGGTTCAGCCGTTCTTGAGTTATAAATAGTGTAACTAACACGACTTTCTTTTATATATATAGATAAAAATTAATTAAAAAAACATCTGAATTCACAAAATTATTTATACACACTTCAAAACTCTTTAAAAAATAATTACATTTAATATTTTAATCAGCACATGAATAGAATAACAATTTTTTTTTCAAATTAATCGTAGCACCATCTGTCGGGACAAACTAAAATTGAAATAGAATAATATTGAATGCGATGATAGCGCCGTCCGCCGGAAAATCAACAACTCCTTATAAATAAGAAATTAATTGAAAAAACATTTTCCATTTTTTTTTTTTTTTTTCAATTTTAAATCTAAACCATTCTCGAATCTCCACGAACCCACACAAAAAATTTCATCAAAATCGGTCCAGTCGTTTAGGAGGAGTTCAGTCACATACACACGCACACAAGAAATATATATATTAAGATGTGTAAATGTTGAAGATAATACATATAGCGATATAGGATGATGTCCTACGCACACTTTATTTTTATTTAAAGAAAGTAAGACAACGTATTCTGATCTCGAATATTAGAAGTATCTATCCGTACACATAAACTGGATATGAATCACTCGGATTCGAATAACAGTGAAACCACATAACCGCAGAAAGTATACCAGTTGGCGAAATATAATTGCTCTGCTCTATATATTCACAAATACTCAGATGATAACCATAATAAATATCCACACATGTTTGTTATCCAATTGTGTATTAAATTATTTATTTATTTCATTTTCAATTGAATGAACGTGAAGACCCGTTATTGCCATTTATGTGTGTACTTATAAAATATCGCCCATCTTAAATGCCGTAGGTAACCCAAATGAAACAGCTCTGTCCAGCAAATTGTTTCCAGCAGTAGCCGATATTTCAGTTCCAATAATTTAATATCTGAAACGCCGAGCTCAGTTCTATGAACCGATAAAGAGGATTAGCAAGTTTCAGAGCAAATCTATTCAATCCAAACTGTTTTCGATAATATCAAGACCTTCTTCGACAATATTAATAAGGAGAGTACTTACACTAGCAAAAATAACGCTCTAGTGCAAAAATATTGAGCTATTTAATCAGTAAACAGCGATTTTCTTTGGCCAGAGAATCAGCAATGTGGTAATTCTGTAAGCGTTCTGTGCACTTTTCCCATTATTATTGATGTGAGCAAATTTTTTGACGCGATTGAGCCCCTTTATATATAGGTATTTACTTTTTTATAGTCTTATTTTTTTTAGAATATTGAATTTAAATTAATAGCTTAATTTGTGCAAAATGTTTAACTTATGGTCGTGGAACCCTTGAAGGAGACTTTTAATATGTAATAAAATGTAAACAAATATTTGTATGGCCTACAGATAGTTGTTCCGGATCTGGGTGTCCTGTGTATGTGAGTTTAAATGTTTGTAAACACACTCACGATACAGGAAGAAATTCCTAGTGTGGGGCAAAGATTAAAAAAACAAATAAAAAATATATAACATTGTGCCGGGTAAATTCTAAAATCGGCCCAGTAGTTTCGGAGCCTATTAGAAACAAACGAAGAAAAAAGAAATCTTTGCTCTTTATAATATTAGTATAGGAGTACCCTTTTTATGCGCAATATTTCTCCTTATACTTTTAAAATCCTGGGCAATTTTTCCCAGTGTAAGCTTTTGAAAGCAAAAATCGCCTTTTCAATATATCCTAAATGACTGAACTTTTCATAATGAGGACAAGAAAGGAAGCAAAAACTGGCTCCGTCAGATCCAAAGACCGATCACAAAGATTAATGTCTCGCAAATTAAAGCCGATATCAGAGTTTGGAGAGAAAATCCTCTAGAACTTGAAATGTAATTTTATTTTCAGTTGACTTTATCGGAAAGTGGAGTGAACTGATTTTTAGGGTTCCGTACCCAAAGGTTAAAAACGGGACCCTATTACTAAGACTTCGCGATCCGTCTGTCTGTCTGTCTGTCTGTCCGTCTGTCTCCAGGCCGTATCTCATGAACCGTGATAGCTAGACAGTTGAAATTTTCACAGATGATGTATTTCTGTTGCCGCTATAACAACAAATACTAAAAACAGTATAAAATAAATATTAAAGAGGGGCTCCCATACAACAAACGTGATATTTTTGCCTTTTTTTGCTCAATATTAATAACGGCAACAGGTAGACGCTTGAAATATTCACAGAATGTTTAGTTGTATATTTACTTCAAAAAATAATAATTAATAAATTAAAATAAAATAAATTAAGGGGGGGAGCCCCCCTTAATTTATTTTATTTTAATTTTAATTTATTTTAATACAACAAACGTGATTTTTATGCAGTGATTTGCGATAATGGTACGGAACCCTTCGTGTGCGAGTCCGACTCGCACTTGGCCGGTTTTTTTTCAAGGCTGAGTTCATATGAGTCACATTGTAAGTCGTAAAATTCCAACGCATTAAGCAATTCATTACATTAGAATTAATAGGTGGAGAGAATCTTTTGATATCCGGGTTTGATAAATAGGTAAGTACAGTGTATTGTTGAAAATTTACAGAGTTACAAAATACTCAGAACATAGTTGAAACTGTGTACTTCGGACAGTCTATTCATTATTGCAAATAGTTTGACTGATATCTTCTGCTCATTAAAACGATGAATTGCAAGGTTGAGTAGAGTAAATTGGGATTTTAGGCACATGAAACTAAATAGACATATACCCAAGCCTTTACTCATGGATATACCATGCCATGTTACCTCTCCACCACCCTTGGTTGACTGGTAGAGAATGCCTCAGGCATTAAGTCCGCCTATGTGCCCAGTGCTAACGGCTCCGACTTACGTTTCAGTCGTGGGTTCGAGCCCAGGCAGGCGCTTTACATTGTGTAAATTATTTCATCACCACTGCTCTAAAAACGGTAAAGGAAAACATCGTGAGGAAACCGGCATGAACAAAATTCGAAGACATGTGACATCCACCAACCCGCACTGGGCCGCGTGGTGGATTAAGGCCCATTCCCTATCTCACAGAAAGGAGGCCTGTGTCCCAGCAGTGGGAACATTAAAAGGCTGATGTACCTGTATGTTGCATGAAGTTTTAATAAATAAATAATATACTGAAATCCATCGTAATAAAGTTCAAACTATTAACAACGACCGGCAGAAGAGGAAAACCATTTTCTTCAAGTTTTAAACTGTCTCTGGGATGACCCTATTTAGCAAAAGTACGTGAGGTCACTTATAAAAACCCTAAAGCTACTTCATTTAAGTCTAAATTAAACAATTTAGGATGTTGAAATGTACATAATGGACTAGCCAATGAAGGAACGTGAAATTAGTTTCAAATTACCATTTTAAAATGTAGGTCTGTAGGTCTGGCTTCAACAGAATATATTTTAATATTCTATTTTACTCCCAAATTGTATGAGCCTTGAATTAATAAGTAAAACAAAAGGGTTTGAGTTATCGTTAAATAAACTAGTAGGTACTATTGAAACAATGAAAATATTTTTGAATAAATATTTTACCAAGGTTGTGGGAAATTTATTTATTAAAGTGAGTGTGTAGCTCAATACTGCTTACATAATTCTGTATTACCTTTATAAAGGTCAAACATATCTAAAATACTGTCTTCCTTCTTATATTTTCTCTAAAACCTCAACCTTTTAAAACTACCTACCAAAAGGTATATTTATTTCAAATGTGTGTTTCTTAGAATAAAACGAGCAAATAGACCAAGAGCCTAACTATAATTAAAAGTGGAAATATTTAAACACTGCTTACACTTAAAAACATTCTGAAACTTACGTATATTTGCTGACGATAAGCAAATATAGTTGTCGGCACGTATCCTGGCAAGGTTTTGGCGTTGTGGGCGTATTTAAATATTGAACTGACCAACCATCATATAGAGCGAACGGAACGTGGACGCGAAGCGATTGGTCAGTTGATCCTTGTGTCAACTGACTAACCAATCGCGCGCTCGGAAAGGTGCTAAACGTACCCCGCGTCCCGCTTGGTAACTAAAGAGACCTAAAAAACGGCTTGTGCGCATGTATCGACTTTTGCCGACAACTATACAACACAAAGCCATGTTCTACGATCCCGCGTTCTACGCACATTTACTTCGACTACGCAACTTGCTTGTAAGACCCTCAATTATTTTATATGTGGTAGGTTTCTTCATGATGTTTTTCCTTCACCAATCCATTGAGTTCATTACTATGATTATCAGCCTGTTCTGACCTACAGCAGGGCAAAGGCCTCCCTTCCCTCCTTTCTCATTCCCCGGTCTTCTGCGAGTGGACCCGGCCTTTGAGGAGTCCAGTTCATCCCCCAACTCGTTTGATGTGTTAAAATAATAAATTTAAGTTCTCACCTCTTCCATCAACTGCTTGACCTCCTTCTTGACGGCCGCGATGAGCCGCTCCTTCTGCTCGGCGCTGGGATCGGTCGCCGTCGCCGCCGGCATCTCTGCCGACCCTCCCTCTACAACAACAGTACTATTGTTTTTATTATTACCAAATAATTAACTCAAAAATCCGAACAAGAAGTTTTTAGGACAATAATGGTTTAATTGTGCCCTCTACGTATGACGGGCCGATACCAATTGAGGGTTTGCATGAGTTTCATTGTATGCCAGGCACCCGACTCATGGTTATCTATACAAATAACTAGCTGTTGCCCGCGACTTTATCCGCGTCAAACTCGTAATAAAAAATATATTTTTAATTTTTTAGTTTCCCGCCGGATCTATGAATTTTCTCGTGATAAAACGTAGCCTATGTTACTGGTTATTACATCAGCTATCTACCAGTGAAAGTCCCGTCAAAATCGGTCCAGCCGTTTCGGAGACTACCCGGCACAAACAGAAAGACAGACAGAGAGACAAAAATCTAAAAAATTGCTTATTTGTTGTTAGTACCATATGGTATACTTACACGTGCATTCAATAAAACGTTGTTATTTTGATATTACATACAGACACTTCAATTTTATTTATTTGTATAGATAATATATATAATATTATAAAGAGGAAAGATTTGTTTGTTTGTTTGTTTTTACCGAATAGGCTCCGAAACTACTGGACCGATTTAAAAACTTCTTTCACCAATAGAAAGCTACGTTATTCCTGAGTAACATAGGCTATATTTTAATCCCGAAAACGGGTCCTGTGGGGTGGCCCACGGGAGCGAAGCCGCAGTAATAAATATAATAGATTAGAAAACATTTATTCAAAACAGACACAGCACAACAGCAACAAACACAAAGTAAAGAAAATAATATTTTTAAATATAGTACAGTAATTGCGCTAAGCGGTCCCATACCGAAAGGGTTACCAACTCAGCATTTGCTGGGTGTCATACAACCAGCGATGGTTTTCATTTGGCACCCCACAGTGACACGGACGAGGGTAGATACTTAATTAAATATTGATAGGTACGAGCTAGTAGGAATTTTAATACGAAAATAATGTAAAATGATAAGAAAAGTTTATATAAAGTGTGCTACAATCTACAATGTTTAAAAGTTTAAGGGCCTTTCCACCGCTTTAGTGCCGTACTTTCTAAAGCATACTCCATAGTAACGGCTAAGTTAAAAGGTTTGAAAAAAAAAAAAAAATTGATTAAGGTAGATTATTATTGAAAAGTTGTTTTTAGGGTCCCGTACCCAAAGGGTAAAAACGGGACCCTATTACTGAGACTTCGCGGTCCGTCTGTCTGTCTGTCTGTCTGTCTGTCTGTCTGTCTGTCTGTCTGTCTGTCACCAGGCTGTATCTCATGAACCGTGACAGCTACACAGTTGAAATTTTCAGAGATGATGTATTTCTGTTGCCGCTATAACAACAAATACTAAAAACAGAATAAAATAAATATTTAAGTAGGGCTCCCATACAACAAATGTGATTTTTTTGCTGTTTTTTGCGATAATGGTACGGAACCCTTCGTGCGCGAGTCCGACTCGCACTTGGCCAGTTTTTTTCGTGTAAGTAATAGTTTTGCTTTGAAAAAATAATTATCAACATGATATTTGTTCCGCTACTTTTGGATACTTCTTCAAAACGACTTGGATGTTTAAAGACATTTTTACACAGAAAAATTGATGTCTAGAATTTCTTCATAACTGAAATAGCATATGTAAATCAAAGAATATTTTGTAAACAAAACTGTCCAAAAGGAGGTTCAGTATTAATATTATGCCTCCGAGCGGGCGCACGGCCAGTACTGCGTTAACATTGGGGAATATATACGCCTTAATGAAACAGTTCTAGCGGTAGGAATCCACAAACCGAAAAAACCGGCCAAGTGCGAGTCGGACTCGCGCACGAAGGGTTCCGTACCATTAACGCAAAAAACGGTGAAAAAATCAAGTTTGTTGTATGGGAGCCCCCCTTAATTTATATTATTTTAATTTAATTATTATTATTTTTTGAAGTAAATATACAAGTGAACATTCTATGAATATTTCAAGCGTCTACCTGTTGTCATTATTAATATCGAGCAAAAAACGGCAAAAATATCACGTTTGTTGTATGGGAGCCCCCTTATATATTTATGTTATACTGTTTTTAGTATTTGTTGTTATAGCGGCAACAGAAATACATCATCTGTGAATTTCAACTGTCTAGCTATCACGGTTCATGAGATACAGCCTGGTGACAGACGGACAGACAGACAGACTGCCAAACAGACAGACAGACAGACGGATCGCGAAGTCTTAGTAATAGGGTCCCGTTTTTACCCTTTGGGTACGGAACCCTAAAAAGAACAATAATAGGCTGACATGATTAGATTATGGAGTTTCTTGATTAACTAAAGGGAATTTAAATTTTAATACAGGTTGATCAGAAATCGAACTCACGACCTGCGACACGTAAGTTGGGGCCGTTACCACTGGACCACCACTGCTCTTAAAACGGCGAAGAAAAACATCGTGAGGAAACCGGCATGTCCTAGAACCAACAATTCGAAGACATGTGACATCCAATAACCCGCACTGGGCCCGCGTGGTGGATTAAGGCCATCACCTCTCTCACAGAGAGGATGCCTGTGTCCCAGCAGTGGGCACATTATAAGGCTGATGATGATGATGACCAGAAATATAAGCTAGTTGCCTGTTCCAAAGCGTACTTTTCTATGAGCAATCATGTGTCATAATTCCAGTCAATCCCAATATTTGTAGTCACCTGCGGTTCTGTGCATTATAAGTGTATGAATGAAGATAAAAAAAAAAAAAATGTTTATTTCAATTACAAAGGGCATTTTGATACATATTATTGGAGATCACCTTTTAAGCAAGTAATTGCTTGTATTAGGAGACTCCGCTCTTCCACTTATCATTATTTTATGCAATTGCAAGATATATACTTAAAATATCTAGTATACCACATAAAACTGCTCTTCTGAGCAAAAGTCTTTTCGGAATGGCATCTAAAATTTATAATAGGATACCTGTGGACATTTTAAACACTAAGGAACTGCCACTATTCAAATACAAATTGCGTAATTTTTTAGTTGACAAAGCTTACTACACGGTCCAAGATTTTCTTAATAATTAGTACCTACTACAATCTGTCACCATGCACCTAATTCTTATTTTGTAAGATTTGCTTTGTATGTGATGATGCATGTTGACTTAATTATTGTATGCCTACTAGGCAGGACATAATGGAACTGTAATTTACCTAACATCTGTATATATAACCTATGCCCACAATAAAAAGATTAGATTTGATTTGAAATGTAAACAATGTAAACATGCAAGACTAAAAATAAAAGTAAAAATAAAAGGGTAACTTAAAATTATATTCAACAACGCAAACAATTACACACATACAGTCTAACTACGAGGTTCAGACAGCGATGGTACCTACTTCATCTGCCTAGCCTTTTCCCAACTAATTATAAAGAAATAATCCTTTATTATCATGCATCGACACCCATAGATTTGAAATTACAAACGTAAAATGAAAGAATTGCAAAACTTAAATGGCAGTGGGCACGGCACATTGCTCGCAGAACGGATGGCCGATGGGGCAGAAAAGTTCTGGAGTGGTGACCGCGAACCGGAAGACGTTGCGTTGGAAGGCCTTCCACTAGGTGGGCCAATGACCTGGTGAAGGTTGCGGGGATCCGCTGGATGCGGGACGCACGGGATCGGTCAATGTGGCCCAAGTCCAGCAGTGGACGTCTTTCGGCTGATATGATAAAACGTAAAATGGACATAAAATTTTCAAAATAATCATACAATTTCAAATAAAAACAGAAATAATCAAATACTATGCTATAGTTCGGCTTCCAGTCTAACCGGATTCAGCTAAGTACCAGTATTTTACATGTAGCGACTGCCTATCTGACCTCCACAACCCAGTAACTGGGTAACACGGTACCCCTTGGCTAGACTGGTGTCAAATCTCAAGCTTCTGACTACCCGTAACGACTGTCAAAGATCTTCAAATGACAGCCGGGACCAACGGCTTAACGTGCTTGCCGAGGCACGGAGGAAACTCTCTTTTTAAAGATGGTCACCCATCCACGGATTGACCTCGGCAAGCGTCGCATAACCTCAAAGATCGATCCGTGCGGCTGTTCCTCTGCAAAAGCAAGCTTCGCGAAGATAGTTGTTCTATTAAATCAAGTTCAGGGTTGACTTCGTTAGAAAGTTGGGGAATCTATCGATCCGGCGGCAATAGACTTTCTCGAACTTGAAATTCCGAGCATTGCTCTGATCGCTTCTAGTTTCAGATTAAAGCAACACTAATTTTCATACAGCCTAATTTATACAAATCTTGACACTGTTTAGCAATTGCTTAGAACATTCTATATATATTTTTTTATAGAGGAATCAAATATATTACTCAGTTAAAATAACTGTGCATTTGGCGTTATCACGTCACTCTGACGTCCGGCAACCTTATTGCGTAATTAATTCGTTTAGGCAAAGGGCAAAGAGTTTGAAAAATTGACCAATCATATGCGAGGTGTATGACGCGATGTGGATTTCCGTCTATGTGTTTGGTCGATTTTTCATACACTTTGCTCTTTGCCTCGCCGAATTCATTACGCAATAAGGCTTGGTTTCGGTATTGGGGAATGGGTAGGCGGGAGTGGGGTCGCAATCCAGCGAGGTGCGCACTTATTCTGACCGTGTTGTAGAATCTGTTAAGCAGTTGCTATACACCATCGTGATTTTTAGGGTTCCGTACCCAAAGGGTAAAAACGTGACCTTATTACTAAGACTCCACTGTCCCACTGTCTGTCTATCACCAGGCTGTAACTCATGAACCGTGATAGCTAGACAGTTGCATTTTTAACAGATGATGTATTTCTGTTGTCGCTATAACAACAAATAGATACTAAAAACAGAAAAAAATAAATATTTAATTGGGGCTCCCATACAACAAACGTGCTTTCTTTTGCCGTTTTTTGCGATAATGGTACGGAAACTTTCGTGCGCGAATCCGAGTCGCACTTGGCCGGTTTATGTAAATAATAACTTATTGTTTAGTACTTAGTTAGATAGATACACAAACCTCATA
Organism: Anorthoa munda; assembly: GCA_945859665.1. Taxonomy (NCBI): domain Eukaryota; kingdom Metazoa; phylum Arthropoda; class Insecta; order Lepidoptera; family Noctuidae; genus Anorthoa; species Anorthoa munda. The sequence continues at coordinate 13,550,645 of OX243904.1, forward strand.
CTTTGAAAATAACTACGTGTAAAATTGTAATGAGGAATGCCAATAAGATAAGATAAGATAAGATATTTATTTTGCAAATATGGGTACAAAAAACATTGTGAAATAAACAATACAATTAGGAACAGCCATATTTAACCAGAAGGCATGCAAAAGTTCAAAAATACAGTTTAGATGCTAAGTACATAATAATAAGGATAAACAATATAAAGATTAATTACAATTTAATTATGAAGTACTTCAATAGTTATTTATATAATACACAATTCTTCTGTAGTCAACTTATTTCGTATTTGAATATCATTAAAAATTAAATTAAATAAAAATTAAATGTTATATTTTTAAAATTTATAATCATTATAAAAATCAATCAAGAAATGCTTTTCTCCATTAAAAGAATTTGCTAAGTAAACATCTTTGACATTATTTTCTTACAATGAAAGTACACCCACGTAGGACACAGTTTTACAAGCTTTTTTGCTTTACTGAATTCATGACAACAATATTGTCCCCAAAAGAGAGAAATTTCACAACAAAACCATATTCTGTACATACCATTGCATCTAAATTTAATCAAACCCGTTCCTAAAGGACGTCTGTCTTCACGTTCTCAGGGATTCTCTTTTTTTTTTTTTATAATTTACCAGTCAAGGACCTTTGCAGAGGTATGACCTCAGGAATATTTGCTAGCTTTAGCACCAAAGGGTATTAAGTTTTATACGAGAAATTCTTGGGATTCTCGAGAGGGACTAGCGACTGTTCAGTAACAATATAAGGTTTATTCTTTACAGAAATAACGAAAACATTTTATGTAAGAATCTTGGTAACTTTTTTAATATATAAACTACTTTGTTAAATTATGTATAACTTCGTCTGGCTTTTTAATAAGATTAATAGCAAACGGCTTAAAAGAAAATCTTAAATATTAAAATTTATTTGCGAAAGAAGATACACGAGACAATGTACGAAGTACGTAAAACCTTATTAAAACTAAGCTTTTTAACCCCCGACGGAAAAAGAGGGGTGTTATAAGTTTGACTTGTGTTGCTGTGTATCTGTGTGTCTGTCTGTGGCATCATAGCTCCTAAATGGATGAACCGATTTTGATTTAGTTATTTTTTGTTTAAAAGGTGATTTTGTCGAAACTGTTCTTAGCTATGTTTGAATAAAATCGGTTCAGCCGTTCAAAAGTTATTCGCGTTTTACTCTTTGAATCTAGGTTTTTTCGCAAGATATCGTGTCATTATTACTTGTTTCGATAGATTGTCGATTAAAGCGTGTCTATTACTAAGTCTATTATATGTAGTATAAAAAGCATGAAATAAAATAAAATTACAAATTTAAAAAACCCCCGACAAAACACCTCTAAATTCAAAAAATAAACCTCGTACTCGCGTCGGGGAACCGCAAAGTAAATAAGATAAACTGCTGTAAATGTTAGCGGTTCCGCGATTTATTTATTGCTTTTTAGAGTTTTTTTGTCAAGAGTTTTTAAAATATTTTGTTTAATTTTTAAATTATCTACTGATGACGCTCAAATGACTAAAGAGGCAATGCAAAATCTTTCAAATTCGTCATGAGAATATATTTTTGAGGCCTTATCCGTTATTTAAGCGATCATCAAATTTCCTAACAGTCTACGTCTTGAATGTCGAAAGCAAATACGGGGTCAAGGTCCCTCTTTTATTGTCCAGACATGTTCTTAACAGTCAATAAAATGTGAGAGGAATGTAAAGCCGATAGTTGACTTATACATATTTAAGTACCCTTACCCAGTCGTAAGCATTCGTGAGTCCAAGCCCTTTCGAATCCTGCTATTAACTTATTATACGACCTATATCTATAAAAACTTTTTAGTCAAACGATTAGTTTAAGAACGAATTGATAAATGATAAATGATTTTCAGAGGCCCTCCGGACCTCTGAGCAGTTCAGACGTGTTTTAAGGTGCCAATATTATTGTTTTATTTTAAATTGTTTAATTGAAAAACAAATAAAATATCAGAGAACAGAAATAGGAGTGCATAAACCTGCAAGAGATCGCCGCGCTTGACTGCTGTCTACGTGCGCGCACCAACACTTCGCGTGAGTCACAACTATCATAGAATTCTGCTTAATTACCCCGCCCCCGTGCGTAAAACATTACGCTAACTTACTATAACTTATTAATGAACTCTGCAGTTATAAGGGTGTGTGCGCTCCATATTGATAACCGCTGACAGAGACGGACATATCTCTAAGACAAGGATAGACTGAGGTCAAGTTACACTGGACGGAAAGCTCTTTTGTACCGATCTGTCGATAACCACCATTCTAACTTGAGCTGTGCGCAACCAACCAGAAGCTCGGCGTGTATTTACCTCCTAGCAAAGCTAGGCTCCTGGTACTTTGCAGATATATACCATTTCCAAACTTGCAATGCCCCGAGAACGCTCGTCACCACCACCAGCTCCAAAAGCTCAGGTGCCGACGACGCCACTTTTTAGCACTCCGCAGGCAGGTGGTCTCCACACACCTCATAGCTCTTCTGAACCAAGCCTAAATTTAAATATGGACTCGCCGTCCAACAACATCTCTCCTGCCATAACCTTCCGTAATGTCAAGCGCAAACGCTTAGACGAAGATGAGGAAAATAGACTAACCACTTTTATGTCAGACTTAAAAGAAATGTTTCGCGAGTTCAAGCAGCAGCAAGAGGAAAAATTTGGAAAGCTTTGTTCTATGGTTGACCAGATCCGCGACACTGTTGACCAAATGGCTGCCAACTTCAGCGAGCTATCCTCTCGAGTGGAGTTTTTGGAAACCGAACGAAAGGAAATCATTTCTTACACTCATAAGTTGGAAGCAAAACTGGAACACTTTGAGCAGAGCTCGAGATCAACTTGCGTAGAGATACGCAACATTCCAGTCGTAGGATCGGAGACTAAGACTTCCTTGTTGAAAACTGTGTTAGATACGTGCAGTTTGATCAACGCGCAAATTCAACCTAGCGAAGTTAAAGACATTTTCCGCATACAAACGAAAGATCCGGCCAAGAAAACCATCATAGTTGACTTCACAACGGTCCTACGCAAAGATGACTTCTTAGAAAAGTTCCGAAAACACAACAGGGACAGTTTCAAATTAACAACAGAGCATTTGAAAATTAGTGGCGCTGCCAAACCAATCTTCGTCTCGGAAAATTTAATATCTCGTAAAAAGAGACTATATTTCTTGGCTCGAGATGCGGCGCAGTCTTACAATTACAAATTCTGTTGGATTAAAAACGGCAAGATCTTCGTGCGCGAAAGAGAGGGCTGCAAGCATTTCGAGATAAATAGCGAGGCTGACCTTTCTACCATGTCGAGATCTGCATGACTAAATCGTAAACAATTTCACAAAATCAAACTACTTTATCTAACGATTACTGTATCTACTTCTTGCTTACTGTTCCAAGTGCTTTTTTGTTTTTGTTTAACGTGTTTAATAGCATTTTTCACACTTCTCATAGTACTTACTAACCACCCCATACACACATTTACATTACCTCACTCACAAAAATACATCCTTACACAACACATTACACTTCACCTCAAGTTGTCCATCCACAGGACATGTACGTTTAAGATTTCTGATTACAGACAACCTCTTGTTATCGTAGCTCAATATTATATCATTACGCGGAAGCTTATAAAGTCTAAATTCAGGCAGCGCTCAAATATAAGCCTCGAGATGATTCATAAAATTGCTTCCCTTTTTGTTAAACCATTTATAAATGAATGACTTAAACATAATTAATACAGATATCGAGAAAATTACTGTTTCTGATTGTTTCGTTTGCTCACCGGAGAGCAGTAGCAATTATCTGAGAAGTCGAGAGGGTAACCTTAAAATTTTGCATGTTAATATTCGGAGCATCAGTTGCAACTTTGATAGCCTGTTGATATTGTTGGCCAGATTGAATTTTACACTAGATGTCATCTTGCTGTCTGAATGTTGGCTCAGTAAATGTCCGAATATTCCCCCCTTAACAGGTTATAAAGCTCAGGTTTCCTCCTTCAAAAATCAGAATGATGGCATCGTTGCTTATGTTAGAAATAACTTGCAGTGCACTTTCGAAACTCCCACTTTCAATGACGCAAATTGCTTATTAATTAAATTCTCTGATAAGGTGGCAATTATCGCTTTATATCGATCTCCCTCGTTTAAAAATCTCACTCCATTTTTCAGCAGCCTAGATACTTTATTACATCAGTTAGCACAATATAGGACTATCGCTCTTATCGGAGACATTAACATCAATATCGCACCCACTAGCGTAGATCCAAACTCTGATGAATATTTAAATATTTCCGCGTCACACGAAATGCTGCCCGCACATTCGTTTCCCACCAGGCTAGCAAATTGTCTAGACCATATCATGTTAAAATCGACAAACACTGCCACCTCCTTGGTACTTGACTGCATTTTAACAGATCACGCACCGGTTATCTTATTTTGCTATCCTAACTTGACAATTAATGCACCTAAACATTCAATCACAAAAATAGACATCCCAAAGGTTATATATGATATCGAAAGAACAGATTTTTCTCGGATCCTCCAATCAACGGATCCGAACCTTGCTACTGAAACCCTCGTATCTTGCTTGTCTTCTTCCGTTATCTCACACACGCATTCTTTAGTCATTCCTAGTAGAAGACGCATCATCAAACCTTGGATTACACCTGGCCTTCTGAGATGTATTCGTCATAGAGATAAGCTGTATAAAATTTTCAAGAAACATCCAGAAATTGAAACCCATAAACTTGTTTATTATCGCTATCGAAATTACTGTAATAATTTGTTAAAAAAACTTAAAAATGACTATGAAAGTTCAGAATTTCAGAAGGCCAGGAAAAGTCCTAAGGCAACCTGGAACCTTATCAAGAAAATATCTTGCCTGGGTAAGGGTAAAACATCTTCTTCCGAACTAATAAATTGTGATGATAATCCTCTTCATTCTGTCAACAGGATAAACCACTACTTTGCAAACGTGGGCCGTAATCTTGCATCTAAATTTACTCAACCTTTACCTCAAACTAACTGTTCAGACATTAGTTCTATACCAGTAAATCCGGGGTTTTCTAAGCGGCTGGAACCTTTAGGATCGATGGTCCTGTATGATGTGGACGATGCCGAAATTGCAAGCATCATACTTAACCTCAAAGACAAATGTGCTGTTGGATGTGACGGTATCCCAACCACAGTAATTAAGGCAACCAGGAACACTATTATCCCGCTCCTTGTTCACATATTTAACTTGTGCCTATCTTCGGGCACTTTTCCGACCGCTTTCAAAACTGCTATAGTCCATCCTATATACAAGGGGGGTGAAAGGAAACTTCCTTCTAATTACAGGCCCATCTCCGTCCTCACAACTCTTTCAAAAATATTTGAAAAAGTTATTAACGTGAGACTTGTGAAATTTCTTGAAAAATTCAAAATCCTGGCCAACAATCAATTTGGCTTTAGAGCTGGAAAATCCACAGAAGATGCTACCTTGGAACTGTCAAAAACAATAATCGAACACTTTAATAACAAGCAAAAATCTGTGGGAGTTTTCCTGGACTTATCGAAGGCGTTCGACACAGTTTCTGTCCCCAAACTCATAGTTAAATTGGAACAAATTGGCATACGTGGCAATGCCCTTCATCTCTTCCGCAGCTATTTGACGGATCGGAAACAAATTGTTAAATTAGAAACCTATACAAGTGGAGCGGAAAACGTGACATTTGGTGTACCCCAGGGTAGTGTCCTTGGACCGACCCTCTTCCTAATCTATGTCAATGAGCTGTGTCAGCTATCTCTTGCAAACACTAAAATCATTACATATGCGGATGACACAGCTCTTATAACCCATGGCAAGGACTGGACTGAGACACGTGAAAGGACGGAACAGGCACTACGGTTGGTAATGAACTGGTTAACCTCAAACCTGCTCACCCTTAATATCTCTAAGACCAAATTTATCCCCTTTACCCCAGGAATTCTTAGTCAACCACCAACATCATTTGAGATCAGATCCCACGTTTGCGCTGATGCAGTCGGTAATGCCATCTTGTGTGACTGTGCACTGATAGAACGCTCTAATAGTATAAAATATCTTGGAGTTATAGTAGACAATCTCCTAACGTGGAAAAAACAGGTTGACTCTATTGTGGTTCGGGTTAGAAGATTGATTTATGTGTTTAAGAAACTTAGAGCAGCCGCTGATTTCTCGTGTCTGATAATGGCTTACTTTGCTCTCGCACAGTCAGTTATCAGTTACTGCGTAACTACGTGGGGGGGAACCCACAAGACATCCATGTTGAGGTTAGAGAGGGCCCAGAGAGCAGTCCTAAAAGTACTAGCTAAGAAACCAATCAGATTCCCAACCTCTGAACTATATCTACTCTGTAGGGTTCTCACAGTAAGACAACTGTTCATACTTCAGACTGTTCTTAAGAAACACAAGCTCCTATACTACGATCCACAGTACCTTGCTAAGAAGCGACGCTCTGACATAATCTGCAAGACTAAGTTCAGCAGACTAGCGGTGGTAAGTCGTCACTTCGATTATATCAGCCCCAAACTTTATAATAAAATAAATAGCATATTAAAAATCTACCCTATGACTGAAAATTTATTAAAGAAGAATTTGACAGAGTGGTTAAAATCCATATCCTACGATGCAACAGAACAACTTGTGGTAACGTAACTAAACATAACAACTAACAACTCATATATGCAAACACACCCACACGCATTATATACACATACACTCACACACACAGCCACATACACCCTCAACACACCCCTACACTTCAACATACACTTTCCTTGATTTTGATTTTTTATTATATAAGTTCATTCAATATTATTTTTCTGTCTAGTAACAAAAGTAGTCTGGAACAAATTGTATTTTACTCTGTGTTGTTTTTCGGGCGCTGATAGCTGCGCCACAGTTTGTACTTCTGTAGCTATCATCGTTCCATTGTACTTTGTGTAATTCCGAAATGGTTCCAAATAAACGTTTTATTATTATTATTATTATTATTATTTTTATTTCTGTAAGTTGGTTTGTACAAACACTTTTACATGTCGATTATATTTTTTTAAACTAATGAGGTCGGCGTTTCCTGTCTGACTACTCTGAGAAGAAAGGCCGAAACAAACTCAGAGGTCACAGTCTCTTTTAAAGTCCAGACAAAATCTTGGTTAGATCATATGAAGACCATGTAGACTGATGTCTGAAATGGTCTTTTGAGGAAAGAACCAGCCAGATTGAGTGGACCAGTCTAGTCAGCGCACGCATTTGTCAATAACCGTGCAGCTCAACTTAGAATTAACCGTTTAAGCAGTTCATAAACTTAATTCAAACTTTCTATGGAGAATTTGTAATTAGAATCTGCTGATTAGTATCTAAACTATTCATATGTTTAGATTTATATTTTATGTTTATTTTTTAGGGGTCCGTTCCTCAAAACGAAAATAATTTATATTCATAATCAATTATTTGCTAATATGGGTAATTACATAAAGTTGTTAAAAATATAGCACAGTCCAACCATATTACACCTTAAGGCATGCAAATCACAAGCTTGATAACACACATTTACTTGTAAAGATAACTTATAATTAACAACACAATCTATTTTGTTTATTTTTATTTCACCGCGTGGCAAATAACAATGAAACATAATAAATCAAGCTATCAGTAATGTCACTAGAAGAATTAAATTAAAATGTCATATATAATGTCAAAATAATAATATATAATAAGGAACTCTTATAGGATTACTTCGTTGTCTGTCTGTCTGTCCGTGGGTCTATACCTTTTTCTCTGTAACGCCTGGAGGTATCAACTTGAAAAAACTTCTAAGACGCAATCAAAAGATACCGCCGTTTTATGTCACAAATTTGACGAATCTCAAGGAAATCAAAACCTACAGGGTATTTCCCGTGGACCTAGAATAATGAAATTTGGCAAGGAGCAATGTCTTTCTTTTAATTTTTTTTTATCTGTTATAGGCTTGCGCTATCCATACCACTATCTCACCTGTTTCTTCAGTCTTGATTTAAAGACCCCTAGATTGTAGCTATCGGGAAACACAGACTCCGGCAGGGAATTCCACTCCTTAGCTGTACGCACAATAATCTTATAGCACAAGTAAAGGAAAACCGTAAATTTTCAGTTGGTAAACTGACCGCGACGTATGTCGATGTATCGGGGACCGCAGTTTTCCAACAGTCAATCAATCTGCCTAGCCATTTCCCTACTATATTGGGGTCGGCTTCCAGTCTTACCGAATTCGGCTGGGTACCAGTATTTTACTGCCTACCTGACCTCCACAACTCAGTAACTGGATAACACAGTACCCCTTGGCGAGACTGGTGTCTGATCTCAAGCTTCTGACTACCCGTAACGACTGTCAAAGATCTTCAAATGACAGCCGGGACCAATGGCTTAACGTGGTTTCCGAGGCACGGAGGTATGTTGAAATGGTCACCGATCCACGGACCGACCTCGTCAAGCGTTGCTTAACCTTGATGATCGACCAGTGCGGCTGTTATTATTAAGCCACGAGCTCCTTAGTTTTCCAACAGTAAAGTTAATTTTGTCCCTCAATCTAGTTTATGCTTTGTTCGGTGCTTTAATTGTTTATGAACTTCAGTAATTTTACCTAATTAGTTTGGTGAATACCCAATACCAAAATTGATTGCTTCCACATGTGAACTTAGATGGTAGGTTACAAATTTAGACCATTGTGGACCCTGTCGGGCACTGCAAAAGAGAGGAAGAGGGCTTTTATTTAACTAAGTAATTATTGTTTTACAATAGTTATTTATGCTACAAGTGCGGAAGGTAGGTGATTTCCGATGAGTGGATAAATCGACACGAGTCGGGCATCATCTTACGTACGTGTATCATACAACATTTTACTATGCACTGTGCGAGAAAATAAAAAAATATATCTGAACCAAGCAAGAAAATAAAAAAATGGCGGGCTTATTCTAGCGCGCTCAGCATACCACAGATTAACTAATAGTTCCTCGGGCATATCTACTGCGCATAATCAAATAGCTGTCACGTCGTAACGCAAACAGGCACGAGCAAAATATACGTTCTGCCAAACATATTTAATGAATATTTAAAATTAATTTATGGATCAAAATCTAAATCTAGAGTAATTAAAAACGCCTTTAATAAAGTATTAGTTTTATTTTACCTTTCATATGAATGATAATCTATACTTAACTAATTTGTAAAACTTTTCTCAAATAATAAAAACTCTATGCGTGGGGCTGACGTTGACGAAAAATTAAAAAAATACAGAAAAGTAAAAAGCACTAGTTAAAAAAGTGACACTTTCCGCACAGTTTGGCTGCTTAGAAAACGCTCTTTTCGAGGACATGCATTGTAAAATAATTAGTTTTATTTATTTACATTATAATAGCATTTAGTTAATAGAAATTGTTTAAATTTATTAATGAATGAATTGTTACTGGTAATTTTTATTTTTTTGTAGCTGCTTGTTCGGAATCCGACTCGCACTTGGCCGGGTTTTTATAAATGGGCCGGTTTAGTATATTCTGGATTAGCTAACAAAAGTTAGTCATGTTAAAGCCATTAAGTTCTGTAATATTTCTATATATGAGCTTAGCAAGTTTGGGCGCACGGTTGGCGCAGTGGTTGAGCGATGACTGCTGCACTGCGTGTCGTGGGTTCGATTCCCGCTCGGAGCAAATATTTGTATGACCTACAGATAGTTGTTCCAGCTCTGGGTGTTTGTGTATGTGAGTTTATATGTTTGTAAACGCACCCACGATACAGGAAGAAATTCCTAGTGTGGGGCAACGTTTTTTTTTTTAAAAGAAAAGAAAAAAACGTCCTCAAAGGATAGAATAATCTGTAGAAATATCTCGTCAATAATATTTCTCTTTGTGCTCATTTTCATTCCTTCCTTTCATAAGAACTTGCCTATTCATCTTCATTTGTTAGATATTATTACGGATTTCCGAAGATAAATATTGGTCCAATAGATTAATTAAAAGTATGATTATGATGATGTGTGGGATCGGCATTCGTTCATATTATTTGTACAATAGGGAATCTTACTGCCAATTTCTCACGCTCGGTACACTGAATAAAGGAGAAAAAAAGAAATGGCTTTTATCCTGTCTATGGTTAGGTGACTGGTGTTAAAATCAGCACGTGTTTGAAATACTCTTGTGCATTTTTTTAATATTTTGGTATTGTGAATATTTTTTTATTTTTTTATTGTATTTGTAGCGGCACCGACACCGCCACTTACAAAGTAATGACATGACGTCACACAAATCCTACATCGCGCAAGCTAAGTTTGCGGCGCGATTTGAACGTATACAACAGTCAGACGATAACCGTCGGGCAGTTGCCCGGACCAGACACAACACCAGTCTGGTCGGAGGATCCTCCCTTTTCTATGGAGGATTGTGGGACTTTACACCCTGTTCCACCTACCTCCAAACTGGTGACCCTCGAACATGAACATCAGCGCAGCCTTCGTGCAGAGCTACTTCATCGTGACGTCATCATCACTTCCTCAAGCTTTCGAGCAGCGAGTCACACAGCCAGCCAGTACCCACGGCATCTACGGGGGTATCCTGACCACCAGCATGCAGCGGACGCGCATACCTGGTCATCACCCTCAGCTTCTTTCATCACCGCTCCGACCCACTGGAGCCAGCAGCACTGTCCCGACTCACTGGGACACATCATCACCCCGACTCACTGGGGCACAACCGCAAACAGTTCCGACTCACCGCGAACTCTGCGACTTCCGGTTCCGACTCACGGGAACCAATCTTCCACTGGCCAGGCACACATCACAAGATGTACGGACGACTCAACCTGCTATCGACCTCCGGTCTCCGGAGGGGAGTGATGTAGCGGCACCGACACCGCCACTTACAAAGTAATGACATGACGTCACACAAATCCTACATCGCGCAAGCAAAGTTTGCGGCGCGATTTGAACGTATACAACAGTCAGACGATAACCGTCGGGCAGTTGCCCGGACCAGACACAACACCAGTCTGGTCGGAGGATCCTCCCTTTTCTATGGAGGTTTGTGGGACTTTACACCCTGTTCCACCTACCTCCAAATATTATTTACGTTTACACGGAGGAAACTATTCAAAATACCGAGAAAATATTTAAAAAAAGTTAATTAAATAAATCAAAAAACAACAAATACAACTTCGCGAGCTGGCTGACCAAAACCAGACGTATCCTCCGACTGCACAGCATGATTTTCACCTTGTTTACGTCTTTTTAGTTCGCTTTTCAAACAGTCGGGTTTTTTGATTTTTTTAATTAACTTTTTTATTTATAACTTTTTAGTTAATTTTTTTTTCGAATTAGGTACATTTAAACACATAAGTGTTATATATTTTTGAAATCACCTCTTAAACCCCTTTATTTTGATACCCCACACGATAGGTTGTATTAGAAAAAAAAAATTGGGCCCCCACAATATGGCGCCCAAGAACCGCCATTTTCGTATTTTCCAATTTTAATGCAGCCAGTGACACTCGCGGGGTTAAGTCATATCGATTGACGTAAGAACCATCAAAATCGGCCCACGCGTTTGGTCTCTAGAACGCCACATAAGAACAAACATACATACATACATACATACATACATACATACATACACACATACATACTTACATACATACATAGACTGATAAACACATTACCCTCCTTCGGCAGTCGGGTAAAAAGAGCAGAAATTACGCCGCGCTCTTTTGTTCTATATACTCTTTTTTTACGTAACGCCATCTGGTCGATCAACTTTGCGTAATGTTCTATAAACACACACGTATACGAAATTTCTATGAAATGTTAAATAAGTTGGAAAGGGACCGACCAACGGGACTATCATTATCAATAAAGCTATTCTATTTCTACAAAGTAAATACTTTTTAGATTTAATACATCGGGTAATGACATGACGTACCTACTTTGCTTTTGAATATTTACACGAGTGCCTGGGTTTATGTAAATAAACTATCTTAAACAAACGAATAAAAGAAAACCTTGATTATTTTTATATCAATTTATTGTTTACTTTTAATAAATAGTAAAATTATCTGTTTATTCAAAAGCCCGATGCTTGGGTTTGGTTCATCTCCACATAAATCTATTGTCCAGCTGTGGACGTCTTTTGGTTGAAATATTACTATGGTTGACTGGTAGAAAACGCCTAAGATATTTGGCATTTTCTACCAGCATTACTAACTCCGTCTTCGTATATTTGTGTGTTTTATTATTAAATCACACTAATAATATTATAAGCGCGAAAGTTTTTGTGTGTGTGTGTTTGTATCTTTGTTACTTCTTCACGCTCAAACGGCTGGACGGATCTGGATGAAATTCGGCACAGAGATAAATTATAGTCTGGAATAGAACATAGAATACTTTTTTATACCGGGAATATATTCCCTTGGAATAATTTTCGACATTCACCATGCATCTTTAGTAGAAAAAATCCCTTAAGCCCTCTACGGTCGTCCTTGAAATTGTTGAACAAGACAGATCAATAAGGATCATAATATCTCGAGTTTCGGTGCGCTGCAAGACCTTTTTCTTGGAATACAAGTCCAAGGTCACGCCGGACTCCCCTTTGATACCCACGCAGCCACGCCTCTACACACAGATTAGTTAGGGTAAACATTGGCGAGCCGCTGATATCAATTAATTGGTTCTGAAATCTATTAATTCATGGACTTTTCCTATGGGATTTTTCATCGGCAACAATTAGGAAATTTCACAGAAATATGCATCCCTATTTATTCAATGTTTTTAATTTAAACTTTTATTGTGCGTACTGCCAAGGAATTTCCTGCTGGAGTCTGTTTTTAGGGTTCCGTACCCAAAGGGTAAAAACGGGACCCTATTACTAAGACTTCGCGATCCGTCTGTATGTCTGTCTGTCTGTCCGTCTGTCACCAGACTGAAAAATCTTATACAACAAATACTAAAAACAGTATAAAATAAATATTTAAGGGGGGCTCCCATACAACAAACGTGATATTTTTGCCGTTTTTTGCTCAATATTAATAACGGCAACAGGTAGACGCTTGAAATATTCACAGAATGTTTAGTTGTATATTCACTTAAAAAAAATAAAAAAAAATAAGGGGGGCTCCCATACAACAAACGTGAATTTTTTGCAGTGTTTTGCGATAATGGTACGGAACCCTTCGTGTGCGACTCCGATTCGCACTTGGCCGGTTTTTTTTTCTGACAGCTTAACTTGGGGTCTTTAATCCATCGTCGACCACATGCGAACTAGGCGAACTTCTATATATCATACACTACTACATACACTCAGCCTTCAAAAGACCTTTTTTGCAAAAATATCGTGCTTCTAGATCCAGCGGTTCAGACTGTCCGTTGTGTCATTGACTGATAAAAAACACATAAATCGCCACGGTAGCAAATGTCGTAAGGGTCTTGGATTTTCAATCGTCGGCACTGAGCCGAGCTTTGAAAATCTTAAATACATTGTATGTTCCATAAGACATTTTAAATTTCCACCGGTCGAAATTTTATATCTTCGTAGCAGCGTAGCGCTACGGCGTAGCAGGTGCTACGGGTTCAATGATAAGCTTGATTGTCAGCTTGCGTTAAGATTTTATCAGATATTGTAGTTTTGCTTTTGTGTTCTTGTTATTATTGATTAAAACTACTATTATAGAGCGGTAAACTTAGTTTGTTTGTACCTTTGTAAAACGTAGACTCTGGAAGGCAAATCAGTATTGCCATAGATTCTATCTTTAACTGATAAAAATCTACAACATCGCCGAGTGTCATAAGGCTACTTCTTAAAAAAAATAATAATAATTAGAAACATCCGAATTGAGAACCTCGTCCTTTTTGGGAAGTCGGTTAAAAACAAGAAAATATTTTTTTCGTATGCCGTCTTACACTAAAGATTCGTTTACCTAATAGATGCTTTTAAATTGTATTATTGTGTAAACAACCAACATACAACCTCGGCTATACTCTATATAAGAATATTCTCTTGTTTCATTCTATTTTTTTTTATTAGTTGATATGTAACTGATTTCAAAAATTACGTGGTTCTATGTTCGTCTTTATATATTTGTCCGAGAAATCTATAAAACACCTATAATAGAAATAACAAGATACATTCCCATACCCATTCAATTCCACATATCAATAACTTATCGAAGTAACAATAACGACATGACCTTGGCCTGTATCAATTGAAGAAAGTACCCCTCATTATTACGGCTTCCATACAAAATAGAGGGAGAGCTAACTGGGTTTTTGAGAAAACATCACTCAATCTACCAAGCCTTTTTACCCGACTGCCGAAGGAGGGTAATGTGTTTATCAGTCTATGTATGTATGTAATTAAGTATGTATGTATGTTTCTTCCTATGTGGCGTTCTAGAGACATGGCGTGCATGGGCCGATTTTGATGGTTCTTACGTCAATCGATTCGTCTTAACCCCGCGAGTGTCACTGGCTATATGAAAATTGGCAAATAGGAAAATAGCGGTTCTTGGGCGCCATATTGTGGGGGCACAAATTTTTTTTTTCTTCCATACCTATCGTTTGGGGTATCAAAATGAAGAATTTTGTGTACCTAATTAAAATTAAATGTACCTAATTCTAAAAAAAAAATACTTAACTAAAAAGTTATAAATAAAAAAAGTTTATTATGCTGTGCAGTCGGAGGATACGTCTGGTTTTGGTCAGCCAGCTTGCGAAGATGTATCCTCCGAGAGCACAGCATGATTTTCTCCTTGTTTACGTCTTTTTAGTTCGCTTTTCAAGCAGTCGGGTTTTTTGATTTTTTTAATAAACTTTTTTTTTCATAGATAGGGGTCGACTTCCAGTCTAACCTGAAGCTGCTGAGTACCAGTATTTTACAAGGAGTGGAGAACACCAAGAATATTCTGAAAGTTTCAGATAGGAGCGTTTTGTTCAGAGGTCCTTTTTCAGATTTCTTAAAAGGACACTTAACCTGCCGTTCGTTTTCATTTGATCGGGTGCTACTTGATGCAAAATGATATAAATAGGCAAATATGGCGAATAAATTATGAGCTTCTCCACAATCAGACGACTTTTAAAAATCGTCAACATCGAAGTTTTCAAAGTCGTTTGATATAGGGAAACCCCACAACATGGTTGCTCAAAAACCTAGCGACCTCCCCCTCTAAAACGGTAAAATTGTCGCAATTTTCTTCAGAAAAACCCTTACTACAATGCTTTTTCATTATCAGAAAAGCTTGAAATATTTTCATTAATTTATGAGAACAATGCTCGCCACCTCGCACAATAGAAGTGGCTAATTTCATTTCGTTTGTTTTTACTGTTCACGTCAATCAGGGCTTTGTGAGAACTTTTCTATTGTGAAGCACTTCATTTTGCGAAGTCTGAAAAGTGCGTCGTTAACTTATTAATGGAATTTTTAAGGGTAGACAGTGTTGCCATCATCGCGAGTAGAACATGAGGCTCTATACTCTATTCACTGAAGCAAAAAATTAAAAGTAAACAAACATTTTACAGTGTCTTCTTTGCTGTCACTAAAACCAAAAATGACACATATCATGAGAAGATTTTTATTTCATACAACAACCTTCAAACATTTCAATTATTAATATTACCTATTATCTTAAGTCACTGTATTTTACAACAATATATATAAACCAAAACCTGACATTAAAAAGCATCTCGAAAGCCTGGAGATCGGAACTATTATGTTAATAAATTAAAGAGTGCCACAAAAGTAACCAATTTGCGTTGTAAGGTTGTATTTCTTTAATTGGTCGGATTATAACCGTTTGACTTTTGTTTGTTTACCTTTTTTTTTTTTCTTAGCCTATAGAATATAGTAAAGTGTTAATTCTATAAACGATAGCAATGGTCGAAATGCCAAAATGTAAGGCATTGAGGATTGATCACATGTCATTTCGGTAGCGCTTTGCATTCCTATACATTATTGACTTTTTCACAATAGCTATGGCGCTTTCATTCATAGAATGTCACTTAACTAGACTCTGGATGAGGTTGGTACAGGAGCAACAAGAGAGGTGTATTTGCACAAGACATGTCTAGGGCCTATGTCCATGTCCAGCAGTGGGCAAAGCCGGGATGATGATGATTACTTCGTTGGTGTAAGTAGTGGTTGCAAGAAAGTACGACTTGTGTATGGGTTTTGAATTCGATTTCCAAGCATGTCAACCAACCAATCAATGTATCAAACCTAACACCCAGATTTCGAATAAAGAATTTTAACTGACAAACTTGTTTATTTATAATTCACAATTACTTCCTGCACTTACAATGTAACCCAACACTGTCAAAGTATAAAAACCGTCCAAGTGCGAGTCGGACTCGCACACGAAGGGTTCCGTACCATTATCGCAAAACACTGCATAAAAATCACGTTTGTTGTATGGGAGCCCCACTTAATTTATTTTATTTTAATTTAATTATTATTATTTTTTGAAGAAAATATACAACTAAATATTCTGTGAATATTTGAAGCGTCTACCTGTTGCCGTTATTAATATCGAGCAAAAAACGGCAAAAATATCACGTTTGTTGTATGGGAGCCCCCCTTAAATATTAATTTTATACTGTTTTTAGTATTTTTTGTTATAGCGGCAACAGGAATACATCATCTGTGAAAATTTCAACTGTCTAACTATCACGGTTCATGAGATACAGCCTGGTGACAGACAGACAGATGGACGGACAGCGAAGTCTCAGTAATAGGGTCCCGTTTTTACCCTTTGGTTACGGAACCCTAAAAAACTGTCAAACTCTGGCAATAAAACTCACGTTCTTATTTTCATGCGTTCGGTTAATAACAATCCCATCAAAAACATAACATGTAAAAAACGCAGGTCTCGCGGCGCAGTTCTTCTACCACAAAAAGTAGAGAGATCGAATTCAAAATCAAAATCAAAATCAAAATCAAGGTATTTATTTCAATTAAACTTTAGAAGTACTTTTGAATTGTCAAACAAAAAATTAATAAAAAGATGACTCTAGTTGCAAATTCGCAAGCGTCTGTAGGTCTCAATGGAGAAGAATTTGCAAGAAACTCCCCGGACACTCTTTTCCATCAGTTTTAATTACAAGATTTTGGTTACATCATTCTTGTTGAAAAAATACATATATGTGAGAACGATGTAAAAAGACGTGTACGTAAAAGCGTCTAGAGTAACAAATAATTAAAAAAAAGCACTTTAACAGGCCGAGACAGCTAAGTTATGACCAATCCCAACAGATGGCGCCCGTTCACGAACATGACGCATGGATCGGCACCACTCAGCTCAACCATCATGAAGGGAACCGAATGATCCAACACATGTGCCACCATCAGAGAGAAATTAGAGAGAGCATGACACACTCAACTGCCAGGGCACACAGAAGTCAACGAACGACATATAGGTACAGTGAATGGTAGATTTATCTACAGTCGGAACATAGTACTCACACATGTGCTGTGCAATTATATAATACTAAAAGAAATTGAGTTTATACAATACAAAAATTTGCATACAGTCTTCAGCATGTCCAACAATACTTCGATACTTTTCTGCCCATCACTAATTGTTCTTGCGCCCTAGTGGCTGCGGAGCAGGACCAGCATTGAGCCAAGCATTTTTATCAGCGATGTAATCCCCCAACTTATAATATGCTTGCCTACATAGTGTGCGTTTTATACAAGTCTTAAATTTCGTCTCATTTAGTTGTAGAATGTGGGGAGGAATTTTATTGTAACATTTTATACAGTACCCCATAAAAGATGATGCTACTTTAGCCAGCCTGAAACCTGGTTGAATTAGTTGATCCCTATTTCTAGTAACATAATTATGTCTGTCACCGTTTTTACTAAAAAGATGTAAATTCTTTCTAACATACATGATGTTTTCATAAATATATTGACAAGGTACCGTCATGATGTTAATGTTCTTAAACAGTTCCCTTAGAGAATCGCGCCGGCGAAGATTGTATATCGCTCTGATGGCTCGTTTTTGCAGAATAAAAATTGACTCAATGTCTGCAGCCCTTCCCCATAGTAAGATACCGTAAGACATTATACTATGAAAATAACTAAAATAGACTAATCTTGCGGTATCGACATCAGTAAACTGACGTATTTTTCTAACAGCATAAGCTGCCGAGCTTAGCCGCCCCGCAAGTGATATTAAATGAGGCCCCCATTGCAACCTCGAGTCTAGCGTGATCCCCAGAAAAACCGTTTTATCGACGAATTCTAGCTTCTCCTTGTTTAATAAAATGTCACAATCATTACTTTTGACATTCGGCAAGACAAATTTTATGCACTTAGTCTTTTTAGCATTTAAAACTAGATTATTAGCTGTGAACCAATTTTGAACCTGTCGCAAGACGGTATTCACATCGTCAACGTTACTCGTACGTCTATTTATCTTAAAAATCAACGAAGTGTCATCAGCAAATAACACCATGTTTAGATTGTTTTTCAATAGATGAGGTAAATCGTTAATGTAGACTAGAAACAAGAAAGGACCCAAAATTGAACCCTGTGGTACCCCCATTTTCACGGTTAACCCGGACGAATTGACACCGTTTATTTGAACTAATTGCTGTCTATCATTTAAATAAGATTTAACTAAACTCAACGCTGATTGGCCTAGCCCGTAATGCTCAAGTTTCAAAAGTAATGTTTCATGATCAACGCAATCAAATGCTTTCGACAGGTCGCAGAAAACCCCTATGGCATCTTGTGCCTCTTCCCACGCTTCAAAGATATGTTTTAATAAGGTGACACAAGCGTCAGTCGTACAACGTCCTTTGGTAAAACCATACTGTTTATCGTGTAGGATGTTATTCGTATTAAAATGAATGAGCATCTGATTTAGCATTATCTTTTCAAATATCTTGCTGAAAACCGGCAGCACCGATACTGGTCTATAATTATTTGTGTCTTTACTGTTCCCGGATTTAAAAAGTGGTATAACCTTACTATGTTTCATTAGATCCGGAAAGACTCCTTGATCTACACACAAATTAAAAATTAAAGCTAAGTACGGCGCTATAGTCTGAATAATGGAGGTACAAACTTTGATGGACATTCCCCATAGATCTTCGGTCAATTTGATCTTGATTTGCTTAAAAGCTTTTATTACTGTTATTGGGTTTACATGTGAAAAGTTAAATTCTGTCGGGCAGGCTGAAACGTTTGCGTTTAATAAACCAGAAGCAAGTGAGGGCGAAGAATTTATGGTTTCAGTAGTTTTAATTGGGATGCTGGTAAAGAAATCCACAAATTCTTGAGCAACTTTTTTGTTATCTCTAATAAGTCCATGTGTAGTTTCAAGCGTGTAATCAGTATTATTTCTTTTGTTTCTGTTCGTTTCATTGTTTATAATTTTCCAAACAGTCTTGATTTTATTTTCTGCGGTTTTAACTTTATTACCAATGTATAAAGCCTTAGCTACTTTACACGTATTTCTAAAAATTTTTGAATAAGTAGCAACATACTTGTTAAAAGTTTCAGTGTTAATATAAGGCTTAAGGCCATAGAGCTCGTAAAGTCTTTCCCTACTTTTCCTGAGTCCTTCAGTCGCCCAGTCACTGAATAAAAACTTAGGGCATACAGTTTTAGTTTTTTTCCTAAAAGAATTATTGAACTCCTTTTGGATTACTGAGAAAACTTTTTTATATAAAATATTACCATCATTCACTGTAAGGTCTTGATCACTTAGCTTACTAATTAAACTGCTGTTAAACTGATTTAATTTACCGGATGTTATTGGTCTGGATTGAATCTGCACTTGTTGAATTGGTATGTTGGACTCAAAGGTTACCAATAGCCCACTATGATCCGAAGGCAGACAATTTATAATGGCTTTGTCTAAGTAGTCGCAGCAACAAAATACATTATCAATACATGTAGCAGAAGTTACAGTTTTTCGTGTTGGTTCCATAAACACATGTGACAAATTAAATGATTTGAAGAGATTTAATAATCTACTGCTATCTGAATTACTCTCTAAAATATTTATATTAAAATCACCACAGATTATGATTAGTTTATTTCCAATTGCAAGTTTTGCCAAAACATCTTCCATCACTGACTCAAATATAGAGTAGTTACCATAATTGGGGGGTCTGTAAACGCACACTATGACATGCTTATCCAGCTCAACGCATGACAGTTCAACACTATGTTCAACTGATAGATCTACAATATCTTTACGAGGTTTTGATTTAATACCATTTTTAATTAATATAAGTGAACCTCCACGTAACATAATATTTCTATTAAAACAACTACCCACGGTATAATTTTC
Organism: Anorthoa munda; assembly: GCA_945859665.1. Lineage (NCBI taxonomy): Eukaryota > Metazoa > Arthropoda > Insecta > Lepidoptera > Noctuidae > Anorthoa > Anorthoa munda. The sequence goes on from OX243904.1 coordinate 13,571,018, forward strand.
ATAATTAATTAGCATTGTATGATCTTTCAGCCAATGCTCAGTAAAACAAACAATTTCAAACATTGTTTTTTCCAAAAACAGTTCTATTTCCAATTGCTTCGCAGAAAAACCTTGAATATTTTGATGGAATAATTTCAAGGAATTCTGCTTAGCCCCTTTTTTTAAATTAACTAAGTGAGAGCAAGAAGGTACCTTCTTGATGGTGGATGTACTAGTAACTATTTCGTTGTTGGTACCCTCCCTTGTCCTACAAACTAGTTTAAACTATAAATATTAATAGCAGAAGTGCTAACGTTATTAAACTTATTGACTACCTGTATATTAGTATTACTACTAATATCAACTACAGTACATGCCTTCGACATACTATTTATGTCTGAGTTTATAGTAAAAGATAATAGCCTCGCTATTTGACGTCTTACCCTAATAGGCAGATACACTGTATTGCCTGTCGTTTTTAATTTATCAACAAAAATGTTGATGTCCAAAAAAACTAATTTGTCGCTGTAATGGCTGACAAGGAAATGAACATGCTTATTCAGCATGTGTATATAATTATTTTGTCTACTAGACAATTTTTCCAAATATGGAAAAGCACACAATACGATTTTATTACAATTTAACTTTAATAACTCCGTTACACACTCAGTGATGTCATCTTTTTTTACATCCAAACTGTTACCTATAAAGACAGTTACATTGGTATCTGGTTTGTATACATTATTTGTTACAGATTCCATGATATGCTTGTAAGATGACCCAGGCATACAATAATTCAAAGTTGAATAACTCTGATTGCTATTTAATAATTTACCTAAACCTCTTCCAATACCATCTGCAAACATAACCGAATTAAAACCATGATGACAATTATTGGTTGGAAAGGATGCAGTCTCAGGCCGGTCAACTTGAGACACTTCCTGTGAAATATCAGGAATGTCTAGGTCAAAGACACTGAATGACACTGAATGTAAACTAAGTCGGATAATTTATTCAGTAGGAACCTTATTAATTAGGTTACAAACAAACACATTAACCGACTTATGCACTTTTGTTCTAGGAAACGGGATAGAAATTGCGGGATGTTTTGTTTTTTTTCTTGCTTTATAGGCTGAACACTAATTGTGTTCTAAATTTGAAGCTTGTGAGTCTACTAGAAGTACCTTAGAATGTTGATGACCGGTGACGAAATTAAGCAATTTTGACTAGCAATATTTCCTAAACTACAAGTTTAAATTGAATTTAATTCGGGATTATACCTAATTATATTATGTACTGTTAGTCACTGAAAATTCAGACTTCCAGCTTTATCCACAAAGAAGTTACAGGGGAGTAGAAAATGTCCTGAATGGCTTCGAGAAAAGGATGGTACGGGTGTGCCTTTGTTTGCTCGCCTTGTTGGGGGCACTACCGTGCCCCCCAATAGGCTCACTCCTATAACATAATTCTTAACCATTGCCGACGAAATAATTTAGAATATAATTAAAAACACCTATGTCCACCGCATTATGTAATACATTCGTGATGTTATGTAAGGCATATTCATTTTTTTTTTTTGAGTTTAGTGCAGTTTTCAAGCGAGTGTTTTAACGACAGGCTGAGCAGCACTTTGCCCGCGTCATTGACCAGCATTCAGCATGAAAAGCACAGTGTAGAAAAGAGCACGGTTGTTTATGGAAAGTGTTGCCAGTTTTGCACTACTTTTTAAACGACTTCAAAAAGGCGGAGTTTCTCAATTCGACAGTATATTTTTTGTGTGGCCTCAGAATTGTATACTAGGTGAACCCATTTTGATTATTCTTTTTTAGGGTTGTAAGTAAGTAAGTAGATGTATTCTGTGAACCGCATTAAGATTTTCACACAAAAATAGAAAAAAAAACAATACATTTTGGGGGTTCCCCATACTTAGAACTGTAACTATTTTTTTTTTTTCATCGAACCCATTCGTGTGAGATATCTATGGATAGGTTTCTAATATATTTTTTTTTTAAACTGAATAGTTTGCGCGAGAGACACTTTCAAAGTGGTAAAATGTGTCGACCCCCCCTCCCTGTAAATTCTTAAATAAGAGAATGATAAAACTAAAAAATATATATGATGTACATTACCATGTAAACTTCCACCGAAAATTGGTTTGAACGAGATCTAGTAAGTAGTTTTTTTTAATACATCATAAATCGTAAACCGCAATTTACCAAGTACGGAACCCTTCGTGCGCGATTCAGCCTCGCACTTGGCCGGTTTTTATTTAAAAGCTGTAGCTTCTCATGTGGTCCCATTTAAATTGAATCAAGATCTGATGTAGAACTTCGGCGATATACAACAGAACTCTTCAATTAATGACAGAAATTCTCTTGGCATTGCTGCAAGCGCATGTATGTTTATTGTTTACAGCATTACATAACATAACATCACGCCAGTACGCTCTAAAGGGGTATGCAGATGTGTCCAGTTCACCCTGGTACACACTAATTTCACCGGTTGTGTTCATGTATAATGTTTTTCAGGTAATTTATTCTGGCATAACGGTGGACATTATAGATATGTACCACACTAAAAAGTGAAAATAAAATCTTTTTACATAAAAATACAGCCGACTTCCAAATAAAAACATTACAAAGTGAAAAATTACTTCAATTTCGGAAGTCGGTGTCAAAAAACGAAGAAACAAAAACAAGAACACCATATTTTATAGAATTGATGGCCGACTTTTATACATTAAATATCGACTATAAGGCAGTTGATATAGTGACATATATTATTATGGTATATATTATATATCTTGTCTTGTTCTTGCACTGATAGAAACCTGAACGTTTGTTGACTGTCAGACCTGCCTGATAATTTTCACTCCGAAAAATGCACGGTCCCTTGGCATACATTGGCCACGGGAGCGATATCATGGGAAAAATGCTAGTGAGTTTACAAAATGTCTTATGATTATTGCATTGTGGATGAAATAACAGGCACTGCTTCATGTCAATTAGTCCTTATTTCCCTGCTGCGTACCCTCAGGTATGGGCTGGCTGAGTTACTCAAACATTATAATTATAAAAACCTAGAGTGTTTTTACCTACTTCACTAGAACTTATCGTATGGTCTTATTTGTGAAGAGACCGCACGTTTAGCGCACGCATGCATAACACGTTTCAATCCCCTGCGGATCAAATATTTGTGTGGCCAATAGATTAGTTTGCAATGTGGGTGTTTGTGAGTTTTGGGCTTGTAACACCTCTCTACGTCCTACGTCGGGGAAAATTACAGCGTTCAGGCGTTGTAGAATAGGGGAGTTAGGTTTCTAGTTCGTTGGTTTTAATGCAGCCAATCATATTATAGTGACCATAATATAAAAGCCAACAACATTACTGCTCTAGCAGTGGACGTCGTTCCGCTAAAATAAGATTAATAATCAACTAATCCGATCACCAGAGCATAGCCACAGGAATTATTTAAATAAAAACGTTGCCCCACACTTGGAATTTCTTCCTGTATCGTGGGTGCGTTTACAAACATATAAACTCACATACACAAACACCCAGAGCCGGAGCAACTATCTGTAGGTCATACAAATATTTGTTCCGTGCGGGAATCGAACCCGCGACACGCAACGCAGCAGTCAATTGCTCAACCACTGCGCCAACCGTGCGGTCGAATTAAACTAGTAGATACCTATGTAATAAAACTATATTCAGAATAGGTACCTACTATATCCTACCGCTTAAAAAAGAGACAGATTATCAAGGGATGCAAAGGTTATTTTAAATTATGGAACCCTAAAAGAACGTCGGTTTTGCCATTTAAGGCTCAGAGATTTTTGTCAGCAAAGTTTGCTAACTTTTGCAAAATGCTTTTTGTAGATTAAAATTAAAGGAAATTACATTTTCCACTAGCATTTCATTGAGTTATAAACCGGCAGGTAAACTGCGCCTATTTCTGTATAATGAAAAGTATTCCTTTTTTAATACGCTTTTAAACATTTACCTACCTTTTCATCAATTTACGCAAGATATTTAATTACGGTAAAAAAATATACCTAGTGAATAAGGTTAAACCAAAATGTTAATATTTTTATAATAAAATATTTAGTTTACTTTCATTAAAAATGCCTGAAAATAAACTAAAGTAGCGTCAGTCCAACGAGTATACACGAATAAAATATTTGTGGTCTTAATATTTAAAAACCAAAAAAATGCCGTAAAAGTTTAATTTACATTTTTAGGTAGGCTGCCGATTTTACCTATGGTACCCTGGTAGGTGGGTAAGATCTAACTCTTAAATTAAGAATTCGGTCTCAACTTATAGGAAGAACGAAAGATTTTATAAAAGGAAAACTGCTTAAACATAAATAAACTTAAGCCTTATGTATACTTATGTGCAATAAACCGACCCTTTTTGCATTAGTGGCAGGTGTCGCAGCAAAACCCGAGAATTTCCCTCTAATGTATTATGCAAGCTTAGGGAAGAAAAACCAACCCGTTTTATGAGTCTGTGGATACCTACATATGTCTCTAATATTAAATGTAAGTCTATATTTACTCCACATTTACTAACTGGACCTCATATGGTCCGTAAAATTGGACTAGGCTGAAAGAATCACACCTGTGCCAAGGGGTATCCTTTTATATGACGTAAACGAGGGTTGCCAATTCTCTAAAGGACTGTAACGTCATGAAATTTATTCATATTTTATGTAGGTCAAAACGTCAAAACAAACAGGTAGACAACACAAACACATTCGGAGATAACAATTTAAATCCTACGATTTTCATAGACAATATAATTTATAGTAACTAATATAATTTTAAAGTGAATTCACAAAATTCAGTTTTCAGAACCAATTAATAGTCGGATCTTATTGTTGAATTTACTCCCACATCCCATAATCCGATCAAATGAAATTGCACGAATACTTGCCTAGAGTTTAAAGGTACCTAGGTGTTAAATTATAATTCTATAAAGGTAGCTAAGCGATTACATAAATTCAAAGTGCTCTTTCATCCACCAACACTCAAACAACTAATCGATTTCGCTTCATGCCCTGCGCCGAAAGATTGCCCCGAGGAATGACTAAGTAAATAAAGTACAGCCAAGTAGATAATTATTTATTGGAAAACTGCCTAACAGAAAGTAAATAATTACTCTCTACCTCCAATCTCGTCAACCTATTTAATTACGACGAAATTCGATCAAGTTAAATAAAAATCAGAGAGAGCTGTCATTCCCAAAGAAGATTTAATTTGGCACTACATTTAAACATCGAACCCAACGAACTCTCTGGTCATGTATTTCTTTTTTATTTACGCAGGCAAAAGCTTTTAATTTTCGAACGAAGTCGAAAGCGTTTATTTATTTTCAGTTATGTGATTTCAATATTTATTGTGAATCTGCGATGTTTCTGTTTACATTGCTGGGGATGCCCAGTGTAAATTATAACTTCGTGGAATATTCCTAGAAATGATTTGTGTCACGCTCAAAGGACTAGATAAGCCGACTACGGAAAATCGCATTAATTTGTGCGTTTTTTCAGATGTCAACGCGAAGTAGAGAGTCTATCTAGAGCTAGACCGAGTTTAGGTTGAATAGGTAATAAGTCTTTTTCCTATTAAATGAATGTAAACTTAGTACGCAAAGATTTTTTATATGTACACATAGTACCCCTAGTCCCCTATTTCTGTCTACGTTGTAGGTCCTTGTTTACTTTAAATATTTGTTTCGTCAACATTTTCAGTAGGGATTAAACTTGAAACCCGCCACGAAGGCCACGCGTTTTGAGAAGGATAGGGGTGAAAATAGCAAATATAAAATTGTTCAATTTCTTCTTAAAAGGACGATAATTATTATGGCATATTCACCCCCGATTTCTCAACATTCGATTATCAGGCTGTTAACCTAATCGACGAATAATCACCGGTTATCTGCTGTGATTGGCTGTTGAAAATTCATTCAACCTATCACAGCAGATATTGCGTGCTTGACAATTTGTCAGATTAATTCCAAACAAATTCCTCTTTATAATATAATATTATATTATATTATATTATATTATATTATATTATATTATATTATATTATATTATATTATATTATATTATATTATATTATATTATATTATATTATATTATATTATATTATATTATATTATATTATATTATATTATATTATATTATATTATATTATATTATATTATATTATATTATATTATATTATATTATATTATATTATATTATATTATTTTATTATTATTCAAGTTTCTTCACGATGTTTTCCTTCACTGATGTCAGCTATGTCCAAGATATACTTAGGAAGTACATAAATGAATTGAAAATGTTTGAACCCACGTTCTGAAGCAAAAACAGGCTTACATAAAAAATAGGTAGCGTGCTTACAACTGTAAAGGAAAGAGGCAAGATTAATTGTCTCGAGCTGGCGGGAGACAGGCTACCACGCAATTTGTGCCGCAGTTTGCAGAAAGCCTACCAAATTGCCTGAAGACATCAATCATGGTGCTAACCCTATATATTTCTGTCACGAACCTTTGAAGTGTAACTGAGAAATGAGATCACAAAAATCTGCATAGTAGTTGAAATTGGAATAGATTTGGCGCGGAAGGAAGGATTTTTCGAAATTCAACCCCTAAGGGAGTTAAAGAGAGGATGAAAGTTTGTATGAAACTCTGTAATTTTTCATTTGTGATATATGGCATCTCATGAATTGTGGCATTTCATGAATGATATAGGGCATTTAACCTCTAAATAAAAACATAAAAATACTGTTTTAAGGATTTTTTTAATTTTGTTCCCATAAAGGGATAAAAAAAACCGGCCAAGTGCGAGTCGGACTCGCACACGAAGGGTTCCGTACCATTATCGCAAAACACTGCAAAAAAATCACGTTTGTTGTATGGGAGCCCCCCTTAATTTATTTTATTTTAATTTAATCATTATTATTTTTTTAAGAGAATATACAACTAAATATTCTGTGAATATTTCAAGCGTCTACCTGTTGCCGTTATTAATATCGAGCAAAAAACGGCAAAAATATCACGTTTGTTGTATGGGAGCCCCCCTTATATATTAATTTTATACTGTTTTTAGTATTTGTTGTTATAGCGGCAACAGGAATACATCATCTGTGAAAATTTCAACTGTCTAACTATCACGGTTCATGAGATACAGCCTGGTGACAGACAGACAGACAGACAGACAGACAGACAGACAGACAGACGGACAGCGAAGTCTCAGTAATAGGGTCCCGTTTTTACCCTTTGGGTACGGAACCCTAAAAACACCCCTTGTGTTAAAGTTTGTAAGAAAAATAAATTGCTAATCATCAAAATTACTTGAAACTTAGTATTTCTACTCTTCAATACAATTAAAGAAAAACGTACCTTAGCATTTTTTTAAATTTCATCCTTTAAACGGGTTAAAAGCGGAAAAAACGGGGAAATCTATCCCACGAAACATCCAGAATGGAAGTCCAGTTTATGCTCATTTTATATCAATTTACATGTAATGTTTATAAGTCGATAAAATAATAAGGTTGAGCAAATTTTGTAGTATACGCGAATAAAGACGGGGCGGAAAGCTATGTTTAGATAATAATTTGCAATATCCCGCCAGAACTGCAAAAAACGAAACAACCAAAAGCGTGTAGTCCACGCAGTCGAAGCTGCGGGCGGAGAGCTAGTATAATATTATAAACGTGAAAGTTTGGATGGATGTATGTTTGTTACAAATTCACGCCACAACGGCTAAACGGATCGGGTTGAAATTTGACACAGAGCTAGATCACAGTCTGGATTAGCACAAAGGCTACTTTTTATCCCGATTTAATGTTCCCTTGGGATTATAAAGCACTTTTCACGCGGGCGAAGCTGCTGGCAGAAGCTAGTACCTATTTAATACGATTAAGTGTTAACATTATATAGTACGCCTAAATTAACTGACCCGCACGAAAAAACAGACTCGTTTCGGTTTAAAGAAACTTTATTCCCAATAAAGACATATGTCACTTACTTGAGAACAATACTAAAAAATATACAATAGATTACAAAAAGTTCGTCATCAGTATTACAATTTAATAGTTACCCATCCAATGCATTAATTTCTCCAATAGTGATCGATCCGCAATTATGTGCTGGCTAAGTTGAGTCTTGAATGCATTGAAAGAGTGCAGATTTTTTATACAGGACGGTAACTTATTATAGAGTTGTGCTCCTTCAAAAGTTAGCATTTTTTTGCCATAGTTGGTTCTTATTTTAGGTAAAACTAGCAAGCTTGCTCGCCGTGTGCTGCAGGTTTTACAAATTCAAACATATTCTAAATTCAAATCTCGCTAGAAACATTTTTAACCGACTTACCAAAAAACGAGGAGGTTCTATGTTCGACATTATGTATGTTTTTTTTTCAGTCTGCTTACGTGAGACAAGTTTCTCTTCAGTACACAACCTTTTCAGTGCCTTATCCAATTTGAATTTTTCGAAACAAAATGCACCTAATGACCGAATCATACAATGTAAATATAGTTTAGGTATTGAATGTACACATGTATTATAACCAGAACAATATTATAAGCTCTAATATCTTACTCTTTTTCTAATTAATGGCGTACAATTAAGTACCTTATCTTGATCAAACATTAAATTCGTTCAAAGTAGATTTCTATTGTCCTAATTTGAGGCTGTTTGCCAATAATATTCCCTAGTCCGCAATTAGTACGGTAGGTATTTAAATTGTTGAAAAATCAAAGTAGCAAAGCCATAATGGAAACTTTTCTTTGCTCTATATTTTCTAGAAACGCATTACCGGCAGTGCAATAAACTTTGCCGGCACTATAATTTCCTTTTAAGGTTACACTAGTCGACGGCACGAACTATTTTGTGCGCGGGGTTAAAATGCGTGCTATATCAACCGACAACACGTGCCGAACAGATAGATGCTGTTATGAGCAGTAAGAAGCTAGTACGCGTACGAATACACACTTTTGCAAATTTGTAGCGAAATGGATGATGATTTAGAACGAAAACGAGCGCGCAAAATTTTATAAACAGACCTTTGGGAGTCTGGATATCATGAAAAAACGACTGAATGTATCTGTTCAAAATACAATTATTTCCATTGTTAAACTACTAATCTATCCCTGTATGGAGGCCGTTTTTCAATTTTCCTTCTTCTTATGGTACTTATTTGCGCCCAAAGATGCGTTAAAATTAGTGTTAAAATATGGAACTTTCGAAGCTCATACACTTTCAAGTAAACTTTTTTTTTACTTTTTTGCTTCCATACCGGGCTAGATAATGATGAGACAAATTGATATCATTTTTTATTTTGAACGTACATCGTCAAACAGTGGAGTAAAAGCCAGAATACGTTTGTATGGAAGAATTTTCGACCCTTAATGTTTGACCTAATATTTCTCGCCTTTTTACCCGACTGCCGAAGGAGGGTAATGTGTTTATCAGTCTATGTATGTATGTATGTATATATGTATGTATGTATGTATGTATGTATGTATGTATGTATGTTTGTTCCTATGTGGCGTTCCAGAGACCAAACGCGTTGACCGATTTTGATGATTTATACGTCAATCGATTCGTCTTAACCTTGCGAGTGTCATAGGCTACATTAAAATTGGAAAATAGAAAAATGGCGGCTTTTGGGCGCCATATTGTGGGGGGCAATTTTATTTTTTCTTCCAAACCCATCGTGTGGGGTATCAAAATAAAGGGTTTCAAGAGGTGATTTCAAAAATATATAACACTTATATATTTAAATGTACCTAATTCGAAAAAAATGTTAACTAAAAAGTTATAAATAAAAAAGTTAAAAAAAATCAAAATACCCGACTGCTTAAAAAGCGAACTAAAAAGACGTAAACATCTGGTTCTGGTCAGCCAGCTCGCGAATATGTATCCTCCGACTGCACAGCATGATTTTCTTCTTGTTTACGTCTTTTTAGTTCGCTTTTTAAGCATTCGGGTATTTTGATTTTTTTAATTAACTTTTTTTTATAAACACTTAGAGATTTACAGATATATTTGAACTTTGAAGTTCAAATATATCGTTGTCAACAAACATTATTGTAGGTACTTATGTCTATTAACAGTTTAAGCCTATCGCTGTCTGGGCAGCTATGGCGGCTGGGCAGCGTTCGGGAAGTTGCGCGGTGTCTTCTCGTCCAACTTACCACAGTGTCTCAAGACGAAAGTCTATGACCAGTGTGTGTTGCTATTGATGACATATAGCTCTGAGACGTGGTCGCTTACAATGGGCCTCATCAGAAAGCTTACAGTCACTCAAAGGGCAATGGAGAGGGCTATGCTCGTAGTTCCTTGCGTGATCGAATCAGAAATGTAGAGATCCGCAAGACAACCAGGGTTACCGACATAGCCCGAAGAATTGCCAAACTTAAGTGGCAGTGGGCAGGGCACATTGGTAGCAGAACGGATGGCCGATGGGGCAGAAATATTATATATTATGTATGTTGTGTGTTTTGTATTCTTTTTCTTATGTTAATAAAGTTTTTTTTTTGTGTCTTTGATCATCCAGTGACTTCTCTACTGTCTTTACTGACTGAAACCCAGAAGTACTCCTTCAATTGATTGTGCCAGGGCCGCGGTATGTCCCATTCCAATTTTTTTACCCACCTACATAATGATGCTAACTCCAAAACTAGGCCCGGGCACAGGCGAACGAGCGCAGGCGCAGGCGAGTTTTGGAGGTTAGTGATTCAACAATGGTATTTATGTGCAAAAATACATACTAAAAAGGGTTTTGCTACATTGCCAAATGATCAATTTGAATAATCTGTTCACATAATATATCGAGAATTTATAATCTCGCAAGTTTATTTACGGCGTTTGCAATAATCCTGTGGCAAAATTATTTTATATTTACCATTTAGAATTATTGATATAGTTGGTTGAAAATCCACTAAATTTTTCCGAAGTTTTTTTCATTGTTTCTTTTTTTTATGTGTTTGCTCTTGACTCTAGTCTAGGTCAGAGGTGACAGAGACAGAGTCGACGATGGAGTGAGCTTACCCAGAAGAAGCCTGTTCACTCTAACTTTGAAGAGATTCGGGTTGTAGGCTTTCGGAAACCCAGACGCAGGTAGTGAGTTCCATTCATTCGCTGTGCGCATTATGAAGGATGTTTGGAAGCGCTTGGTGCGAATTGGTGGAATGGCAACAAGGTAAGGATGGTAACTTGCAGTGCGTCTAGATGTCCGATGATAGAAGGGGGCTGGTGGGATGAGGTCGTGGAGTTCTTGAGCACACTCACCGAAGTACAGTCTGTAGAAGACCGACAAGCAGGCAACCATGCGGCGATGATTATACTAGTGTTTTACTACTATATCGCCGATGGTAAGCGCTGAAGTGGTGACGATGGTACACGCTAGCCGTGAAATAACCTACGTAAATATGTAAATAGGTAAAGTAGATAGATCTGCGTTCATCTAACAATCTTCTCTTGCTTTGTCCGTCTCATACTTCTGATTTTATTCATTCTTACTTTCACATTCAGTCCATTCTTCTCTGGAATGCGCTTCCTCTCGATATCAGGAAGGCCACCAGTCATTATGCATTTAAGCGGAAGTTGCGGCATTATTTTCTACACCATTAGCAGAGTCGTCTTAATAAAACGCCTTTCTATTACTTGATTTATATGTATTTATATATTTTTAAGTATTTATTATAGTAAATATATAAGTATGTTTATTTTAGCTATATATATATCTTCTATTGTACCCATTTCACTATAACTTTTTTTTTTATGCACCTGCCATGTTATCTCTCCACCACCCTTGGTTGACTGGTAGAGAATGCCTCAGGCATTAAGTCCGCCTATGTACCTTTATGTTGCTTGAAGTTTTAATAAATATATAAATAAATAGATATCTGTCATCCATATACTTGACAGCAATTACAGTGCTTCATAAAACAGTAATATTTCACTTTTCGTAAGTCACTATTAATATACGAAACTGCTTGTTATGATAGGTAAAGAATAATGATACAGATCATCGAAACAAATAAAGTAAGCCAATCAGCCTGTAGGTAGTACCTTGATAATTTATTTCTTTTGTAGGTATGTATCTCCCTACTTTGGTACTCTCTCCAATCAAATCAGCAAAACATTGTAGATAAGCAGATACTTATCTATCATAAAAGCTCAAAGAGATACAGCTATATACCTAGTAGGTAGGTACAACGTATACCTATAATAATAAAACATTGATTGGATACTTTCACGGTCGTCCACAGAGCAAAGCGACAACGTGACAGAACGGGCACAATTTATTCATATAAATTATATAGTTATCTATCAACGTAAATAGATTGTATCTTCTGTTCTATGTATTATCTATGTACCTTTAATGACCAATAAAACTGTACCTAATTCATTTGTTTTAAATTGTAAAATACCTAATAGAGAGAGGTTGATAAAAACCTTTTATTTTTTTTTCGTGCTAAATATAAGTTTGTACATGTCCCCAAAGCGCTCCATTAAAACTAGTTGAGCCACAACGTACCTAAAATCATTAATTTTGCCTTACAATCAATTTTCTTAATTTTAATAAACAAAATTTTCCATTCCACTGTTCTACGGAATATTTCCCGCAATTATTTTCATTAGATCAACCAAACAGGTTGTATTGTAGCTCTAGGTACCTATTTTATGCAAAGCTGTCTACAGGCTCGGCCCTGAAACTTTGAAACCCGCCCTTATCTCCACCCGCTATAAAAACAAGATTGCAAACAGCGCTCACATGGCCGACATTCGCCTACGCTTTATGTTATCGTAACAAACGTCAAAACGACAAATACCAACCAATTCCATGCCGAAATAAATATTTACAAGCTTAATCACAAAACACAACTGCCTAAAAGTATCCATAACACCAAAAAGAAAAATAATTGAATAAAAAAGACACGTAGGTATTTATTTATTTTTCTGGAAAATCTGCGTGGAACATGCCTACCTTTATTTGGGGCGGCCATTGTAGTTTTCTGCCCGCGGGGAGTGGCGCATTATTTTCCTTGAAAACTTTCACATTTCACAATGTTAATAATTCGTATGATCACGTCTGCGAGCGTCACTTGTTTATGAAACGTGTTTACAATACAACCGATGGTTGGAAATGGCTTGTGTTGTGGAAAAATCGATGCGGGTGGCGCCGCGCGCAGTGAGTCGCTACACACGAACCTCACGAATGATAAGAGGCTACAGCCGTGCCAGCAACAGCCGTAGCTATCCTGTCCTGTCTACATACACACAGGTTTTAATAGCTATGTACCTACTGCGCGAAGTTCCGTTGTGGTTACCAGCTGATTCGCGAGAGTTATGAGGGTTACTGCGCGTATTCGTCGAGAATTCGTAAAAATGACAGGATATTAAGTAATTTTCTATAAATTACACGCTTTTGCTGTTAACAGTATTGGAGATACTTTCTAAAGTATTTTAGAGATTCTTTATCGAAGACAGTAACCATTTGTTCGTAGCTATTCGTACAACTAAACGAATGTGTCTGATTAGGTAGGTAGTTTGAACGTTTAAAACAGTTATTATCTTAAATTAACTTTCCACGACATAATTAGCAAGTAAAATACCGATAAGCTTATGGCGGTTATGCTGTTTCAAATTTTGCCGCATTTTTTTTCAGGTGCTGCCATATAATTTTTTCTAGTGTAGTAATAAAAAATACATTGCATTCCATAGGCATAACTCTTTCTTCTTCACGGTTAGGTACTTTATCTAATTTCACCACGGTTATCTTTATCTGGTTGACAAAGAAGAAAAAGCTTTTTGTGTTTCGTCATCATGATAAAGATTCAATTTTAGTCATTGTAAAACTAAACGTAGATTTTGACATTGATAGATTGACAAATATAATAGTGACACACTTGACACAATGACACTAACTCAGGGTATATATGTTCTGTGCATTAACTTATCTGTATCGTAGTCTGTGTCCTGTGACACTAACAGTTGACAGGAAAATAACAACAAAGTGGTCTGTTCGTGTTCGATTCTGAGATAAATTATAGAAAAATACATCAAAATGCGTGAAACAAAGATGAGTACGCATTTGTCTGGTGGGAGACTAAATGTTGCGCAAGTCCAGGAGTCAATGAGGACTGAGTTACTGAATCTACTACAGCTTTACAAAGGTCCAAAAGTATGTATCATGCTATTGATCCTACTCACACTTTATCAAGCTATGGTTTTCCTCCTGATAAAGCCAATTTAAATTAGATTTTTAATAAGTGCACTAGCCCTTTCCTCTTGTCTGTACTTTGAGGAATTTGCTGAATTTGCATATGTTTCACATTTGTATGTTTTGAGATTAGTAGGTAACACTCAAAACCCATTGAATAAGTCTCTATATACTCAGTCATCGCAATTAATTATTATAAATTGTAGATAATATTACCTAAAACTTTTTATTAGTAAATGTAATCAAAGCATTTTGTGTCTTAAGTTCCATCTATTTATGGACCGTCCCGCTTGTCACTACTTCCTAGATTTTTATCTGAGCAGAAGAAGGGATGCAACAAACACAACAACGACACATCTGTCTGTCAAGTAAAAGAACTTAATAAATAACTAATGAAGAGCTTAACAGATTCCAACTAGAAAATATTGAAGTTACACCTTATTTCCTGATTAGGTTACAATATGTGATGAATGGCTCGCCGGTCCAGTGGGTCTAGTGGCCCGGTTCTCTTTTCCAGAAGTATGTATCGTGCTATTGAAACTGTACCCCTTCACTTCTTGACTTGATTTTTGTCTCCTCTCCTGATCGCGTAGATATGCATGGCCAATGCTCAGACGATGCCTTTTCGTATCATGGCCTGATTTTTCTTTCTTATAAAAATTGTCCTCCTTGCCAAAATTCTCATGCAATGCAATTTTGGTGGTATGAACGCTGACAGTCTTTGCGAGGATGCCAGCAGTATTGATTGGTCTCCTCTGTTTGCGTTGATGTCAGTTGATGAGCAAGTAATTTTTTTCACTGCTAGACTTGTTGAACTTTACGATATTCACTCACCAGTCGAGCAGTTAAAGTAAGACATTTGCCGGCACCGTGGCTGACAGATGAGATTAAGAAGTTGATGAACAGAAAGGTGACGGCAAAGTCTAAATTTAAGCGACGGCCTACTGATGCTAATAGGGAAAAATATACCTCCATTCGCAAACATTGCAATAAGGTGGGTATGAATGCTAATCGCCAACATATTCATAACTCTGTCCAAAATGGGGATGCATCCAAAGTTTAGAATTTTCTAAGATCATTGGGGATCGGTAAAACCCGACAAGAGTCAATACCTAAAAATTTAGACATTGATTCAATGAATAATCATTTTACAGCTTCGCCCAATTTCGATAGGACTTTAAAATTTAATACATTGGATTATCTTTCATCTCTTCCGAACCCCAGTTATTCTCCATTTGTTTTTAGTTTTTTTAATTCTCTGCATGTGATCTCAAGCAGAGCATACTATGGATTACTTCCAATGCGGTGGGAAGTGACTGTATCAGCCGTAAAATGTTACTCCCAGTGCTGGACGTAATCCTTCCGGTCATTTGCCACATCCTCAACTTTTCTGCGTCCAGTGGTGTCTTTCCTTGTTCATGATAAGATGGTCAAATTATTCCATTACCAAAAAAGTCCAATACCACATACTTTTCAGCTTTCCGTCCAATATCCGTCCTGCCATTCCTGTCCAAAGTCCTGGAACGATTAATCCACGACCAAATTAGCACTTTCCTATCTAAAAATAATATCCTCAATCCTTTCCAGTCCAGCTTCCGTCCTAGTCACAGCACCACCACAGCTCTTCTCAATATTACGAATGATATAAGGTCAGCCATGGAAAGCAGTAATCTGCCGGTATTTGCATTGCTAGATTTTAGTAATGCTTTTAATACTGTTGATTTCGATATTTTGCTTGGCATTCTGCGCTTTCTTAATATACCTCCATCAGTGATTGACTAGTTTCGTAGTAACCTGTTCGGTCGGTAACGTATATGCATTGGAGAGACTTTGTCTTCTTGGTGTGGTGCTTCTGCTGGGGTACCATAGGGTTGCATTTTATCCCCTTTACTTTTCGCAGTTTTTATAAACTCAATCTCCAGTAAACTAACTTCTTCCTACCAACTTTATGCGGACGACCTACAAATTTATGCGCGACCTCCTCTGGGACATCTTTCTGAGGCTATCGTAACAATAAATAGTGTAACATGAATAAATAGGCCCGCATATGCGACTGGACGAAAAGGTATACACCACAAAGACGCAGGTTATAGTGGTGGACTGTTCTAGGATGGTTTCAAGAATCGACTGGACGACTCTTCCCCAGGTTTTTTTCGATAACTCATTGATTCCGTTCTGCGAGAAACTTAAAAACTTGGGGATATACACTGATGGGAACTTCTCTAGGACTGCCCAACTGCAGCAGATTAACCGCAAGCTATTTGCATCTGCTGCATCTTTGAGGAGACTGCGTAATATTCTTCCGATTGCCACCAGGATTGCGCTTGCACAATCTCTTCTTCTATCCATCGTTGATTATGCTGATGCCAGCTATCTTGACCTTACTCAAGAACAACTTGATAAGCTTGAGCGACTTCAAAATGTTTGTATAAGGTTCATATTTGGTTTGCGCAAATATGACCATATGTTTCCGAATTCCGTGTGAAGCTCAAGTGGTTGCCCATTCGCCTTCGCCGGAATGCTCATATTCTTTCCCTTTTATATAATGTACTCTTTACACCTTACACCCCTCTTTCGTTTCCCCTGTTTCGCCGCGATTCCCACACGAGATTTCTTAGGTCATCAGAGAACTTACGACTTCAAATGCCAACGCATTGCACGACTTTTTTGGGTAAATCATTTACTGTACAGGCTACTCGTCTGTGGAATGCATTGCCAGATCCTATCAATCATGTCCAATCATTGCCTGTGTTTAAAATACTTGTAAAGGAACATTATCTGTCGCTGTCTTCTTCTTAGCTTGTCAATTGCAAACAGATACATTGTCGTCATTTTTTGTATTTCTTTTTATTTGACTAAATAATAAGTGGGTATGTATTTATGAATCTATCACATAGCTTATGTATATATCTGTGTATCTATTATAGTATATAATTTTAGCACTGTTATTGTTACACTAATGACCGATCCATTTCATGCCCAAGCAATTACTGTCCATACCAGGTTGCCTGGAAGAGATCGCGGAATGCGATAAGGCCGCCCATTCTATGTGTATTAGATTTAAGTTTATTTTTATTAATGTATTTTATGGTATACAATAAAACAAAGCATATAATAAATAAATTAGGGTGGCACTTTTGAACGTCAACTATAAAAATTTACAAATAATAAAAATTTATTCTACCGTGCATTAGGAAAAGTAGTTTGTTATGGAGAAGAACGCACAAGAAACTCCATAAATAATATTTAAAAAAAATATTGTTTTACAATATTTACATAATTACATACATTAATAAATTCATATACGTGAGGACGATGCACCCAGCACTACTATACTACATATAGGTATAAATATTACCAGCACTAACAGTTAAATGCCTTCACTTGATAGGAACATGGTTCTCACATACTTACAAATATTGCAAACATTGGTAAATTACCTAATTCAACAACAAAGGAACAGTGTGCGAGTCAATTTTTTTAAACAAATAGTCGAAAAAATAAAAATAAAGCATTACTATAATAATGAATATAATACTATAAGAATGTAGAAAAATAAAGAAAATATAATACAAATTATACAGTTTGATTTTGTCTACTTTAAAGATGGAGCAGGACCAGCATGTTTCCAACCATTCTTATCTTGAATATAATCATCTAATTTGTAATATGCTTGTTTACAAATTGTGCTTTTAACTATTGTTTTAAATTTTCTTTCATTTAGTTTTAATATCTCACAAGGTATTTTGTTATAGAATTTAACACAGTACCCCATGAAAGATGTGTGTACTTTAGCTAATCTATAAGATGGTTGATCTAACTTATATTTATTTCTAGTATTACAATTGTGTCTATCACTAACTTTACTAAAGAGATTTATATGTAAGGAAACATATTATTATATTACAAGCACTAACAGTTAAATGCCTTCACTTGATAGGAACATGGTTCTCACATACTTACAAATATTGCAAACATTGGTAAATTACCTAATTCAACAACATAGGAACAGTGTGCGAGTCAATTTTTTTAAACAAATAGAAGAAAAAATAAAAATAAAGCATTACTATAATAATGAATATAATACTATAAGAATGTAGAAAAATAAAGAAAATATAATACAAATTATACAGTTTGATTTTGTCTACTTTAAAGATGGAGCAGGACCAGCATGTTTCCAACCATTCTTATCTTGAATATAATCATCTAATTTGTAATATGCTTGTTTACAAATTGTGCTTTTAACTATTGTTTTAAATTTTCTTTCATTTAGTTTTATATAACATTATAAACACAACAACGACACATCTGTCTGTCAAGTAAAAGAACTTAATAAATAACTATACTTCACAAAAGATAGCTTGATCTCTGCGACAGCTCTCAGTATCAAACTATCAATACAGTAACAATAGCGCTTGACAGGCTAACTTTAACGTATACGTCAGTTTGACATATGTCGCAGAGATCAAGCTATCTTTTATGAATTATAATGAAGAGCTTAACAGATTCCAATTAAAAAATATTAAAGTTAAACCTTATTTACCTTATTTCCTGATTAGGTTACAATATGGGACGAATGGCTCGCCGGTCCAGTGGGTCTAGTGGCCCAATACTCTTTGCTAAAAGATCACGGAGTAACAGAGATGTTCCCGCTGAAGCCCGGCACCCTGCCGACCATCTCGGTGAAACACATTGTATTTATTTCAAGACCTAAGATAGCATTGATGGACTTAGTTGTTGATTATATTCTGTCATATAGGTAAGTGAAGCTAGCTACTGTAGTACTTTCTAATTTGTAGATAATACAATTATAGAATAATATAATTATACTTTAGTACAATTATAGAATAATATAATTATACTTTAGTACAATTATAGAATAATATAATTATACTTTAGTACAATTATATTATTAAATATATATTATTAGGGGGCACGGTTAGCGCAGTGGTTGAGCGATTGACTGCTGCGCTGCTTGTCGCGGTTTGGATTCCCGTACGGATCAAATATTTGTATGACCTATAGATAGTTGCTCCGGCTCTTGGTGTTGTGTATGTGAGTTTATATGTTTGTAAACGCACCCACGATACAGGACGAAATTCCTAGTGTGCGGCAAAGTCATAAAAAAAGTCACATTAAAAATTGGTTTGTCATTTTAAATATCAGTCTATCCCACCACAGGTCAAATTCCTCTTCTCATACAAAGAAGCCACAAGTATTGATCACCAGTGTCCTGTGTTTAGATTTAAACAATATTTTTACAATGTCCTATCTTTCTTCTTGGGATGAAAACCCTATTTAGAAAATGTACTTTCAAATGCAGCAATAGAGCACAGTGTATAATATACAGTGTTTTTACACATCAAATCTTTGTGGTACTAATTTCACCAAATATTTCTAATAAGGGTTGAGGAAACTGGCATGTCCTAGAACCAAAAATTAAAGACATGTGACATTCACCAACCTGCATGGGGCCTGCATGGTGGATTAAGTCCCATTCCTTCTCACAAAAGGGGCTGCCTTGACGTCGAGGAATCAGCCTCCCACGTCATCCTGGAATGCGAGGCCGTGACTTCTCAATATGAAGAAATCTTCGGAACAATGAGGTCGCTCCGCGAAGCCTGTGAAGCTCCCAGGAAGCTTCTGTGCTTTTGGGCGGAGCTAGGCTGGCTTTGTTAACCAGAACCCCAACGCACAACGGACCGAATGAGAGTGTTAATATAAGTGCGGAAAAGGGAGCCCCCTCATCATCATTATCATCCCTCTCACAAAGAGCAGTCCTGTGTGACCTGTGTTCCAGCAGTGGGAACATTAAAATGCTGATTATGTTATGTATATTTCTATCAACAGGTCCAAACAGACCACCACACCGGTGGAGTTCCACTTGTTCTTCGTGCCTCGTAAGAGCGAGCTCTGTAAGATCCACCTGACCAATAAAGGAGTGATGGCGAACTTAACCATCCAGGAATTCAAATGTGACATCTTTCCCTTTGAGAGCGATGTCATGTCCTTGGAGCTGCAGAATGACTTTAGGTAATATATTTATTTTACAATGCTATTTCGAGGACCGAAAAGAGCGTTTTCCAAGCAGCCAACTGTGCGGAAAGTGTCACTTTTTTTCACTAGTGCTTTTTACTTTTCTGTATTTTTTACCCGACTGACGAAGGAGGGTAATGTGTTTATCAGTCTATGTATGTATGTATGTATGTAAGTATGTATGTATGTATGTATGTATGTAAGTATGTATGTATGTATGTATGTATGTATGTATGTTTGTTCCTATATGGCGTTCCAGAGACCTAACGCGTTGGCCGATTTTGATGATTCATACGTCAATCGATTCGTCTTAACCTTGCGAGTGTCATAGGCTACATTAAAATTGGAAAATAGGAAAATGGCGGCTTGTGGGCGCCATATTGTGGGGGGCCAATTTTATTTTTTCTTCCAAACCCATCGTGTGGGGTATCAAAATAAAGAGTTTCAAGAGGTGATTTCAAAAATATATATCACTTATATATTTAAATGTACCTAATTCGAAAAAAATGTTAACTAAAAAGTTATAAATAAAAAAATTAATTAAAAAAAAACAAAATCCCCGACTGCTTAAAAAGCGAACTAAAAAGACGTAAACAAGAAGAAAATCATGCTGTGCAGTCGGAGGATACATCTGGTTTTGGTCAGCCAGCTCGCGAATATGTATCCTCCGACTGCACAGCATGATTTTCTTCTTGTTTACGTCTTTTTAGTTCGCTTTTTAAGCAGTCGGGTATTTTGTTTTTTTTTAATTAATTTTTTTATTTAATTTTTAACTCCGACGTCAGCCCGACGTATAGAGTTTATATTATTTGAGAAAAGTTTTAAAAATTAGTTAAGTACAGATTATCATTCATATAAAAGGTAAAATAAAACTAATACTTCATTATAGGCGTTTTAAATTACTCTAGATTTAGATTAATAAATTATTAATTTTAAATATTCATTCATTTATACGATGTGACAGCTATTTGCACATGCGCAGTAGATATGCCCAAGGAACTTTTAGTTAATCTGTGGATATGCTGAGCGCACTTGAATAGTAATAGTAGTAATAGTAATAATTTATTGAAAAAAGTTCAGAATTACAAATGACACTTAACTCCATTTATTTTCCATTTTATTTATTTATTTATTTGTTAAAACACACAATAAAAACCAACAATCAGATTACAAAATAAAATAATAATATCATTAAATTTGGTTTTAAGTTCATATAAGAATCGCAACTGACATCCTAGCTAGGTTACAGAGTAACCTGTGTTAAGGATATATAACTAGTATGTACATACTTATACCATAAACAAAAGTAAACTATACAAAATTATACTTAAACTAACTACTTATACTATATACAAAAGAAAGGTACACTTAGGCGTCGAAGTACTCCTCCACATCGCTGTCATCCGGGAACGTGCCCAGAAGACTGGCAGCATTGCCACGTTGAATGGCAATGCTGATTCTCTGCGCAAAGAAAGATCCAGCCCTCCGATCATGCACAGCGTCGATCAGTCGGCGAGAGATCTCTAACATCTCTATCTCTATCTCTACACTTAACTTAGGATGCAATTGGTGAAGTACAAAATACACGATCTATGACCCCCATGCTAGGAAATTCCTTTGTTACAGGGGCCATCTATCCGCCCATTACATTAGAGATAGAATATAAAAATTTACAATGCATATTATATAAAAATAAATCAATAAAATAGCAATAAAATAATTAATTTAGCATAGTACAATTCGGGGCTTTGGAAAGGGGGGTAAAGGGAAAGGGAATGTCTTATTTGTGTCGGGTGTGTTGTGTATGTGAGTTGTATGTGTTACGAATGTATGTGTAGTGTATTTCTGTGTTGTGAGTGTATAAGCCCGCCATTTTATTAATTTTTTCTTGGTTCAGATATATTTTTTTATTTCCTCGCACAATGCATAGTGCATGCATATGCAATGCATAATTCATGTTGTATGATACACTACGTAAGATGATTTCCGACTCGTGTCGATTTATCCACTCACTCGCTTCGCTCGCTCGTGAATAAAAATGCCACTTATCGGAAATCACCTACCTTCCGCACTTGTAGCATAAATAACTATAGTGTGACACTCCAGCCTTACTAAATTTAAATTAAGAACTAGGAATCATCGATATGGAGAAGAGAAAAAGTCTTCATAATATGACATGTCAATGCCATCATGATTTTACTGTGAGAGAGAGACAGAAATATACAGGACGAATGTCAATATCTGTGACACGACATAGTAGGGATGCAGATGACGTATGAACGTAAACAAAGTAAATTAGGATTTAAGGATCATAGCTGGAAGCGTTCTGCATGTTTCTGCCTACCACCGCGGGAAAAAGGCGTGAGTTTATGTATTTATTTTAGGTACTTTAATAACATACGCCTGACAGCTAATTTAAATAATATTTTAGTACTACATAAACTAGTGGAGAATCTTGTTACCCAGTAACTGAGTGACAGGTCCGATAAATATCCTGCCTAATGCCAGCTCCATGTAAAATATTGCCAAACTATTTAGAAGCCGACTATTTACCCGACTGCCGAAGGAGGGTAATGTGTTTATCAGTCTAGGTATGTTAAATCATATGAAATCATAAAATTATGTATGTATGTATGTTTGTTCCTATGTGGCGTTTTAGAGACCAAACGCGTTGGCCGATTTTGATGATTCTTACGTCAATCGATTCGTCTTAACCCTGCTAGTGTCACTGCCTACATTAAAATTGGAAAAGAAAAAAATGGCAGATTTTGGGCGCCATTTTGTGGGGGAAAAATGTTTTTTTTTTTCTTCCAAATCCGTCGTGTGGGGTATCAAAATAAAGGGTTTTAAGAGGTGATTACAAAAATAAATATCACTTATATGTTTAAATGTACCTAATTCTAAAAAAAAAATATCTAAATAGTTGTAAATAAAAAAATTAATTAAAAAAATCAAAAAACCCGACATTTTTTTAATTAACTTTTTATTTATTTTAGTCTTCATAAGCCATAAAAGCTAGTAAGAGCAGTGTGGTATAGATAGTTCAACTCATCATCTTTGCGCGCGGCGTATGTGTGCGTACGCTTGTAAATACACAGCTTTAATTTGTGTGACAGTGACGCGGCAGTGCAAACATCCACACATAGAGCCGCACGCAAAGATGACTTGAACTATTTATAACAGCCGCGACTTACAAGTTGTAGCTCGTGGATTCGAAGCCCGGCAGGCGCTTTACTTTGTATAAATTATTTCATCATCACCACTCTCAAAACGTTAAAGGAAAACATCACGAGAAAACTCGAAGGCAGTGCGGGTTGATAGTGTCATCCTCCAACCAGCACTTGGCCCGTCTGGTGGACGGCTATTCCATTGCCTCTCACAGAGAGGTATCCAAGTAGTGGGAACATTATAGGCCATTATAGGCTGATTAAACTATTATGCTAAACCTTAGAGAAATAGAAGCTCGACGTATGTAACTTTATATGCTAAATAGCTTCTGTCACCAGCTTCTGCCCGCGTGAAAGGCGGATATCATCCCGAGGGAACATATTGCCGGGATAAAAAGTATACTATGTTCTATTCTTGACTATAATCTATCTCTGTGCCAAATTTATCAGATCCGTTTAGCCATTCTGGCGTGATTGAGTAACAAACATACTTTCGCATTTATAATAATATATATTTATATATCAATAAGTAAGATTATCAAGCCAAAGTCATAGTTAAAATATACAAACAGTATGGAAACTACCTACAAACTCTTGAAACGGCACTCTTAGACAAACATACGTGACCACTCGTCGCGTCGCGGTGCTCAGTAGTGATACTGACAGCACTGCAACCGCTGCGTAAGGGTCTCGTCGGTGCGTATGTTTGTGTAAGTGTGCTGTTTCGAGCGTTTGTAGGTAGTTTCCATACTGTTTGTATATTTTTACTGTGCCAAAGTAGTCACAATACATTATTTTAAATACACTTCTAATGTTATCACCTAATGAGACCTATCAATGCTAATGTAGTGGTGGGCGTAGTACACATTGATTAGGTATGATTATCTACATTGTGACGTAGTTTCATACATAAATTATAAGAGTTGAACTAATCATTACAGTTGTAATAATTGGGTATGGGTAGGTTTTGCCACCGCCTATGCCAGCTTGAACGTAGAAAATTATACCACGGGTATGTACCACCGGGTTAAAAGGTATCCTATGTTCTAACCCAAGCCAAGAGCGTGTTCCAAATTTCATCCATATCTGTTCAGCCGTCGAGTTGTGATTAACATACAAACATACAGATTTTCACAATAATAAAATAAGTAGAAAGAAGGATATAATACTTATTTCTGAAAAAAATTTATATTGTGTAACCACAATTCTCGCACACATTCAAACATCATTCGACAAAAAAAAAGATCGGTTTCTAGTTACACGATACCCCTTGACACGATATACTTCTGGCTAAGTTTGGATGGATTTATGTGTGTTGTTTGTTAATCGCCAGAACGGCTGAACGGATCTGGATGAAATTTGGCACAGAGATAGATAATAGTCAGGTACGCGGGCGAAGCCGCTGGCCGAAGCTAGTAAAGAAATAAAAGAAAAAATATTTTTTTATATCAAATTTAAATAACTTTATTTTACCCGTAAAGACTATTAAACATCTACAAATGACCACCGAAACCAAAGGCTGTATGATCTTGAAATAAAGATACCACTTATTATTACAGAGAGAACTACTTAGAAGGCGACCCGACGTGTGTGTACAACGCGGCACAGGCGCTGAGGACTATACAGCAACTGTACGGGATTATACCGAGGGTGTTCGGCAAAGGAGTCGCGGCTAAACAGGTAAGTGGAACTATACGAGAACAGCTTACGCCATGGTCAAAATATTTGTTTATCTATTTAAGTATACCTGTATAACTTTACAGGTCACACCTAAGGCGTTATACAATGCAAATAATACATGAAAAAAAACACTAAAACGAAACGTAGAGAGTAAGAATTAGACAAAATAAAAAAATATCTAAATACATATAAAAACTATTTAAAAATAAAACACACGATATAACAAAAAACATAGAAGTAAAATACAAAAATAAAAACTGGCTAAGTGCGAGTCGGACTCGCGCACGAAGGGTTCCGTACCATTATCGCAAAAAACGGCAAAAATATCACGTTTTTTTTACTTAAATAATTATTTTATTCTTTTATTATATATCTTAATTATTTCTATTCTTAGGGTTCCGTACCCAAAGGGTAAAAACGGGACCCTATCACTGTCTGTCTGTCTGTCTGTCTCTGAAAATTTCAACTGTATAGCTATCACGGTTCATGAGATACAGCCTGGTGACAGACAGACAGACGGACCGCGAAGTTTCAGTAATAGGGTCCCATTTTTACCCTTTGGGTACGGAACCCTAAAAATGTTTACCCATGCATTGCAGCTTCTAATAAGTCAAACATCAACTCCTTAAAAACAGCTCATGCATTTAAGGACGCTATTGATAACTTAATAATCCTCATCGGATTTCTTCATTTTAATTATACTTTTTACTATAAGTTGTTCTGTTCCTTACTTTAGGTATGGGACCTCCTCTGTCGTCTGAACAAAGAAGAGCAGGGACAGGGTGTGAAGGGATCTGCGACGTCATGCATAGACCAGCTGCTACTGTTGGACAGGGCGGTAGACTTCACCAGTGTCATGGCGACGCAGCTCACCTATGAGGGGCTCATTGGTAAGTGAAGGGAGGCACCTTCTCTTAAGGCACATAGACCAGCTGCTACTGCTGAACCGGGAGGTAGACTTCACCAGTGTCATGGCGACGCAGTTCACCTATGAGGCACTCATTGGTAAGTCAAGGGAGGCACCTCCTCTGAGGTGAATAGACCAACTAATACTGCTGGACCGGGCGGCAGACTTCACCAGTATCATGGTGACGCAGCACACCTATGAGGAACTCGTTGGTAAGTGAGGGGGGCACCGTCTCTTAAGATGCATAGACCAGCTGCTACTGCTGGACCGGGAGGTCGACTTCACCAGCTTCATGGTGATGCAGCTCACCAATGAGGTTCTCATTGGTAAGTGATTGTGGGCACATGCTCTGAAGGTGCATAGACCAGCTCCTACTGCTGGACCGGAAGGCAGACTTCACCAGTGTCATGGTGACGCAGCACACCTATGAGGCACTCATTGGTAAGTGAAGGGAGGCACCTTCTCTTAAGGTGCATAGACCAGCTGCTACTGCTGGACCGGGAGGTAGACTTCACCAGCATCATGGCGACGCAGCTCACCTATGAGGGACTCATTAGTAAGTGAGAGTGGGCACCTCCTCTAAAGGTGCATAGGCCAGCTGCTACTGCTGGACCGGGAGGTAGACTTCACCAGCGTCATGGCGACGCAGCTCACCTATGAGGGACTTATTGATAAGCGAGGGTGGGCACCTCCTCTGAAGGTACATAGACCAGCTGCTACTGCTGAACCGGGAGGTAGACTTCACCAGTGTCATGGCGACGCAGCTCACCTATGAGGCACTCATTGCTATGTGAGTGTGGGCACCTCCTCTGAAGGTGCATAGACCCTCTGCTACTGCTGGACTGGGAGGTAGACTTCACCAGTGTCATGGCGACGCAGCTCACCTATGAGGCACTCATTGCTATGTGAGTGTGGGCACCTCCTCTGAAGGTGCATAGACCCTCTGCTACTGCTGGACCGGGAGGTAGACTTCACCAGTGTCATGGCGACGCAGCTCACCTATGAGGCACTCATTGCTATGTGAGTGTGGGCACCTCCTCTGAAGGTGCATAGACCCTCTGCTACTGCTGGACCGGGAGGTAGACTTCACCAGTGTCATGGCGACGCAGCTCACCTATGAGGCACTCATTGGTAAGTGAAGGGAGGCACCTTCTCTTAAGGCGCATAGACCAGCTGCTACTGCTGGACCGGGAGGTCGGGTTCACCAGCTTCATGGTGATGCAGCTCACCTATGAGGGACTTATTGGTAAGTGAGAGTGGGCAGTTGGGCACCTCCTCTGAAGGTACATAGACCAGCTGCTTCTGCTGGACCGGGAGGTAGACTTCACCAGCGTCATGGCGACGCAGCTCACCTATGAGGCACTCATTGCTATGTGAGTGTGGGCACCTCCTCTGAAGGTGCATAGACCCTCTGCTACTGCTGGACCGGGAGGTAGACTTCACCAGTGTCATGGCGACGCAGCTCACCTATGAGGCACTCATTGCTATGTGAGTGTGGGCACCTCCTCTGAAGGTGCATAGACCCTCTGCTACTGCTGGACCGGGAGGTAGACTTCACCAGTGTCATGGCGACGCAGCTCACCTATGAGGCACTCATTGGTAAGTGAAGGGAGGCACCTTCTCTTAAGGCGCATAGACCAGCTGCTACTGCTGGACCGGGAGGTCGGGTTCACCAGCTTCATGGTGATGCAGCTCACCTATGAGGGACTTATTGGTAAGTGAGAGTGGGCAGTTGGGCACCTCCTCTGAAGGTACATAGACCAGCTGCTTCTGCTGGACCGGGAGGTAGACTTCACCAGCGTCATGGCGACGCAGCTCACCTATGAGGGACTCATTGGTAAGTGAGGGTGGGCACTTCCTCTGAAGGTGCACAGGCCAGCTGCTACTGCTGGACCGGGCGGTAGATATCACTAGCGTTATAGCGACGCAGCTCACCTATTAATATGTATAAATACGTATAAGTGAAGGTCGATGCATGCTTGCAGGTAAAGAGATAAATTTGGTGTAAGGAACGAGATCTTGTAAAACCGTTTGCCTCAAAACCATAACAATTTGCATTATGCTGTCTAGGATATTAGTTACCCATGTATCACTGTCCCCTGAGCAATAGAAGAAGTACATCTTGCCATTGCTGGGCGATAATAAAGGTTGCTACTATTAGAATATTTTCTATTGGAATACTCCTATAACCTGTGAACAGCAACACTATCCAGAAAAGCATATTTTGATAATTGTTACCGTGAATCCTATCATTGCAGACGAAATTTACGGCATAAAGAGCTCAACGGCCACATTCCCGGGACACAAGTTCGTGAGCCCCGACGACGCCAGCCCCGACGTGACGGCGCGCGAGAAGAGACGTATCATACTCAACTCCAGCGAGGAATTGTTTGCGGAGATCAGGGATTGTAGCTTTACTTCGGTGAGTTCACATTTTAAATATGAAATGATATTATTTTCAACCTGTTCTGTTCCACTGCCGGGCAAAAGTTTTCTTTTTTAACTGATTTCGAAAAGGAGGAGGTTCTCAATTTGACAGTTTTTTGTCTCAGAACTTTTTAGTAGGGGAACCGATTTTGATGATTATTTTTTTATTATAAAGCTGTTCCATCTCATGTGGTCCCATTTCCCCACTATAATTTCACCGGTGGTGTTAGAATTTCATATTATTCGGGTTATCTATTGTGGCACAACTGTGGGCATAATAGGTATGTACCACAATAAAAAAGTGAAAAATAAAACTTTTTTACAAAAAAATACAACCGACTTCAATTTCGGCAGTCGGTGTCAAAAAACGACGAAATCAAAAACATCCGAAAAAGTTATTTCTTATTTTTCACTTTGTAGTGTGATCCGTGTAATGTTTTTTCATTTGGAAGTTGGGTGTATTTTTTTGTAAAAAAGTTTTTTTATCTTTCTATTCCTCCCGGTTTTGGGCAATTTTGGATCAACCTCGGAGCTTTTCTTGAGCCACAAAACTACTAGGTATGACTATAGTAGTTGCCAATGGAAACGCGTCCTTATTATGATATTCCCGTGTAATGTTTTTTTCGCCTGAATAAAATACTTACAGGCATGTCATTGTAAGTTTCCCTTATAATTCTCAGGTTGGAGCAGCCCTCTCGAAGAAAGCGCGCGTCATCAAGACACAACTAGACGAGCGACACAAGGACAAGTCTGTGCAAGAGATCAAGCAGTTCGTGTCGCGTCTGCCGCAGATGATGGCCAACAAACAGTCGCTGGCGACACACACCGGCATCGCGGAGTATATCAAAGAGGTAAGTGTTGAATAGGCGAGCGACACAAGGACGCGTCGGTGCAAGAGACCAAGCAGTTGTGTCGCGTCTGCCGCAGATGATGGTCAACAAACAGTCGCTGGCGACACACACCGGCATCGCGGAGTATATCAAAGAGGTAAGTGTTGACTAGACGAGCGATACAGAGATGCGTCGGTGTAAGAGATCAAGCAGTTCGTGTCGCGTCTGCCGCAGATGTTGGTCAACAAACAGTCGCTTGCGACACACACCGGCATCGCGGAGTATATCAAAGAGGTAAGTGTTGAATAGACGAGCGACACAAAGACGCGTCGGTGCAAGCGACCAAGCAGTTGTGTCGCGTCTGCCGCAGATGATGGGCAACAAACAGTCGCTGGCGACACACACCGGCATCGCGGAGTATATCAAAGAGGTAAGTGTTGAATAGACGAGCGACACAAGGACGCGTCGGTGCAAGCGACCAAGCAGTTGTGTCGCGTCTGCCGCAGATGATGGGCAACAAACAGTCGCTGGCGACACACACCGGCATCGCGGAGTATATCAAAGAGGTAAGTGTTGAATAGACGAGCGACACAAAGACGCGTCGGTGCAAGCGACCAAGCAGTTGTGTCGCGTCTGCCGCAGATGATGGGCAACAAACAGTCGCTGGCGACACACACCGGCATCGCGGAGTATATCAAAGAGGTAAGTGTTGAATAGACGAGCGAATCAAGGACGCGTCGGTGCAAGAGACCAAGCGGTTGTGTCGCGACTGCCGCTGATTATGGGCAACAAACAGTCGCTGTCGACAAACATCGGCATCGCGGATTATATCAAAGAGGTAAGTGGTGACTAGACGAGCGATACAGAGATGCGTCGGTGTAAGAGATCAAGCAGTTCGTGTCGCGTCTGCCGCAGATGTTGGTCAACAAACAGTCGCTTGCGACACACACCGGCATCGCGGAGTATATCAAAGAGGTAAATGATGACTAGACGAGCGATACAAGGACACGTCGGTGCAAGAGATCAAGCAATTCGTGTCGCGTCTGCCGCAGATGTTAAATAAATGATAACTTTGAATGATTCTTAACTTCGAATTATCAATTTAGAAACCGGGGGAAAACATTGTTAACAAGATGAGAGTTCCTCGCCTCGAATGGGCGATATCAAAAGGAGATTTCTTGAAAAAAACCATGTGCGATCGGTACTCTCAACATTAATTTACGGCTATTGCTTCGAAAAAAATTACTACGAATGACAGCGAATATTAGTATTTCGCCTTAGTGTAAACACACGATGACATTTTTGCCCTTCGTCGGGCGAAAATCTCTCGTGTAAAGAAGCCTTAAAATAACTGCATTATTATCATCATCATCATGTCGGCCGAAAGGCGTCCACTGCTGGACATAGGCGGGCAGGCCAAGTGTCGTCACACTATCAGTCCTGTGCGTTTCGCATCCGCATCCACCGGACTCCTGCAGCATTGACCAACAGCCAAATTTCGTAAGTGACTTCGTTAGGATTTTGAGGAGTCAAAACCCCTTTCCCTTGCCGAATTCACTTACGCAATTAGGCTGCAGGTCGGCATAATTATGCCTTATAGTACCTATACTGTGATTTTTAATTTCGTGGATTAAACTGACAGCTGCTATTGACCTTATTTTTTTTAAATGTTGCAAGCGCGGAGCATAGTGTTGTAGGTAAGGCTCAATCATATGTGATTCATCGAATCGATGTGACATGACTCCTGAATTTATTTTTACTAATTGGTGTAAATACATGTCTTATGAATATAAACGTAATATATTTAAATATAACAGTATTCATACACATAGTACATGAACTTTTATTGTGTTAAATATGCAATCTACAATAAAATAAATGCAATCGATAAAATTAAGTCTGACATAAATGAGTAGAAACTAAATATGGGCCGCTAGTTTCTAAACAAATTATTTTTTTATGCCGTGAAATAGTTTCATTTTCGATCTACTTCGATTTTCGATTAACTTTCGATTACTCAGGATAGTTGGTACGACACTATTTTAATGTAACGATAAAGTGACAACCCCCAAAATGTCAGTTTAGTCCACGAAATATAAAATTACATTATAATTGATTTATTTCTTGGTTACTTTTAGACAACAGATAACTTCGAGTTCCACGACATGATCCAGTGTGAGGAAGACTTTCTGAACTGCGTGGACAACGAAAAGGCGTGCCCCTACATCGAAGATCTCATCGCACAGAAAGAACCGCTTACCAAGGTCAGTGGCTTTCAAATCGACGGGTCCTAAGCAAGTGGCAACTTGCACCATTATACGTAGAACCCCTGAAGGCATTCAACCGCCGTAACATAGTAGCCTGTAGCTAAGCATTCGAAATCCATAGCGGTACGAATTTAGTATTTATTTAAGGCAAACCAACAACATATTTGCAATTTCATTTACAGAGTTATAGTGCCCGGCACATAAGTTGGCAAGGTTTTGGCGTAGTGAGGGTCAGTTCGCGCATATTCCGCGAACTGACCAACCATCATATAGAGCGAACGGAACGTGGACGCGTCGCGATTGGTCAGTCGATCCTTGTGTCAACTGACCAACCAATCGCGCACTCGGAACGACCCTAAACGGTCCCCGCGCCCCGCTTCACTACCAAAGATACCTAAAAACTACTTCTGCGCATCTAACGACTCTTGCCAACTTACGTGCCGGGGATTATAACATTGAAAATGAGTGATTCATCATTTTTATATGAGGTTGAGAGAGCACCTCATTTTACCTCGCGAGGTACTCACGAGGTACCCCTCATTTGCGGCGAGGCATCGTACGTCGGCGTAATCACCTCATGAGCCGAGCCCGGCCGAACTCAGGCGATTGTCCGAGGCAGCGGCAAGCGAGGCGAATGGGCGCCTCGACTCACGAGTACTCACATTCCGATTTTTATGTCTCCCTCACACACATGAGCGAAAGAAATTGTTCTTTTGCTCATAAATTTTAGACCGCCTAAATAAACGAATCAATGACACTTGAATATTGAATACCAATCTAATGCTAATGTTTTTAAAGTTTATAGTTAAAGTTTAGAATGCTAGTATTACATTATCTGTGGTTTAGAGTTCATAGTAATCATTCGCTCAATCACTCAAAACTCACTCGCGAGTACTCGCCTCAATCCTCAATATAATGTCATTGACAATTTTTAAGTGAGGACGCGTGAACGAGTGAGGTGGTTCAATGTTGAATTTCGAGTAACTCTTTCAATTTGCGATCACGAGTACCTCAAATGAGGCACCTCATGAGTGGAGGACACATCTCTATTGAAAATGGTCCTGTGCAAACAAGTCAGTTACAGGCGTGCACATCGCTCACGGTCTTGTATTCGTGAATACAAAATTTGTCAAATAATAATTATCTCCGATTGTTCTAGTCTGGCTAACGGAGACTATTTGCATAGACACAACCTTGTAGCCAGGATTATCCATCAGCAACTTGCTCTCAAAATTTTACAACAATAAAAAAAAATAACAAACAAAATACCAGTGAGTCAGCGATATAACAATATTAAAATGATTACAATGCAAATAAAAATTATGTCAAAATTAATTACATAATAAAATTGAACAAGAATTCGAAGATTTTGCAAATTTATACCGCTCCGAATGGACTTAAATGACTGGATGTTTACATCTATGCCGTCACAAACGAACTAATCACCTGACGTCACTAAATCCTGCACGGCGCAAGCAGAGTTTTCGGCGCAATTTAAACTCACAGTCCGACGATAACCGTTGGGCAATTGCCCGGACCAGACACAACACCCGTCTGGTCGGAGCGTCATCCCTTTTCAATGGAGATTTATGGGACTCACACCCTGTTCCGCATGTCCCTCCATACATATATTCACGTCTTTTTCTAAGAAGACACCAAAGAAAGTTTCCCTTGGAATGATATCAACGAAAATCTGACACAAGTCCAGCCAAGGGGTCTCGTGCTACCCAGTTACCGGGTTGTAGAGGTTGTTCATGTAAAATACTCGTACTCACCTGCATGCGGTTCCACTGGAAGCCAACTGCAACATAGTTAGGAAAAAGGTTTGTCAAGATTGAGATATACACATGCCTTTTTCCAACATGTGTGTTCGGGTCAAATCTTGCAATTGAATTTTAAAGCAGTCTATTTTAAGTCAGTCACCGATTAAGATGAAATTTTGCATACAGGTTTAGTTTGGATGACAATGCATGGTTAACTAAGTGACGTCATTCTAAATCCCATATGGCGGACGGCCCAAGATGGCGGACTTGTTCTTTTTTGTGCACTGCTATGATATGGATATCAAATGAAAGGGTTTGCTGAGAAGAATACGAAAAAAGATAGTTAAAAAAAAAAGAATAATTTAAAAAAATTATTTTTCCCATTGGAGTATGCAAAAAGTTCAGTTAGCGACTTGCTACGTTTATAATCTATATACTATAACTGGATTTATGTAGCTATTTCAGTATCAGATTTAGTGCAAAATCAAGAAAAATATAGTTTCAAATGTATTTTTGCCGTGAATTAGTTCCATTTTCGATTTACTTCGATTTCGGTCACTCAGGTCACAACACTATTTTCAGGTAACGATAAAGTGGCAACCCACCAGATGTCAGTTTCAATGAAACTAAAAATCAGACTATAATTCAATATTTTCTTGCTTTTACACAAAACAGTAAACTTAACATTCTTTATAATGAACACATTTTAAGCCATTCTAGTGTCGGAAAAAACGTGTTGGTATGTTTAGGTACTTATTTATTTCGGATTTCCTTAATTTATGAACTCATCATGCTACTATATCGGAAGTCGACATAAATTTGTAGGGTAAACTTCGAATAAATAGGTACCTAACTATATGTATAGTAAAACCGCAAACAAACACAGAAACAAAATATGTGTCACACATGAATAAATATTCTTAGTAAATCTATGCCATTTAAAATAACATACATATACCTACAATACAGTACTAATATTATAAACAAGCTTCAGCCAGTAGCTTCGACTGCGTGAAAAAGATTTTCTTATCCCAAGGGAACATTATACCGGCATGAAAACCAGCCTATGTGCTATTCCAGAAAGTAATCTATCTCTGTGTCAAATTTCATCCAGACCCGTTCAGCCGTTCTGGCGTGATTGAGTAATAAACATCCATCCATTCAAACTTTCGCATTTATGTATGTCATGGCCCAAGTGCTTAATCAATGCATTATAATGTGATTTTTTATTTCGTGGACTAAACTGACATTTGGGGGGTTGTCACTTTATCGTTACATTAAAATAGTGTCGTACCCTAACTATCCTGAGTGATCGAAAGTTAATCGAAAATCGAAGTAGATCGAAAATGAAACTATTTCACGGCATATAAAAAAAAAATTGTTTAGAAACTAGCGGCCCATATTTAGTTTCTACTCATTTATGTCAGACTTAATTTTATCGATTGCATTTATTTTATTGTTGATTTCATATTTAACACAATAAAAGTTCATGTACTATGTGTATGAATACTGTTATATTTAAATATATTACGTTTATATTCATAAAACATTTATTTACACCAATTAGTAAAAATAAATTCAGGAGTCATGTCACATCGATTCGATGAATCACTTATAATTGAGCCTTACCTACGACACTATGCTCCGCGCTTGCAACATTTTTAAAAAATAAGGCCAATAGCAGCTGTCAGTTTAGCCCACGAAATTAAAAATCACAGTATATGTATAATGTCCGAGCATTATGAATTAAGCCATGTTAAATCTGGCAATTTAATGAATACTTCGAATCTCTCTATAACACTGAGGTTTGCTGTCAGAGAACCCAATTATGGGTTAAGCTCGCCTTTTTACATAAGTTTTCCTTTTGTATTTGAATATGTTTATTTTGAGAACAATTAACAATATGAACACTGATTTAAACTTCTATATTTATCACATTGTCTGGTCATTATGAATATTGCTACGTAAAGGTTGGGCAATTCGATAATTTTGGTAAATGAATTAGTCCAAGAGCGAACGACCTCGGGAACCTGGGGCACTTTAGACATTTCTGTGTGCAGGGCACACAGAAATGTCCTCTGTCGACTTTGTTAATTAAATAGTAATCTTAATTAGACAACAAACACATCTTTCCCCATCACTTATTGGGCAGGCTTTTGCCCAATAAGTGATGGGCATTATTCAGAAGGTGAAGGTTGCGGGGATCCGCTGGTTGCGGGACGCACGGGACCGGTCAATGTGGCGACGCTTGGGGGTGGCCTATGTCCAGCAGTGGACGTCTTTCGGCTGATGATGATGATTATTCAGAAAGCCGGTCGATTAAATAATTTCAATAGTTTTTATCACATTGCCTACTCATATTGGGAATTTTTCAAATTTGCCCGGGCATTATAAATATTGCCATATTCATAATTTGGTCCATAACATATATATGCACATAGACTACTTTTTATCCCAATACTAGACATAATGATCCTAGGTATTTAACATATTCTTTTGCCCTTCAGGTCCTCCGTCTAATCTGCCTCCAATGCGTCACTGGCTCAGGTCTAAAGCCGAAGGTTCTCGAATACTACAAGAAAGAGTTAGTTCAAGTGTACGGCTTGAACACCTGGCTTACTCTCTGCAACCTGGAGAAGTGCGGCCTACTGAAACCGCAGCAGGGACCCAGGCAGTATGCTGTGCTTAGGAAGGTAAGCTACATGACCCGCAGTTTATGTTTCCCGATAGCTACAACCTTCTTTAAGTCAAGAGTGAATAGGTTGCTTCTAGGCAAGCGTGCTTCACCGTCGACCACTTCATCGCTTACCGTCAGGCGAGATAGTAGCCAAGCGCGAGAGAGAACAATATAAAAAAGTCGCCCTTATTCCCTGAAGGCTTAGGTACAGGTGCCAATATGGTACACTCGCTAGTTATCTTTATGTCTCATGTAGTAGGGGACCAGCATATAGCCATCACAAGCCCAGACTTAAGGTTACACTAGTCGATCATTCTTCCATACAAACATAAGTATGGCGATTAATCCACTGCATCACGGTGTCCGTTCAAAATAAAAAAAATGATATCAATTTGTCTCATCATTACCTAGCCCTGCATGGAAACAAAAAAGTAAAAACATATATATATATATTTGAAAATTATGAGCGTCGAAAGTTCCATATTGCAACACTAATTTTAACGCATCTTAGGGCGGAAATAAATACCATAAGAAGAAGGAAAATTGCGAAACAGTCATCATACAGGGATAGATTAGTAGTTCAACAATTCCAATAATTTTATTTTGAACAGATACGTTTAGTAGTTTTTCATGATATCCATATTCCCAAAGGTCTGTTTATAAAAGTTCACGCGCTCGTTTTCGTCCTAAATCATCATCCATTTCGCAAAAAAATGGTTGTCTGTTTACGGACGATAGTTTAACGTGAGAACGTCATAACAAAACATTGGTGGGCGCACGGTTGGCGCAGTGGTTGAGCGATTGACTGCTGCGCTGCGTGTCGCGGGTTCGATTCCCAACACGAAACAAATATTTGTATGACCTACAGATAGTTGTTCCGGCTCTGGGTGTTGTGTATGTGAGTTTATATGTTTGTAAACGCACCCACGATACAGGAAGAAATTCCTAGTGTGGGGCAACGTTTTAAAAAAAAAAAAAAAAAAAAATTGATGAAAGCCGAACGCTCAAGCCGATCGTGCCTTCTGCTCACTAGTTTAGCGCTCTCGCTCCGATCTTAACGTTACAATGAGCCTAACGGGACACTTTTTCGTGCATATAGCCGGCGTACATCGGTTTATTAGACTTTTTCACGTCAAAAATATTAGAAGTGTGTATTCGTACGCGAACTAGCTTCTTACTGCTCATCACAGCATCTATCTCTTTCGCACGTGTTGTCGGATGAGATAGCATGCATTTTAACCCCGCGCACCAAATAGTTCGTGCTGTCGACTAGGGCAACCTTAAGGGTTGCTACTGAGAAATTCCAGAAGAATACCCAACATTCTTTATAACTGTAAACATAAAATGCGAGAACGAGATCGATTATTCAATATTCTCCGTCCTTCTCGTAAGATTTATCACCGTTATTGCCCCTTAGTACGACGTTCAAGGGCGTCGCCAAGGGGGGGCAGGGAGGGGCAGCTGCCCCCCCTAGAGATTCAAAAAAAGTTGTCAAATGTAAAGCAACCAAAGTCATAAGTCTTTGACTTACGGTAGTGCGATCGTTTAGCAGCCTCAGGAGACTAAAAACCTGGCTAAGAAGCAGTATGGGTGAAAATCGCCGTAATGGTCTGGCCATGATGGGTGTGCACGGAAAACTTATTCATGGAAACTTACAAGATTTTCATAACAAAGTGTTCGAAAAGTTTTAAAAAAGTCCCCAAAGATTATGTTTTAATTAACCTAATCAAAAAAAGATTTTTTGTCGACCACTATAATATTAAAATCTGGTACCAAATTAGAAAAAAAATACACTGTATATTCAAATTCAAACCCCTAAATTATTTTTATTCTATTTTTCTAACAGTACCTAATAACTTATTTATAAGTTTTATTTATTGTACAGTCAAGAACTCGTGAAGCTTTTGACGTTGGACTCTGTACCGTTATTATTACAATTGCTGTAGATGTAAGGCTCGTACTACAAGTGAAAAGCTTCATGTGCTCTCTCTCGACTTTACCTACAATTCATACTTTTCACATTCTCCATATCAACTTGCCCCCCCCTTGGCCATCGGCTGGCGACACCCTTGACGACGTTCACACAACTTATACTTTGTCTCTTGAAAATTCTAGCTTGTATATAATTCAAATGATACTCCACAGACGTTCCACCTCACTATGGACGAGATTGAGATGAACGCCAAAGAGAAGAGTTACCTTTGTAACAAGTACACTCCGCTGACAGTGAGGCTGAGCGAGCATATCGCTAAGAACAAAGGATGGACGGGTGAGACACCTATACTCATCATCTGCCTAGCCTTTTTCCCAATTATTGTTGGGGTCGGCTTCCAGTCTTACCGGATTCAGCTGAGTACCAGTGTTTTACATGGAGCGACTGCCTATCTGACCTCCACAACCCAGTAACTGGGTAACACGATACCCCTTGGCAAGACTGGTGTCAGATCTCAGGCTTATGACTACCCGTAACGACTGTCAAAGATCTTCAAATGACAGCCGGGACCAACGGCTTAACGTGCTTTCCGAGGCACGGAGGAAACTCGGTATGTTGAAATGGTCACCCATCCAAGGACCGACCTCGTCAAGCGTTGCTTAACCTTGAAGATCGACCCGTGCGGCTGTTATTATTTAGTCACGTGCCCCTCGTGAGACACCTATACTGAGACACATACTGTGATTTTTAATTTCGTACACTAAACTGACAGCTGCCGATGACCTTATTTTTTTTAATGATACAAGCGCGGAGCATAGTCTTGTATCATTATTTATTCTGTGGCATAGTGTTGTAGGTAAGGCTCAATCATAAATGATGCATCGAATCGATGTGACATGACTCCTCAATTTAATTTTACTAATTGGTGTAAATTAATGTGTTATGAATATAAACGTAATATATTTAAATATAACTGTATGCATACACATAGTACATAAACTTTTATTTGTGTTAAATATGAAATCAACAATAAAATAATGCTATCGATAAAATGAAGTTATTACATATTGACATAATTAGTAGAAACTAAATAAGGGCCGTAGTTTCTTAACATTTTTTTTTTCCGTGAAATACATCGATTTTCGATCACTC
The DNA here is from genome assembly GCA_945859665.1 of Anorthoa munda. Taxonomy (NCBI): domain Eukaryota; kingdom Metazoa; phylum Arthropoda; class Insecta; order Lepidoptera; family Noctuidae; genus Anorthoa; species Anorthoa munda. Next base: position 13,610,075 of record OX243904.1, read on the forward strand.
AGGACAGTCAGGACACTACGATAGGGATACGACACTATTTTTATCTAACGATAAAGTGACAACACCCCAAATGTCAGTTTAGACTACGAAATAAAAAATCAGAGTATAGCATTTATAGCCTACTACCTACTTAGCCTACTTTTTTACATCGTGTCATAATATTACGTATAGGTGTGTGGGCCGTCTTACTTGACAAATTATTAGTTCACCATACAAACTTTTACCCCCCTGTCCTTCCCAGGATCTCAAACTATCTCCATATCAAATTTCATCTAAATCTGTTCAGCGGTTTAAGCGTGAAAAGGTAACAGACAGGCAGACAGAGTTACTTTCGCTTTTATAATATTAGTATGGACAAGATACTGCCCGCGTAAAAAGTGTGTCACTACCGGAACAAAAACTATCCTATATCCTTTTCAGGGTCTTAAACTATCTCCAAACTAAATTTCACCTAAATCGGTTCAGCTGTTTAGTCGTGAAAAGGACAAAAACAAACAGAATTACTCTGGCATTTATAATTTTAGTATTATTAACTTAAAAAATTTCGCGTTTTTGTTTTAATTTTAGTATTGACTAGCTTCAGCTTTGCCAGCAGCTTTGCCCGCGTGAAAAGAGTTTTCAATACAGTTGTTAAACATGGCGTACTTTCAGAGGCTATAATTATGATTCGAAAATTAAATCTTATGCATAGGCATCTTTCTGTTACGCGGTCGTGACTTTTGTTTACGAGCTCGATCATTAGTTTTGCAGTTTAGTTTTAAATTTATAAGTCAATTTAAAAAGTTTAGTTGCAAAGAGTTTTCATACATAGAATAAAATGGAATAGATTTTATACGAGGAAAAATGAATGATTCAGTACGTTTTAGCATTTAATTCTCAAAAGTCTTTTAAATGGTTGTTTAATATATTTAATTACCTACCAGTTTCAATTTAATTATTTTCACATCAACATTTGTCAAAAATCGAATAGGCTGTGTAGGCTGTTTTCGTTGTAAAAAAAGTATGTCCAGTTGCAAAAACGCGCGAAAATTTGTTTTTTTTGTGAATTAACAAATCTAATTCTTTGTTTTGTTTTTACTATTTCCCACAACTGTATTGAAAAATATCGTGTGAAACACGGGCGTGTAGGTTATTGCACCCTTGTATCACAATGTACTATTATCATTCCACGGGAACATTATACCGGCATAAAAAGTAGCCTATGTGCTATTCCACACTATAATCTATCTCCTTGCCATTTCAATCCAATTTCATCCAGATCCGCAGCCTTATTGCGTAATGAATTCGGCAAGACAAAGGGCAAAGAGTATGACAAACGAACAATCAAATAGACTTTCACACCGCGATTTTCATCTCGCTTGTGATTGGTAGATTTTTCATCCTCTTCATACTCTTTGCCCTTTTGCCTAATTCATTACGCAGTAAAGGCTGCCGGTCAGCCGTTCTGGCATGATTGAATAACAAACATCCCTACATCCATGCAACTAAACTGGACGGACGTAATGGATGGGTGACTATCCATTACGTCCTCCGTGCCTCGAAAAGCTCGTTAGGGTCTATTCAGACGTACCACACCACAACAAAAACACGTATTCGGGCACAATTTTTTATCTAAAAGAAGAGTTTACTCACATTATTAAATACTAAATTAGTTTACAATTCATTTTTATAAATAAAAAAAGTTAATTAAAAAAATCAAAAAACCCGACTGCTTAATAAGCAAACTAAAAAGACGTAAACAAGAAGAAAATCATGCTGTGCAGTCGGAGGATACTATATTCGCGAGCTGGCGGACCAAAACCAGATGTATCCTCCGACTGCACAGCATGATTTTCTTATCTTCTCTATCTCATGATTTTCTTTTCTTAACTTTTTTTATTTACAACTTTTTAGTATTTTTTTTTAGAATTAGGTACATTTAAACATATTAGTGTTATATATTTTTGTAATCGCCTCTTAAAATCCTTTATTTTGATACCCCACACGATGGGTTTGGAAGAAAAAAAAAAAATTCCCCACAAAATGGCGCCCAAAATCCGCCATTTTTGTTTTTTCCAATTTAAATGTAGCCAGTGACACTCGCAGGATTAAGACGAATCGATTGACGTAAGAATTATCAAAAGGCCTTATTACACTACACGGTATTCAGGGCCCTATACTCTAATTTAGGGTAGTGTAATAAATGTTAGGTAGTTAGGGTTCTCATAATATCGACCTTATTGCTTCGGGATGATTTAGTGACCCGGTATTCAGGGCCCTGAATACCGTGTAGTGTAATAAGCCCTAAAATCGGCCAACGCGTTTGGTCTCTAGAACGCCACATAGGAACAAACATACATACATATACTGATAAACACATTACCCTCCAACGGCAGTCGAGTAAAAATAGTGCCCGACTACGTGTTTTTGTTGTGGTATGGTTGTGGTGCGATTGTGGTTGTGGTTTGTCTAAATAGACCCTTAGGCTGTTGGTGCCGGCTATCATTTGTAGATGATTGATAGTCGTTACGGACAGATAGTCAGACCGGTACTTAGCTGCATTCAGGTAAGGGCGGTTAAGCAATACACGTCCGTGACCGTGGTCTGAGGCCCGAGTTCATAATGTTCTGAATTATGAAATACTAGCTTCTGCCAGCGGCTTCGCCCGCGTGAATGTCGAAAATTATCCCGGGGGAACATATTCCCGAGATATAAAGTATCCTATGTGCTAGTCCTGACTATAATCTATCTCTGTGCCAAATTTCATCCAGATCCGTCCAGCCGTTTGAGCGTGCAGAAGTAACAACATACACACTCACAGACTTTCGCCTTTATAATATTAAGTGTGATAGTGTGATTATCATCGGGTTTCTCAAAACTAAATTATTGTGACAAATTGTTAAGCACGCGTCATCTGATTGGCTGTTGAAATTTCATTCTACCAATCACAGCAGTTAACCGGCGATTATTCAAAGTCAAATTTCTTTATTTCAATTAGGCCATTATGCGGCACTCTTGAACGTCAAAAACAAATTAAGTTTAAAAGTAATAATAATTGATTCTACCGTCCATTCGGAAATAAAAAAAAAAATATTATGAAAAGGGGCGTAGACACCGGAGGCCTAGATGATGCCGTGCACCGGGGCCCTCAAGCTCAGGGGGCCCTCGTACCCTGACCAGCAAACCTCAAATTTAACTAGCGAAAAATTCTCCCGCCTTCGGCATCTAAATAAAATAGTTTGCAACACGACTTTTACAAAAATGCGATATATGTGGTTTGTTCATATATCGCATATTTCATTCAACCTATGTGGCTAAAATTTTCGAGCTCGTTCTTATATATTGTATCCTTAGTTCTGTAGCTTTTATGCTGAAGTCGATATCTGTATGAATAGTAAAAGAAAATCTTACCTATCTGAAGCGAGTTTTTTAAATTTTCAAGCTCGCTTTTACATTTTAAATTCTCTTGATTCTGAAGCTTCTCTGCTTAAAGGTCTATCCACACATATCAGGGCCGTGCCCGGGACGTGCACGAGACGTGGATAGACCGTGCCCCGTCAGGGGCTCAAAAAAATATCGGTGGGAACATTTTATATGAACTCGTTCACACACGTCCGTGCACGGGACGTGCCCGAGCCCATGCACTGACGTGTGTGAACGATGTCAGGATCCGGCCCTGTCACGTCCCGGGCACGCCCCTGATATGTGTGGATAGAGCTTTAGTCGGCAACGTATCGTGTCTGAGGTGATAAAATTTTCGATCTCGCTTCGTTCGTACTTGCAATCAACTGTTTTTTTTTTTAATTTGTTAGAATACAGAAGACATAAGAAAACGTGAAATATAAATAAAAATGATTAATGTATAATCGTGGCCGGGGCGGAACAGGCGGGGAGAGGGGGGAGAGGCGCATATAAAAAAATAGGGCAATCAGAACTCTAAATCAGGTCCTTGCTGATGATAAAGTAGCTTTGGATCTTTAGAGTAGGTACTTATTTATATATATTATCTTTAGGTACTATAATTATAAAGAGTTAAAGTTTGTGAGGTTGTAGGTATAGGGTTTAAACTCTGGATCTACTGAACTGATTTAGATGAAATTTGGCATGGAGATAGTTTGAGACCCTGGGAATGACATAGCATAGTTTGTATTCCCTTGGACTGATAAAACACTTTATACGCGGACGAAGCCGCGGGCAGAAGCTAGTTATTTATATTTTAACTTTATCTAACCTAAACAGTTCAGTTAGGGTCCCAATTTTTTTCAGGGCCTCTAGTTACCTAGCTACGCCTCCGATTATGAATTGTGGCGTACCTACTAATAAATAAATAATAGTGAATCTATTCTAATTAAGTATCGCCTATTTACGCCAAATGTGACTCATATTTAAAAAAAGAACAATGGCTACACAAACATAAGTCATAATTATCAAAAAACACATTCCCATGTCAATGAATCATGTCTAGATAACAGCACAAATACATGTATTTATCAGCCAGGCAGCTATACGTTGCGTATGCTAATAATGTAGATACCGACCTCACATGTTAACACTGTGCCATTGAGCCAATTACTAGCACACCGCTGACCTAATCAACTTGCTTCATTTGCTATTTATGGTCCAACAATACGCACCTATATATGTAGCCTTATTCAAACTATATTGGAGTCAGCTTCCAGTCTAACTAGGGTTACCACCCGTCCGTCGTTGTCTGGATATTTGACCACCTGCCCGGCCTTCTAATTTGTCCGGATTTGCCGCTTGGATAACAAAATTTTGTTTTTTTTTTCATACGAGGGCTATCCTCTAAGAATATTTTCTTGTTTCATACTTTTCAGATCGCGGCTTTTTGTAGTCAGATTTTAGTTTTAAAATTTTAAACTACATTTTTGTACTTAACTAAAATGTCCGACGTTTTTTTTTCTAAACAAGGTACGGTTTTTTACAGGACTTTTCAATTTTCGATATGGTAATCCTATAGCCCCGTAATCATTGTAAACATGTTCTATTTTTTTATACCTTGGCCCACACTAGGATTTTTTTCCTGTATCGTGAGTGCGTTTACAAACATATAAACTCACATACACCACCCAGAGCCGGAACAACTATCTGTAGGACATACAAATATTTGTTACGTGCGGAATCGAACCCGCGACACGCAGCGCAGCAGTCAATCGCTCAACCACTGCGCCAACCACAACACAACAGCACAACAGTTGCTCAACACCAAAGCTTCTTGTATTTGCTTGCCGAGCGGCAACTCCGCAACACAAATGTTGACAGCAACTCAGCAACATGTTTATGCAACGGGGAACGTTTAGGGTCGTTCCGAGCGCGCGATTGGTTGGTTAGTTGACACAAGGATCGACTGACCAATCGTGTCGCATCCACGTTCCGTTGGCTCTTTAAGGTGGTTGGTTTGTTCGCGGAATATGCGCGAATTTACCCCAACGGCAAAACCTTGCCAACTTACGTGCCGGGCACATAAACAAGAACCCGTAGTAAAACTAATATCAAATTTTATGGCTTCTGACAACCTTAACGACTGTAAAAGTTATTCAAACGATAGTCCATAAATACTATGCTACATTTCAGATAGATTTTTTCAATGTTCAATAATAAAATTGCCGTATCGAATGCTCTCTGATCGCATGATTTCCGAATATAATTCGAGATTCTAATCGATTTTATAGATATTTGGGCGAAGTTTTCATTTCGTTATAGAAATTTTTTATGCTGCACTGTTTAATTTGTAATGTAACTTCGCTAGACATAAAATACAAAAATATTTTTTTTAAATATTTGCATAAACCCATAAAAACCTAATCATTTGTTCGTTTAATTTTACATTTCTTATCTGGATAAGAGAAGCGTTTATTTCTAACGTTTATAAGAATTTAGGACACTCGCTAGCTGATAAATATAATTACCTACCTACCAATCAAAAAACTTTTTAAACCAAGCCATGCTAAAATTGCCCCACATTGCAAATCTAACATTGATCGAATTGAATCAGTCGGATACGCTAATCGCTTGAGCAGGCACTTAATTTTAATAATTGGTCTATCTATTCCAGGTATCCAAGACTTCCTAGGGCTCCTCCCAGGGCCTACAGTAGATGAGCTACAGACCTTACAACCGCGCATGGCGCGTCGCAACTCCATATCGAGCGAGAACTCATCCTCCATGGAGAATCCTCGCGTCATCCTCGTGTTCTTCATCGGAGGATGCACTTACCAGGAGATATCGGCACTTAGGACTATTAGCCAGCAAGAAGACTCTAATGTAGAGTTTGTCATATTGACCACTAAGCTGATCAATGGAACTACGTTCATAGAATCTTTGATGGAAAACGAATAAATGTATTGTAATGTGTATATCACAATAAATTATATTCCATGTATTATGTAAGTTTGAATGTAACTCTGTATATTATTGTATTTAATAAACGCAAAATAATAGTTTAAATAATCTTTTAATTCTCATGACTCCACACATTTCATGAATACGGAATAAAATTAAACATGAACCATAAATCTTGGTTTATTAAAATTTCATATTCATAACTTGCATATAATATAAACTTCAATTTGATCAGTTATTCTTTAAATAAACTTACAAAATCCTGCATGCTTACCTTCTATATATTACAAATTTAAAGCTTTCAGCATAATAAAAATAATTTCGTACACCAACATACATACAAGTGTAATCTAATGACTATTCTCATAAATACTCATTACTCGTGTATTTTGTGATGTTGGATTTCTTTGGGGGTGCTATGTAGACACCAAACTTCTTGGCGAGACTCACCAGCTTCTCGTTATCGTAGCCGACTTCCTCCTTGTAACATCTGAGCATTAAAGGCATCACTGTGTCTAAAATAAACTTAAAGTTCTTCTGAGCATAACTAGAGTCGTTGCCTAAGGAGAGCATAAGGCGAGAGTTGAATACAGCATGGATGCACTCGTCCAGTACGTCCATCATATCCTTAGTGACCAGTTGCAGTCCCACCTTCTGTATCGTTATGACAGACTGCACAAACCATATTGTACTACTGGATAAGTCCACCCATGTTTCATTTATTATGTACTTAGCTAAGATAAGGCCCAAATTTTCCATCTGTATTAAGAACTTATTAACTCCAGCTTTAGTATGCATGTTTACAGGGGTCCACTTGTCTTCTGACACTTTGCTCTTCATAGAATCCATAATCTTCTCCCTGTACTCCCTCAGAGCTTTTACTATGGGCGCTCTTAAACAACTGTTCATCTGAAATCTCAAATCCAGACCAAAATCACAGAACAGAGTACACTGGTCCCTCAAACTCTGCACACAGTCTAACACAGAGTCTAACGCACACTGTGGAGTGAACACTTGTTTAATAATTTGACTCATTAACATTCTAAGTTGCATGCTAGCCCACACTACAAAAGCACTAACTTTATTCTTAGGAAATAATGTAATGAACTCTGTTAAGGCATCGCTGAGAGAGCAGAAGAACACTTCACCTACTTGCTTTACGTAACTATTGATGGAGCCCTCTAGTTGCACACCTTTCACATGAACCTTTACTGTATGACTGCATATTGCTAGAAATAACTCACAAGCCTGACTGGTCATATTAAACTTATTGAGTATGTGCACAGGCTGTCTCGACGACTGCAGCCCTCCCCTTGGGCTCCAATTATGAGTAACATCGAGTTCCTTCAATAAGATTTCAATCAACACTTTCTGCTTCAGTTCAATTCTCTTCAATAAATCAGTCCTCTGTGGATGGCTTTTATTTTCTTCAGTGTCTAAAGCTTTTTGGGCAGACATCATCAGTTCAAATGTTTTTTGAAAATGTCTTTCAACAATTAGTACATCTAACTCTTCTGTGACATCAGCCAACCACTCCGGCAAGGGGGATATTTGTGGGGAAGGTAGTTCTTCAACAGAGAGACTGGGGGACTCCAGTAACTCTGGTTTAGGCTTATCTAGACCATCTTTTTTCTTCTGTTTAGAATTCTCTTTTTCAATGTACAATTTTTTTGCAACATCAAACTTATCTAGCCAATCTTTCTTGATGGCAAAACTATTGCACTGAAACACTCTGGTATCTGGGAAGGCTAACACTTTAAAGGCTTGTTTGACACTTCCCAAATCTCTTACGTTCACTACTGCTAGAGTACTGATAGGATAGCTAGCTTGAAACTTATATCTATTAGGACCTCTACGGTTTGATATCCAAGACGTCAACATAAGGCAGTCATTGAACAAATACACATGCATTCTCTGCAGGGCAGTGTTCTCCTCGGCGTCTATCTCTAGTAGGTCGCCTTCGTGAAGCAAAGTTCGATCTGGGACGTCTAATAAATTCATGCAACCTTCCACTTTCTCAGATATAAGGTTGAGCTTATTCTTGCGTTGTTCTTCGGCCCGCTCTGCTTCGACGTCGTGGTTGTCGAGTGATTCGCGGGATATAGCGTTTTCGTTACCTAGGACTGACGCGTGGGAGAGAGTCGTGAGCACAGTCCGCTGTTCGCTCAGCAGGTGGGAGAGCTTGTACATCTCGGCTTCTAGGTGGGATATCTCCGTCGCCGTCTCGATAAACTGCATGTAGTTTTCGTAAACATTCTTCTTGAGGGCACTGGCGGTCTCTTCAGCTAGTGACTGTATCTTATCCTTCTGTTGTTGGAGCTCCTCCCCTCCGACACAGGACCTGGCCAGCTCCTTCACGTAACGCTCGGGCACAAAGTCTGGCACTGCGAACTTCTCCATGTTGATATCGGACATCGTTATAATATAATATTTACAGTTTCTACTCGTAATTAATAGTTAAAAACACTGGCTCACTCATCATTCGATAATCGAACGACAGGACGTATCAACCCATCAAATTCAAATGTCAAATTTGCGTTCCGTTACTTCTGAGAGGTATTTGGTAGGCGTTTACTTATACGTTTAATTATTATCTACACGTTAGTGATGGGAAAACAAAATTCCTAACAAAATCGCCATAAACGAAATTATGATTTCCAAGGAAATAATAAAGTTATAAAGCACTTTCACTTAATTGTTTTTTCTTTTAACAAATAACAACTATATCAAGTATTTCCATATAGTCCATTTGCGTGACGTTAACGCTGAATAATAATTAAACGTCTGACTAGATCTAGATTAGGTACCTAGATTTAATTTTAGGCAGTTAACATAAATATAATAGTGTAGTAATTTAATGAATACGTACTATTGTGGAAGATAACAATCATCTGTAGATACAATGGCGCCAAATCCTTGAGACAAGAATTCGAAATATCGAACAAATGAGGCCTCTTTTCCTACAATCTCATAGGTTTTTATCAAGTAATCGAATCTTAATAAAATATACAAAGGAGTCCAATCCAGAGTTATGCAAATGAACGAGCTAGCAGAGTTTGTACCGTGTCTAGCGCACTCTTTAAATCTTGTTGGCGTGCATGCAGCTTCAACAGTGACGGATTAACCCTTAATCAAATTAAGCAATTGCTTAGGGCATCACGTCTGGGGGGGCACCAGAAGAAGCACAAAAAAAATCCGCCCTTAGGGCATCATGTCTCAGTCTCACGTCACCAAAAACCACACCAAAAAATGTTTCTAGGACTAATTTGAAAATTCGCGTTCTCTCAATTTAGTAGGTCGAAGCGCCGTGGATTGTAGCTGTAATTTTTTTTTTCATTAGTGCAAATTTTTTGCTGGTTCAACCATAAGGTGGCGCATATTAAAAAATCATTTGGATAATGAAAGTGTTTTGAAATCTTTATCAGAAACGAGATTCGAGACTTCAGAAACGAGCTATTTCACAAACATATAATAAAATTATTGGTCCATTAGACGTCATTTCTGTGGATGACATGCAAAAAGGAGAAACCAGAAGAGAAGCAGCTAATTGTCAAATAACTACAAGAATTGGAGTTCGTACTCATGTTGGTCATGTGGGATGAAATTTTGCAAACCTTCTGAAAAATCAGCAAGGTATTACAAGACCCAGAAGTTACACTAAAGAAGTCTTTAGTGTAACTTCTGGGTCTCTACAAATCACTCGTGGATTTTTTTAGAAAAAATGCGGTGCGACTTTGATGCTTTAGAAGCCCGCGCAAACGAAAAGCTACCAGATGTGGAATACAAAGACACCCGTCAAAGACGAAGAAAGAAAATGCCTATAAAGGAGTCTCCCTTGAGCCTCACTGTGTACGGCAGCACGTGATCGATTTGCCACTGTCTTGCCTGAGGTCACTCGGTGGACGGACAGAGACCCGACTCTGAGCGCCCGAAACCCCGAAGTTCCACCTGCCTTAAATGAGGCTGGGTTTCGGCGTGTCTACATCGAGGTGGTTGACTCCACGATGCCTTCTTCTCCAAGTGGGATTGGCCTTCTCACGATTTCACTCGGTGGCTATTTCACTCTAGTTTTCTGTCTCCGCCACCATATTCCTCACTAATACTGGCAGAGACAGGTCTCGCCCGATCCTGGCGGCTAAGACCCACCGCTCAAAGTCCCAAGAAAGCACTCCTCGAGCGTGTGCTGTGCAGAATCCAAGTTGCCTCTACAATGATGGCAATTTACCGTAGCTTCTCACCCAATCCTAATCAGGTACTCACGGAAGGAACCGTGCCCGATCTGTACCTGAATGTGCCTGTAGGAGATGCGTTCCGTTCTTTTCAGCGAGCCACGTACTATTCAAATAACCATTTTCCGCTGCAGGCTATTGATTTTAGTCCTGCAGGGTCGGATATCTGATAGGTCTATTTCTGCCTCTGAGATTGGGCAGCGGTCTATGCAAAGCACCTACTGGCCTACCAATGCGGGGGAAAAGGCGCTTGAAATGGTCTTTGAAGCCCCACCGTGGTTAAACCACGAAGGTAGACTTGCGCATCTGTTATTGGCACTACTGAGCTGGGTGGCTCTCTGCTCTTCGGCAGCGCCTCAATTTTATGAAGCGCTATCTGTAACTATCTTTAGCCGAACGTCTCATGCCACTCCGAGCTCGGAATGCTGGATAGTATCCTCGAATGTGTCTCCAGCAGTGGAGAATTTGTAGTAGAAGTCTTGAGAAAAAGAAAATTCACTTTGTTTGAATATAAATTGTACTTAGGCACCTCTCCAGACTACAAATTTTGCATTTTGAGTTTAGTTTATGTATTACTCAGATTTTTCATTATAATTGGCACCTCAGTTTCGAAATTTCGAGGCCAATTTCGTAAGCTAATTTCGAAATTGAAAATGTTCGAAACTGCATGCCCTAGTTTTTAGGCGGTAAAGGTTTAAATACCAATTCTAGTTGACATACGGATAGGGGGGCCCACAGGCGTGGATTGCTTAGGGCATCAAGTAGTCTTAATCCGTCACTGAGCTTCAACATCACAAGCAGTTAGCCTATTTGGACTTGTACAAAAACTTTATTGTTTCTTTGTCGGATCCACCACGCGGTGGAAAATAATACAAAAGTGTACAAAAACAAACTTAAAAGGAAGTAGTCAAACCAGTGTACGTAGTCGCAGCGGAAAAACGTCGAAATTATTAATTTCAGATAAGCAGATAATTAGTGTATGACGTCGTGTAATTGTGTATAGTAAGTACAAATTTGTGTATCCAACCATTGGGGAGCTATTCAACAAAAACTGTTTCCGCTGGAACTACGTCATCCTAGCGGCACCTTTATTTTCCTATGCACGTAGATAAAAAAAAATACATTCAATAATTAGTTTGAAACGAGAGGTAAATGTATATGCTTAAATGAAATTTGTGTGACATAAAACTGCGAAGATAATCAAGTTTCCGCTGCGCTGACGTTTGGCTATTTGATGTAAATCATATAAAACGGCTTAGTGCAGAGTTGATTTTTTTTACGCAAGTTACTTTGAATTTGTGTGTAATGATTGTGAAAACAGAATTTAAAAAAATCATACCGTTCAGAAGATATACACGTAAAAGTAAAATAAGGTTATTAGGTCCAAGTACTTAAAATAGGAACAATAGAGCCTAACTTATAAGGCTTACTTTGTATCTTGTAAGGGTCTACAATATCCTGCCAAGTATCATGTATGTGTACTTAGTAATTAATGAGCAGTCGCATAATTTACTACGACTGGACCACTATATTGTATGTAAATTTTTATGCTAAGTAAATAAACGTAACGTAAAAAGCCTTAAACAAACAATTAGTTGTAGTTACTTCATAATAGGAATCGCAAGCTTGCCACTCGGTGGTCGTACTTTTGGTAACAAGTAATGGTTAGTGGTTGAGAACATATTTTAGGCACATACTCCACCGGTGACGCGACGATCAGCAAGTAGTAAGTAAAGCTAGAAACTAATACCGGTCAAGTGCGAGTCGGACTCGCCCACGAAGGGTTCCGTACCATCATCGAAAAAAACGGCAAAAACATCACGTTTGTTGTATGGGAGCCCCACTAATATATTTATTTTATTCTGTTTTACCCGACTGCCGAAGGAGGGTAATGTGTTTATCAGTCTATTTAGTATTTGTTGTTATAGCGGCAACATAAATACATCATCTGTGAAAATTTCAACTGCCTAGCTATCACGGTTCTTCCGACCTCGGAGTCTTAGTAATAGGGTACCGTTTTTACCCTTTGGGTACGGAACCCTAAAAACGAGTTGGCGAGCAGTGAATAGCGAGTGTGTAGTTTCGATAGTTTTGTCACTCGGCTATAAGCGAGTGTTCTTGTGCGACGGGCGATTCCTCGCACCACTCGCTCGAGCGGCCGCACTTGTAGAAATAACCGCTCCGCTCGCTGGTTGGTATTTAGGCGCGAGTTCTGACCGCCAAGCGAGCAAGCGAGTATAACTTTGATAGCTCTTGTCGCTGCGACAAGTTTGAATGGCTACAAAAAAGCGGCCGTGCAGTATATAGAGCTAACATTCTAAAATTTCCAGTATAGTATCGTTATTGTGTGTCATAGTTTCGTACAGGTGCGTACACAATCGTTTAGCAGAAAATAAAACAACTGTAAGTATTAACATTATACTCATAAAAGTATTTTTTTGTTAATGACTAATTAAAATAAAATAAAAAAAACGATATTATTAACAAAGTAGGTAACATTAACATAAAGAATCAGTTTTTTATTAAATATAAATAACAAATATATGGCCCACTGTAAAAGCCCATATGAATAAGTAAATCTTAGGATTTTTACTGGTACCTAACTTTTCGGGAAACTGATACAATTGTTCTATCTCACGACTCACGACCGACGCACTGCGTGACTGCGGGATCATCTTAGTCATGTGTGCAGATGTACATTGTTTCTGTGTGCGTATGCGATACTGATCGCCAAAGAGTTTGTATTATACTAGAGGGAACGTATATTTACGACGAAAAAGGAAACCGTTAATTCTTTCGTTCTTGCTTATAGAAAAAATCTTTCAAATAAAAGAGACAAACATAGGCAAACGCTACCATCCTGAACGTCAAAGAGATAACTTAAATACGTTATAATGCGCGACACGTAAGTTGAACCAAAATGTATTATCGTTCTATTGAAATTAAACAATTTAAAATGAAATAAATCCCATTTCAATGACCTCACCGTTTACAATATACAAATTGTTAACGGTTAGATGTTATAGAAAGGATTCATTTCGGTTTAATTTCAATAGAACGTTAATACATTTTGGTCCAACTTACGTGTCGCGCGCCATACCTCTAGTATAATACAAACTCTCTGGTGAGCGCTCCCGAGCTTACGCACACAGAAACAATGTGCATGTGCACTTGTGTAGTGACTAAGACCAACCCACCGTCGTGAGATAGAACAAACTTCTTTAGATTATTCCCTTATCTATCTAATAACTACTGGTGTGTTAATATTTTTTTCTAATTATTATTAGTATTTCATTTAATCAAATTTTACTAACATCAAAATATTTATACGATGGAAGCAGCAGAATATTAAGGACATAATAATTACCTACTGTAACAACTTTTAGTAATATTCTGACAAATAAATGCATTTGCTAATACAGAAGTAAATCTTATTGTAATAATTTCGTAAGTTTGAGAAACAAACAAGTGAGCTACTATTTTGATCACGAACATTATTTGTTACTTGTTCAAAAATTGTGTGCTCACCTGTACCAATCCAATAATGGTACGACACTGAAAATTTTAGAACGTTAGCTCTATATACTGCACGGCCGCTTTTTTGTAATCATTCAAACTTGGTCGGTTTATCCATGAATTGCGGTTGTTAGCTGTAATTTTACATGTGAATAGTTGCATTAATTTATATACGGTACAAATATGTGGATGTCTCTAACTATTCTCAATCTCATTTTTTCTTTTTTTCTCTTCTTTTAATTGGACTTTTTACACACATTTGTGCCACATGTTAAATTTAGTCTTGATATACATTTATTTTTATTTTTTTTACCTTTGTATAGATGCTTTAACGATTGTTTTATGAATGTGTGAACATTGTAGGCCTTCTAGATTTCTAGATACTTGATAACATCTGATAACTTTTTATCTCGTTTTACTTTTATTTTTAGTTTCTAACGTCTTATTGTAGGTAATCGTATGAAAAACGTCTATACCTATAATGACATTTAATTTCATCGCATAACCTATGCGGCAGTGGTGAGGTGGATGGATTTTCCGGCAGCGCATAGGTACCACAGCGTTGTGTTCCGATCAAATGAGTGCAGCTTTATTAGTTCTCGAAACTGTCTTTGATAGTTCTTGTAAGATAGGAGTAGCAACAATCAAGTGTATAGCGTACCTATAGTGGTATGTAAATAATATTTATTTTAAAAGAAACCATAACACCCAATTAAAACCATGTTTTTTGGGATAATATCCAAGGCCTTAGACAAGTCATATGGAACAGGATGGATCAAATAGAAAATACAGAAAATAATAGCGACAATTTTATTGTAATTGGCAGTATTTACTTATTAATTAGTAACCATAATTAACCAACAACATAACAGCTTATATCATCTTTATCGATTGGATTTCGACTTAAAACAAAGAGAGAGCATGATAGTTTAACAGTTGGAGTTAACTAGTAAAACATTAGAAAGCCTAGTTCAAACTTTCAATTCAATATAGGCATAAAATGGGTGCCTCTTCTTTTTGTTTCAAAGAACGATATAAAAAGAGAGCATTTATGCCTCAGGTTTGTTTCTTCCGTTTTTCATATTTTTATTAAACAATTAAAACTTATAAAAATAAGCATAAATTTATTATTAACAAGTTCTACACTATCGAATTGAAAGTTTAAATTAATCATTTTGGGAAATCCATTCATTTATTTTCACGATTTTCACAATGAGAGCGCGGGCGATAACTTTTTTAAATAACATGGCACGGGCATGACAACCAACATCCTGTCAATATGACATTAGTGATGTACCATTATCAGCCCGCGCTTTTATTGCTATACTTTTTAGTCGATTGTTCGGTTTTTTTATTCCTTCTTCTCCTCAGCTTTCGTTTCAGTGGTAGCTTCCTTGAGCTCTGTGATGACGACAGCGGGAGCTTCGGGGTTCTTCGGTGCTTCTGGTTCAGGTTGGCTGGAGTAGTTGCCGTCCCGTTTGAATCTGTAGTAACGACCAGTAGCAGCAACTGACTGAGAGTCATAGCAGTTCACTAGAGCATCACCGTTGCGTCCTGTTAAAAAGACAATGGTGTTATAATAATCGAACAAATCCACAATTATTTGGTTAATTAGATAGTGATCTCAACACGGTTTTACACGAGTTGTGTGCTGATGCTTTAGTTAGTAAGTAAAATCAGACAAATATGTTAAAATTCATACCATTGGCGCAGGTGCAGACAGCAATATGTCTGCGGGCCATGCACACGGCTCCTGATCCGCACTGAGTGTTACCGAGACAGGGGTCCACGCACCGGTAGCCGACGCAAGCCAAGTTGTCGGAGCATTGGGAGTCCAACTCGCATTCACCCTGTGTGTTACAAACATGTTATCATAATGTTCTCTAAAAGTGTGCATAGAACTCCAATAGTACAGATATTATAATCGAAACTCTCTCACAATAGGACCATATTTTTTAATATGTGTAGTCAAAACCACGTATAAGTTAAAGTAAAGTAAGTATTAATTAAAGAAATAACTAACACGTTCGCAAGAGACGAGAGCGTTGCCGATGTATCCAGTGGGGCAGGTGCAGACGGGACGCTCAGCTCCAGTGCGGTCGTGTCCGGGTGTGCACTTGGCGTTGGCACCACAAGGGTTGGGCTCGCAAAGGTCACCTGGTAGTAAAATAATATAAATGTAGTATTGAAAAGTGTAGGACCACGTATGGTACCTTGAGGAACACCTTTTTTTAAAGTTTTGATCATATTTATCATCATCTTCCTGCCTTGTCCGATGTTACTTGGGGTCGGCGCAACAAATTATCTGGTTTTTTTATAAGTATATTTGCTCAACAAACATTACATGTAATTCACTCAAATTCTTATAGTAATCGTGTCTTTTATATACAATCATAAAAATATGCGTTATTTTTTTATCATGCTCGACTGTGTCAAATGCTTTGGACAAATTATCAACAGACTGTTTGAATAACTTACGGGCTTCAAAAGGTCTGCAGTAGGAGAAGGGATCTCCAGTCATGTTCCTGGGGCAAGAGCAGACGGGGGTTAGACCACGGAGATGGCATTCGGCGTTGGTTCCGCAGGCGTTGATGCAAGGGTCGATGCAAGCGTTGTAGACGCAGGCGGGCTTGTAGCTGGGGCACTCGCCGTCTGATGTGCATTCAGCGGAGCAGATCCTGTAGGGATCGCCGTGGTAACCCTGTTGATGATAAAAAAAAGGATGAGATTTTGGTATTTATACCTACATCATGGTGAAACTAAATATGAAACTGCATATGAATATTTTTAATATTGTTTACTTATAAGAGAAGAAATTTGAAGAAGAAAGAAATTTCCTTTAACGACCCCTTTTAATACTTCCATATCAAAAACTCGTAAACTGTATGGAGGAACTGGGACGTATTTGAAATGAAAGTAGTTAGGTAATTCTTGGTTTAATGCGCGAAAGTGATGAAACCTACAGAAAACATAATCTCTTTCATGCAGTGATACAATAATGCCTTTAACACTACTGTTTAAGAGTTGAGTGGAAATAAAACGCAATCTAACTTTCATGCTATCATTGAAAGCTGTACTTACTCTTGGGCACTTGCAGATGGCGCGATGAGCGGCAACAGTCTCACAGTCAGCGTTGACACCGCAGTCTCCACAGGGGCTGATACACTTGAAGTCCCGACACGATTGCTGGGCACCGCACTCGCCGTCAGACTCGCACTCGTGGTGACAGCCGGTCAGAGGACTACCCTGTGGGACACCAAGAATAAATTTAACACGCTATATATTCTGACGGATATGTTAGCGCCTAGATGAGTGTGGCTGCAGAAATAACCGCTTACAGAGACTGTGAAGAAAATGACATTCAGCCCGACCCGCAATTAAATTGAGATATCGGATAATGCCGGATAAGGACAGGAAAAAATCACAATCAAATTTTTTTATTTCACATAGGCCTACATGGGCACTTAAAAAACGTCAACAAAAGGTGCACGGTTCGGGTTGGTCGTTTCCTATGGAGAAGAACCGGCAAGAAACACACAGGAAGGTGATGATGACGTTAGAGCCTTAATTATTAGTTTGCTATCAAGGTCAAACTATTGTTTCTCTGATGTTTGAGGTTTCTATAAAATAGTCACTGCTCTCAAAAACGGTGAAGGAAAACATCGTGAGGAAACCGGCATGTCCTAGAACCAAAAATTCGAAGACATGTGACATCCACCAACCCGCACTGGGCCCACGTGGTGGATTACGGCCCATCCCCTCTCGCGGAGAGGAGGCCTGTGTCCCAGCAGTGGGAGCATTGATGGGCTGATGATGATAATGATGATGATGATTCATAGTGGAGGCATATGCATAGCAATAGCTACTGCCTGTTCTTGCCACCTCCAATTAATCTTACTTGGCAAAAAGAAAGCAAGGATGAACACATACCCTGAATCCTGGTAGACAAGTACAAATAGCCTGGTTGTTGGCGACGTGACACTTAGTGTTGGCACCGCAGGGGGATGGGTGGCAAGCCTCCTCTGTGGATAACAAACAGTAATGAAGGTAACTCGAATACAGAAGATTAAGATGGTGAAGACTATTGTAGTGAACATACCAGGGTCAGCGATCCTGCAAGAGCTGAAAGGACTGCCAGTGTACCCAGGTGGGCAAGAGCAGACTGGGATATGGTTACGGACCTGAAAGCAAATAAATATATACATAAATCCTCTATTTTAAAGTAGTGTATTGAAATCAATGTGCATACTAATTATAGTACAGTAGAATTTTAGAATAACCATGAGATTGAAGGAGCACAAAATATTGTTTCTAAAATATCCGTGGGCTGATGTTTTTACTCATGCGTTATCGTAAACGACAATTTGTATTGAAACTGAAAAAGCGTCGTCTGCTGACAGTAAGGGGAAACCTCTTTTTTGTATACAAATAAAAATAGGAAAACATTTTCAGTACGTCAAAAACTCGTACTTAGGCCTCAGTTGCTATGAATTCGAAAATGTAAAATTCTTGTGAGCTAGCTACTACAATGAAGGTGTACAAACTTACGTCACAGTTGGCGTTGACGCCGCAAGCTCCGGCGCAGGGATCGATACAGTGTTGGTTCACACAGCTCTGGTGGCTGCGGCACTCGCTGTTGTCTACAGATAAAATAATTGATTAGATATAGAATTGAGCAATTTGGAGGAGGAGGCCAGCAGTACAGGGGCAAATCCAGTAGTGTACGTCTTTCAGCTGAAATGATGATGATGATTCTTCTTACTCTTCGTTTTCTGCCACGAATTTCGTTCTAAATTTGTTTGGCCCAAAACTTAGCCACTTCCACGGCGTCATCGGTGGCAGCGCATAGATCAAACTTTGGCATTAAACTAGGTTTAAACACGTTCTTAGAGCTCCAAATACTCAATTCAGAAACTGGCCCTAACACTACTTTATGTTAATAGGTAAACGTTACATTACTTACCAATGCACTCGATCTTGACGCACTGTGTCAGCGCATCTCCGGAGTAACCAGGCAGGCAGGCGCACACGGGCCGCACACTGCCGTGAATGCAGTGGGCCCCGACGCCGCAGGTATGGGGCCCGCAGGTCACCAGGTTGTCGGAGATCGAGCGTCCGTGCTCATACAAATCGCGGCCCAAGTAGTTCCGGGCATAATAGTTGTGGTAGCGTTGACCTGAGGAATAAGATGGGTATTACGAGAAAATATACCTGGAGGCCTAGAAGCCGATAGACTCACGATCTTCAATTAGTGAGAGAGCGATTAGGAAGAAAAATTAAAAAGTATTAATGAATGTAGATCTTGGACAAAAGGACCAGTGATTGCTACTCGAAAGAGAGTGTCCTACGCAGGACAAGATCGATGCCATTTACGGCATTCAAAAGATGTTCAACCTTCGACATATATCGTAATTTTTTTATGCCCAAAACCGGTGAACTAGTTTCAAAACAACAACAATGAAAAACCAGAAAAGGTAAATGACGTAATTTGCCTGAATTAAAAACCTATTCATGTCATACTACACATCGATAGAATGATTAATGTTTAAATTATGCGAAAATCAGTCATTAATAAGGAAGTAGGCTCACAAATAGATCACAGGATGAACAATAACATGATTAAGTAACAAAACAAACATATGAAGCAAAAAGTTTTTAACCCCCACGCGTAATCAATTTGCATGATGCTGGCAATCAAGCAAAAACATCATTAGAAGAAATAAAAAAACCATAGACTGGGCCTTGGCAACGATCCATATTTGTGTAGAAGCCGTGTAGAAGGCTCCGCCGCATACTAATCTTTGAAAATACCCGTCCATTTGTTCGTCATCGTAAAAATGAAATGCAGCAATTTTGCATTGTATTTTTGAAATTGTAGAAAATTTGTTTTAATGGCTGTTATATTTGCCAGAATTACAGTAAACTTCGAGGGGAAATATATTTCTAAATTTTGAAAGAACAAAGAAGTTTTGGTGAATAAGGCTGAATTTAAATGTTCTCAAAATAGGTGCCAAAAAACATGATTTCATGATTGACCAAAGACCGTAATTAGTGCCTACACGATTAGATTTTTACTAATAGTTAGGCCTTTTACCATCTTATCACACGGTACCGAAACGTGCAATGTAGGTACACATCTAAGTGCACAATTAAAAACACAAAACAGTAATTAACTTCATCAAATTATTAAAAATCGTAAAAGCAAATAGGTCATTAGATAGTAGGATAGGATAGGATAGATTTCGGACCCCTTTGCCGCACTTAGAATTCTATTTGGTCCGTTGTGCGTGCAGGCCTTCTCTCTGTAAGAGGGAATGGGCCATTCCACCACGCGGGCCCAGTGCGGTTTGGTGGATATCACATGTCTTCGATTTTTTGGTTCTAGGACATGCCGGCTTCCTTACGATGTTTTTCTTCACCGTTTTTAGAGCAGTGGTGATGTAATAATTTACACAAAGTAAAGCGCCTGCCTGGGTTCGAACCCACGACCTACAGCCTACAACTTGTAAGTTGCAGGCATTACCACTGGGCCACCACTGCTCTCATTAGATAGTAGCTAGTAGGTATACCTACCCGTAAGCGGGTATGGCAGAAGACAAAGCATGCACCTGACGCGAAATGCACTTGTCTAACCATAGTCAAACAAATCCCATAAAACCTTGTATTTATACCTATTAATGGGATAAATGGGATGATGCAGAGGCAAAAGCAAAAGTTGTCTGGTACACATCGCAGTCAGGGATGAGAGTGATGAGACCACCAAGACCCGTAGAATTAATATTTTGTCTATGCAGACTGACAGTAAATCAGAATCAGATGATGATCTGATTTTGATTCTGACAGTGACAGTAAATTATACTAGGTTTAAAAGACAATCACTATTCGCGCCATATTGCGAGCGGAACCGAATGCTCCACCTAGTAAAGTTATGCACGTTGAAGAGGTCTGTGGGTGTATTCCGCGTGGTCAGTAAGTCTCGTGCTGCTTAACCTTCATGGACTTGATGACATAACAATGGATTCATTATAGTTTACATATTATAATTTTTATTTACAACTGCGTTTTATGAGTCATCACATAGCTTTGATTTATTTTTGACATAGCCCGAGACTCCGAGTTCGGAGCCGAGACGATCGCAACTTTACTTATGTATAGATATATTCATATATGGAGACTGGGGAGATTTGATCCTACGGAAGGCTTGGTTCAATAATAAAGAACAATGGCGAAATTTTAGCTGACTTAAATTTGAGAGTCTGAAAGTGAAATATATACTAAAGACATTCTATTAATTGTCTATGTTTTTTAAAGTATAATTAGGCCTGGTCCTAAATAGATTAAAAAAGACATAATAAATAAAAAGTTATTTTATTTTTTAGTTCATTTCTTTAGCATAGTGTTGCCATTATAAGTTACAAATAGTAACTATATTATTGTATTTATTGCGGTAAATGAGTTATCAAAACAGTTTATGTCTCAGTGTAGATGTTCCTTGCAGGTAGGTAAGAATAGTGTAGTGTAGTAGAAATAAATGAATTACTTTCAATTAATGATTAGCAAAAAGACTAGTACCCAAGTCTAAAAAAAATATAGCTTGGTTGTTGACGACAACCTTTTGATACACGTCAAAGTCACTTAGTTTAAATAAATATACTTTTTCCAAAGAGTATACTACACATTTCATGCTAAAATAACTAGGTAAGGGAAATACTAATGCGATATTCCCCTTTTACTTCCACGAAATTGAATAATATTACCTATTAAACACATTATTAAAAGTTACCCAGACATAACCAACAAAAGTTTATGACTGAATATCTATTATTCTCTACATTCTCGAACAAAAATTCTTGCACAAACTAATTCAGAACATCACCCTGAGTTGAACCAGATATTTTTCATTTAAAGACTTTCGAATTTAATCTCAGCTAAAACAATGTATGGGCACCTGCCATTGTTCTTTAGCATCTCAAATTATTTTAAAATGGTAATTCCAAAGTAATAAAGCCGGGAAAGTAGAACTAATAGTAGAGTTAGGTTTGATTTTTTAAATTAACCGAAGATGTTTAGGGCCTTGATAATTTTTATGTACCAAATCTCCCGTAGAACTAAGTCACCCAAGTCTCATAAATCATAAAAATATAGTTCACATTTAGTGTGATTCTCCTCCTTTTCCTGTTCTCAGTAAATTACGAAATTGAAATAATGCTTAAAAAATTCGTTGTGCTTAAAAACAGTTCCTTGGCCTTTTTCCTCATAGTGGGAAAAAATCGTGAGCAAAGATCAAATAGTTTGAATTGCATTTCCTTATAATGTTTTATTAATTAAATGTCTTACGAAAACTAACGATTTTATTAATATATTTTGACATTGAACTTATATTGATTGTATAAATTAATATATTGTTGAAAAAGAAATGACATAACATTTATTATTAGAATCTACGAACGTTCAAACTATGCCAAACTGAGACCGAAATACCGAAACTAATAACGAAGGACCCAGGGCCAGAAGAATAGAAAAATTCGACTGAAACCGATAATGAATAAGGGATACTTATACGGTACTAATAGCAGCCAAAAATACAACACGGAAACATCGATTAACGGAATATCTAAACTATATATCTTAACTAATATGTATGGATAAAGTATCTTTATATTATTTTTGTATAAGGTAAGCCACAGGTAAGCTCTGGAAGTACGTATCTATCTTACTGTCCGATTACTAAAAAAAAACTACATTATCGCTGGGTGTCAAAGTCTTTTAGCATATGAACGGTTCCTGTGGGGTACGCCACGGGAGCGAAGATCGGAGAAGAATTAAGTTTAAGAAAGAATTCGACGATTCAAAACTTCTGTTTAAAATGGATAGATCTTTCCTAAGAAGATTATAATGTCATGTACCTAATCAATTAAATTCTATCTGTACCTAGTAAGCGTGTATGACTAGATATTGTATGAACGTAAGTGAAGCAAAAGAGTAGGTATCGGACGACACAACGACGACCTTGAGGGCCGGTATCCACCAAAGCGGAGAGGAGAAGAGATGTGGAAATAATGAAATCGGATTGGTTTATTCATGATAAGCGGAGAAGAGATGTGGAAACAACGAAATCGGATTGGTTTATTCAAACACATCTGCTCTCGTCTCGTCTCCTCTCCGCTTTGGTGGATACTTGGGCCCGAGGGAACAAAACGCGCACTCGTTATCCACCCGCGCGGCCCAAAATCCAGTAGCTTTTATGCTTTTATTATTATTCTATGACTTAAAAAAGCCTCAGATCAAAATGTAGATAATTAAATTGTGTTTGAGATTATGACAATTTCATTAAAATACGCCCGGCGGTTTCCCTCTCACAAAGAGGAGGCCTATGTCCCAGCAGTGGGAACATTAATAGGCTGATGATGTGATGATGTGATGTTATACGAATAAAACCCTAAATTTTCTTAGATCAAATTATTAAGAAAATGGTGTAAATTAACATATTTTTTTTTTCAAAAAATTACTACTATTACTACTTGACTTATTAGTTATTACTACTAGACGTGATTCTCATTTATTAAAATCAGCTACTGAGGGGTATCTGCGCTTTAAGTATCGTAGCAGGTGGCGTTCTGTAAGTTCTGCCTACCCCAATGGGGAAAAAGGCATGAGTTTATGAATGTATATAGAAAACGAATTTATAGTATACATATAATGCTAAAGCACGCTAAAGTACCTAAGATATCTTCGGCGACCGGCACTCGAAACCAAAGGTCACACTGACTGAGGTCGTCTTGAATGGCTCACAATATCCTGATTGCAACACACTTGGCTCTCCATATTTCTTGACAGTATTAATGGTGTTTATTATATACTTTCAATAAAGGTCCAGGCGTATGCTAAGCAAGCTGCAAGAGCGAAGTCTCTTTTTATTGGAAGCACAAATTTTGCGGAAGATTTATTATGTTCTGAAGTTTGATCGTGTACTTTGCATTAAGAATTTAAGACAGGGTGATAAATGATGATAACATTACAGGAATAAGGCCTTTTTTACGTAAGAGCCAAGAGGATGCAATAGGTGCATAAGCCTACCAATTTTTGACTCTCTAACCACAGAATCTGGTTGAAGATCTATTGAGAAGCAATTTGGGAGAAGTAGTATCACGCCCAGCTGTGGCCTGTGAGTTAAACCATATTTATAGTAGGTAATATAATACCGCCTATTATAACTACTTCTCACTGAGAATTACGGTATCTTCACTATCTATGTTTATGGTAAATTTGTATGTTTGTTCGTTAACTTACCTTCAACACATCCTAAAACGAGGAGCACCAACGGCGCCAGCAGCAACACCTTTTCGCCCATCTACAAATATTCCAGGATCTCTCATTATTTCCACTTCATTATTATCATATTTCTCATATCCCTATCACTATTAATTTGTTATAAATTTTAAGCTTCGCGTTTTTACATAATCCATTTCCTTATTTTAAATTGGCAAATGTCTGTGCTTTTGCAATGCGAACTTTTTTCCGCACAATCAGTGCGGAAATTGTCTCTGATAAACTTGGGAATGCAACCTTTTTGAATTTTATTAATTTATAATCGCATTCTTCAATGGTTGTTTGAATAGAGTTATGGGCATTCTGTTATACTTAGGTAGTTGTCAAGCATATATTAAACTTAATTAAGCGGTACCTACCGTTAAGTATAAGTTTATACATACTTGCATTATTATAATTCTATTTTAAGTTAGTCTTAAGTTTTCTGAAGTCTCAAGATTGGCTAGCCAAATCATTATCCTGTCTGAATTCATCGAAAAGCTTCCTCCTTTTATGTCATCATTGGCGTGAACAATGAATGAATTACAACCTCACTGAAGGCTGTATGTGGTTCACTGAGTCATAATGTAAATATAAATACGAATGACCCCCACATTTTCTTCTGTACAAGGCATAATGACGATCTCTGACGATTACCTACAATCTTGCTTGTGCAATTACGTACGTAGTTCATTCACCAAAATGAACCTAACCGAATTAAAATTTATCTACTCTTACCTACTTGTAAAAAGTCATAGTGTCTCGGGAGAATCCACGTTTTAGGGACTCAAGCGGTTGAGAACTTCGTATATTATTAAAATACTCTACTGAAATCTGATCTTATCTAGAACTATAAAGGGATTTATCTACACTCACAACGTAATGTTCTAAATATGAATTCAAAAAATATTGTAAAAACACGTACTTTATATTCATGGATAGGTAAAATAAAAAATAAAATATTACAGTTCAACATTTTCCTTCGATTTTTAAACATAAAATAACTTTTTAATTTTTATAGCACACTTTTACTTTTTAATTTATTGGCGCTTATGGGCTCATTGAAGTACTGTCATTGTCTAAGGAGGCGCGCGCTGCGCAATGAAAATCTAAATTGCCCGCCATAATAATCGCCAAATATTTTTCCGTTTCCACTTTTGTTTTATTGCAACTGTATGAGTAAAGATAAAGTAGTGTATGCAATTGCATATAATTAGGTATTAAAACACTCGCGTAATATTATTATCACATGAGGCGAAGCCGAATGTGATAAACCTACGCTCGTGTTTTAAGAACCCCTATTATATGACCATTGCATAAACTACTATTTCGCTACGGTTATTCAATAATATATCAGTAGATTATTGAGTTAATAATTCATCTCTACTGAGTATCTGAATTTAATTCAATTTGGTTTTTTTAAATTAATTTATAAAGGCACCAAAGCATAATACCTAAGTATAAATTTCAAAGACATAAGCGTTCAACAAATAGAGACAAACTGCAAACACGCAAAACTTATGATTCACGAATGCCCACAAATTATATTTACAATACACCTATTTAAACCAAGTTTACACAACCATCACCGAATTGTTAGTATCCAGCATTTTATTAATCCACTCACTGCACAATCAAAAATTATATTTTTTAATTTTTTTTTTAAGAATCTTTTTATTCACAAATTATTTTTATAATGCCTCTTCACAAGTGACACTTACGTCTGTTTCGTGTATTTTCTCGCGTTGAGATAACAGTCCGTGTCGCGTGTGGACTGACCTTATACTGTTGGAAGCGCCTACGCTGCCGCCCGTACACACGTACTTTGTATACAGATGTTAAATTATGCATAATACTTAGGTGGTGTGACCATAGACTGCCGTTGAACTCGGAGATAGGAATAACTTGGTCCTGATGATGGCTTAACAGAAACTCTACATGTAGAACGGCGTTATTTCTAGGCCTCTTCATAAATATTCAGCTATAAAACATCGACTGCAAGATATTGGTCTTTCGAAGAACTGCCTCTACGATCGCACTTTGTTTTCGCATCCACCAAATAAACTGCACAAGGTAGACTTGCCAGTCCACCCAGTTGGGGGCCTTAAGTACCTAGAGATCCTTAAGATCTGCGTAAGAAAAATCTTCATAATCGTGCAGCTGGAAAAATCGAAAGCTTATAGGCCTTTTCCAGAACTGCCTCAGTGACCGGACTTGTGGCAACCAGAGGATTGGCCTTCGTAAGGTTATCAGCCGACCTTGCTGGAGGCCTTGTGGTAAACCGCCTCATAAGTATCCGAATGAAAAAATCAGCGCACTTCCGGACAGCCTACTGTCAAAATGTGACAAGTTTCGCGTTCCGCAGTCCTAGATGCCTAACCTCATTGAGCGATCGCCATTAGAAACCTTACTCCTGATAAAGTTCCTTAATTTAACTGGTGCTCTGGAAGAATATTCTACACTAATCTTATATACTAATATTATAAAGAGGAAAGATTTGTATTTTTGTATGTAAACTAATAAACTTAAAAAATACAGGACCGATTTCAAAAATTCGTTCACCGTTGGGAAGCTACACTATCTCCGGGTGACGGTATTCCCACGGGTGCTGGTGAAACCGCGAGGCGTCCGCTAGTAGTATCATAAAGAGTCGTGAGATTAGGTCGTGGTGGCCCATTGGCTAAGACCTCACCTGTCGTGCGTGAGGTCGTGGGTTCAAATCCGGGCAAGTACCAATGTGACTTTTTCAAATTCATATGTACTTTCCAAAAGATTATCTTGGACATCGCAGGCAACGGTGAAGGAAAACATCGTGAGGAAACCTGGACTTATATACTTAATATAAGTCTGAAATAGCCAAGTCAGAGGCCTGTGGGGTTTCCCAGAGGCGGCTAAATTAACTCTGACACCAGAGGTGGCCAAACCTCACACGAAAAGAAGAAGAAGATCATAAAGAGGTAAAGTTTGTGAGTTTCTGAGGTTGTAGGAATAATCTCTTAACCGATTTTAAAAATTCAATCACCTATGGAAAGCTACATCATGCCGGAGTGACATAGGCTACTTTTTATCCCGAAAACAGGTCCTATGTGGTGGGCCACGGCAGCGAAGCCGCGGGGAAACGCTGGTATTTAATACACTGCGTCTGAAATCCTTGAAATAAAGAATGCATTGAAATAATTATAAAATAGTCTACGTATCTACTTAGGTACCTGCCTGTCTTAGGGAACCCTACCTACACTGTGTGGTGTGCAGAAAAAAGCTGGTCAGCTTTATGAGGAGTAAAAAGTCATTTATCTCTAATTAGTTCGTACCTACTGATCAAGAGTACCTGCACCGAATTGCACAAGTGAATTCGGCAAGGTGCAGAGTTTAACCACCATCAATCTCGACCAATCACATGGGAGATGAATGACGCGATGTTGATTTCCGTCTGTGTGATTGGTCGATTGATAGCGGTCAAACCCTTTTCGTTGCCGTATTCACTTACGCAATAAGGCTGCTGAAATCACATCACACTTACGAGTATCACACTAATATTATAAAGGCGAAAGCTTTTGAGTGTGTTGTATTTATGTAACTGTGTTCACGCGAAAACTACTGAACGGATTGATGACGTTTGACAAAGAGATAGATCTGCAGCAGCCTTATTGCCTAAGTGAATTCGGCAAATCAAAGGGCAAAGAGTATAAACAATCGACCAATCACATGCGAGATGAAACACGCGATGTGGATTTCTGTCTATGTGATTGGTCTATTGTTCATACCTTGCCGAATTCACTTAAGCAATAAGTCCCGGACCAAAGCGGAGATGTGCGGAGAAGTCCAAAGCGGAGTCGAGAAAAGATGTTTTTCAAGAATTCTATTGGTTGTTTAAAAAACATCTCCTCTCCGCTCGTCTCGTCTACGCTTTGGTGGAGTCCGGGCCTAAGGCTGCTCGTCAAGACTGCGGGAATGCGAGACGGACAGGACCGATCGATGTGGTGATGCTTGGTCCCAGGAGGTTAATTTAGCACTGGACATCTTTCGGCTAATATGATGATGATGATCATATGCCCGTCAATGCCAAAAAAGAAAAAGACGTCACAAAGTCTCATGGACTTCAATGCAGTTTAATAAAAGCAATCTCGAAACTATTTTGGATCGCTATCATTTCTTAATGTAATGATGACGTAAGCATCAATTAAAAGGGAAGTATCGATTTTATTTCTACCTACATAATATTATAGAAGCGTTACTGTTTGTTTATTGTTATAGTTTACGCAGGTGTATTGAAACTACTCGTTGGTACTTACCTATTTATCCCACACATAGTAGAGGTCATAAGTTACCATTAGGTACAATGTATGTTTCAGAGTATATAAATGGAGAATTCTGAATAAGGACTGGGTTAATCCAGTAATTATACTTATCTACGTAAACAAGTCGTCAATAGTCTCGTTGTTCTAGTGCAGCGATGGGCAAAGTACGGCCCGCGGGCCAGCTCCGGCCTTAGAAAGCATTTAATCCGGCCCGCCGACGGTCCTTCGACATAAATAGTATACATAATATGGCCCGCGATAATTATATTTTGACGGTCCAGTATAAAGTAGATTCCACTTTACCGCCTACCATGGCAGAGCCTTCGAATAAAAGTTAAATTGTATTTTTAACATTTGTGCAATTATGTGTAATGCTGTAATGTTTTTATATGATTAAAGTTTCAACACAAAATGCAGTTTTCCTATAATTCTGGCCCTCCTCTGAAATTTCTTAAACATTTGACCTCCCAACATTAAGAAACTTTGCCCACCACTGGTTTAGTGGTGGCAAACGCTACGCGCTGTATGCGCTGTAGAACGTGAGGTATTAGGTTCAATTCTCGGGACAGGCAATGTATCATTGGGGTTTTTCTACCTGAAATTTCTGAGTAGCTGAGCGGAGTCAGAGCACGGAGCAGTGGTGGTCCAGTGGTAACAGCCCCGAATTACATGTCGTAGGTTGTGGGTTCGAACCCAGGCAAGCTCTTTACTTTGTGTAAATTATTGCATCACCACTGCTCTAAAAACGGTGAAGGAAAACATCGCGAGGAAACCGGCATGTCCTAGAACCTAAATGTCATGACATTCACCAACCCGCACTGGGCCCGCGTGGTGGATTAAGGTCCATTCCCTCTCTCACAGAGAGGAAGCCTGTGTCCCAGCAGTGGGAACATTAAAAGGCTGATGATGGTGATGAGTGGAGTCTGGTTGATGGCAATAAGCTCGCCCCTTGCATGGGACATAACTGGTGAAATATGGGTGTAATAGGTGCCCCGTGATTCGAATACATGTGATATCCACCAACCCCCATTGGATCTAGCCTCCTCCTGGGAAACAGCAGCCTAATTGCGTAAGTGAATTCTGCAAAGCAAACAAGTTGGACCCTTCCCAAAAACGACTTTTCGTATTGCATATTACACTCTGAAACGGAAAGGTTATGCTCCTTTCATTACCAATATTTTGACGTAGAATTGATTGTAAAAGAATGAATGAAAGCGGAAGATCGAGATAAAACTTCACTGTTGGTATTGTGTAATACAAATGTCAATATATCTTCAACTCCGTAGTATCTCTAAGTAGTCTGTGTTCAACTCAAAGGAGGATTTGGAATAATTAGTTTCGCAATACCGAAAAAGTTGAAAGAAATGATTCTGATTCTTTGAAAGAATCGACTTGTTTCCTTTGCAGAATTCATTTACGCAATTAGGCTGCTGGACTCCTCTCAAAGAGAGGAGACGTTTCCCAGCAGTGGGAACATTAAAAAGGCTGATGATGAGGTGCCCCTCTGCCTCACCCTTCGGGGAATACGGGCGTGATGGTATGTAGATATGTATGTACCGAAGCATCTTTCTGATTTCTTGTTTATTGAAATGGATGAAATAACAGAAGCAGCATCCTACCCACCAATTATGCCAAAATCTGTTCCCTGAATTTCGAATAAAGTTGGAAAATTGTTGTTCCCATTCCCACTGAAATTGTCTACAATAGGAAATTATGTCGATACCCCACTATGACGCTATTACTGGACATTTTTCGGCTGTTATGAAAGAATCAATCAGAGCATATCGTTGCATGTTTTGTCCGCAATCGCCACACCCTGTTTTCATAGTGAAAGACCCCAATTCAGATTCAAATGATAAAACTATTTAACCTATTAATATCCAGCCAGTGGAACGTGCAACAGAACGTAGTCTTAATTTAAAATTCAGTTGCTTCCAACGACTTTTCTTTCGCGCCATATTTGGCGCGCGCGAACTTTGACGGCCATGATCGTGAGTGAGTGATACAAATCACTTCGAGATCAATGATGTCATTTCTACTTGTAAGTATTTAAGTCTTAGATCTTAGGTAAGATATTTGTTTAGTAATGGTTCTTCTGTAAGTACTATGGTTTTCCTTTCCTTCGAAAAACCTGACTCATTCGGCTCCTTTTTTAGGGTTCCGTACCCAAAGGGTAAAAACGGGAACCTATTACTAAGACTCCACGATCCGTCTGTCTGTCTGTCACCAGGCTGTATCTCATGACCGGTGATAGCTAGACAGTTGAAATTTTCACAGATGATATATTTCTGTTGCCGCTATAACAACAAATACTAAAAACAGAATAAAATAAATATTTAAGTGGGGCAACAAACGTACAACAAACGTGTTTTTTTTGCCTTTTTTGCGATAATGTTACCTACGGAACCCTTCTTGCGCGAGTCCAACTCGCAGTTGGCCGGTTTTTATTTCTATTTTGAGCCTGCAATTGTGAATCTGCTCACTTTGGCTTCATAAGCAGACTTATTTAATTCGACACTATTCGTCAAATTATTTCTATGAAAATTAAGTAGGTACTTACCTATCATTGGTTTATCCAATTGGGATATTCGGAATATTCTAAACAAAAATCGAGGAACAATAAACCCATAAAATATGGGCAAAAACTGCCATTTTCCTTATATAGAGTCACACGCGTTCGATTCTTACCAAGAAATAAAATTGTTATTTTTAAGAAACCCATGACAAAAATCAATCAAACCTACGTAAAAACGACCTAGTAACAAAACAAGAATATTAAGTTCCAATAATACCGAACCATAACAAACAAAATAATATAAAATCTTCTCAATTATCATCTGTATCCTGAAGATTCGGAAAACATAATAAGATTTAAATATCAACTTTAGCATACGTTTTTGGTTACAGACTAAACAGTCAGTAAGTGAGTCAGATTCAACCCACATGATGATATAATGTTGCTATTATACACCTGATTCTATGGTTTTATTATCGAAAATAGTTTTGTTTATATTGTAATAGAAGGTTTTGGTAATACCTGAAGAGGCTGTAGAGCTAGTTGAGGTCAGTTGTGTCACCTTTAAGGTAATAATTTTTAGTTTTAAGTAGGAATTGTTAGCATTTAGGTATCCAGATAATAACATGTTCTTGAAGGACAGAAGGTGTCTACTAGATTCACTCCTTATTTGGTTGGTGACAAGGTCCGATGGCCTCGTCACCTTCAAACGATTAAATAAAAATAAACGCTTTCCAGTTTTTTCCTTAAGATCGTTGCTCCACCTGACCTTACGTTACAAATCACACAGCCTACTTGCGTAAGTGAATTCTGCAAAGGAAACAAGTCGATTCTTTCAAAGAATCAGAATCATTTCTTTCAACTTTTTCGGTATTGCGAAACTAATTTGGAAAGCTAGCGTTAGCTTTCCAAATCCTCCTTTGAGTTGAACACAGACTACTTAGAGATACTACGGAGTTGAAGATATATGACATTTGCATTACACAATACCAATAGTGAAGTTTTATCTCAATTCTTCCGCTTTCATTCATTCTTTTACAATCAATTCTACGTCAAAATATAGGTAATGAAAGGAGCATAACCTTTCCGTTTCAGAGTGTAATATGCAATACGAACAGTCGTTTTTGGCAAGGTTCCAACTTTTTTTTTTATAGTTAAGTTCGCGCTTGACCACTATCTCACCTGATGGTAAGCGTTGATGTGGTCGACGCTGTAAACACGCTTGCCTAGAAGTAACCTATTCACTCTTGACTTAAAGACCCCGAGGTTGTAGCTATCTGGAAACACAGACTTGTTTCCTTTGCAGAATTCACTGCGTAAGTGTTATTAGGCTGCCGGTCTACACTCAAGACCACGCTTCAACGTACATTGGTTGTACGGCTAATATGGCCGGCCATTGCCACTTCAGCTTGCTTATTCTGTGAGCTATGTCGACAACTTTGGCCCGCTGCAGGATCACCTCGTTTCAGCATAACCCAAGCATGGTCTTTTCCAAAGCTCGCTGAGCGAACTTAAACTGACTCGGCCCCGTAGGTCATAATGGGTAGGACGCATAGACTTTGGTCTTTAGACTCTGTGGAATACGCGACAAGAAGGCTCAAAGTCTTCCAAACGCCGCCCAGCCCAGCTGTATTCTTCTGTTAGCTTCAAGTTAGCGTCCTTCTCGAAATTGTTCTTGTCAAACTGCAGAGTTTGAAATGTGTCCGTCAAATGGCCATGGCTACTTTTGTTGGAGTGAAACTAGTGAAAACTGTGGGGTTAGTCCACCTCTGTACGTTTATGTGCATAAAGTAATAAATAAATATTTAAGATGAATAGTAAAAAAGTGTTGGGAGCTACATACACAGCTCTTTATTATTAGTAGTTATTGGGATATTCAATTAGCCTCTGCCACCCCATCGTTTCCAGACACACCTATTAGATTTTATAGAGCGGAACTGTAGGTAGCAACTGAAATAAAATATTAATAAAAACATTTTACTTTAAGCATAGTCCAAGGCTATCTCCAATTCCTCCTATTATTCTGATAAACGATCTTCAAATAAATTAATATTATAAACGACTTCACGATACCATATAAAAAGAAATGATTCTCATTAGCGCGGTCCATCACGGATTGTATCATCCTACGTAAAAATTAACATATAAAATGCCTAATCTATTAGTTCTACACAGGAATGGGAGCACTCCTTCTTTGGAGACCACAATACATCTATCGATTGTCATTTTTATAGTCCTTTTGTTCATTCAAATACTTGCATGTTATTCGTATTTAATTATCATAATTATGTATGTGGGACTACGTATCATTAAGTACATTGTTTTAATTAAGTATGCGGTAATAACATGACATATCCGTATTAGCCATCCACATTAGGCGTACCTACACCAAAGATATAAATCTAACTAGATGACGCGGTTGTATGTACTTTGCGTGCCAAAAAACGGAATAAAAGTTACGGTAAATGATCGTAACTTGAACTTTTCATTTAGCATTATCGGCACCGGAAATCCACCGAAATCTAGAGAAATGCCTTTTTATGCCAAACAGAGCTGTTAGAACTGTACAGAAAAAGTTGGCCGAGGCATTGCAAATGTTTTCTTTCATTGGTAAGTAAATTTGTTCTTAAGTTTTGTGTGAAAAAGTGGCACGCTTAGTTTTCATACAGATGGAGGGACTTGCGTTATCTAGTTAGATTTGTCTGTGAGCTACACAAATAACATAAATAATGACGTTAACAAACATCCGGGACCCTCTTTTGTGCAACACATGTTTATTCCATGGAGAGACCAAATTGTTTTCTAGACTCACTTGGTGGGTGAACAAAGTCCCCAATCTGAGCGCCCGCGGCCCAGGAGTCCCGCCTGGCTTGTGATTGTGATGCAGGCGGGGCTCCTGGCGGTTTCGGTGTATTAGGCATCGGGGGGCTTACGTACCCAACATTTTCTCCGAGTGGCCCTCTCACGATCCCGGTCGGCGGCCTCCTTCTGTTCTGGACCATAACGGTCTCACAGATGGAGGCAATTTCCATCGAGTTTTCTGTCTCTGCCCAGTATGGCCTTTGCAACTGCTGGCAAAGACAGGTCTCGCCCGATCCTGAAAACCAAGACCTGCCTTTCAGGGGCACACGCAGGGCACTCCTCGATCGTGTGTTGTCGCCTCCACAATGGTGGTAATTTGCCGTAGTTTCTCACCCAATCCTATTTACTCACCGAAGCATCCTGAACCTTTGGTTAATGCCTCTCTTTTCAGTCAGACTTGCGACTGC
Organism: Anorthoa munda; assembly: GCA_945859665.1. Classification (NCBI taxonomy): domain Eukaryota; kingdom Metazoa; phylum Arthropoda; class Insecta; order Lepidoptera; family Noctuidae; genus Anorthoa; species Anorthoa munda. The sequence continues at coordinate 13,644,552 of OX243904.1, forward strand.
TGTTGACCGTCATTCCTACCGCCTCAGCCTTGCTACAGCGATTCCTGGCACGCTATTACTATTTTGGCAGATGGCGCGAAATTGGTTGTAAACCCTCGCGACCATATGCGCCCGAATTTTCAGTGGTAGATAGGGTGCAAGGAGTGTTGCCGCCTCAAATGATACCGTTCGGTATCCTCGTGAGATACGAATGGCCATTTTCCGCAGGAGTAGAGGTACCAGCATTTGGGTCGGGACAAAAATAAGGAATTTAGAACTATGTATGACCAAATTGTGGCGCCAGAAAAACGCGTTTGATTGCGTTAATCATGAAACATTACTTTTGAAACTTGAGCATTACGGGCTACGCCAATCAGCGTTGAGTTTAGTTAAATCTTATTTAAATGATAGACAGCAATTACTTCAAATAAACGGTGTCAATTCGTCCGGGTTAACCGTGGAAATGCGGGTACCCCAGGGTTAAATTTTGGGTCCTTTCTTGTTTCTAGTCTATATTAACGATTTACCTCATCTATTGAAAAACAAATCCAAATGGTTAAGCGCGAGCCTATAATAGATTAAAAAAAAAAAAAAATATGGTGTTGCTTGCTGACACTTCTTTGATTTTTAAGATAAATAGACGTACGAGTAACGTTGACGACGTAAATATCGTCTTGTGACAGGTTCAAAATTGGTACACAGCTAATAATCTAGTTTTAAATGCTAATAAGACTAAGTGCGTTAGATTTGCCTTGCCGACTGTCAAAAGTACTGATTGTAACATTATATTAAACAAGGAGAAGCTAGAATTCGTCGATAAAACGGTTTTCCTGGGGATCACGCTAGACTCGAGGTTACAATGGGGTCCTCATTTAATATCACTTGCAGGGCGGCTAAGTTCGGCAGCTTATGCTGTTAGGAAAATACGTCAGTTTACTGATGTAGATACCGCGAGGCCAGTCTATTTTAGTTATTTTCATAGTATAATGTCTTACGGTATCTTACTATTGAGTAAATTTTTATTCTGCAAAAACGAGCCATCAGAGCGATATACAATCTTCGCCGGCGCGATTCTCTAAGGGAACTGTTTAAGGACTTTAACATCATGACGGTACCTTGTCAATTTATTTATGAAACATCATCTATGTTAGAAAGAATTTACATCTTTTTAGTAAAAACGGCGACAGACATAGTTATGTTACTAGAAATGGGGACCAATTAATTCAACCAGGTTTCAGGCTGGCTAAAGTAGCATCATCTTTTATGTCGTACTGTATAAAACAAAATGTTACAATAAAATTCCTCCCCACATTCTAGAACTAAATGAGACGAAATTTAAAACTTGTATAAAACGCACACTATGCAGGCAAGCATATTATAAGTTGGGGGATTACATCGCTGATAAAAATGCTTGGCTCAATGCTGGTCCTGTTCCGCAGCCATTAGGGCGCAATAACAATTAGTGATGGGCAGAAAACTTTCGAAGTATTGTTGGACCTGCTGAAGACTGTATGAAAATTTTTGTATTGTATAAACTCAATTTCTTTTAGTATTATATAACTGCACAGCACATGTGTGTGTACTATGTTCCGACTGTAGATAAATCTCCATTCACTGTACCTATGTGTCGTTCGTTGACTTCTGTATGCCCTGGCAGTTGAGTGTGTCATGCTCTCTCTAATTTCTCTCTGATGGTGGCACATGTGTTGGATCATTCGGTTCCCTTCATGATGGTTGAGCTGAGTGGTGCCGATCCATGCGTCATGTTCGTGAACGGGCGCCATCAGTTGGGATTGGTCATAAACTTAGCTGTCTCGGCCTGTTAAAGTGCTTTTTTTTATTGTTTGTTATTCTAGACGCTTTTACGTACACGTCTTTTTACATCGTTCTGACATATATGTATTTTTTCAACAAGAATGATGTAACCAAAAACTTGTAATTCAAACTGATGGAAAAGAGTGTCCGGGGATTTTCTTGCAAATTCTTCTCCATTGAGACCTACATACGCTTGCGAATTTGCAACTAGAGTCATCATTTTATAAATTTTTTGTTTGAGAATTTAAAAGTACCTCTAAGGTTTACTTGAAATAAACTACTTGATTTTGATTTTGAACGCGCGTTACATATCGCGATACATATCCGCGAGCTGGCTGACAGATGTATCCTCCGACTGCACATCATGATTTTCTTCTTGTTTACGTCTTTTTAGTTCGCTTTTCAAGCAGTCGGGTTTTTTGATTTTTTTATTTAACTTTTTTATTTACAACCTTTTAGTTATTTTTTTTAGAATTACTTACATTCAAACATATAAGTGTCATTTATTTTTGAAATCATCTCTTAAAACCCTTTATTATGATACCCCACACGAAGGGTTTGGAAGAAAAAAAAAATTTTTGCCCCCACAAAATGGCGCCCAAAATCCGCATTTATTTATTTTCCAATTTTAATGTAGCCAGTGACACGCTCAGGGTTAAGACGAATCGATTGACGTAAGAATCATCAAAATCGGCCAACGCGTTTGGTCTCTAGAACGCCACATAGGAACAAACATACAAACATACATAGACTGATAAACACATTACCCTCCTTCGGCAGTCGGGTAAAAATATACTTAAAGACCCAACTCCAAATGCGTTTCACTCTTACCTTGTCCCAACTAAGTATATGGGGGTCGGCTCCTTCTTGCAAGAGCAAAACGATAGCGATTTTTACGCAATAATTGCAATTCAATACATGCGTATGTATTGAATTGCAAGTATTGCGTGACACCCGTCTAATTGATACTAACTACTACTAGGAGAACTACCACCTACCTACCAGTTGGCCAACTGTCACCCGGCAGGTGGTAGTTCTCCTACCGTGCTATAGTAAATTTAGTAGGTATGGAAAATAGGGAAATATTCAAATTAAAACAAAAACCATCTATACAAATAAAATATTTATTAAATCAATTAGACGGGTACATCCATCCAACAGATGGTTCAATATTTTCGAACCCAGTAAAAATTTACATGAAGCCAAAAGTTCCTGTTCAGAACTTGTCTTCGTTCAAAGCTGAACAGGTAACATGAGAAACACTTTTGTATGTACACATTTACACAAACTCAGGGTCGATGATTTATATTATCTCCATACCCCGCGAACCCCGCGATTTGAAAAATAAAGAGAAAAATTTTACTTCCCGCCATCGTATTCGCGCGGATTTTCTTTATGCAATAGAATCCATTCGGAATCAGCAATCTACTAATTCAAATTTTTCACATTCACAACATTCAGTTTCACAAGAAATTGGAATATCAGACACTGCTATCAAAGTATCAGCCATTATTGCTATATAACTAAGAATGTTTCTATATTATTTTTATTGTTTCTTTTGTTGGAAATATTTTAAGTTGTTGTGGTTATATTTTTGCAATATGTATGGAACGCACCTTCACGTTCTTGTTTGTTTTACTGTATTGAATGTTAAACAAACCAATCATGGCGTTATAAAAAAAAAATATCCAGAATTTCTTCAATTCAATGAGCAATCACGTAATCACGTCAGAATTTTTTATTTTCAACTTTGTTTTTATTATATTATATATTGTGCTTTATCTAAACTAAACACATTTAACTTTACGTTTCGTTTTAAATAATTTGAGCAAGATTTGACATCATGTAGGTGCTGTAACATAAAAACCATAAAACGAACACAACTGTCAATGTGACAGCAAACAGCTGACCATCCTGAAAAAAAACCTTGTTGACATTTCTCATTCAGTTTCAGTCATTCATAACCAAAATGTATTGACAAAATGACAACGAGTATTCGTTACCGAGAAATCAAAACGATTTCATAAATAAAACTTGTCAGTGAAACAGGCCATAACCGTCCGCGGCACAAACCATGTCGGCTAGTAGGTTAGATGCCATGTACAGAAGTATACTTCTAACAAAGTTCTTTACTAAAGGATGGGGGAAACCAGATAACTTGCGAAGGTCAGATTCATGATTTTATATGTGGTATAGCTGTTGTGTAACAAGTTTACCGCCAAACTGTAAAGTGGTGTGGGTTTGTGATATTCTGTGTTTGTTTACAAGCTGTTCCAATGTTATGTTTTAAGGTTATTCGAGTTCAGGAAAGTGGTATCGAACCGGGATGAATGCTTCAAATTAGTGGAAAGAGACTATCCTGTTACGATTACCAAGGTAAATTGTGTTAATTATGCTTTTTCCTAGTTTTTTATTTTTGTTTTGTTACTTTTGATTCATATAAATACAGCATGAGTCATAACCTTACTTAGAATTTGTTATTGTCATACATGCAAGAAAATTACTTTCAAAAGGTGCTAAGAATAAGAAAATGTAAACAGTGCAAAGGTATTACAAAAAATAAAATGTTTTTAACTTATTTATTTGTTATTTGCTATTGTTTTTGTCATGGAAGGTTCTAGAACTTACCCCATTGAAACTGTGCACCACAACAATACACGAAAAAATAAATATCTTAATTAATCATGATCAAAATGCAAAAATTATTATTTTTCCGTAGGTACTAATCGGACACTTTTTTAAGTAATTCTAATTGATAATTCATGTAACTTCAAATTAATTCATTTAACTCTTTGTGTTTAACCATTGATGTAAACATTGTAGGAACAAACACTATCAGACTGCAAGCTCTACGAAGGCTACTTCATAACACCTCTTGAGCGGTACCTACCGGGTATTGTCCCAAAGATAGCGCAGAAGGCTCATTTCCAAGCGCTCCTGCCACTCCACTGGCCCGAGAAGAACTGCAAGCCTGTGTGTTTACATCTAGCTGGTACTGGTGACCATGTGAGTAGAATTTTATTCATTTAAGAGCTGATAATTGAGAGATATTCTATTTTAAGTTTTGTTCATAATAAGATCTTTTCTATACGGAAAATATCAGTTTAAGTCCTTAAATAAAATCCTTCTTTTCGTGTGAGGTGTGGCCACCTCTGGTGTCAGAGTTAATTAAGCTGCCTCTGGGAACCCCACATGCCTCTGACTTGGCTATTTCAGACGTACATTAACCCCCATACTAATAAACGTGGAATAAAGTTATACCAAGTATAAACCTATGAAAATGTATGGTTATACCCTTAGATAAAGTACCTATAGATTAAGCCCTGGCGTGGCCGCACATGAGACAGCAATAGTTAGTTCTGGTGTTACAACAAGAACAAGAACACTACAACCCACCATCGCACTGACACTTATTATCTATAAATAACCCAAATTCCTTGTTTCAATTAACACATAATACCACAAAATCACAGAAAATCAAACAAAACCGAGTTTGTTTGTCAAACCTGCCATTGAATTAGAGTTTGACAAACAACAGAAACAGGCCATGGTGACAAGGACAAAAAATAATCTTTTGTCCTTATTATTTATATGGAGCTGCCAATTAGCCATCTCGCTCTATCAATCAAGCTCATTTTAAGGCTTAATCTATAGGTACTTTATCTAAGGTTATACCATTGTTATTCCTGGTATAACTTTATTCCGCGTTTATTAGTAAGAGGGTAACTATATAAGTCTAGGTTAACTCACGTTGTCGTTCACTATTGACGTAAATCCTTAATTTAAATAAAAGACTGGCAAAATTAAACCACAGCAGAAAACAAGGAGGTTTTGCATTCATTGTGTTTTTTTTTTTCTCACACTTCAATTATGATATTTTATATCTATCTATCTTCTTTTTTTTTTGTTTAGTTATACATACCTTTTAATTGTGATAGTTGGTGTAAATTGATCACTAAATTTAAGTGCTGTTTATAAATTTAAGCTATGAAAACAAAACGTAAGCATTTCATAACAATGTAATCCTTAAGTGCATACTTCAATGTCCATAGTTTAAAGAAAAATAAATCTTAAGCTAATAAAAATAGGTCACAATTAATGTTATTTTACTGTAAAGTATTATCACCCATGTGAATGAAACTCACCTAAAAAAACCAAAGCACATTGTTTTAAAAACGAATATAAACATTTGGTGAACAAAAAAGTTGCCAGTATTGCATTGGGCAATCGAGCTAAACCTGCTCTGCCATTCATTTCAACAGTTTACAATAGAAGCTAAAAGAAACTAAAAAAAATCGCATAGTAAAGCTGGGAACAAAATGTCGGACGCGGCTGACGGACGCGACTGACAACCGCGACTTATAGAGTATCTGTGTAATGAATGAATATTACATTGTGCAACTATCGGACGTAGGTCGCGGACGTGACCTTGGGCGTTCGAACGTCCGATAGAGATCTGGCCCGCTGGATGTTTGTGTCAGCCGAAAACGTCCGCGGACGGTGTGCACGGGGTGCGGGACGCGTCCGGGCGTCAGATCAACTTTGACTACTCGATATCTCGCACGCGTGCGAGGTTATAAATAAAAATATAAGAAAAACTTATCGAGTTTCACTACTCGAAATGTTTTTACGTACCTAAACATAATCTTCGTTGAATAAGCTATATTATCTATGGAATAAGCGCTCGCACGCGTCCGCAAGGCGCGTCCCAAACGACTGTGCACATATGTCAGTCGCGGCTGTAAGTCGCGTCCGTCAGCCGCGTCCGATAATTTGTTGCCAGCTTAAGTGTTTATATTAGTGAACTAGCTACTGCCCACATGAAATTAGTAATTCCTTCAATATCTTTAGACTATGTGTTATCGTGATGCTGAGCTGTACTACTTTAAAGTTTCATCAAAATCCGTTTAGCAGTTTTTGCGTGAAAGAGTATCAAACATACATCCATTCTCACGAACTTTCGCTTTTTAACTGACTTACAAAACAGAAGGGGGTTCTATGTTCGATTGAATGTTTTTTATAACAGTAGGTGGTAGGTAGTATACCTAATTGTTCTATCTCACGAAGGCGGGTGACGTGACTTTTATGACGTCGAAATAAGAGTAATTTCGCTACGATTCATACGCTTTCGTGAGAAGGTAGAACAACTATAGGATACTATGACTTGTAAAAGTAAAAACATAATGTACAATATTCAAGCCATAAAAGATATTAATAATCCACTCTCTCTAGATATCGCAAAAAGGAAGATAAAATCCAATGCCATCAGAGATTACTATTCATAATTTGTCATGATATAATATGTTTATCTAGCTTACAATGTAAACAAAAATAAGTGCTTAGGGCGCTTTTCCACCAAGATGCTATATGTAGCGAGACTACGCGAGGGTGTATCTGCTTCTTCGTTTCGCTCTTGACAAAGCGGTCGTGGTCACAATGACTTTTGCCCAATCCCTGGTGTTCTTGTCACCCGCCTCGTGATCTCTCTCCTTTTGGTTATTTTATTTATTTATTTATCCATTAATGTACACACACATAATAAAAAGACAAGAAAATTAAAGAAGGAACAGAAAATAGGTACAAAGGTACGCATATTTTAAAGAAATCTCTGCCAGCATACCTGCGAGAGGAGAGTTGAAAAAAAAGATATGTAGACATCGTGTGTAGAGGGGCAATAAAGAGAAAACATATCAAACAATCTATATATATGAAAGAGAAAGTATGTATGTATGCTCCTTATAGACTCCGAAACGGCTGGACCGATTTTAATGAAATTTTCAGACAATCTTTAGATTGACCCAGTGGATAATCCTGTAAAGTTTGGTGGCGATCGGATCATTTTTTTTAACTTTAAACGCAGGCAGAAGCTAGTTCACTATAAAATAGAATAAAATATAGCTTAGGTTAGGTTAAAACGGGCTGTTATCCGCAACTCCACGACCAAGCGCGTATTTTGCGTAAGGGGAACAAAAATAGGATAAATATATATAAAAAAAGCAATAATAATAAAATATATATATACATATATATGTTTTATCATTTTATCTGTCATATATATGCATATTAATAAATTAAATATTATAATAATAAATACTAAACAATATCATAAATAAATAATAGGTAATACATGATTATTTGTAACCATCTTTGTAACTATGATGGAATGAAAAGATAGAGTTCTTTCACTCTTTTTTAAAAACAACAAGAGTTTTGCTGTCCCTAATGTCTGACGGTAAAGAGTTCCATAATGAAAGAACATGAAGAATGTATTTTAGGTGAAAGTTTGGCGCATTGATTTACAGGTACTCCAAACCGTAGATTTAGTTTGATGGGTCAGGCTGCATAGCGAAGCTGTAAAAATATGTGACTGTTTACACCAAAGCTATGCGAGATAGCGAGGATGGGTAACGAAACTATGAAACTGTTTGTAGCTATACTGTGATTTTTAATTTCGTGGACTAAACTGACAGCTGCTATTGACCTTGTTTTTTTAAAATGTTGCAAGCGCAGAGTATAGTGTTGTAGGTAAGGCTCAATCATAAGTGATTCATCGAATCGATGTGACATGACTCCTGAATTTATTTTTACTAATTGGTGTAAATAAATGTTTTATGAATATAAACGTAATATGTTATAACAGTATTCATACACATAGTACATGAACTTTTATTGTGTTAAATATGAAATCAACAATAAAATAAATGCAATCGATAAAATTAAGTCTGACATAAATTAGTAGAAACTAAATATGGACCGCTAGTTTCAAAACAAAACAAAACAAAACAAACAAATTATTTTTGTATGCCGTGAAATAGTTTAATTTTCGATCTACTTCGATTTTCGATTAACTTTCGATCACTCAGGATAGTTAGGGTACGACACTATTTTAATGTAACGATAAAGTCCACGAAATAAAAAATCACATTATAAGTGGTGCACTGCAAGTCTCCTGGCTAAGAAAATAAAATAATCCCATTGTTAGATATTTTGCTCGCGTACCGCATCGCTACATAGCGCACCTTTGGTGGAAAAACACCCTTATTCTGAAGGCGTTGTCTTGGCACTATAACAATACTAATAAACGTTGTATGTTTGCGATGCCAATGAACCAATGACGCGAGCTGCCGTTCAAAGATTATCATCGTACGATAGACCGTAGTACGTAGATAAGGGAGATTGATCTGAGGCTTTGGAAGGGAAGACACTCTGTGTCTTCTACTCGTTAAACTGAGTTTTATATTGTAGTAGGTATAAAAAAATAATTTTGTCACGGTCACAACAAACAAACAACACGCCTGTTTCCCCGTAGGGTTAAGCATTAGAGGTGTGTTAGAGTAAATTAAAACACATTAATTCGAGGAACAACATAAATCTATATTAGTATTTTATCACAAAAGATAAATTAAAATTTCCATTTTCTTTTTTACAATTGTCAGTGCAGTTCATTGGAATTGTCTTTGGTAAACCAGCCATACAGGTACAACATATAGTTTAAATGTTCTAACAAGGTATACTGTACAACAATTTTTTTAATTACCCTCGGCAAACTTCGTGTTTACAACTATTTTCATAATGTGTCTCGGCAAACTTCGTGTTTATAACTATTTTCTTAATGTCCCTCGGCAAACTTCGTGTTTACAACAATTTTTTTAATGTGTCTCGGCAAACTTCTTGTTTACAACTATTGTCATAATGTCCTTCGGCAAACTTCGTGTTTACATCTATGTTCTTAATGTCTCTCGGCAAACTTCGTATTTACAACTATGTTCTTAATGTGCCTCGGCAAACTTCGTTTTTACAACTATTTTCATAATGTGTCTCGGCAAACTTCGTGTTTACAACTATTTTCTTAATGTCCCTCGGCAAACTTCGTGTTTACAACAATTTTTTTAATGTGTCTCGGCAAACTTCTTGTTTACAACTATTGTCATAATGTCCTTCGGCAAACTTCGTGTTTACATCTATGTTCTTAATGTCCCTCGGCAAACTTCGTGTTTACAACAATTTTTTTAATGTGTCTCGGCAAACTTCTTGTTTACAACTATTGTCATAATGTCCTTCGGCAAACTTCGTGTTTACATCTATGTTCTTAATGTCTCTCGGCAAACTTCGTGTTTACAACTATGTTCTTAATGTGCCTCGGCAAACTTCGTGTTTACAACTATTTTCATAATGTGTCTCGGCAAACTTCGTGTTTACAACTATTTTCTTAATGTCCCTCGGCAAACTTCGTGTTTACAACAATTTTTTTAATGTGTCTCGGCAAACTTCTTGTTTACAACTATTGTCATAATGTCCTTCGGCAAACTTCGTGTTTACATCTATGTTCTTAATGTCCCTCGGCAAACTTCGTGTTTACATCTATGTTCTTAATGTCCCTCGGCAAACTTCGTGTTTACATCTATTTTCTTAATTTCCCTCGGCAAACTTCGTGTTTACAACTATTTTCTTAATGTCCCTCGGCAAACTTCGTGTTTACAACTATTTTCTTAATGTCCCTCGGCAAACTTCGTGTTTACAACAATTTTTTTAATGTGTCTCGGCAAACTTCTTGTTTACAACTATTGTCATAATGTCCTTCGGCAAACTTCGTGTTTACATCTATGTTCTTAATGTCTCTCGGCAAACTTCGTGTTTACAACTATGTTCTTAATGTGCCTCGGCAAACTTCGTGTTTACAACTATTTTCATAATGTGTCTCGGCAAACTTCGTGTTTACAACTATTTTCTTAATGTCCCTCGGCAAACTTCGTGTTTACAACAATTTTTTTAATGTGTCTCGGCAAACTTCTTGTTTACAACTATTGTCATAATGTCCTTCGGCAAACTTCGTGTTTACATCTATGTTCTTAATGTCCCTCGGCAAACTTCGTGTTTACATCTATGTTCTTAATGTCCCTCGGCAAACTTCGTGTTTACATCTATTTTCTTAATTTCCCTCGGCAAACTTCGTGTTTACAACTATTTTCATAATGTGTCTCGGCAAACTTCGTGTTTACAACAATTTTCTTAATGTCCCTCGGCAAACTTCGTGTTTACAACAATTTTTTTAATGTGTCTCGGCAAACTTCTTGTTTACAACTATTGTCATAATGTCCTTCGGCAAACTTCGTGTTTACATCTATGTTCTTAATGTCCCTCGGCAAACTTCGTGTTTACATCTATGTTCTTAATGTCCCTCGGCAAACTTCGTGTTTACATCTATTTTCTTAATTTCCCTCGGCAAACTTCGTGTTTACAACAATTTTTTTAATGTGTCTCGGCAAACTTCTTGTTTACAACTATTGTCATAATGTCCTTCGGCAAACTTCGTGTTTACATCTATGTTCTTAATGTCTCTCGGCAAACTTCGTGTTTACAACTATGTTCTTAATGTGCCTCGGCAAACTTCGTGTTTACAACTATTTTCATAATGTGTCTCGGCAAACTTCGTGTTTACAACTATTTTCTTAATGTCCCTCGGCAAACTTCGTGTTTACAACAATTTTTTTAATGTCCCTCGGCAAACTTCGTGTTTACAACTATTTTCTTAATGTCCCTCGGCAAACTTCGTGTTTACAACAATTTTTTTAATGTGTCTCGGCAAACTTCTTGTTTTCAACTATTGTCATAATGTCCTTCGGCAAACTTCGTGTTTACATCTATGTTCTTAATGTCCCTCGGCAAACTTCGTGTTTACATCTATGTTCTTATTGTCCCTCGGCAAACTTCGTGTTTACAACTATTTTCATAATGTGTCTTGGCAAACTTCGTGTTTACAACTATTTTCTGAATGTCCCTCGGCAAACTTCGTGTTTACAACTATTTTCTTAATGTCCCTCGGCAAACTTCGTGTTTACAACAATTTTTTTAATGTGTCTCGGCAAACTTCTTGTTTACAACTATTGTCATAATGTCCTTCGGCAAACTTGTGTTTACAACTATTTTCTTAATGTGTCTCGGCAAACTTCGTGTTTACAACTATTTTCATAATGTGTCTCGGCAAACTTCGTGTTTCGTCAATCGTCGGCTTTCTATCGGTTGCCCTTTGCACTTGGTACAGACCGGACGCTTTTAATCAACTTGAAAGTGTGATAGAAATCCTACGAGTGACGAAACACGAAGTTTGTCGAGGGACATTAAAAATTGTTGTGTTGTACTTAGGGTTACATTACAATCCGTCCGGCCTTCTTATTTGTCCGGGTTTTTCGCTTGAATGGCAAAATATTATTATTTTGTTGGTATAAAAACGAATTGATAGTAGTTATTTCATCAATCAGGTTTGACATCATAGGCAACTATTCCTTTGCCATTCATATAATTATTGAGCCTACAATTTGGCCAATCACATCTACGCTTACCATCAGGTGAGATAGTGGTCAAGCGCGAGCCTATAGAAAATAGTAAAAAAATAAAAATTTGGTCTATTTTTACACTAAATCCATTCTAAAATTTTTAAGTCAGATAATGCAAAATGTCCGGATTATTTTTTTCTCTGACTTTTTGTCAAACTTTTAAATTTTTGATATAGTAACCATATGTGCACTTATAATGTGTTTGGTGCACGACAAAGATCATCTAATTGTGATCATAAGTCTAAGAGCGTCTCGTAAACAAACCTTACCGCTCAATAAGACAGAGCAGTAGTGGCCCAGTGATAATTGACCGGACATTATAAGTTGTAGATCGGGGGTTCGAACTCGAGCAAGCGCGCGATTTTCTTTGTGCTCTTCACTTTATCACTGACTAGTTGCCACCCGCGTTGTATTTAAGTACTTCGCCCAATATCTTTATAAATTATAGCCTATGTGTAATTCTGATGTATAAGCTATATTTCTGTAAAGTTTCATCAAAATCCGTTCAGGAGTTTTTGCTTGAAGAAATCCATCCAACCTCACAAACTTTCACTTTTATAAAAAAAATAGTAGGACAGGTACTATAAAACGCTGATGGAAAACATGGGAAGTACACCTACCATGTCCAAGAACAACAAAATCCTACACTGGGCCCGCATACGGTGGATACCGACCTCTCACAAAAAGGCGACCCAAACTGGATAAATATTATAGACTGATTATGTAATGTGATAAGTAGGTACATTATAAATATTTATGGTTAACAAGGTTATCGCTCGAATACCAAATGCTTACACCTTGCGGTACGAACTACAATTATTACTTACTGATTATTTACAAATAAAATATCTTTTATCTTTTACGGGTCACCGCACGAAAGTCTTACTACCTGTTTAATCTTGAGATATCGATCATGCTCACTAAATAACTGCGGTCCAGAGATCAAATGACGCTCCATAATAATATTATAATTACAATCATGATCGGACTACAAGACGTACGGCGATGCGCCATCGGTACATGGTGGACATCCCACCCACACGCACCAAACGTTTTGGCAATACTTTCATTATGCGTACAGCTAAGGAGTAGAATTCCCTGCCGGAGGCTGTTTCCCGATTGCTACAATCTAGGGGTCTTTAAGTCAAGAGTGAATAGGATACTTCTAAGCAAGCGTGCTCCACCGTCGACCACATCATCGCTTACCCGATGGTAAGAGATTTTTTATTTTATTTTATTTATTTGGGAAATAAACGACTGCACACTGCAGCAATACATACAATTTGGGCACAAAGAAAAACAAATGTGCAATCAGCGACATTTTCCACATAATATAAAAACATTTTACAAAATTAATGCGACGTGCGCTTACAATATTTAAATTAAAAATAAATAAAATCAAGTAACAAAGATAGAACCAAACAGGCATGCAAGAAAGAATAAAACGAAATTATATAAAAATTAATCAAATTATCATTATAGAATAAAATAAAATTAACTAATTATAATTAAATTATTCCAAAAAAACAAACGGGAAAAATACGGATTAAAATGTCAGCAGAATCCATAATAATTATCTTACAAACAAGGCGTCAACAAAAGAGATGATGTGGCAACCGCGAGCCTAAATATAATAATAAAAAAACAATACAGATATTTAGATAGGTGGCTCGGTATGATTGGTTAATAGGGGTCACTGGTGTCACCACACTATTCCCAACAACTGCAAACCTCCTGAAAGCCAGAATCGACAGTGGCGGCCACGGGTAAAGTTCCGATACCAAGTAAAATAAATTGACAGTATCCACCCAATCCTGCTAGGTAGTAGAATATATATTAGATAGGTACTTTTCAGCAGTTCACATGGTGTATAGTTAAGAATCAGTAATATAGTTATCTCGGTATAGTTCTGACCAAAGTTCTGGGCCTCCCTAAAGTTGGCTTTCCGATGAGCAAGGCACGGATCGGTGCTGTTTTTACCCGACTGCCGAAGGAGGGTAATGTGTTTATCAGTCTATGCATGTATGTTTGTTCCTATGTGGCGTTCTAGAGACCAAACGCGTTGTCCGATTTTGATGATTCTTACGTCAATCGATTTGTCTTAACCCTGCGAATGTCACTCGCTACAGTAAAATAAGAAAATGGCGGATTTTGGGCGCCATATTGTGGGGCACCAAATTTTTTTCTTCTTCCAAACCCATCGTTTGGGGTATCATAATAAAGGGTTTTAAGAGGTGATTTCAAAAATAAATGACACTTATATGTTTAAATGTACCTAATTCTAAATAAAAATTATCTAAAAAGTTATTAATAAAAAAAGTTAATTCAAAATATCAAAAACCCGACTGCTTAAAAAGCGAACTAAAAAGACGTAAACAAGAAGAAAATAATGCTTTGCAGTCGGAGGATACAAGTTCGCGAGATGGCTGACCAAAACCAGATGTTTTTTTTTGTATGTGATTTATTACTGCACACCAACTTTAGGGTGGCCAAGAAGTTTTGCGAGAACCAAACACGGTTAGACCGGAAGCGTCTTAGCGACACCAACATAGTTGGCAAACCTCTAGCTCGTATAATTATATAGTTTAGCGAGATAAGACAGATGACGATGCAGCCCTAAATTCTGATAACTGTTTCCTTATATTGTTGACTAAGCGATATCTCAAGTAGTTACTTGTATTTGTTTTCCTTTTTGTTTTTGGTATGCGTCATACCTTTTATTTTTTTGCCTTGAGAACTGCTCATGCATACTGTACTACCACGGGGAGATAGTGCAGTTATGTGGGACTCCAACCCACTAAAACTCCATGGTATCCTCCTGTGCCGCGTATGGCGGAAACACGGGCACGCGTTAGCACTCATCGTGAACTCGACGCGGCTGTCCGTCACCGGACTCTTGTTGGAGGAGTACCCCCATCACCGGCGCACCAGAACACACTGTACGTCGTGACCACTCCAGGCACCAAACCAGCACATGGGCGAAAGACGACCCCGTGTATGGCACCCTTGGTCCCCTTGTGACGGATCAAGATCAATGGCCCCGCCACCTACCATTTTTCGGCCGCAGGGGATAGGGAGAACGGCCAACGCTATACCGACACTCCTACTCCCCTGCGGCACACCCCGTCCGCCGTCAGACGGTAGCGACCCCGTTCAGGCCGCGGAAGGTAGGGAGAGCGGCGCACCGTAATACCGGCACTTCTCTCCCGCCGCGGCTTCCAACCCTCAGCCGCAATATCGTATAGGTATGGGAGGCCCATACGACATTGTCCTACCGTTATGCGTCATACCTGGCGCTAATAAACTCTTTGCTGAACAATATGCATAGATTTGTTCTGTTCAAACAAAATCTATTCTAACCAACGAAACGTTTTTCCAAACAGTCTGCTATAACAGGGCAAACGGGCCGGAAAGCATAGCGGAAACTAGGGCACCGCGATGCAGTTGCGTCACTACAGCGTCGCATTCTCCTCTACGAAATGAAAATATAGGCTAACTGCCGTCCGCTACTCCGCCCGCGTAAAAGTTGGAAATTATACCAAGGGAATATAGTCCTGGGATAAAGTACCACGTTCTTCTTAATCCAGGTCAACCTGAATGCCAAGTTTCATCCAAATCCATTCAGTTATTAAAGTGTAACAAACTACCAAAAAAAAGTTAATTAAAAAAATCCAAAAACCCGACTGCTTTAAAAGCGAACTAAAAAAACTTAAACAAGGAGAAAATCATGCTGTGCAGTCGGAGGATACATATTCGCGAGCTGGCTGACTAAAACCAGATGTATCCTCCGACTGCACAGCATGATTTTCTCCTTGTTTAAGTTTTTTTAGTTCGCTTTTAAAGCAGTCGGGTTTTTGGATTTTTTTAATTAACTTTTTTTATTTATAACTTTTTAGTTATCTGTTTATAAGATTTAGGTACATTTAAACATATAAGTGTTTTATATTTTTGAAATCACCTCTTAAAACCCTTTATTTTGATACCCCACACGATGGGTTTGGAAGAAAAAAAACATTTTGTCCTCCGCAATATGGCGCCCAAAATCCGCCATTTTTCTATTTTCCAATTTTAATGTAGCCAGTGACACTCGCGGGGTTAAGAGGAATCGATTGACGTATGCATCATTAAAATCGGCCAACGCGTTTGGTCTCTAGAACGCCACATAGGAACAAACATACGTACATACATACATACTTACATACATACATAGACTGATAAACACATTACCCTCCTTCGGCAGTCGGGTAAAAACAGTTAGAATATCACGGCGTGAAGGCACGAGGCATTGTTTTACTGCAACTAAACGCCAATTTATTGTACCTTTGTTTGCACAGTCAAAGTCTATACAAAATACCTCGCTTATCGACTGTATCTTATCAGTAAGTACATGTAATGCCGAGATTACCCAACGTTAGATGACCACCAATATCGTCATTGTTATCAATGAGAATCGGTGAATGACCTACTAATTTCGTCAATGACAATAATGCAAACGAATACTAAAAGACTTGACAAATCATCCGTGAATCCGTGTATCTTCACGTTTTTTTGGCTTCAAGCCAACTAGCAAACAACACAAGTCTTGCTTGAGACTTGTTGACTTATAAGTTTTTCGTGTGGGGTTAAAATTTTGGAAATGTGCCCAATGATTAATTTATTGAGACAAGCGCCTACGTCTCGGAAATGGGACCTAATCTATCACAGTTAACAGGTGATGTATGCTGGATGAAGTCTGGTTGGCCCAAGACGGTGTGAGAATGTAATGATTGAATGAATGTATTCACACAAATGAAAAATGTCTTGCGAACACCGCGTTGTTCAGCTCTCACGACACCTTGGACATTCATTATTTATTCAGATTGCTCGTACCTGACTCGCTCTTGTCATCGCTTAGCTATTCATTTCCAACATATAGTTGTTATATGGCTATACATATGTATAACACAACAAGTTGCCAGTATTTCAAAATGGGGAATTTAGAGGGGTAGCTAAACATTTTGCCAATAGTCTCAAAGGTGTAGTGTAGGTGGTTTTTAGGGTTCCGTATCCAAAGGGTAAAAACGGGACCCTATTACTGAGAATTCGCGGTCCGTCTGTCTGTCACCAGGCTGTATCTCATGAACCGTGATAGCTACACAGTTGAAATTTTCACAGATGATGTATTTCTGTTACCGCTAAAAACAGAATAAAATAAATATTTAAGTAGGGCTCCCAAACAACAAACGTGATTTTTGCCGTTTTTTGCGATAATGGTACGGAACCCTTCGTGCGCGCGTCCGACTCGCACTTGGCCGGTTTTTATAAGAGGACAAGCCTATATTGCCATTAACCGAACACAAATCGTGACTTTTATATCTAAGTAGTCGACAAAAATTAGAACCTTTGCGTGGGATTCGATACATCTGCTCTGATGTTCAAGAACCAATAAAATTGTTTGAAGGACGTGCTTGTATAATAAAGGATCAATATAAATTTTGTAAGAACTGAATAACATCACGCCTTATTAACAAGTTAGCCCAATATGTATTATTGTTTTATTTATTTATTCAATTTTCATTTTCTTTTTCCCCAAAGCGTTACACGTGCTTATTCCAATACTTGTTGATGAATTTGACAACAAGTTGTTCTTATATGATGAAGAGGAACTTCATTAAACTCTGATTTTGTCTCCAGTTTTTTTGGCGACGGCGGAACCTCATGGTGAAACCGCTGCTGAAGGAAGCGGGTATCGGCGGCATCATTCTGGAGAACCCATTCTATGGACTACGCAAGCCGACTGACCAAGTGTAGGTACTTTATTATATAAACAGCTTTAACCGGAGGGATAGTTGCCGTATTTTTCGCATTATTTATTTATTTTTATTTTATTTATTTGGCACCAACAATTGAATACACTGATACAAAGATATGAGATACATCCAATATACATATAGACTAGTGTACCAATTTCTTACATTACCTGTACATTATGCATTACTTATTTGCCGATTGACATTAGGCGCCCACCGGCATGTAAATTAGCAAGGTTTTGGCGTAGTGGGAGTAAGTTGGCGCATAGTGCGTGAACTAACCAACCACTATATAGAGCGAACGGAACGTGGACGTGACGCGGTTGGTCAGTCGATCCTTGTGTCAACTGAGCAACCAATCGCGCGCTCGGAATGGAGCTAAACGTTCCCCGCGTCCCGCGCGGGTAACCAAAGAGACCTAAAAAACGGCTCTTGCCAAGTTACATGCCGATAACTATACAATTAGATGAATCTGACTTCCCGAAGTTTTTTTAGTTGAGTCTTTGTCACTTCAGCCTTAAAACCAGTAAAATTGTGGCATTTAAGTAGGTTTTGACATGTTTTATACACCAAATTCTCAATCCAGAACAAGATCCTCAGTCTCTATTAGCAAAAATACCTCTGAGATGGCTACTAGATTTTTTACATTCATACAAGGTTTATATATAACCTTGCTTTCGTATGCGTCCGGCAACTAGTAATCCATGTTTTAAGCAGGAAATAATTGGCATCAGATTAAGGCGATATATACGCCCCAATGTTAACGCAGTACTTATAATAGTAATCTTTGCGCAGTACGGGTCGTGCGCCCGCTTGATGCCAAAATATCAATATTTAACCTCCTTTTGAACAGTTTTGTTTGCAAAATATTATTTGATTTACATAGTTATGCTATGTTAGTGAGAGCAGTGGTGGCCCAGTGGTATCGGCCGCAACTTACAAGTTGTAGGTCGTGGGCTCGAGCCCAGGCAGGCGCTTTACTTTGTGTAAATTATTTCATCACCACTGCTCTCAAAACGGTGAAGGAAAACATCGTGAGGAAACCGACATGTCCTAGAACCAAAAATTCGAAGACATGTGACATCTACCAACCCGCACTGGGCCCGCGTGGTGGATCGCGGCCCCCTCACAGAGAGGAGGCCTGTGTCCCAGCAGTGGGAACATTAATAGGCTGATGATGTGATGTGTGATGTGATGTGCTATATTAGTTATGAAGAAATTCCAGATTTTTTTAATATTTTTAACCAAATAAGTCGTTTAAGTTTCCAAAAGTTGCGAAAAAATATCGTGTTGTTAATAATTTTTTTAAAGCAAAACTATTAGTTACACGAAAAAATCTCGCGTTCAAAATTGTGTACATGAATCAATAATATTTTTTTTTTCAAACCTTTTAACGTAGCCGTTACTAAGGAGTATGCACTAAAGTGGATGTAGGCCCTTAAGCTTAAACTTAGCGTACTTTGAATTTAACACGTTAAAATGAATCAATTAAACAACTATATACATATATCATATTTATTTGTTTGTCTTTTTAAGGATAAAGCATTTTAAAGCCCTATTACCTGTTTAACGTTATGAGTTGAACAACACTATTGCGGCCCGTAGCATAGCTAACTTCACGTGTATCAAAATAATCGCGGGGCAATCGCAATTTCAATCCAATGTTGACAATATTGGTTTCAAGAGTACCGAATCACGTGACTGCAAAATTTACATTGGAATCGTATTGGCTTTAGATCGGAATTGAAATTAGTTTGAAGATTAAGCCTCCAGGACAGATCACTGGCGACGACGCTTGGGGGCGGCCTATGTCCTGCAGAGACAGTCTTTCGGCTCAAATGGTGACGATCATGATGATTGGCGTACTTATAAAACTTTGATAGCATTGGCTCATGATGAAGCCGGAAGATAGCTAAAGCAATTTCTCAATCAGACGAGATATCAGCATCGTGTTTGGGCTCATTGGATGTTTATTGACAAGCGATATTTAATTTAGTAGATACCATTCGGTTCATCATCATCACACATAATCAGCATATTAATGTTCTCACTGCTGGGACACAGGCCTCCTCTCTGTGAAAGGGAATAGGCCGTAATCCACCACGCGGGCCCAGTGCGGATTGGTAGATGTCACATGTCTTCGAATTTTTGGTTCCAGGACATGTCGGTTTCCTCACGATGTTTTCCTTCACCGTTTTGAGAGCAGTGGTGATGAAATAATTTACACAAAGTAAAGCGCCTGCCTGGGCTCGAACCCACGACCTACAACTTGTAAGTCGCGGCCGATACCAATGGGCTACCACTGCTCTTCACCACTGCTCTGCGGTTCAAAAAGCTTATTTTTTTTTTTTTTATAAAAAACCCGACTGCTTAAAAAGCGAACTAAAAAGACGTAAACAAGAAGACAATCATGCTGTGCAGTCGGAGGATACATATGCGCGAACTAGCTGGCCAAAACCAGATGTATCCTCCGACTGCACAGCATGATTTTCTTCTGCCCAAAAACCGCCATTTTTCTATTTTGCAATTTGAATGTAGCCAGTGACACTCGCAGGGTTAAGACGAATCGATTGACGTAAGAATCATCAAAATTGGCCAACGCGTTTGGTCTCTAGAACGCCACATAGGAACAAACATACATACATAGACTGATAAACACATTACCCTCCTTCGGCAGTCGGGTAAAAAGATATTTGCTTAAATTTTATTAATTACTGGAATTAGAAAGAAAGAAAGAAAACATTTTTATTTGTGACCCGCACAGGAGACACGAGATAAGAAAAACACAAACAATAATAAAAAAATAATAAAAAAATAAAAATTTTTTTTTATTGAATTGGCCTTGAGACTCTCATCATTAGAAACAGTGTTATCAGCATTCATTGTAAAGCCGTCTCATCGATCACAATATCGAGCTTACGTAACCTGGGACGCGCAGTTGACCCAAATACGCGTTTCGACACCACTTGTTCACGAAAAACTCACGTTATTTTATTTAAAGCGTCTATGTTAGCGATACAGTTAGATAACTCTGAGTAATTGAAGTTTAGAAATAGAACCAATGCCTACATGTACCCTACAGCCCTAGCTAGATGGATGCGGCAGCCTTAAAGCCTACATTATTTTCTTTTCTCAACTAATCAGCAACTTGTAAATCTCCTTCAGACTAGATTTTTTTTTATAACTGTTTGTCATTTTCATTCCTCTATATACTGTACATTCAACTATCGTGTGAAATCTAAGCCTATTTTAACGCCTTTTAAAAACCGTGTCAAATATTTGATATTGATACGAGTTGGGGTTCATGAATAAATTGTTCAAACAGCACACTTTATTCAGTTCAAACACACACACACTCACACGCTCTCTTACATACACAGCACACTTTATTATCAAACAATTTTATTACTTCGCACTTTTTCGCTTTTGATCGCTTTTAAATCGAATCTGACTCAAGAAGTCGCAATAAATACGACCGCCCGTTATATATACTAGAAACATCTCTGGAACATTCTAGACCGTTCTTGATGACCGAGAAAGACTTTCAAAACCACTGTTCTTGAAGCGACAAGAACCTTTCAGAATGTTCGTACTACTTGTTTTCTTTCTCTCGTCAATAGATAGCGTACCATAACTTGTGACAATTTGTAATTGTTTTACCAGTCGTTCGTCCCTTCACAACGTGTCGGATATCTTCGTGATGGGCGGGTGCCTGATCCTGGAGTCGCTGGTGCTGTTCCACTGGTGCGAGCGCAACGGACTGGGCCCGCTCGGCGTCACCGGCCTCTCTATGGGCGGACATGTTAGTATACACCGCTTTCTCCCAATCGAAAAAGAAAAAAATGGCCATTTAATTTATATTAAAAATCCGTCTTTTTGGTAACTTCAAGTCAGTCTACGGTCAAGGTTCAAAAATGCAGTTGCAATCACCCGAAGGTAAAATGCTTAAAATATCTTTGCACAAGAATTTTAATGGTCCAACAGTGATTTAGTCAATACTTCTATAAGGTGTTAAAAATTAATTCTAAGAATAATAATTTCGTGAGGATGCTCGGTATGCAAGGTCTAACGCATACCACGCCGTCTGGGGAGACGACGTGGTTATGTGGGACTTGCACCCACTAAAAACTCCGCCTGTGCACCTACTTTCGCCTTGATGGGTGCGCCGCTGCTACGCATGACATTCGCGACCCATCCAGCGTGGCCCACTTCTGGGCTCCTTCTTCTTTGCCCACCTCCGGTCTCCCTTCTCCTTCGGCGATGTCCGGGTGCACTGGGACATCACCACAACTCCAGGGGCCGTGCAGCATGAATGATAGAGTCCCCGATCTATCGTCCGCTGACCCCTGTTATGGCGGCATCAGGTCGGCGTTTCGCCGCCTGCGCCGTACTGCCCTTCTGCGACGAACCGGGTCACCCACCGCACTATTCCCAAACCACTGCAACTCCTGAAAGCCAGAATCAACAGTGGCGACCAGAAAAGCGCCGAGGCAATGAAGCTCGACGAAGTCCCGGCGAATGAATTTAACTGTCTTGGATCCCGCAACGAAATTAATCAGAAAAGAAAAATGGAGGAGTAGAAAAAAAATAAAATACGAATTTCCACTTCCCTCCATATCAAGCAGGAGACAGAACAAACAAACAAGACCAATAGGCACAAAGGGTCGTTTACAACTGGGATCAACCCAGTTGCCTAGCACCACGGATAAAAATTAGCATTAATATTAATAGGTCCTAACATTGTGAGTTGTTATATTTGATTCCAATAACAGGTATGGCAAAAACGCTTGAACGCACGGAAATTTGTTCTAGTTTCCACAAGGTCCGTATAGTAAACAACTACTGATACAGCCTGTACATTATTCAACATAGTATTGCGTTCATTCTGCCGAAGAATACACTCCCATAAAATATGATGTGCAGATTGTACGTATTCGCAGTCAGATGTAGAACACTGACATAAAGGCGAGGTAACAAGCTTGAAGGAAAATAATTTACTTTTAAAGTTACCATGCCCTGTGATCCACCTCCAGCCACGTCCCACGAATCGGGTCAGCGAGAGAGTCTGCCTCCCTGACCCGCTCCGCCGCTTTTTTCTGCGAGATAACATCCTCGCAGAAAGACGCAACCACCTCCCATGCCCCTTTACTGCCAACCATTGCCCTAACAATGGCCGGCAGTGACAGGTCTTGCCCAATTTCTGCCGCCATAACACGGCGCTGCTCCTCCCAGGGAGGGCACTGCTCGAGAGTGTGCATGGCCGTGTCCTGGTTGCAATCGCACTGGCAATCGCACCTCCCGTCTTGCCACTGTGTGCAGGTATTTGCCAAAACAGCCGTGCCCCGATAATACCTGCACTAAACGGAAGGACAACGTCCCGTGTCGCCTCCGTATCCACTCCTCTAGGATTGGCTGGATAGCCCCAACAGTCCAGTGACCGGCGCTGGAAGTCTCCAACCTCTTTGCCCATTGCTTCATGATGGCAGTCTGCGCCTCTCTGCGCCACCTCATCACCACTTCGGGCGGTGGGCCACTGCCATTCTCCGCCCGAATTGCCGCACTTCGTTGGTAAACTTCGGCGAGCACTCGTGCCTCCAGATCCCACGGGGGTGTTTCTGCTAATACGAGCTGAGATTGTGCGGTATCCACGTATTACCCTGACGGCCAGGACTCTTTGCGGTCTCCGCAGCTGAGCCTTGATCTGGGCAGTCAGGGAGTTCGGCCACACTGGGGCGCCGTACAGCGCCATCGTGCGCACCACCCCCGTGTAAAGCCGTCGGCAGCTCGCACTCGGTCCACCCAGATTCCGACTTAGGGCGGCAGCTGTGACGATAAGCTTCGGGGCAAGACGGCAAACGTGTTCGCCGAAGTTCCACCTACGGTCTAGGACCTTTTGTAAATCAAGTATCTACAAAAAGTCTATTAATCTTTGTAAATAGGATCGAAAATTTGTACCTACTGGATGCGTACTCTGTGGCGCGGGTTTTTGTCCGCATGAGCGCTGTATGGTGCGCAAATTCAATAATTTACGCGTAATGCAAATAATTGCGTATCTTTAAAACGATGACATTCTTGATCGAGTAAGCGCTTACGAATCGTCTCCATTTCAGATTGGGTAAAAAAAATCTTTCGTATGTCCGGCTATTGTCCTCTACAGGTCGTATTTCTCAACCGATTATCGTGAAATTTTCTGAGCAAGTTCTATAATTATATAGCTTTTTTTCGAACGAATCGACAAAAAAAAATATCTGAAAAACAAACTCGCGAAGTCTACAGTTCACAGAGCCAATGGTTATTAAATATTTCTTCCAGATTATTTATTAAACATGATATTAAACAACTCCTTAAATTTCTTACAGCTATTTTTTTAACACCTTATATAGCGCAGAATCGATAGTACCGAATAGATAAACCATTGACCTTCTTCTACATAGACATTTTTGGCACTTTAGCTTTGAGTGATTTTTACTGCAGTTTTGACCCATGACTACACATATTTATTTCTAAGAAATCATTTGCAGTTACGATCAGTGACGAATTATTGATCGAAGGTAGTAGAACACTGTGACATTGAGAAAAGAAATTAGTTGTCACGCAATGAAATTTACTTGTTTTCAATTATTACTAATACAATTTTAATTATTTATACTAATTTGATAATAATAGGGATGATGTTTTCTGGGTATAAAAATGATAATTCTATTTAGGCAGTCAGTGAGATTATCAAATAATATTGGACGCGTAATTTTTTGCTTTACCAAATTAATAAAAATTTACAAAGTTAAAGCGCATCAAAGTTCAGGAGTGGGGGCTTGTGACGTCAAACATTTTCAGTAACCTATCCTATTAGCTTCCTCGTTGATATATTCAAAATGAGACATAAGATAAGAGTGCATAAGATCGCGGGACTAGTCTTAATTTTCATTGGTTCTTCGGTTTGGATAAAATAACTAGGTCTCTAATCTACCCTACCTACCCTACCTACCCTACCTACCCTACCTACCCTACCTACCCTACCTACCCTACCTACCCTACCTACCCTACCTACCCTACCTACCCTACCTACCCTACCTACCCTACCTACCCTACCTACCCTACCTACCCTACCTACCCTACCTACCCTACCTACCCTACCCTAACTACCTACCCTACCCTACCTACCCTACCCTACCCTACCTACCCTACCTACCCTACCTACCCTACCCTACCTACCCTACCTACCCTACCTACCCTACCCTACCCTACCTACCCTACCCTACCCTACCCTACCTACTTACCCTACCCTACCCACTTAGGGGTATGAAAAATAGATGTTAGCCGATTCTTAGACCTACTCAATATGCTCACAAAATTTCATAAGAATCGGTCAAGCCGTTTCGGAGGAGTACGGGAACGAACATTGTGACACGAGAATTTTATATATGACTCAAGCAAAGCCGGGGAGGGCCACTAGATTTTAATAAGTTCAATGGATCTAGATTTGGCCCCTAACGCATGGATCTTAAACATCCCTAGTTAAATCTGGGTATACGATACACCTGCGTCTGCCTACCCCTTTGGGTAATACAGCTGTGGTGTTATGATATGTACATAGTTAAATCTACAACTGATCGACAGATGGCGTCACTGGCAGCTACAAACTGGCCGAAGCCTCTAGTTCTAGTCCCGTGCCTTTCCTGGTCGACGGCTTCTGCAGTCTTCTTGCAGGTATTTTACTTGGTTACCAATAATCTCTCCAATAAACTATATATCTATAAGTGTAAGGTTCAATATCTAATGGCTTTGATTATTTTTGATCCTACAATTTATCCTCAGATTCCAGGGTGTAATATCTCATTATAAAAACTGAGACTAACTATAGGATCTAATGATGCGAATGTATAAGCTAAAAATTTGTCTCTAGTCAAATTTGTTGTCAAATCAATTTTGAGCTCTATTTTATTAAGTATAAAGTTCAAAATCTAACGGTTTTGATTCTACAACAAATCTTGAAATTCCAGGGCGTAATGTCGCATTCAATAAACTGGGACTTGCTAGAGGACCAGTACCTATCTGACGGCGAGTATAGAGAGAAACTGTCCAAAATGGTGACCATAGTGGACGAAGCCTTCCTCGCCGGTAAGAAGTTCGCACGCACCTACTCGCAGAACATGGAGGTACCGCCCACCGACAAAACAGACCCAAACAGAGAAGCGAAACAAAATTTAGACGTAAATTATAAAGAAAATGGGGACGAGAACCCTCAAAACATAGTCGACGTTAATAGGAACATACTAGAATTAAAAAACGAAGTGCCTAAAAATATTGTACAGTCTGAAACTTTAGCTCAAATCGAGAATTTACATGCAGAGCTAAAGAGGTTGTTAGACGAGAACAAAATTAGTGCGGAGTTATATAATAAACTGACTTCGGACGAGAAGTTTGTGTTGGAGCCAGAAGACATTGATGATATCAATAACCTGAGTGAGCAGAGGATCAAGGAAATGTTGCTAAAATGTAAAGTTGGTAAGTCTACATTCGTATTTGCTAATGTTGGGTGTCATATAGTTGTCGGCACGTAACTTGGCAAGAGACGTTAGAAGCGCACAAATCGGTTTTGAGGTCTCTTTGGTTACCAAGCGGGACGCGGAGAACGTTAAGCACCGTTACGAGCGCGCGATTGGTTGGTCAGTTGACACAAGGATCGACTGACCAATCGTGTCGCGTCCACGTACCGTTCGCACCTTAGATAAAGTACCTATAGATTAAGCACTGGCGTGGCCGCACATGAGACAGCAATAGTTAGTTCTGGTGTTACAACAAGAACACTACAACCCACCATCGCACTGACACTTATTATCTATAAATAACCCAAATTCCTTGTCTCAATTAACACATAATACCACGAAATCATAGAAAATCAAACAAAACCGAGTTTGTTTGTCAAACCTGCCATTGTATTAGAGTTTGACAAACAACAGAAACCGGCCACGGTGACAAAGACAAAAAATAATCTTTTGTCCTTATTATTTACATGGAGCTGCCAATTAGCCATCTCGCTCTATCAATCAAGCTCATTTTAAGGCTTAATCTATAGGTACTTTATCTAAGGTTCGCACTATATGGTAGTTGGTATGTTACCCCCACTACGTCAAAATCTTGCCAAGTTACATGCCGGGGACTATACTAGAGGTGAACGCAAACTACACTTCCGGACAACGACAATGATGATCTAACAATCATCCCTTTTATAAAAAGATCGTGAAAAATCGCTCCGTTTTTAATCGACTAATGGCCGATTTCACCAATGAAACTAATCGCGATTTGTTCAACAACTCAGTTTATGCAAGTAAGTGCAGCGTTCTTATTGGTTGAGACCGCTGAGAAATTACCAATCAGAACACTGTATATCCATAAACTGAGTTTCGTTGAACTAACCGCGATTACTTTCATTGGTGAAATCGGCCCTCAAAGTGTTTTTTTGTGTTCTCGTTTAACATTCGGGCATCTGCAATTGTGGCAATGACGCCAATTGAAAGTAAGAATTTATTTATTGGTTAATTTGTATCTGCGCGATAGCAACATCCTCCGTAGTACAGGTAAGGGTTCGTTCACACAGAAAATCCGTATTTCCAGGATCGTTTTAACGGATCCGTCGCTACTGGAGGTAATGTTCACACCACATTTAGTCAGTGTACCACCAACTTTCAAACAAAACGGATCAGTATTTTAATACTGTTATGTTTGTGGACTAGCTCATACAAATACGTACGAAATTACGGCATAAAAACATATACGATAAAGCGGACCCGTAAAACGGACTAATGTATATTTTGTCGGATCGGTATTTTTACTGGGTCTGGAATACTGACATGCGTGTGAACTCGCTCATACAACAACATACGTCAGCGCCGAATAAAAACGGTATACGTAAAGCGGACCTGTAAAACGGACCTCTGTGTGAAAGAGCATTTAAACAGACAACACTACTTGAAAGAAAGACGGAACAAAAATAATGTTTTTTTGACGCATAATTAAGTACCATAAAAAAAATCCTTGCGTAAATCTAGTATTCCGGTTAGACTAAAAACCGAACACAAAATAGTTGAGCAGCTCAGCAGATTGATTGACCATGAAATAAAAAGAAAATAAATAAATAAAGTATGCATCACAACCACGCAAAAGTTTAATTTGGCGAAATTGTGTTGAGTCTTTAAAACTTTTTTACAAAATTACAAAATGTAAGTAAGTAACTTCAATTTAGGAAGTCGGTGTTCCTGTTTTTGTATCTTCGTTTTTATTGAAGTTATTTTTCACTTAGTAGTGTTTTTGGAAGTCGGTTGTATGTTTTTGTAAAATACCTTTTTATTTTTCACTTTTTTTTTAAGTTTTTTTTTAATCGGTGAACATACTTTAAAAAAACAAACATACAGCCGAACTTAGAACCTCCTCCTTTTTGGAAAGTCGGTTAAAAAGTCAGACATTGGCTTCATCTTCTTCACTGTTTCAATCTATTCACCCTCTCCTCCAAGAACCAAGCAAAGTTCAATGAACTCGGGTACAACTGGTGTACAAGTGGTAGATGCTTTCTACTACAATTTTTTTTTTTTAAATATAATAACAAAAAACTTAAACCTACTTCCAAAGCAAAACACTAGAAAGCGAAAAATAACTTTCTTATCTGAAGTCGGTGCTTTGTGACCTGTTGTTTTTCATTTTTTGACAACATAAGAAGAATTTTCTAACTCGGTCTTTGAGTACCTAATCATAAAAAAGGTTCCAACGAATTGAGGACTTCCTGCTTTTTTTGAAGTCGGTTAATAAAAAGTGGATCAAAAAAACATAGTCTAGTGTTCTACCTAAAGCTAACTGGTGTAGCAAAGTTTTTGCTACCTGACAAGACGTGTACTATGCAATAAAAGGTAGATCACCTCTTAGATAAATGTGAACTACGATTTTTAGCAGACCTAGGTATTAATTTCAGCTAACCTAAAACATTACCAAACCGTCGTCGTAAAACGATATCATGATATATATTTTTCTAATATAATATCTTTATTTACATAAGAAAAAGAATACAAATCAGTGAAGTCGCTAACTCCTGTGCTAGGTGATTAACCTGTGTTACAGGAGTAAGTGTCCTCTCCCGGCAACAAATACAGTTTAATATTATGAAATAATTATCAAAATGAAATTAAAACCAAAGTTGTAAAGAATGAAAACCAAAGTTGTAAAGAATCAATCTCTTCAAAGCTATTCATAAACTGATACATTTCAGCAGCAACTCAAAATGCATTTTTTTTCTTCCAGCCGACCTACAAGAGCTATTACATACAACACAAAAACAGGCTGAAGATAAAAAATCAACAGGAACACACAAAGCACAAAGTGTCACTGACATAGTACTAGAAAGGCCACAGAAACCTACCATAGAAAGTCCAAAAGTAAACAAAGAACTATTAAAAATCGTAGAAGCGCCAAAAAAAGAAATCATAAAAAAACCGGAGAGATCATGGAACTTAACAGAGTTTACATCAGATCTATGGGAGAACCTGCCCTTCATGAGATCGAGTGCGAAAAGTGGGAAGAAGATAGACATAACTAAAATACACTGGAGGGACAGAGAGACGCTACAGTTCATGAGAGGCATCATGGATGAATGCACACATCTTAGTAATTTCTCGATGCCGTTTGACACGTCTTTGATTATTGGTAAGTTTTTATCGTGTTTTTTGCCTGGAGTTTTGGAACCCAGTATGACAGAAAGTCTTATCGAATTCTAGATAGTATGTTAAGAAATCTTAGACGTCATTGAATGCTAAAGAAGGTGGACATGATGGGCTTCAAAATACACTAACACTTCTCTGCTTATGCCAGAATCTAGTTGCATACTCAACGACCGACAAATGAAGAATGATTATATTCAACGCCAAAATTTCAATAAAATGTATACTAATATTATAAAGCTGAAGAGTTTGTTTGAACGCGCTTATCTCAGGCACTACTGGTTGGAATTGAAAAATTATTTTTGTGTTGGATAGTCCATAATCCGTTTATCGAGGAAATATGTTGCAAAAACGGATAAAATTATGTAGGGTAGGTAGGGTAGATGGGTAGGTAGGTAGGTAGCAAGTTGACGGGAGCGAAGCCGCGTGGGACAGCTAGTTTGTCATATTTCCTAAGTCGGCACATCCGCACATGTTGGCACCAATCATGCACGTGTAACAAGACTGCCGAGCCTAGATATACCGATTTGTATGTGCAGTATAATAATGGAATACTTTAATAACACCTGTAAATGTGCGGGATGTGATCGAAGTATTTGGCATCCTTCCATGGGGCAAAAATATTGGTAAATGTGTCAACTTTTTCTATGGGGCTGACTCTGAAATATCGAAAATTCATAGGCCCAATACATTATATTTGGGTTAGTCTAGGTATACTTTGTAGTCCCATAGGAAAAAGTGATTATACAAGACGACTTTAACGTATGGCACGATTTTTGGGGCTAAAAGTAACTCTGAAATATCCCCTCAAATTTCGAGAAATCTGAATCAGGTGTGAAACAATAGAAAATCAATTGTTTTCTAATTACGACCGTTGAGGTCTTGAGAAAAAAAAGCTGCTGCTCAGTACATGTTTAAATTACTGGACAAAATATTAGGGAACAGCTATTTTTTATAGTAGTGTTGCCCCATGAGGTCTTCTTATGTATAGAGAATTGGTGTCCGCACTTAGTCCTTAGCGTGGACAATAGTACGTGAGCTATAGCGGCCGACAGTCCAACCAGCCCACCTCCCTCCAGAATCAGATTAGGCCCACCGGTCTATTCAGGATAAGGGAACTCGGAGATCCATGATCCATGTCTGGGTGACGTTCATGTATACTTTATACTCCCTGAAATATATCCATTTAATTAATAGACATCCTGTATTTTCAAGTACTTTAGCTGCCTATAATTTTCGCCTATAATTTGTATTAGGTACACTGTAGTAGTCTAAATTAATATCAGAAAGCGATTTCATAAACACATGCCGTACTAAGTTATATTTATAACTAGGCATGTTTTGGCAACTCCCTCACATTATTAGCATTGTGACTGAATCATCTGCATGTAAGGTCAAATCAATCTTTCAAGTGCGATTTCCGGTAACGATGTGCCTACAGAACTTATAATCTACTAGCTGTCCCACGCGGCTTCGCTCCCGTCAACTGGCTACCTATCTACCCTACATACATGAATGTTGCGCAACGGAAGCTCTCAAAAAGGAATATTTTTACCCGTTTCTGCAACATTTTTAATTTATGCTCCGCTCCTATTGGTCGTAGCGTGATGTTATATAGCCTATAACCTTCCTCGATAAATGGACTATCCAACACAAAAATAATATTTCAATTCAAATCAGTAGTTCCTGAGATAA
The DNA here is from genome assembly GCA_945859665.1 of Anorthoa munda. Classification (NCBI taxonomy): domain Eukaryota; kingdom Metazoa; phylum Arthropoda; class Insecta; order Lepidoptera; family Noctuidae; genus Anorthoa; species Anorthoa munda. Next base: position 13,675,869 of record OX243904.1, read on the forward strand.
GCGCGTTCATACAAACAAACTCTTCAGATTTATAATATTAATAAAGATTATGTAACAGTAAAGTAGGAATAATTTGAAGTGGATGGGTAGCATTATCTATCCTATCTTTCGTAATAGAATTATACCGGAATCACTTGCCAAGAATGGTGATTTATCTTGTATCTAATTATTTCAAGCACTGTCCTGTTTTAAAGATGTATAGTAAACACAGCGGATCTTTGTGTCTCTGAAGTTAGCACCGCGAACCATTGCGCAAGAAAAAGTTTGTCATCGAGTATACTGCATAGAGTAAGCGAGATAGGACAATGCGACAAACGTAAGAGAGTGAAAGAGGCAGTTATACAATGCTATTTTCTACTTCGTCTTGCGGCCAACTTCAGAGACACAAATATTCGCTGTGACTACTACAGGTACCTATTTATGGAAGTACATTTTTAGACACGACATTTTTTGAGTCATGTATTATATTTTCTAATAGGATTAGTTCCCTAATGATTATTTAACTTGCTTTCTTAAGTAACGATGTCTGTTGTTTCTTAAGGTTCGTCTACACGCTCAGTCTTGCATGCGCAAACAGTTTGTGCAAAAGTTGGCGCTAAAACTGCATGGTTTCTACACGATAGCGACTTGCATGCGCAAACGATTTGTGCAAAAATTGGATGCTCCAAACGTTTGCGCATTTATACTGTACAGTCTTCTTCTCGTCTTAATTGTGCAAATCAATTTTGTATTGAATACCGTTTTGCCGTCTTAAAGGTTTATTCCCAGAGGTCCACGATTCTATTGTTCCTCTTTTCCCACCGGGTCCATGAAAAATTATAATAATGTTTTATATGTTCTTAAATGAATTCCCAACGGGTCCACAAGATATATCCAAAGTACAGTCAGTAAAAACAATTTATTTTAAGAAGGAGCAGCTTGTTGAAAACATAACAAAATAAAATGTGGTCTAGAATGGTGACGACACGTAAGCTACCTCTTTTGCTTTTTTAGTTAGATGTTGAACATTATAAGCATTTATACCCAAACTACCAGGAGACCAGAATCATGAAGAAGTCTTAATATTTGCGGGGCTGGACTCTTTATAATATTGGTATAGATGTAACTAAAAAATCAAAAGAGGAAGTTATATTTTTATCATTTTATTAAACTCTCAACTGATTTTAATCGATATTTTTATTTTGACGTTCTAAAAAAATAAACGTCCCAACACTAGTACCTACTGATCCGTAGGTGCATGAAATAAAATGACAAAAAAAATATCGATGACACGAAAAATATCGATGGGTGCCGTATGTGGAATATCTCAGGTGTCATTATGTACACTTTTTAATTGATATATAAGTCTGATTATTGTGATTTATCATGTTTACTGCTGATTGTTGTAATGGTATATTAAGCTTTATCTTTTTCCAAAAATTGCCTGATTGTACTTAATATAACCCAAGGTTTTCTTTCTAATTGTACAAAATTTGCTTAAAAAAATATTAATAATAATATATAATAATAATAAAAAAAAAAAGCCTGTTTCGACCGGATCGGGCGAAGCTCATCAGCCGAAACGCCTTTTTTTTTTTTTTTTTTTGTTTGCGGGGGGAAACCTTCAAAAGGCGCCTGGACTTTTGGGGACAAGACCAGGAAGTGTGGGATTTCTACCTCACTAAAACCACCCCGGTGATCACCATCAGCACCTGGAAGGGGCCCCGTCACCTCTTAAAAGACCACCCCGGAGCCCCCTCTGTGCAACGCCTGTTAGGGCACGTCCCTGGGGAGGCTGAAGGAATCGCCTCCCCCAAGCCACGTTGTGCACGGCAGCACGTGATCACTGTGCTGCCGTCCTTCCTGAAGTCACTCGGTGGGTGGACAGAGTCCCCAATCTGACCATCCGCGACCCCGGAGTCCCGCTTGCTTATTTCGCAGGCGGGGTTTCTGCGTTTTAGGCATCGAGGCGGTTGCGTCCCCGACGCCTTCTTCTTCGAGCGGGATCGGCCCTCTCACGATCCCGCTCGGCGGCCTCCTTCTGCGCCATCACAGTTTCACAAAAGGAGGCCATTTCCCTCCAATTTTCTGTCTCTGCCAGCATGGCCCTCACAGCTGCTGGCAGAGACAGGTCTCGCCCGATCCTGGCGACCAAGACCTGCCGCTCAGAGGCCCACGCCGGGCACTCCTCAAGCGTGTGCTGTGCAGAATCAAGGTCGCCTCCACAATGGTGGCAATTTGCCGTGGCCTCTCGCCCAATCCTATTCAGGTACTCACCGAAGCAACCGTGTCCGGTCAGTACCTGAGTGAGCCTGTAGGAGATGCGCTCCTCTCTTTTCAGCCAGGCCTCGAAGTGCGGCAGGATGGCTTCGACAACGCGCTTGCGCGAAAATTGCGGCCGCTGTAGCCGCTCTCGCCACCGCTCGAGCGCGTGTTGCCGTTCCTGCCGCCTGAGCCTTACTAAAGCGACCCCTGGCACGCTTTCACCATTCCGGCCGGCGGATGGCGCTGATTCGGTTATAAACCCTTGCGTCCCTGTCCGCTAAAATATCCAGCGGAGGAAAGCGTGCCAGGAGAGTTGCCGCCTCAAAGGATACCGTTCGGTAACCTCGTGCGATACGAATGGCCATTTTCCGCTGCAGACTATTAATTTTAGCCTTGCAGCGTCGGACACCTGATAGTCTGCTTGACCATACAGGTGCCCCATAAAGGACCATCGATCGCACGACACCCGCGTAGAGGCGGCGAACTTCTTCTCGAGGTCCCCCGAGGTTGGGCAGCAGTCTGTGCAAAGCACCCACTGCCTTTTCAACGCGGGGGACCAGCCGCTCAAAGTGCTCTTCGAAGCCCCACCGACCGTCCAAGGTTAGCCCAAGATACTTCATGTATCGACCCACCTGGACTTGCGCATCTCCAACTGTCACTAACGAGCTGGGTGGCTCTCTGTTCCTCGGCAGTTTATGGAACCACAGCGCCTCAGTTTTCTGAGGCGCTATCTCTAAACCCAGCTCGCGGATCGACGCCACGACTCTTGCCACCCCGAGCTCGGAAAGCTGGATGGTCTCATCGAAGGTATCCCCGCCGGCCAACACCAGGGTGTCGTCTGCATAGCAAACGACATTAACGCCGACGGGGAGTTCAACACGCAGGACCACGTCGTATGCGAGATCCCACAAGGGAGGACCTAAAACCGACCCTTGCGGAACCCCACACGTAATCTCCCTCCGATGTACGCTACCATCCCGACCCACATAGCGAATGTGCCGGTCGCGTAGGTAAGCCCCGATGATGCACTGCAGGTAAGGGGGCACTCTGTGATGTACTAGTGCCGCCCTTATTGCTTCCCAGGGCAGGGAGTTAAATGCATTGACGATGTCCAAACTTACCGCCAACGCCACCCCACCCCGGGACACCACCTGTTCCGACAGTGAGCGGACACGTAGGATTGCGTCCACTGTAGAACGCTGCTGCCGGAAACCATACTGGCAATCAGCCAGGTCGGGACCTACTCGCGACAGGTGCCCGACGAGTCTTTCGGCAATTATTCTTTCGAATAGCTTGGAAACCTCGTCGAGCAGGCAAATGGGACGGTATGCAGAGGGAGATTCTGAGTCTCTGCCTGCTTTTCTCAACAAGACCAATCCAGCCTCCTTCCAGTCGGTGGGGAACACGCCCGAACGGAGGCAGCTGTTAAAAAGCTGTCTCAGGCGGTCCCCCAGAGGAGCCATAGCCAGAACCCAAGCTCGGCCAGGGATGCCATCCGGGCCTGGCGCAGTGTTACGGGCCCCCATGCGTCTAACGGCACGGTCCAGCTCACCTTCAGTCACCCCCAACTCGTCAGTCCAGTCCGAAGGGGTCAAGAATGGTGAGGGAATTTCACTAGCTACTGGAAAGAGCGTGTTGACCACTCTTACCAGCAGCCCTGGATCCATGGTTTCCGTAGTGGGGGGGACCCATGGACGTAGTTTGGCCATGACCAACTTATAAGGTCGCCCCCATGGATCCCTGTCCAGCCCCTGCAAAAGCTCCCTCCAGGACCTTGACTTGGCATCCGAGATGGCGTGTTGAAGCGCCATGGTCGCCTCTCGATACGCTCTGTAGCTTCTGGCTATTTCCTCGTCCGCTGCTCTTGGCTGTCTTCTGCGCCGAGTGCGTTGATACTGGCGTCGAGACCTAAGACAAAAAATGCGCAGCTGCGCGATTTCTTCCGACCACCAGTAAGTCGCACCCGGGCGCTGGTTGCACCTAACCCGGGGCATGGAAGCGTCACAAATCGACGTCATCCTGTCCCTGAACCATGCCGCCTCTTCTTCTGGATCGGGCGAGATCCCCTGGGAATGAGTATCTTCTGACCATGCCACGACGTTGGCAGCTGCAATGAGCATGTCCTGCTGCATGTGATGCTGGGCCTGTATGTACGCTTTTGCGGTTGCACAACGACAGGCTTTGCTTGCTTGGTAGCGTAGATACAGGCCTACTTTGCTGCCTCCCTCAGAGGCGGCAAGGTGGCGTGGTCTTGAGGGAGAGCGCTACGGTCGTGTAGATCCTCAAGGCAAGTGTGGTGATTTTCCTTCTCGAGGTTGCCACCCTGTTATTGGTCTAATTCCTTAAGAATTAGACGTAACAAAAATCACCGGGCGAATTATCGCAGGGGTGGCGAGGTCATGCCCCTGGGTGTCCACCATCGAACAAGAGCAGATGGTGGATAGTAATGACCTCCCGCGTGTTTGTGCCGTGCGCGGGGACCCGTACGGAGGGATGAAGGAATCCTGGTGGTTGAGTGGAGCAGGTTGCACACAACACACCACTTTGGTCCGGATTTCCTCTCACACGGGAGGTTGTGGAGTAGCTAACCACAATCAATCGGCTGAGGCATCCCATAAGCGGGCTGTCATGCGAGGGTCGGTTTAGTGAGGGGGGGCAGCCGGCGCGGCGTGGGGTTTCGGGATGAGTTGCGGCATAGTCTCGTGTCGTATACAGTCCCGTGATCTTCCGTCGCGTGCGGGCTCGTCTACTTTTTGCTAGGCTGGCCCTATACCGAAGGAGTAGCTCTGGCGTTGCTCGTAGAACGAGTGACGCCCCCGACTGAGGGCTCCGTGGTGGGTGGAGAGCTCTAACGGTGAATTTATATAATGCAAAGATATGGATATAGAGACTTCAAAACACAAAAAAGATGTACCAATCGAATTGGTAGAGGAGGAAGGAATGAGCCAAGGTGGCTCACGTACCGGTGCTGCCGTGGCACCGAAAGCTAAAAAGCGGGCACAATTTGTGTGCCCGCCTACCCCGGCTGCTGACGAGGTGGCTAGTGATTCGTGCGAATCTTCCTGCTCGCAGATGTCGCACGCCTCTGAGTCGTCAACAAAATCGACTCGATCACGCACGCGCAAGCGTGCTCAGCCTTTTACGGCAAAGAAGAAGTCGGCTAAGTCGCTAACGCTTAGCAAGCCGCTTGCCGACGGTCGAGTGCAGGACGGAGACTCCGAGCCAGCGAGCCCACCAGCTAAGCAGGCGAAAACTCGGGCAACGGCAAACCAGCTGCCAAACTTAGAGATGTTGGCCAAGACTATGCACGCACAACCAACGGAAGAGCTCAGCAGCTGCATTATGGATAGTCTGAAGGCTGTAGACGAGGTTGCGAATGAATCGCGCAACCTCAAAGGAGATTTTGTACACAGCCTCAAATTGGCGGCAGTCACAGTGCAGGCTGCGGTAGCCGAGTTGACCTCGCGATCAGCTGTCGAGGTCAATGTCAAAAGACTAGAGACGGAGAATGCGGACCTGAAAGTTCAGCTTTCTAGTTTATACGCACAGGTTGAGAAGCTGACAGCGGAGGTCAGCCTTCTGAGTCGCCAGGGTAAGGTGACGGCTAGCCCAATTGTGGTTGCATCGACAGGACCTAGTTGGGATAATTCGGCGGCCGGGCCTTTTCGGTCGGACGAGCTAGAGGCCCAATTTCGGCGTTCTATAGCCCTGGAGATTGGGGGTATGATAGATGCTAAATTGGCGGCTTTGGAGAGAAGGTTGCCTCCAGAAAAGCCGTTACGACCGCCACTTGCTGCCGACGTGAGGCAATCTTCAGCACCGGTTGCCCAATCACAGGTAATCACTGATCCGAGCCAGGTCGCTAATTCCACAAAGGGGAAGAGGAAGAGGAAAGGGAAGAGGAAAGGAAAGAGCAAGGTGGTGGCTCCCGCGGTGGAACTGCCTGCTGTTTCCGCGGCGCCCACTCAGGCTTCGATGGCTAAGACGGAGACTTGGTCTACTGTGGTGGGGAGGAAGGCAAATAATAAGGCTCCCCAATCCAGTGCTAAGCCAGGTGGCGGATCTGTTCCGTTTGCGTCATCTACTCCTGCAAGGCGTAATAAGCAGCCAGTGAAACTGCCTAGAGTGCCCACTACGGCAGCTATCACGGTTTCAGTGAGAGAGGGATCGTTTGCGAAACTTGGTGAGGTTATGCTCGCTGCGAGGCAGCGAATTCGTTTAGCAGATATCGGCATCGATACTGTCGGCCAAAAGAGGGCTGCTGATGGCGGAATGGTACTAACCGTCGCTGGCATCGACTCCTCTCTCAAGGCTGACAGCCTCGCGAACCGTCTGAGGGAGGTCCTTACCGAGTTCGACGTAAGGATTGCGCGTCCAACCAAAAGAGCTGAGGTGAAAATTATGGACCTTGATGATGCGGTCACGCCTGATGAGGTTGCGGCAGCTATTGCGGAGGCGGGCGGTTGTTCTACTGAAGACGTGAAGGTGGGAGAAATTCGTCGTCCACCTGCTTCTTTGGGGCACGTCTGGGTGCGTGCACCATTGGCAGCAATAAAAAAGCTGGCGTCAAACAAGTGCATGCGCTTGGGTTGGACGTCAGTTCGGGTTCAGGTTTTGGGAGCGCGTCGTATGATGTGCTTCCGTTGTCTCGAGCCTGGCCACGTCCGCTGCCAGTGCACGAGTTTAGTAGACCGGAGCACCCAGTGCTATGCCTGTGGGGGAGCTCACAAGGCAAAAGAGTGCACGTCAGCGACCTTGCGGTGTCCGATATGCGCAGACCAGGGACTACCGTCTGATCATCGGCTGGGGGGCAAGAAATGCGCGCCGCGCAAGAAGCGGGCTTTGCTTGCCCCTTCTAAATCACAAGAAGCGACTCCGGCACCATCGAGTGTGGGCCCCGTGGAGGACATGGAAACCTCGCCTTCCCAGCCCTAAAAGTCCTCCAGTGTAACCTGAACCACTGCCGCAGCGCGCAAAATCTTTTTCTGCAGACTGTTGCGGAGTGGTCGGTTGCCTTGGCGGTGGTAGCGGAGCCATACGGTCTTAGGGATCATCCTCGCTGGTTCCGGGATACTGTGGACTCTGTTGCCATTTATTGGGCTGGTGGAAGCGGTGGGCCTCATTGCTCCCTATTAGATGAGGGGCATGGATTTGTTGCTGTGGAATGGGGATCCCTGGCCGTAGTGGGCTGCTACGTGTCTCCCAACATTTCCCTCGCTGAATTCGAGGGATATCTGGAGGGGGTTGCGAACTGTATTCAGTACAAGTGCTCACCCCGTCCGGTGCTCGTCCTGGGTGACTTCAATGCTCACTCCAGGACTTGGGGGAACTCCCGGGACACAGCGAGGGGACGCGTGGTACAAGACTGGGCGGCGTCACTTGACCTTCGACTGTTGAATCGGGGATCCGTGTCCACATGCGTGCGGTGGCAGGGGGAGTCAATTGTGGATCTCTCATGGGCGACTCCTTCTGTTGCGCGCATGGTGTCGGAATGGAGGGTAGCGGAGGAGATGGTCACTCTCTCCGACCATCGCCACATCGTTTTTAATGTGGAACTGCGTCCCTCCAATATTCCGAGCCGTCTGGATTCCAGCCCACCGGCGCGACGTTGGGCCCTCAAGCCGAAACGCCTACTAAGCCTGATTTTTCAATGGTCATGATCATTCATGTGATACAGTAAAAATGTAGTTTTTACTTATCTAGGTATATTCATTGTGATTTATTTCATAGAAATAGTAGACATATATCCCTTAGCCAAGCTTTTATTGCTGACTGTACCAAACATTCTCATGGACCCGTGTTGGGAAAGAAAATATTTCATATTTTAAAATGTCGTGGACCCGTTGGGAAGTAAAGTATGAATTTAAATTTTTCGAGAGCAATAGAATCGTGTACCTCTGGGAATAACCCGTCTTAAAGCACAGGTATGCTCGTACAAACAAAAATTTGTGCAAATAATATTAAGCGTGTAGCCGGTCCCTAAGTTAGTTGGTTAGTTAGTATGTGTGGGTCAAATCATGGAACTAAATTTCAAAACAGTTGTCCACAACTGATTGAGCTAAAATTTTGTATACAAGTTTGATTTACATTACTTGGGGGTATTGCCGTAATCACCACGCTTGGCCAGCGGGTTGGCGATTGCATTTTGTTATTAGGTGCATAGAGAACGTAGCTAGTAGTCATTAGACCTGGTGAAGGTTGTGGGGATCCATTGGATGTGAGGCGCACGGGACCGGACAATGTGATGACACTTGGGGGAGGCCTATGTCCAGCAGTGGACGTCTTTCGGCTGATATCATGATGATGATGGACAGTTCACTAAGTGACGTCAGTATAAATCAAATATGGTGTACTCCCAAAGATGGCGGGCCAATTATTTAGTATGCACCCCTATAATATGGGTATCAAATGCCGAAAACACTTTGTTTTGCTGAGTGGAATAAGAAAAAGCTTGTTTTTAAAAAAGTATTCTTAAATTAGGAATTTTACTTCTATTGAATGCAATAAATTGAATTTGAAGTGAAAAATAAAAACAGATTTGAAGTGAAATGCAAAGCAATGCGGCCCGCTGCGTCTGTAATGTACGCTGAGCTTAATACATATGACGTTTTGTTTCGACAGCGGTGTGCGCGAAGCACGACGCGTACGTGCCGCGCGACGACGTGGGCACGCTGGAGGAGATCTGGCCGGGCGCAGAGGTGCGCTTCGTGGACGCCGGCCATGTGTCCGCCTACATACTGCACCAGTCGCTGTTCAGGTAAGTGTGTGTGTGCGTATGATGTAGGCTTTGTGTAACGTCATGTCAATGAGTAGATTGTATGTGACGCTCTAGATTTCGCCACAGTGTGGTGTGGTGTGTAAAACTGGACCCACTGTGAATGTGAGTAGTCTAACAATCTAAGGTCGAAACTCGTTTATTTTATATTTTAACTGCTAATATATTTCTCAGGCTGTATTATGATCTTTTGTAGTGACATCAATGTCAATACATTCACCGATTAAATCGACTGGAAAGGGACTGATGACCCCGTCAAACTTAACTAACTTTTCATTTATTAACAAAATTTGCTATGAAATTTCCTCTAATCTACTTGACCACTTTCTTGGCTAACCGTACATCTAATAATCCCAATCAATCTAAATCTGAAAATCTAAATTCTTATTTATGGTAATCTAAATTCTTTTTCCACAGAGCCTGCATCAAAGAAGCATTCGAGCGCTCAAAGAAGCGGTGGCAGGACGGCACTCATATTTACTGACAATAGCTTTTATTGTAGCTCTAGTACGACGTTCCTTTAATGTAAGATACTCATAAGCTCAACGGTTAAAACCCGGCTGACTCTGCAAGACAAGCCATCAGTTCAGGTGGCTACCTCACTGCAAGCACAGGTCATATTGACCTGAGATAGTTTAAAGGAGGCTCACCCCATGTGCCAACCTCCGTAGATCTATAGTACAACTATTTTCTTAATATCCCTCGGCAAACTTCGTGTTTCGTCAGCCGTCAGATTTCTATCAGTTGCTGGTGCTGACCGGATGCTCTCAATCGACTTCGAACAATATAGAAGAAAAAAAAACAACAAAAGTTTATTGTACAAAACAGTATCACAAGGTTAATTATACACTAGACATTTGTACAAAATGTGGTCAGAATCAGGTTGAACAGCTGGCTCCTAAACTAAGTAAAAAGATACTTGTATATCAGGAGTCAAAGTTCCTCGTAACCATTGAATATTATAACTTAAATGTTAGTGACTCAGTAATTACCTTAATGATATTGATATTTATTAACATAAAACAGCTAAACAGAGTTATTAATACCCTTTTAACTTAATATATTTTTTTTTTTTAGGAAATTAGTTTACAGCTCTATATAGTACATACGGTAATCAAAACAAAACAGCAATAAAGTACTTAGTTCAAATTATTATACACGATAAATCTAATAATGAATGGACATGGAAATTAGCATTCGTTTGTATTCGGAAATACGATGATTGCCGAGGGACATTAAGAAAATTGTTGTATTATACTCTGTTAATTTTTGTTATTCTTTACTCAAAGTATTGCCAAACTTAGTGCAATAAAAGAACCCTAAATACAATACGTATTTAGCGTTTTAAAAGTTATATGTTATCCTTCGTTTTATACAAAAGTTTAAATAAACATTGCCATTTTCTAAAAATGACAGTGCTATTATGGTAGTTAAATATTTAGCACAAATTTAACAAAGAGGAGCACACCTCTGAAAACTCTCGACACTTCTGACTTTACTTCTTCTTTTATTTGAAGTAGAAGTTGTAGTAATAAATCTTCGAACATTCAAAACTTTTGGGTACCGAACGAGTAATATGTGATACAATATATTATGATGTTATCGCCTTATTGGCTTAGCGGTCGCAAGCGCAACTGACAAGCTTTATTATATCATGGACTATATTCCTAGTTGTTACAGCCATTTGGCGTGGTTTCTGAACGCCACTTTGAATGTCAAACTAAAAATAACTTTCCGAAAATACGATTTCTTTTTCTGTATTAATTATAAAGAATAGATAAAACTAGCTTCTGCTAGCGGCTTCGCCTGCGTGTAAAGTGTTATTTTCATACCCCCTTAGATGAAAAGTAGCCTATGTGCTATTTCAGACTGTAATCTATCTCTGCCAATTTCATCCATATCCGTTCCGCCGTTCTGGCATGGTTGAGTAACGAACATATATCCACACACACATCAATCCAAGCTTTGACATTTATAATATTAGTAAAATTTGGCCGTTCGTTTACACCATGGCGCTCAAAAAGTAGACACAATTACCTAAATTGCCAGACTAGAAATATATGTCCGGAGTCTTAAATTCCCTATGAGATCTAAGGTGCTAATTTCAACATATCTCAGCTTCATAATGTGTGTTAGTAAAAAAGTACAAAAGTTCATTTTCGAGTGCGTATTTGTTTAGTGTATAATTTCCAGTTATGCAATGCTTTTTGAGTCATTTATTGTAGACGATTCTCGATGTATATAAGAAGAAATTATATATTTCTCTATTGAGATTGTAAAGTGTACATTGTATTTTTATAAATAAATGTTTTTATTATTAAGCTTTTGTTTTATTGTGTCTAGTATTGGAGGCATAATAAGAAAACCTAGCGATTACGGTATAGTACAGTCATTTAATAGGGGTTATTAAAACACGAGCGTGGGTTTATCACATGAGGCGAAGCAGAATGTGATATCCAATGGGATACCTAATAATAACACGCGAGTGTAAATACCTAATTATATACCGTTGCATACACTATTTTATCTTCACTCATACAGTTGAAATAAAACAAAAATGGAAACGGAAATATTATATGGTATGGTGGGCAATTTAGATTCTCATTGCGCATGAATTGCGCAGTCACCCATAGACATTGACACTACTTTTCTACATTAAGGCAATGAGCCCATAAGCACCAATAAATTAAAAAGTAAAAGTGTGCTATACAAATTAAAAATTATTTTATGATGCAGTTGTTTGAAAATCGAAGGAAAATGTTGCACTGTAATGGCTTTTTTTTAATTTTCCTATCCACGATATATAATGTATTTGGAACATTACGTTGTGAGTGTAGTTAAAACACTTTTCACGTGGGCAAAAGCTAGATGTACATATTTTTTTCTAACCTACTGATTGATTTCGAATTTCATATGCCCGATAGCTAATTCCCCGAAGTCAGCAGATCGAACGTCCGAATCGCCGAAATTCCATATCATCGATGTATCACAATTTCGAATAGTTATTAGATCGAGCGTCCGTTCCACAGAAAAGCCCAAAGGCTTTTCAATCAATGATAGTTCTATCCATCGAATGTCTATAGAAACAAATCGAACGAACCAACAGAAGAATCAACAGATTTCTATAGATTTCCTAGGAATTGTATACAATTCCTGGTTTTCACAAATTGCCTATAACATATTAAGTTGATTAAACCCCGCTGGTTTGTTTTTATCCCATTTTATATTCCTTCTTTTAGTCTTCTTGAATATTTTAGGTTGAATAGCTTTCAACTTAGGGGCACGTTGAGCCAATATACATTCGATTTCGATGTATAGGACTATAATTGCAATGGCTTTTCGGCGAAACAGACGCTCGATCTAATGGCTATTCGAAATTCTGGTACATTGATGCTATGGAATTTTGGCAATTCGGACGTTCGATCTAATGACTTTCGAAATCAAACAGTAAACCCATTTCTGGGTTTACTGCTTGATTTCGAATATCATATCCAAGTCTAGGCGGGATTTTTTCGGACGCACTTCAACGGCAGTTTAAATTATTTGCCCCTTGATTTCTAGTGGATATTGTCATGAAAAAGTGATGCAATTACCACGAAAGTGACAGATACCACATATCTACAAAACTTTTTGGGGATACCAAGAGTTCTGCAGAGTTATAATAGCCAGAGTCTAACAGGCGAGCGATGTCTGTCAACACCAGTCAACACATATGACTTACAAAACTTAGTTCTTTGTAAAGATCTAACATATGTTGCCACTCAACAATTTTGAATTAGTAGCGATCACTTCTGTGAGCCGTAAACACTTCCGAGTCAGTCAATAAAAAAATGCTAAAATGGCCCCTTGTACAATACGTAAGGGTAACAATAGCCAGACTTCAAGTTGCCGGGAAAATGGCATAACATTTCATCGTTAGGTAATAGTTACATCACGGGGCCTCATTGCTAAGAAAGAAAATTTGGTTCAAATAAATCTCACTAGATGGCGCGATATGCACCTCGATCTGTTATTGAATGCGTGTAAAATTAACATTTTCTGGAATTGAACACAAAAATTGTATGTTCTTATTTAATGAACTCTCCTAAGTACAAAATTATGGAACATTGGCTCTTAATTCACATTTCAAAGATTATTAGACGGATCATTTAAAATTGATGCCAATAGATGGCGCAGTTTTAAATTTCTGAGGCATTCCACTCGATTGTTTAAGTTTGCATTTTAACACATTTTGGTGCAAAAAACACTGTAAAAACGTGCAAATAAATAATAGTTACGTCGGCACGGTTTCTTTGCATGGCATGAGGTATCTGTATGCTAGTATTATATTATCTGTAGTTACATACATACATAAATTCACGCCTTTTTCCTATGGGGGAAGTAATAGTTAGATAATCGGAGTTATTATATTCAAAACACAAATCAAATCAAAAATGTTAATTTCGTTTGAAAATTTTTAAACATTTTTTTTTTTAATAATATATCTGCCTGTACCAGGATGATATTATATTATACTGGTGATGTTTGTAGGTGAAAACGCCCACCGCATGATGCGTCTCTTTCTTTTTTAAGTATTTTTTTTTTTTGCTGTCTCTTCTCCCCTATAATTTATTAAACAAAACTAGTGATGCACCATATCGTAGGACCAAATCTGATAACGATAGAACTAAAAACCTACATACTGTTTTTACAATAAAAAAGTTAATAAAATAAATAATTAACCCGACTGCTTATGAAGCGAACTAAAAATATTCGCGAGCTGGCTGACCAAAACCAGATGTATCCTCCGACTACACAGGATGATTACGTCTTTTAATGCAGTAGGATTTTAGATTTTTTTATCAATTTTTTTTTATTTATAACTTTTAGAACTACATATTTTTTTTTCGAAGTAGGTACGTTTAAACATATAAGTCTTATATATTTTTGATATCAACTCTTAAAACCCTTTATGTTGATACCGCACACGATGGGTTTGGAGAAAAAAAAATTGGGCCCCCACAATATGGTGCCCAAAAGCCGCCATTTTTATTTTCCAATTTTAATATAGCCAGTGACACTCACAAGGTTAATACGAATCGATTGACGTGAGTATCATCAAAATCGGCCAACTCGTTTGGTCTCTAGAACGCCACATAGGAATAAACATACATACATAGACTGATAAACGCATTACCCTCCTTAGGCAGTCAGGTAAAAAGACATGATTAATTACATAGTTTTCTAGCTGTCCACCGCGCCTTCGTTCCCGTCAACTGGCTACCTATCTACCTTATCCACTCTACCCTACCCACCTACCTAGGCTACCTACATAACAAACATTTTTTTTCTCTTCCTAAAAGTAGCCTATGTCCTTCCTCAGGATGCCATCTATCTCCTTGCCAAATTTCATTGAATTCCGTTCAGTAGTTTTAGGTGTGAAAAGGTAACAGACAGAGTTATTTTCGAATTTATGATATTAGTTTGTTAAATTAATTGTGAAACGATTTATTGATTACGTGTTTTATTAATATTTATTATTACAATATAAGTTGGTTCTCCGAAAAAAGTATGTAGTTACCTTTAGTAGTAGTAGTTACCTTTAGGATTTCGATATTTTGAGTTTAGTTTTAACATTTTAAGTTATTGGTCGATGTATCAGATTCTCTGGTTTCTAACTACCGTAACTGTAACGCTTCTCAAAGATGTATCTACAAACGACAGCTGGGAGCAACTGCTTAATGTGCTTTCTGAGGCAACGAGGAGTCTGATATGTAATAGATGGATGGAACGAAAATTCATCATTTTCGAAGAGCGGCCACGGCGATAATTAAAACAAAAAGTGATGCCAAGATTTTGTAAAAATTCGTAAAGGTTGATGCCCAAAACCATAAATTTTTCAAAGTTATGATTAAAAAGTTTTAAGGGTTTGAACGTGGCCTCGAAATTAAAACGCTCAGAAACAGGCGGCCACGGCTATCTTTAAAACTAAGCGTTGCAGAGACCTGAATTTAGGTAAATCACAGATTGAATTTGTAAAAATATAGAAAAAAATCCTAGGTTTATATTTTAAGAGCTGTAAGACTAAAACACACACAAAAATGGTCGCGTCATTGAAACGATGAAAAACACGTTATCGCTGATATCTCGCTGAAAAAGCATCGCAGACGTCTGAAGTTTTTTGTAAAAGCCAGATTTGAATTTTTCGAAATTTGTAAAAATACAACATAAATCCTAGGTCGAAATAAGTCGTGATTATCTATCGAAAAAAGAAAGTATTCGCAAGATCTTTTTTGTAAACCTATTTATATGTAGAACTACCGAGAATAGGCAAGTAGTTGTAGTTTTAAAGATCTCCGTGGCTGCGTGGTTTGCCGAGCTTCAATGGTGCGGCCAAATTCAAACCCTTAAAACTTTTTAACCGTAACTTTGACAAATTTATGGTTTTGGAAAAATCTCGACTTTTTTTTTAACATCTTCGTGGCCGCGCCATCGAAACGTACATAACGATACATGCACAAAACATACTAATATTATGTCATTGCGCAAGGAAATGATCTTTAATCTTCCTCTTAAAGAACTCCTGATAAGGGCTGTCGCGTAGGGTATGTGGGAGGGAATTCTAGAGACGTACTGCAGTAGCAGAGAACGAGCCTTCATAGCAGCTGGAGGCGTCATAAACACTTTTGCTAATTATCATATCACCATCATATCAGCCGAAAGACGTCCACTGCTGGACATAGGCCTCCCCCAAGCGTCGCCACATTGACCGGTCCCGTGCGTCTCGCAACCAGCGAATCCCCGCAACCTTCACCAGGTCATCGGTCCACCTGGTGGGAGGCCTTCCAACGCAACGTCTTCCGGTTCGCGGTCGCCACTCCAAAACCTTTCTGCCCCATCGGCCATCCGTTTTGCGAGCAATGTGCCCTGCCTACTGCCACTTAAGTTTGTCAATTCTTCGGGCTATGTCGGTAACCCTGGTTCTCTTGCGGATCTCTACATTTCTGATTCGATCACGCAAGGAAACTCCGAGCATAGCCCTCTCCATTGCCCTTTAAGTGACTGTAAGCTTTCTGATAAGCTTTTTGCTAATAAAACAACTGAATTATACAACAAAACGCATTTATTCTGTATCATTCTCCGTCCGCAATCACACTGCAACGTAAAACTCCGAATACAAAACAAACCAGTTTAATAAAAAACAAAATATAATTAGGATGTTACGGTGTCACAGGTGCCAAGTAAATATCGCTACAAATGTCGTTGATACATCATTTAAATATCAAAGTGGACTATATAACTATATTATTATGAAGTTGTGACTATGATTGAATCACATATCATCAAAGTTTGCATTAAACTTTTAAGGAATGAATGCGCGTTAACATGAAGTTAAACAATCCAGTTGAAAGATATTACTAAAACATGTAAAAAAAAATCAGTTAGGTGTATTATTATAAATAGGTAGACAATTTTAAAACCAATGTTGGTAGTTGTCTAACATTGACGTGACTTTACAATATTATTAAATGCGAATAATTTCAGTACCCAGCTTCCAAACATCGACAAATCTTTATATCAAAATCATATTTAACAGATAGCTCCAGGCAAATCACTGGAGGAACTATCAAGAGTAAGATTAATTATTTTTTCTAAAACAGTTCGGCAGACGTATTTTCTTTCAAAGTCATCATGTGTTGCAAAGACACGTCAGTTCACAATATATACTCGAAAACAGACACAGATCGAAATAAAATTTTAAAAACAAAACTGTAGGTAATTTTATTTTGTACAACAAAATACTATAAAGGTGCTCCCATACTGCTGTTAAAAATGTTTACAAATATTAGTAAACATTTTCTAAACAAACGTTTGCTCACAATGTTAAAGAAAATGTTTTCTTGTTAAGTAATGTAGTAAACACAAAATTGTTTGTTAACAAATTGTAACAAGTACTTTTCCAGTAAAGGTCTACCCACACATATCAGGGCCGAGACGTGGACGGACCATGCAGGCTCAAAAATTATTGGTAACATTTTATATGAACTCGTTCACACACGTCCGTGCACGGGCCATTGACGGAGCTTCAATGCCTGTGCCCGGCCCTGTCACGTCCCTGATATGTGTGGATAGACCTTTAGAGCGCTTTTTCTTTTGTAAACATTTTCATCAGTGTAGGAGAAAACATCTAATAATTCCTAACAGAATGTAAAATTTTCTAACATTTGTTAGTAAATGTATGAGTGTTAGAAAATGTTTGTAAACATTTTTAAACAGCAGTGTGGGAGCACCATAACAGAAAAAAGAAGCTTTGTGAAGCTGATTATATTTATTATGAATTTTCTCACAAAAATGTACCGTTTTCGGTCTCAACTTTCCCTTTTCATATATAAGCGGGTATCATACAATGTTATATATATTATGTAAGTATATTATAAGGCTCGTTGCCAAGAAATATATAAGAGTACCTTAGTGCTAGCGTTTATCGCCTTAAAGACTATTGAGGCCACCATACATGAAGGTTACTTTGATCTCGATAAGCATTTACCATAGACTAGCTCTAAGTAGTAAACTCATCCTTCTGATTTTTTTTTAAGGGAAATACGTCATAAATGGTACGGATTTCTATCTAGTAAGGCTATTCTAAGACAGAGTCATAATATATGGCGGCTTTTAGAGGCGTACCGACTTCTAGTCGATAAATCGAGCAAGCTGTTGAAAAGTCTATGGTCATTTTTTCAGTCTGTTATGTGTAAGAGGAATAAAAGTGTCAGATACATTTCCGTGGGCTTAGTGCGAGTTTTTAAACAAACTCTATCGCGTTAATCTAACCGTCAATTTGAACTGACACTGGATATGGGGCCATCTGGTGACAAAAATGTAAAACCCCTTTTTTTTGTATACAAAAATTCACATAAGCCCTATAAAAAGTCGCAATAAGCCCTTAGATTATTCCTAGACCACCGAAAATGCCCATAATCTTCATCAAACAGTCGGTACACCACTAAAACTAATAGTATCGATACAAATGAGTTTGAAATTCCACTGTAATCTACTCGCGACTTTCGACTCTATTTACAAAGACTAACTTGGCGTGACAATCTATTTCTTGAGCAGGAGGCTTCGGAAGTCGCTGTTGCTGAGTGGTCGTTTGTCCTCGCCGTTGCTATGGTTACCGTTGGGCTGGGCGCTGGCTGAGGAGCCGTTGGCGCTACCTAAGGAGCCGCTGGCGCTGCTTGTGGTGGGTCGCTCTGCGCTCGTTGAAGCCTTTTGGAGGATGCTCGGGATGAATTGTGTAAAAGTGCTGAGTTGTGTACGTCGCCTGAAAGTGTTATAGATAGTTTTGTTAGTATTTTTTGCAGTTACACGCGGTTTCTAAATACGTTTGTCAACACACAAATTGACTAACAGTATCCAACTCTAGTTAATTTCTTTGACTGAAATACATCAGCAAGTTAAACTCACTCGCTGATGTATTTCAGTCCTATCTTTTGAACTATAACTTGTCTTGTTACATAGTATGTATTGGCTAAATCTTGCAAGTGAATTTAAAAAAGATATCTCAAACGTTGACATTATGCATAGAAGTTGCCGACACGGCCTGTGACACTGCAGTCTCGTGCTCGTACTCTATGTAATACTTACATGCCACCTCCCGTGTCCCTCTTAGCCAGCCCCAGCACGGGCATGTCAGCCGAGGTGGACTGTCGCGGCGGCGGCGCGCTCAGGGCGACGTCCAGCTTGCGCTCCGCGAGCATCATGCCGTGCACTGCCGACACGGCCTGTGACGCTGCAGTCTCGTGCTCGTACTCTATGTAATAC
The DNA here is from genome assembly GCA_945859665.1 of Anorthoa munda. Classification (NCBI taxonomy): domain Eukaryota; kingdom Metazoa; phylum Arthropoda; class Insecta; order Lepidoptera; family Noctuidae; genus Anorthoa; species Anorthoa munda. Next base: position 13,694,689 of record OX243904.1, read on the forward strand.
TTACATGCCACCTCCCGTGTCCCTCTTAGCCAGCCCCAGCACGGGCATGTCAGCCGAGGTGGACTGTCGCGGCGGCGGCGCGCTCAGGGCGACGTCCAGCTTGCGCTCCGCGAGCATCATGCCGTGCACTGCCGACACGGCCTGTGACGCTGCAGTCTCGTGCTCGTACTCTATGTAATACTTACATGCCACCTCCCGTGTCCCTCTTAGCCAGCCCCAGCACGGGCATGTCAGCCGAGGTGGACTGTCGCGGCGGCGGCGCGCTCAGGGCGACGTCCAGCTTGCGCTCCGCGAGCATCATGCCGTGCACTGCCGACACGGCCTGTGACGCTGCAGTCTCGTGCTCGTACTCTATGTAATACTTACATGCCACCTCCCGTGTCCCTCTTAGCCAGCCCCAGCACGGGCATGTCAGCCGAGGTGGACTGTCGCGGCGGCGGCGCGCTCAGGGCGACGTCCAGCTTGCGCTCCGCGAGCATCATGCCGTGCACTGCCGACACGGCCTGTGACGCTGCAGTCTCGTGCTCGTACTCTATGTAATACTTACATGCCACCTCCCGTGTCCCTCTTAGCCAGCCCCAGCACGGGCATGTCAGCCGAGGTGGACTGTCGCGGCGGCGGCGCGCTCAGGGCGACGTCCAGCTTGCGCTCCGCGAGCATCATGCCGTGCACTGCCGACACGGCCTGTGACGCTGCAGTCTCGTCCTCGTACTCTATGTAGGCCAGGCCTTTTGGTTTGCCGTCTCTGTGAAAAGAAAGTACAAATCAAATTTCAAATCTTATTGCATCCATAATGTACAAATACAGGTAGTAAATAAAAATATATAGAAACACTTATGGATCCAGTCGGGCACAGCAAGATTTTTAGACGATACGGACAATATTGATTGGTCTCATGTTAATGATAGCAATAACTTGAGACAGTAAGGTAGCCGAGTGCGAGAGAAAACACGGGTCAAAGCTAGTATAATTCATGACTTACTTGTGTGTCACAATTCTGACATCCTTCAGCTTGCCGTACTTGTCGAAGACCTCTGCCAGCGCGTCCTTGGTGCAGTGCGTAAAAGGCAGGTTCTTCACAAACAGCTTGTTCTTCTCCGCCTCGGTCGAGTATTTGAACGTCGGCTTCGACTTCTTAGCAGAGTATCGGGAGAGGAACATCGGGCGGCCGTCGAGAGGCATCCTGTCGTGTTTTATGGCTTCGTCTACAGCTTCCTGCAATAATTATTAAATTATTTATAACTTTATATAGGAGTCTATCTCGATGGTAGATGGGGTCGAAAAGTTCTGGAGTGGCGAACGCATACTGGAAGACGCTGCGTTGGAAGGCCTCCCACTAGGTGAGCCGATGAGTTGGTTAAGGTTGCGGGAATCTGGTGAATGCGAGACGCACTGGACCTGTCAAGTGGATGTTTTCGGCTGAAATGATGATGAGGAGTCTAACTCGCCTCGCCGTTTCCTGGGCCTACCACGACACCTGTTTCTGTTGTTCGGAATCCAATCAGTGACTACTTTTACCCATTTCTGCTTTATACGACACATGTGGCCTGCTTAGTGCCTCCTATCTAAAAGATTGCCTAAATGTAGCAAAAGCCAGAGAAAAACTGGCCAAGTGCGAGTCGGACTCGCGCACGAAGGGTTCCGTACCATTATCGCAAAATACGGCAAAAAATTCACGTTCATTGTATGGAAGCTCCACTTAAATATTTTCAATATATATAGTTGTTAAACATGGCGTACTTTCAGAAGCTATAATTATGATTCGAAAATTAAATCTTTTGCATAGGCATCTTTCTTTTACGCGGTCGTGACTTTTGTTTACGAGCTCGATCATTATTTTTGCAACTGAGTTTTGAATGTATAAGTCAATTTAAAAAAGTTTAGTTGCAAGGAGTTTTCATACATAAAATAAAATGAGATAGATTTTATACGAGGAAAAATAAATAAGTGAGTCCGTACGTCTTAGCATTGAATTTTCAAAAGTCTTTTAAATGGTTGTTTAATATATTTAATTACCAGTTTTAATTTAATTATTTGTCGAATAGGTTGTATAGGCTGTTTACGTTGTAAAAAAATATGTCCCTTTGCAAAGACGCGCCATTTTCTGAAAATTTAATTTTTGTGTGATAAATTATTTTTTTTGTTAATATGAGTTCAAGTACAAGTGATGAAATGGAATTTACTCTCCCCGATATTTTATCTGAGGCGAAATTGCGCAAGATGAAATTTTGCTCCCAAAATCTCGAGAAAGATATATGGCGACTTACGATAATTTTATTTTATGGAAAAAACAAAAGTAATTCTTTGATTTGTTTTTACTAAAGGGTCTTTCAACAAGGACGGGTCGATGTTAAAATTGAATAAAACAAGATGTGTGTGAGATATTAACGAAATTTATTTTTTATTTAAAAGGCCCATTTATGACATTATGGATGGAATATGACATCGTTCAAATGTCCGCCGCGGCTTCGTATGGTGGCACGAATCCGAGAGGTCCAATTTTTAATGATTTTACTGCTTTGTGTCATTATTTACTAGAAGGTAAAATATCTTTTCGGTAAAATAATTAATCCAAACTAAAACTAATGATTACTCGATTTAGAAGTAACTAAAACTAAATTAATATGATTGATTAGTTGTAGTAGATTATTAGTCGAGTAGTTGAAAATATTAATGACTAAGCCCAAAACCTAAATTCTTATACCTACATGATATTCTTATTAATTTAATGCTTATAGAAATCTTCAAGAAGAGCAAATATTTATCAAGACATGTCGATTAGGAAGAAGCTACTTACCGGAGTCTTATACTGGCAATAGCAGATGGATCCTCCAAAGGCTTTGATTCCCTTCCGGACCCGCAGTGAGATGATTTCGCCGTACTGCGACATCTTGTCGCGAAGATTCTGTTCGTCCACTCTGAATACATAGAAAGAACATTGTAGTTTCTGAAAGCCTAGACAATATTGAGAAAAGACGTTATATGTATAGTCACGGGGTCTCAGCGCAAAGAAAAAAAATTTTGTGCAAATAAATCCCACTAGATGCCGCAATATCCACCGATTTGTTGTTGAAAGTGTGTAAATCTATCAATTTCTGGTCTTGAACATAAAAATTATATGTTCTTGTTTAATCAACTTTCAAAATTACGGAATATTGGGGTCTTAATTCACATTTCAAAGATTATTTGAACGGATCATTTAAAATTGTTGCCAATCGATGGCGCGGTTTTAAATTTCTGAAGAATTCCACTCGATTGTATTGGTTTGGCATTGTAACACATTTTGGTGCAAAGAAACTTTATCGGATAAATTGAACACAGATGGAATACAATACATATTTAGGGACATTATGACTAGAATTAAAATTGACATAGAATTATTTCCTGATGACTTGACCAGTGACACAAATGGACAAGACTCACAGTTTTTTCTTTTATAATAATATACGTATTCTCCACCAAAATATAGCAGGTCTCATAAACAAATCTGACATCTTGACGGTACATTTAGAGGAATTAGCACAAAATAATAAACCTATAGACGTCTAACAGAACACTTTATGACGACCGACCAGGAAAACACACTTGACATACCCAACTTCCGCCTAGCAGCAAGTTATTCTAGAGACGTAAAGAGGGGAGGGGCATGTATACTAACTAGAATTGGACATGAATATACAACACTTAAAACTAACTGTTCTATTAAAGGTAATATAGAATGTAGTGCTATAGAACTAAATGAACATGGACTGATAATAGTTTGTGTCTACAGAGTGCCAAATTCATGTTTAAATCTTTTTTACGATAATTTAGGGCAATTGTTACGACAGATATGTGACAAAACTAACAAAAAAATCGTTCTATGCGGCGATTTTAACATAAACTTACTTAAACGAAACCGCCATGCTCTTGACTTTGAATATTTTTTAGAAAGCCACAATTTAAAAGTAGAAATAAGACATCCTACCAGGCTTAGTAGTAAGTCTTGTATTGACAACTTTGCACACAATATTCCTAGATGCAAAAGTGAAATAATTGAATTTGGGATATCTGACCACACAGCTCAACTGCTACAATGCCCCGTCAAAAAAACCTGTGCGATAAAATCTTGGCGTATTAAAAGACGGGACTATAGTACTGACAATATGAGTAAATTTAAAAAATGCATAAACAGCCTATCTTTTTCTGGCATTTACAATACAAATGACCCTAACGAAGCCTATAATTATTTCCTTGACCTTTTCTTGTGTTTTTACAACTTATGTTTTCCGTACAAAATAATAACAAAATCGATAAATAAAAAAACTAAATGGATATCCAAAGGTCTTAGAAACAGTAGTAAAATCAAAAGAAAAATGTTATGGCAGTATAGAATACATCCAACAAAAAGAAATAAAAACATATTTAAGCAATACGCAGCACGATTTAAGAAAATAATATCACTAACTCAGAAGTCACAAAACAATTACTATATAAATACATCACAAAACAAATCGAAAGCTACATGGTCAATTATAAACAAGTCTAAATTCAACTTTCCCAAAGAGCCTATTACAGAAATACTTAAAGATGACATCAAGATTACGGATCCTAAATCTATTGTGAATAATTTTAACAACTTCTTCATTGACCAAGCTTCAAAATCAGACCAAACAAATAACTTAAGAAATGACACTCAAAACAAAACCAGACCCTCAAATCATAAAATCAAAACTAACATTAATTCAATTTTTCTTACTCCCACAACACCTACAGAGGTAGACAGAGAAATAAAGCAGCTGAAAAATACCCATAGCGTGGGCAACGATGGTATCTGCACCAAAGTCATAAAATATGTATCCCCGGATATTTCAGCTCATCTGTGCTACATAATTAACTTATGCATTTCTAACGGCATATACCCAGAAAAACTTAAAACATCTATTGTCATTCCGCTACATAAAAAAGATGACAAACGAAAAATGGGGAACTATAGACCCATAGCGTTGATACCCATTTTTTCAAAATTATTTGAAAAAGTCGTATATAGCCGACTATACAGTTATTTAGAAAAATATAATATTTTGGTAGACGAACAGAAAGGCTTTTGCAAGGGGAAATCGATAAATATGGCAATTTATGACCTACTAAAAACTATTTTGGGCGCCATTGACAACAAAATACCAACTTGTGCTATCTTTATGGATATGAGTAAAGCCTTTGACCGAGTTGACCATAGGATACTAATGCAAAAATTAAGCATGTATGGCATAAGAGGTAAAGCGTTAGATCTCATTTATTCATACCTACAGAACAGAAAACAAATAGTAGAAATAATACAGATATGTCAGAAAACACGAACTGAAATTAAACATAGGTCAAACTCGAAAACTGTAAAAATAGGAGTACCACAAGGAAGTGTTCTAGGCCCTTTATTGTTCTTGATATATATCAATGATCTCCCTAACCATATCAATCAACCAATGGTACTATTTGCAGATGATAGCACAGTGATAATAAAAAGTGATAAAGAAAATTATTATGAGTACGTAGTAAACCAAACATTACATAGGATAATCCAATGGTTAACCGAAAATAATCTTAAAATAAATATGGATAAAACAAAAATAATACACTTTCACCAGAGAACCCAACTCGCAAGTATAAACGTTAGTTACCAAGGCGAAATAGTACATCCTGTGACAGATACAAAGTTTCTGGGAATTAATATTGATGATAGACTGACGTGGAAAACACATTTAGAAAATGTCTGCAAAAGAATTAATAAATCCTCATTTGCTCTGTATAAACTCTCAAAAATTGTTAATAAAGAAGCCTTATTAGCTGCTTATCATGGACTTGTGGCGCCTGTCCTAAGATATGATATTATATCTTGGGGCAACTCAGTCGATAAGGAATCTGTATTTAAAGCTCAAAAGAAATGCATTAGAGCAATGTGTAATGTAGACAAAACTACCAGCTGTCAACCCTATTTTAAAAGCTTAAAAATTCTGACACTGCCTTCGTTATACATATATGAACTAAATGTTTTTGTAAAATCAAACCCTAATTATTATAAGACTGCTTTTAAAAGCTACTATAGACAATTACGTGATAAAAAAAGATTAGACATTGAAATACCATATGGGAAAACAGCACTAATCAATAAAAGTATTCTTGTTACGTCATCATTGATTTACAACAAATTGCCTGACGATTTCAAAAAGTTACCTGTACATCAATTTGACTGATTCACGCTTGTTCGTAGAATACAGACGTGCTCGTTAGCAATATTTAATTAAAAAAATTATAATAGTGACCTTCTTTATTGTACAAATTTTTGCCTACTGTGTATAGTTTTGTTAACATAATGAAAACTTAGAAACAGTGAAGTGACTATCAAATAAGATGGATAACAGTCCCTGTAATCCAATCGGCCGAGTGCAAGCCTCCACCTCGCCAGCGAAGTCGACGACGCAAATTCCAGCCCAATCAGATTTCTCGATTGAAGTCGCATCCACGCCCGACATACAAAGATGGATGTCAACCATTGAGCAGCACTTAAATGAGGTTTGCTCTATTGCCTCGGATGGCAAACTAAACTCGGAACAGAAACTAAAAATTTCTAACTTGTGTCGTAAAATAGGATCTGGCACCTCACAGATGGCAGTCCTATACCAATCTTTAAAGCAGAAAGCAATTCTAGCACACGACATGATTGATGCCTTAAAAGAAAAGCGCAATTTGACTGAACACATCTCGGACCTGAAGCAGACGATTAAGGATTCTGGCACTGCGGGCAATGTTTCGTTTGCCGACATGGTGAAAAAGGGGTCAAATGATTTCGTTCGACCGAACAATTTAAGCTCTGTGGTCATTTATCCTAGTGACAAACTCAAGTCCAGTGACGAAACTAAAGACATGGTAACAAAAATCATACGACCTGATCAAATGAAGCTGCATGTACGAGGTGTCCGCAAGACCAAAAATGGAGGTGTTATTATTAGCACAGAGACCAAGCATGACGCTGAAAAAATTAAGAACGCCGTCCAGCTTTCTACATCTGGACTAACCGCCGATGAGCCCAACAAGCGCAAACCACGAATCGTGATTGTAGGAGTGCCGTCTTCCCTGTCTGAAACTGAAGTCTTCAGGTTCATTTACGAACAGAATATACCCGACAAGTTGCCAGAGATGTCCATGGAGTCCTTTTTGGCCTCTGTTAAATTAAGCCACAAATCTGGAAAGAAAGATGCGTCGAGCTGTAATTACATTATTGAAATTCCAGCCAATATACGTAAAGCCCTAATTTCGACATCAAGGCTGTTTATAAATTGGACGTCCTGCCCTGTTAGGGACTTCACTCTGGTTACCAGATGCTACAAGTGCCAATTATATGGTCATGCAGCCAAAACATGCAGAGAGGTCAACTCTGTGTGTGCTCACTGCGGTGAAGCTGGACACTCGGTGTCCGATTGCACGAAGAAAGCGGACACATCGAAATGCGCAACTTGTTCGCGCTTTAAAAAGCCCAACAAACATAAAACGGGAGACCCTGAGTGCCCTGCTAGGAAAATAGCGGAATACAGGCACATAAACTCTATCGACTATGAGGGCGTCTAGTACGTCATACTCAAGGTCACACGCGTTGAACGTTGCTGCTGACACTGCAATGGCCTACTAACCGTCAATTTGTTGCTGGCTAAGCACATTAGTAGTTAGTTGCAAAAATTAAGTGTCTGTTTAATTTTACAATTTTGCTTACCAATTATTTCCGAATCTTTATATGTGTAATCAAAGTGCAATTTTTTGCAATATAGGTAAATTAGACATTAAGTAATTATGACCTAGTAGTTTAGTTCTATGTTTATAGTTTTAAGTAAATTAAAATTAATTTTCAAAATTATACAATCTTGTCACTATTTTTAGACTTCTTATGTTAAATATTGTTTAAATTCTCTTGTTCTACGATAAGCATATTTTTAGAGCTCCTACAGCCTGTGATACAGGATTACCTAGTACAGGCATCTTACATTATTATACCTACATTAGTTATCTAAGATTGAAACTGTGTTTTTACCTTTCTAATTTCTGAATAAAGATTTATTTATTTATTTATTAATTTAAGTCGAAGCTGCACAAATTCCTAGTGAATAAATGTTATTATAATATCAAGGACTACCTACAGGATAAAAATATAGATAGAGACCTACAGTAAGAGTAATTAATTGACATTGAATAATATGACATTAAAAATAGTGTGACATGCTTAAATTTGACAGCTCTTTAATTTATTTGATTGTTAAGTTATGACATGTAATTTAATCATCTGACATTTTTTTATTATTTTTCACTTTTGACATTTGTAGTATTTTGAATTTATTTTATTTTGTTTTATTTTTTGAGTGTAATTGTTTTGTAATGTTATTTTAATAATTATTTAATAAATTTGGCAATAATATAAATATTTGCACACCTTATTAGGTAATGATACAGTGTACTTTATTATATCTATTTGTAACATCTGTTTGAACCTACCTGTATTATGCAAATAAACAATTGATTTGATTTGATTTAAAGAAAAAAATATTCACGAACCGAGTGAACCCTTTTACTTGCAAGATGCTGCTAAAACCATCTATCCATCGCTGTGGAACGAAACCGAACGCGATTGATGGACATAAAATAATCAGTTTAATCAGACTAAAAACGCTAGGTAAGTCGGCACGGTTGCTTTGTATGGGATGACGCATCTGTATGCTAGTATTATATTATCTGTGGTATATAGTCACAGCGGATCTTTATGTCTCGGAAGTTGGCTGCAAGACCCTACGCAGTTGCTATTTTTGTGTCAATGTTGAAGTAGAAGATAGCATTGTATAACTGTCTTTGACTCGCTTAGGTTTGTCGCATCGTCCTATCTCGCTTACTCTATGCAGTATACTCGATGACAAAACTGTTTCTTGCGCAATGGTTCGCAGAGCCAACTTCAGAGACACAAAGATCCCCTGTGACTACTATACTTCGTATTTAAGGGGGAACTGTTTTATAAAACTCCTACACAAACAAAGCTGTCCTACTGTAACATTTCATTTTAATTTCTGAGAAACAAGAAGTTAAAACACAGATAAAATATGAAGTTTTCCTTTTCGATGATATTTGATTGAATGTATTCAAAGTTCAATAAAAAATCGTCTTTTAAATCCCGGGCTTATTATGTATACTGTCATTTTTAATTTCGTAGACTAAACTGACATTTGGAGGGTTGTTACTTTATCGTTACATAAAAATAGTGTCATATCCTGACTATCCTGAGTGATCGAAAGTTGATCGAAAATCGAAGTAGATCGAAAATTGAACTATTTTACGGCAAAAAATTACATTTAATAAGAAACTAGCAACCCTTATTTAGTATCTACTCATTTATGTCAGACTTCATTTTATCGATCGCATTATTTTATTGTTGACTAGCTGTTCCTCGCGGCTTCGCTCCCGTGGACCATCCCACAGGAACCGTTTTCGGGATAAAAAATAGCCTATTTCACTCAGGAATAATGTAGCTTTCTAAGGGCGAAAAAATTTTTTAAATCGGTCCAGTAGTTTCGGAGCCTATTCGGTACAAACAAACAAAAAAATGTTTCCTTTTTATAATATTAGTATAGATTTCATATTTGACACAATTAAAGTTTATGTACTGTGTAGGACTACTTAAATATATTACGTTTATACAACATTTATTTATATCAATTAATAAAATTAAATTGTGGAGTCATGTCACATCGATACGATGAATCACTTATGATTGAGCCTTGCCTACAACACCATGCTCAACGCTTGCAATATTAAAAAAAAATAACGTCATTGGCAGCTGTCAGTTTAGTCTACGAAATAAAAAATCACAGTATAGTAACGATCATAATTTCGGGATTTAGAAGAGGTATTATGCTCAAGTAATCGTTTATTAACTCCACCTATTCCAATACCTGGACCTGCTACTACCTACTACGTTATTAAAATATGTGTTGGTTAGGACTATGCTCACTTGAATTCCAGGTTGCTGATGAAGAGCGTGCAGGCATCCCGCGTGCCGAGCCGGTGTGGGCTCGTGCTCGTACTGTCTGTGCGCTGGCGCTTGCTCTCTGCAACTATGAATATTGTTTCATTTAGTTTATATATTAAAATAGAATAGTACATTACTGCAGCGGCCAGCAAAATAGCAGACTTACGTATGTGTGCCTCAGCTTCGCCTCGGCCCACATTTACACGTTCGTCCATCAATGCCTAGTTGTGGCAAAGGCTTGTATAGTACTTTTCTCAAATAATGCGCGGAAATTAAAACTAAGTAGTACCTAGAACTAATTTTGTCAAAATCAATGACGAACAACAATAATTGTTCCCGCGTTAAAGTGTTCCTTTGTTTTTTTATTTCAATAAACAGCGTTCTTTTGCAAGCCAGTTCGAAATTTAAATAAAACCTTTGATAAGTTACATCCTTGGTTGCCATATTTCGGAGTAAAACATCGTTCCATTTTTAAACTACACGATAGATATATGAGTTTACTATGGAATTTATTTGGCCGCTAGACACGACAGATATGGATTTTCATACAACTTTTGCCGGCCGCTGCGCGCATGTATTTGAACAGTACAGCAATTTCGATTTATCTCGAAGAAGGTTGTCAAAATAATGATCACATTTCCAAGCATGTTTGAGAAAAACATTTTTTTCTATAAGTACCGACAGAACGTTATAATTTGTTCCGACACACAAACTCCTACATACCATCATCCTCTTCATCATCGTGGGACCTCTTGACTCCTCCCGCAGTATCCTCATCTTTCTGATCGACTTCCATCTCAGTATCCTTCTTCCGCTTCCCCTTGGAACCCTCGTCGCTTCCCTCCGCCTTCCGCTTGCCTTTACTCTTGTCTTTGTCATCCTCTTTAGTCTTTTTCTTGTCGAATTTCGACTTCTTCTTGTCCTGTTTGCCTTTCTGTTTCTTGTTGCCGATCATTTTGTCTTTCATCGCTTGGTAGCTATCGCGCCATTCTTTTGTTTTTGCCTGGGAAATAAAGAGTGTTATGAAATCTTCTTCTATTTTTGAAAACAACCAATGACATTATCATACATGATAAAATGACAAATTAAAAAAAACCCCAAATATTAATTTTTATTTCATGCTTCTTAAACTACATATAATATACCTAGTAGCAGACACGCTTAAATCGACAATCTATCGAAACACGTAATAATGACACGATATCTTGCGAAAAAATCCAGAATCGAAGAGTAAAATGAGAATAACTTTTGAACGGCTAAACCAATTTTTATTCAAATATAGCTAAGAACACTCTCGACAAAGTCAACTTTCAAACAAAAAAACTAAATCAAAATCGGTTCATCCGTTTAGGCGCTATGATGCCACACACAGATACACAGCAACACACGTCAAACTTATAACATCCCTCTTTTTCCGTCGGGGGTTAAAAATATGTTCTATCTAGCATTTGCCCGCTTGAAAATTATTCCACGGCAAGGATCAAAGTCTTGTCCTAATGTAAGATATATTTTAATATCCCACTTATATACTTCACAAAAAGGTTAGATCAGCGGCAGTCACGGTCTAAAAATGTTGCACTGAATATTTTGTATTTTTTTTTTTTTTTTTTAATTTATTTATTGACACACACACAGGTTACAACAAAGAAACATTTTGCACAACGAGATAATTATGATAAACTAGTGTATAAGTGGCAATGGGCCCCAAACTAGGCACAGCCTGTATCTTGGAGGCCCAGAAATTGAGAGTAGGCAGATTGAGTGTTCAATACACAGCACAAAGTTACTAATTGGGCATTAAGAACAGAATTTAAATAAATTTTAAATAATAATAAAAGAAAATAAAATAACAATAGCAGGCAAAACCAAAAATTACATTAACAGTTATGAATAACATTAGTCAAATACAATATTCTATATTGTACAGTCTAAAACTGTACATATTTTGCTGACGCGGTGCCGTGCACCATACGTGCGTCATTCCAATAATATTATAAATACACATGAAACACTTTAAATCAATGAGTACGATAACTGCTACGCGGTGACTAACATTAGAGGAAGGAATCGTCAACAGTATTACTTGTAAACACAAAAATACGTAATAAATCTAACGAAAACTGAGTGATCTTTTCTCTTCGTGCTTCAACCTCAACAACAACAACTCTGCAAGTGTACGAACCGTACATTTTTTGGTCCTTCGAGCCGGATGTTTGGTGCCACTGTGCCTCTTTACGGTAGCGAATCGGTTTAGCTGGTCTCCCAGAAGCGGGTCGCCCCAGCTAGATTGAGAAGTCGCATAATATCGTGACAGAGGTGCAAGGGTGCTGAGTTCCACTGACCATTTCAAATCAAGTAAGTCAACGATTTCAAGATTTGAAACGGAGAAGACTACAAGCAACGCAGTAGCCTTCGCAATACAACGCAACGCTCTCCTGCCACAGTCAACGACGTGTCAGCAAGCATCAACATGGATATGCTAGAATTGCAGTCAACGTGCTTCGATAACATCAAAGCATTATGTGTCAACTATCGCAAGGATTCATCATCACGAAAATCTGTGGAATACCTGAAGAAACGCTTGTCGTCGCTAGAAAACCAATGGCAAGACTTCGAAGGCAGGCATGCCCAACTGTTGCTCGAACTAGAAGATAAGAACATAGCATATTTCAAGGACGACATCTACGAAAAAACTAAAGAAATGTTCTTATCAACTAAAACAGACATAACTAGCAAACTGACGACTTTGAACAAACAAAACGTGAAGTTCGACCTAGGTGGGACTTCAGAAGATGACGACAGCAACATACAACTCTTGCTTAACAAGCAAGAATGCAATTTCAACGCGATTCACCGTGTCATCTCCAAGATTGACTTAATCACTATATCGGAAAGATGGGAACTGGAAGACCACTTCGCAACCTTGAAATCGAAATGGGAACCCATCGATAAACTTCATTGGGAAATAGACTTTCAACTGAAAGGATCCAACGAACATTACTACAAAATGTTCACGGACATTGAACAACAATATGATGAGCTAAAGAGGAAAATCCATGCCAAAATCTGGTCCACCGTCCACTACCAGAAATCGACACCTAAGATCGAAATCCCTGAGTTCTCCGGCAACTACAGTCAGTGGATCTCCTTCAAAGACCTATTTCTGGAAGCTATTCACAAAAACCCTATGATCAACAACGCGCAGAAAATGCAACACTTAAAGACCAAGCTGCGAGGAGAAGCTGAACGCTTAGTGCAGCATCTGACCATTAGCACTGAAAACTATAACTCATGCTGGGATATATTAATTCAGCGCTACGACAATCGTCGCCTCCAGTTTACTTCATTTATGAACAACATGCTAAATCTGCCGATCATACAACATGCAGACTCATACAATTTGAAGAAGATGCATGACGTCATTACCGAATGCCTGAACGGCATCTCTAACATCGGTATTGATACTTCAACTTGGGACCCGATCATTGTGCACATCATGTCACAAAAACTGGACTCCAGTACTTTGAGTGACTACATGAAAGAACTTCAAGATCACAGAGAACTACAGAACCTCCACGACTTCCTGTATTTCCTCGAAACACAGTTCATGGCATACGAAACGATGAAATCAGCTAAAAGGGCGAACCCTACAGCCACAGAAAAATCATCCAACTGGAAAACATTCAACAAGCAAACCCAGATGAAGAAACATAACTATAACTTCAATCAAAATAAAACAAACAACTATCATGCTATTTACGGTAAATGCCCATTCTGCAACGGAAGTCACGTTCTGCGCCAATGTGACAAATTCCTACAAATGGACTTTGGCAAGCGAAATGACACCGTGTCGAAACTGCAGCTGTGCAAAAACTGTTTATTCAGCCACGGAAATGACGAGTGCAAATCCACGAAAATGTGCAAAGAATGTAACTTGAAACACAACACACTATTGCACAATCCGGACAACCAAACCATAACGTCAGCGACTAGAAAAAACAATGTTGAACAACGCCCTTCATCTCAACAACCAACATCTAACCATTTGTCTAAAGACAACATGGAGGTTCTACTGACTACGGTCCAGCTGAGAATAAAATCTGCAGATGGGATTTATGTAACACTACGTGCGTTGCTCGATCAAGGCTCACAGGTGAACTTGATAACAGAAAACGCTGCACAAATATTACGTCTTCCTCGGCGCGGGATCAACGCATCAGTATCGGGAATCGGCTCTGTTTCCAGAGAATGCAGGGGAAAACTGAAACTTACCTGTCAATCGATTCACTCCGATTATAACTTTGAAACTCAAGCACTTATTATGACGAAGCTAACAAACAACCTGCCTATGAAAACGTTCGAGAAAGGTGCATGGAGTCACTTGAAAAACTTGAAACTTGCAGATCCTGACTTCAACGTATCTCGGCAAATCGACCTATTACTAGGAGCCGACGTATACTCCGAAATTATCCTAGGAGGTGTATTGAAAGGCAATAACAGCTCCCCAGTTGCACAACAAACGCAAATTGGGTGGATTTTATGCGGAAAGATGAAACAAACGTTTAACTGCCACGTTACTGTAGTCAACTTAGAGGATTTAACAAAATTTTGGGAGAATGAAGAAATTCAAAAAACTAAAGATATCCCCAAAGATGACCAGTGTGAACAATTTTATAACGAAACTGTAAGAAGATCATTTGACGGAAAGTACATCGTCAAAATGCCTCTAGTTCCAGACTACAAAGAGAAACTAGGCAAGTCTAGAACAATTGCGGTTTCGCAGTTTCTACAGTTGGAAAAACGGCTAGAGAAGAACGAAAAGCTTTCCTCCATGTACAAAAAATTCATGGAAGAGTACGCGGATCTGGGTCACATGAAATTAGCACCTCAGATACCTACTGACGTCTACTTCTTACCGCACCACGGGGTCTTGAGAGAAAACTCGACAACAACAAAGTTGAGGGTCGTATTTAACGCCTCTCAAAAAACTACGACTGGCGTCAGCCTGAACAACGTCATGGAAAAAGGCGCCAACTTACAAAAGGACATTCAGGCCCTTATACTGAAATGGCGAACGTATAAATACGCATTTACGGCTGACATTGAAAAGATGTACCGCTGCATTTGGATTTCAAAAGAACAACAACATCTACAGAGAATTGTATGGCGGGACTCACGAGATCAACATCTTCGCGATTACCAGCTCTGCACAGTAACCTACGGGACCAAATGCGCACCATGGCTAGCTATGCGAACATTGAAGCAACTAGCCATTGACGACGGTCACAAACATCCGGCAGCTGCCAAGACACTCATAGAAGAATGCTACGTAGATGACGTCATTAGCGGCCATAACAACCTCACAGAAGCGAAAAAACTGCAAAACTCCTTGATCCAACTGTTAAAAGGAGGAGGCATGAATTTACGGAAGTGGACAGCCAATGACCGCGCTATACTGGAAGACTTACGCAAGGATCAAATTTCAACTCAAACCATGTTTGATTTTAAAGGGGAAGAATCAAGCAAAACGTTAGGCCTCGGTTGGAATCCAAACAGCGACAACTTCCACTTTAACTGGCCTGTGGAAAACTCCAAACAACTAACAAAGAGATCTTTACTCTCAGCCATATCAAGATTTTACGACCCATTGGGTTGGCTCTCCCCAGTAACGGTCAAGGCCAAACTACTATTCCAGAAAGTCTGGATGAGTAAACTTAGCTGGGATGACATAGTGCCCAGCAACATTGAATCTGAGTGGCTGAACCTAAAAACAGAACTGCCGTTCATTAATAAAATAACGATAAATAGATGGATTGGCGACACACAACAATGTGTCGAATTGCTAGGCTTCTGCGACGCAAGTGTAAAGGCGTACGCTTGCGTTATTTACAGCAAGGCGTTCAACGAACATGGCCAACCCATCGTAACTCTACTTGCTGCTCGAACAAGGGTGGCTCCACTGACTCAGAAAACAACACTACCAAGACTGGAACTGTGTGGTGCTCAGCTACTAGCTGACTTGATGGAGAAAACCAAGGAAACATTCTGTGGATATAACATATCAACACGGGCTTGGTCGGATTCTCAAGTGGTCCTCGCGTGGATTCAAGGCGAAACATCAAGATGGGAAACTTACGTAGCCAACAGAGTTACAAAGATCAAAAACGTCATTCCTGCAGCTCAGTGGCATTATGTCAAATCAGAGCAAAATCCAGCAGACTGCGCCTCAAGAGGTCTTTTGCCAAGCAAACTAGTAAACTTCAACCTGTGGTGGCAAGGCCCAGAGTTCTTAACAAAACAAGATCCGCCGGCAGATATGCCTTGCACTTTCCAAACGAATTTTGGCGGCTTAAACCACGCTAAAATCACGCAAGAAAATATCGATCATAATATAATTATCAATTTATTGAGCAAATGCAGCTCATTGACACAAGCAAACAGGGTCATCGCATGGATATTACGCTTCATTACAAATGTGCGCAATAGGACGAAATCGGAAACTACGTACCTAACAACAAGTGAACTAAGCGCAGCGCGCATTAGTATCATTATTCAAGCGCAGCGATTGCAGTTCAATTCTGAATACAAACAAATCGTTAACAACGAAACAGTATCAAAGAAAAGCGCAATTTGCAAATTGAATCCTTATGTAAACAAAGCGGGCATCATCTGTGTCGGAGGTCGTCTTAAACACTCAAGATTAACTGGGGATATGAAGAATCCAATAATCGTACCACATAAAGGTAGATTTACACAACTTCTTATAGAACAAGCACATTCAGCCACATTACATGGAGGAGCTCGGCTAACGCTGACTTATATTAGACAGCGTTACTGGATCGTTGGCGGCAACCGGGCTGTCAAGAACCAACTTCGAAGATGTGTACGCTGCCATCGCTTCAACAAGACAGATAGCTATCAACTGATGGGTGACCTACCACCGCAAAGGATCACTCCGTGCCGCCCTTTCACGCACACAGGAGTAGACTTTACCGGTCATGTGGATGTTAAACACAACAAGGGTAGAGGCGTAAAAACTTCAAAGGGATACATAGCCATATTTA
Organism: Anorthoa munda; assembly: GCA_945859665.1. NCBI lineage: Eukaryota > Metazoa > Arthropoda > Insecta > Lepidoptera > Noctuidae > Anorthoa > Anorthoa munda. The sequence continues at coordinate 13,711,792 of OX243904.1, forward strand.
TATGTATGGCGACGAAAGCTGTTCATATTGAACTCGTATCAGACCTTAGCACAGAAACGTTTATGGCGGCCTTCCAAAGACTATGTGCGAGACGCGGCACCCCGAAACACATGTACTCTGACTGTGGTACAAACTTTATCGGCGCTGCAAAGGTGCTTCGTCAGGAATTCGAAGAGTTCAAACAACTACTGAAACCAGATGTTTTCAACGAACTGGCCAAATTGGAGGTGGAGTGGCATTTCAACGCCCCCGCCTGGCCAACTGCTGGCGGTCTGTGGGAAGCTGCCGTCAAGTCTATGAAGCACCATCTGCGACGAGTACTGGGGGACCAAAAACTAACGTACGAGGAGTTCATAACGATTTTAGCAAAAATAGAAGCCTGCATGAATTCAAGACCTCTGTGCCCGCTAACTGAAGATCCAGAAGAGTTCTACAACTGCCTAACGCCTGGACATTTCCTTACAGGAAGCCCAATATTGTCCATGCCACTCTCGGATTACAGTGACGTAAAAAACATTGATTTACGCCGTAGATGGCAGCTTACCGAGCATATGTTTCAACAATATTGGAAAAGCTGGTCAAACGATTACCTTACCACTCTACAAACACGTAGTAAGTGGAACAAGCCTTCTAGAAACGTTAAAGAAGGCGATGTAGTACTGGTGAAAGAAAACAATCTACCGCCGGGAAAATGGGCCCTAGGTCGGATTCTGGAAACACATCCAGGATCTGATGGATATGTTCGAGTAACTACTGTTAAAACTCAAGCAGGAATCATAAAGCGCCCAATAACAAAACTGTCGCCATTACCATTGAACTCTGAAACTGAGGAAACCAAAGAAAACGAAATGAAAAATAAGCCTCCACAGAAATCGAAAAACGAACGGCGGAAGAAGTCAAAGAATCTTATCTCAACGTTACTAATAACAATGTTATCATTGTTTACATTTGTAACGGGATCTTATACCGCCACCGATGGCACGCGCGGAGCGCCGGCGGCGACCGCTCAGATTACAAGTCTGGAACGCGAGCGGCCCATATACTATGACACCGTCGGCAAAATGCAAGTAGTGCACGATGAATGGATACTAATGATGTACTACAACCTAACAAACTATTGGGATGGGACTCGTCGTACTCAAACTTACTTCGAGAATATTCACAACTTATGCCAAAAAACGAATCTACAACACTGCAGATCAACCATGGAACAATTAAATCATGAACTAGAACTTCTAAACTACTACAACTCTATACTTATAAATCCCCACAAACACCTGAGCAACAGGAAGAAACGGGGTCTAGTCGACGGAGTCGGCTACATAGCTAACAGTCTGTTTGGGATATTGGACCAACAATTCGCTAAGAAATATCAAAACGATATTCAATCTCTGCAAACCAATGAGAACTACTTACTTGAGTTATTAAAAAATCAAACAACGATTGTGGAGCTTGAGAATCAAGTATTGAAACAAACTGAAGACAATATTCAGCGTCAATTCAACTCCATTGATAACTTTATCAATCAAACCAATAAAAATATAGCATCCATCGAAACGGAAATGGAAATACTTTCGGCTACTACCTACCTCAACTCTGCTTCGTTAACGACGTACCTATTGATCAACAGCTTGAGGACGTTCCAGGAGATGCTGTTTAATACTCTAACTAACGTCTACCAAGGTCATGTAGATGTCCATCTGATAAGTCCGGTGCGTCTGATTCAAAAATTAACGGAAATATCCGGAAGCCTTCCGAAATCTTTATCGCTACCAGTTGAGAACTACAAAGAAAACATTAAAGATATCTACAAGCTGATCAATGTGAAAGCACGAGTTACTGAAAATTACTTTCTTTTCGAAGCACATATTCCACTTGTAGCTAACGAAGATTTCGTAATATACCAAGCGATACCTTTACCGGTTAACAATGCTAAGGAAACTACATATGTGCAGTTATCAAACGAGTACATCGCTGTCAACTTCAAGAAGAACATTTACGTGTCTATGTCCAAAGATGACTTGAAACACTGCATGCAACAAAAATCGCAGAATTTCTTATGCAAGAAAAACCTGCCATCATTTGACCTACACAGCAAAAACGCTCCTTGTGAGGCAAAACTGCTATCGCATCAAAACAATGAACCTTGTGACGTCGAACGCGCGTCATGCAAAGACACTTGGATAGAGTTACAAACTCAAAACAGCTGGCTGGCGATTTGCTGCGAAACGTGTGCATTACGAATCATATGTAGCAACGACGTCACATCACAAACCATTGCATTATCGAGCATAGTGACACTATCTCAGGGATGCGTACTGCAATCCAACGACTTAACCATCTACGCTCAACGCCGATACAGCAGTCATATGAAGATGGATTATGAGTTTACAGCTCCAACATTTGATACATCTATTAACAAGATAGTGAACTTAACATATCGTTATGCTCCAAATATCCTTCAGTCAAAGGCTACGGATCAGGAAATTGTAACAATTGATCAGAAAATTGCAACTCAAGGGCAAAATGAAGCTTCACTACCAACACTAACAAGTCACGACATTCATCAATATGCCATAAGTTACTCTTTGCTGGCGATCGCCATCATAGTCGTACTTGTCGTGGTTGGGAGAAATCGTTGTCCACACTATTGCACACACAACGCTAAGAACAAAACTTCGAGTCAACCTGAAGATATTGAACTTCAAGTTTTCCGCAAAACAGAGTGCCAGCAGCATGAAACCGTCGCAGCACAAACAACAAAGGACTTGCGGCGGGAGCCTCAACCTGGGAACAGGAACATCGCCTTTCTATTTGATTGATTAATTACTTAACTAACTTTGTGATGACTTTTCCTTTCTCTTCTCGTTGGTTTCTTCTTTTTGGGTTGCCAAGATGTACAGTCTAAAACTGTACATATTTTGCTGACGCGGTGCCGTGCACCATACGTGCGTCATTCCAATAATATTATAAATACACATGAAACACTTTAAATCAATGAGTACGATAACTGCTACGCGGTGACTAACATTAGAGGAAGGAATCGTCAACAGTATTACTTGTAAACACAAAAATACGTAATAAATCTAACGAAAACTGAGTGATCTTTTCTCTTCGTGCTTCAACCTCAACAACAACAACTCTGCAAGTGTACGAACCGTACATATATAATAAATCTAATATGTGCGTGTGATGGTCTTATAACCGCTACTGCTAAGAAACTCGATTTGTCCTTCTTCTGTTTTCCTGATAGAAGTTCTACATGACCTATACAGTTACGTAGTCGGTCCAGGCAACAGGCGCGCGCGATTGTAGGAGGGTAGTCTATGGCTGCATTACATTATTAAGGTGAGCGCGCACCTAGACGCGCTGCGGTCATCGCATTTTATAAATCTTTATATGAAATCGTATGCAGCCTCGCGCACCTATCCGCACCGCACGACCCGCATTTCAGCAAAATGCTGTAGGTATACGGATTCCACCAGCGCGTGCGGATGACGTCATCAGATTTGGCGCGTTCAATGCTTGCGCGAGTGCGTATAGAAAATATTGATATAATAAGATGTACAGAAGTGGATACGATGCATTTGGCGCGGATTGCGCGGGGCCTTCAGAAAATGCGATGACTGCGGCGCGTGCGGCTCCTGTGGTGCGTCTAGGTGCGCATTCACCTTTATAGTCTACAGCTGCAGCTCTCATACACACCTCACACGCGTCCACGCACTCCCGCAGCGTGGCGAGCTGCCCGTGGTCCCGCTCGTAGTCGGTCCAGGCGCGCGCGATGGCAGGAGGGTAGTCTATAGCTGCAATACATTATTATAGTCTACAGCTGCAGCTCTCATACACACCTCACACGCGTCCACGCACTCCCGCAGCGTGGCGAGCTGCCCGTGGTCCCGCTCGTAGTCGGTCCAGGCGCGCGCGATGGCAGGAGGGTAGTCTATAGCTGCAATACATTATTATAGTCTACAGCTGCAGCTCTCATACACACCTCACACGCGTCCACGCACTCCCGCAGCGTGGCGAGCTGCCCGTGGTCCCGCTCGTAGTCGGTCCAGGCGCGCGCGATGGCAGGAGGGTAGTCTATAGCTGCAATACATTATTATAGTCTACAGCTGCAGCTCTCATACACACCTCACACGCGTCCACGCACTCCCGCAGCGTGGCGAGCTGCCCGTGGTCCCGCTCGTAGTCGGTCCAGGCGCGCGCGATGGCAGGAGGGTAGTCTATAGCTGCAATACATTATTATAGTCTACAGCTGCAGCTCTCATACACACCTCACACGCGTCCACGCACTCCCGCAGCGTGGCGAGCTGCCCGTGGTCCCGCTCGTAGTCGGTCCAGGCGCGCGCGATGGCAGGAGGGTAGTCTATAGCTGCAATACATTATTATAGTCTACAGCTGCAGCTCTCATACACACCTCACACGCGTCCACGCACTCCCGCAGCGTGGCGAGCTGCCCGTGGTCCCGCTCGTAGTCGGCACAGGCGCGCGCGATGGCAGGAGGGTAGTCTATAGCTGCAATACATTATTATAGTCTACAGCTGCAGCTCTCATACACACCTCACACGCGTCCACGCACTCCCGCAGCGTGGCGAGCTGCCCGTGGTCCCGCTCGTAGTCGGTCCAGGCGCGCGCGATGGCAGGAGGGTAGTCTATAGCTGCAATACATTATTATAGTCTACAGCTGCAGCTCTCATACACACCTCACACGCGTCCACGCACTCCCGCAGCGTGGCGAGCTGCCCGTGGTCCCGCTCGTAGTCGGTCCAGGCGCGCGCGATGGCAGGAGGGTAGTCTATAGCTGCAATACATTATTATAGTCTACAGCTGCAGCTCTCATACACACCTCACACGCGTCCACGCACTCCCGCAGCGTGGCGAGCTGCCCGTGGTCCCGCTCGTAGTCGGTCCAGGCGCGCGCGATGGCAGGAGGGTAGTCTATAGCTGCAATACATTATTATAGTCTACAGCTGCAGCTCTCATACACACCTCACACGCGTCCACGCACTCCCGCAGCGTGGCGAGCTGCCCGTGGTCCCGCTCGTAGTCGGTCCAGGCGCGCGCGATGGCAGGAGGGTAGTCTATAGCTGCAATACATTATTATAGTCTACAGCTGCAGCTCTCATACACACCTCACACGCGTCCACGCACTCCCGCAGCGTGGCGAGCTGCCCGTGGTCCCGCTCGTAGTCGGTCCAGGCGCGCGCGATGGCAGGAGGGTAGTCTATAGCTGCAATACATTATTATAGTCTACAGCTGCAGCTCTCATACACACCTCACACGCGTCCACGCACTCCCGCAGCGTGGCGAGCTGCCCGTGGTCCCGCTCGTAGTCGGTCCAGGCGCGCGCGATGGCAGGAGGGTAGTCTATAGCTGCAATACATTATTATAGTCTACAGCTGCAGCTCTCATACACACCTCACACGCGTCCACGCACTCCCGCAGCGTGGCGAGCTGCCCGTGGTCCCGCTCGTAGTCGGTCCAGGCGCGCGCGATGGCAGGAGGGTAGTCCTGCACGGAGCGCAGCGCACGACGCATCAGATCTCGCAGTTTGTTCTCAGATGGTCGCGGTACGCGGTTGCATTCCAACGATATAAGAGCTTCCCAGTATTTTGACATGGTTTTGTTGTCGCCGTACTCTGTGGAAAACAGGTAAGAATCTAAACGACAAGGTAAGAGACATAGGTACTATTGTTTTCAGAAATCTCGAAATATTCTCCTTATTACTCGCGCGGTTTATAACCGTATGTCGGGTTAGTTTGGTTTATAATTTTGTCAAATATTTTTTGTGGTTACTTAAAAACTCTACAAGGTTCTTTAACATCAACACGAAAAAGAGTACCAGAAAAATGTTACCAGGAAAATGTTTTTTTTACTGTAATCTGTTCAAAATCGTTATTACAAATAACCCAATTAGATTTTTAATTATTCTCCTCTAGAAAAGATCGCGCGGTGCGCCTCGTGTAGGTACCTCGGTCGTGAACTTTAGGAAATCAGCTGATAGGTAGCGTTTTCAAGTTTTATTAGGTGCTGTTATTTTTTTGATAAAAATTGAATTAATGATTGTGTAATCCAGATTTTTCTTTCGACAATTAGCAAAAATCGAAGAAAGCTTCCAGCGCTAGTGGGTCCAGAATTATGTACTGAATCCATGCTACTCCTATTCACGTCGATATCAAAGACAACCAATTTTTTTTTTGTTTGTGGCGCCTTCAAAAGGCGCCTGGACTTTTGGGAAAAAGAACATTGTGGGTTTTTACCTCTCAAAATTTTATCGGAAAGTAATAAATAAAGGTTAATTTCTAAAAGTTCTGTATTATCAGTGTATTTTGATATGTATAGAGGAGCCCTGTTTTTTAACGAATCATAAAGCTTAATTTCATCTGATGTCTGTTGGTTGCCAGTATTTTTTTTTTGTAACTTTTGTAATCCGTCAAAAGGCTCCTGGACTTTTGGAAACCGTCAAAAGGCGCCTGGACTTTTGAAAAAAGACCAGGCAGTGCGGGCTTTTAACCTCACTAAAACCACCCCGGTGATCACCATCAGCACTTGGGGCCTCGTTACCTCTTAAAAGACTACCCCGAAATCCCCTCTGGCAACGCCTGTTAGGGCACATCCCTGGGGAGACAGAGAAACGGCCCTTATAGCCATAACTGGCAGAGACAGGTCTCGCCGGATCCTTGCGACCAAGACCTGCCACTCAGAGACCCACGCAGGGCACTCCTCAAGCGTGTGCTGTGCAGAATCAAGATCGCTTCCAAAAACATCCTGTATAAAAATCTTTTGTAAGAAAAAATGTAGCTAACTTACTGAATATTTCCTCAAAGATCATTTTGCCTTGCTTGGGGTCGTTCAACACTTTGTATTCGAGCCGAGCCCAGTACAGTGGCACTTCGCAGTCGTTCGCCTGTTCGCCCCATGCCTGTAACAACGTAATGAGAAATAATGGTCTCGCTCACCGAACTATCCAACTAAAGGAATAAGAATGTAAACTTATTTGGCTTTTTATTTATAAAAATTGAGGTGTTTGTTGTATTCAAATAATTAGCAGGTTCTTAATTCAAATTCACTACAGAAAATTTGAATATTGAATGAGCAAAGCAATCACTAAACAATGTCGAGATTTTTAAGTTTAAACGACACATTTTTATAAGGACTCGGATTGGATGTACTGCGTAACCGCCCTTAGGCATTTATCGTGTTATTTAAAATAAATCTCCGTATACTCCGGGAGCCACAACGTGTGATATCTTTTTTTGCTACAATGCCGCATACCACAAAAAAAAAAATCCCGACTGCTTAAAAAGCGAACTAAAAAGACGTAAACAAGAAGAAAGTCATGCTGTGCAGTCAGTCGGAGGATACATATTCGCGAACTGGCTGACCACCTGATCCTCCGACTGCACAGCATGTTTTTTTCTTGTTTACAGATTTTTAGTTCGGTTCTTAAGCAGTCGGGTTTTTGATTTTTAAATTAACTTTTTTTATCTTTACTACTTTTTAGTTATAATTTTTTTTTTCGTATTACTTTTAAACGTACAAAATTGGTATATATTTTTGTAATCAGCTCTTAAAACCTTAAGCAGTCGGGTTTTAGATTTTTAAATTAACTTTTTGTTCATTTTAGCAAACTTTTTTTCGAATTAGGTACAATATAAATGTTCTATATTTTTTTAAATCAACTTTTATAACCCTTTATTTTGATACCCCACACGATGGTTAGGATGAAAAAAAAAATTGGGCCCCCACAATATGGCGCCCAAAATAAGCCATTTTTCTATTTTAATGTAGCCAGTGACACTCGCAAGGTTAAGACGAATCGATTGACGTAAGAATCATCAAAATTGATCTCTGGAACGCCACATAGGAATAAACATACATACATAGACTGATAAACAAATTACCCTCCTTAGGCAGTCGGGTAAAAACATAAATTACAGCACATTGGCGCCCAGTAGAAATCGACAAAAAAAAAGTTTAAATTGCAATGCATGATGTAGTTCTGTTTATTGGTAGAGTCTGGCAAACGAAAGTAGGCACACGAATTATTTGAAAACTTTTTATATGGCAATGCTATACTAATGACAACTTGATTTGTTAAAGTCTTGATAGTAGCATTTATTAAGTGAAAAATTAATAAAACAATTAAAAGTGGATTACGGGAGATGTTGTTTCGCATGATGTCTAAATGTCAAGAAAAACAACAAGAGAAAGACGCCGAATTCAAACAAAAACATGATTGTTTACGTCTGGTGTGAATAAACCAAAATTATAATAGAATACTGGTTTTTTTTTATTCGGTTTGATACATAATATCTAAAGTATTACCTACCTAAAGTACCTATAGTATTTTTATTCAGACGAAGTAAAATAAATAACACTAAAGTATCAAATTAGGTTATTCCAGGTATTTCATACGAGTTTTAAGGTTGCTATGCTGATATTTTTTAAATTAGCCGCGCATTTTCAGTCTCTACTTTCGTTTGCCAGACTGTTGTATTTATCCGTTAGGGTAGTGTGAATCCTTGCAACTTCGAAAAACTTGTGCTCGCTGCGCATCACGCGAAAAGCAGCGAAATTTTTGCGTTTTTTGATAAACAAAATTCCGTACGCTTTTAAAGTTCATTAAATGAACTTCGAAAAAGTACTGAGCATTTCAGACCAGCTCTCAGGCAAGTACACGGCTCCCTGCCGGGCCTTCTTCACTCGACCGTACTTACATCGATTAATCCCTATTCCCTACACTTTCGCGCGGTCCCGGCACCGCTCCCTCAGTCGGTTGTCACCGCTCGCGCGTGCGAGGGGAGTGTGTGGTTGGTGGGCGCGGGGGTCTTAGTTCGAGCAGCCTAGCAAGAAACGAGCCGTCAAGAATCAACTTAACCGTCTCGGATATTGAGCTCAAAATTGTGTACTTGATCTCGGAGAGTGTTATATCTGCTACGTAGTAACTTCTCTAATCCGTGCCCCTGCATCCTTTCTTACATTTGCAGGCTATGATTTTAAGTATGTGTAATGGGGCTGGCTCATTGATAGTTGCAGGTGGGATGAGGCCGTAGGAGCTCATTTGCTACACCCACTCAGTGGGGTCCCTCTCTACCCAAGCCACTTTAGCACTTGGTGGTAGGTGCGGATCGCATGGAAATCTTCGAAGGATTATTAGCTTGGTACCTATAGTGTTATAGAGCTGCAGTTGGGCTTGTATTGTTGCAAATCTATATATATAAAAGAAAGTCGTGTTAGTTACACTATTTATAACTCAAGAACGGCTGAACCGATTTGGCTGAAAATTGGTAGGGAGGTAGCTAAGAACCAGGAGAAGGACATAGGATTTTTTATCCCGTTTAGGGTAGGGTAAGTAGGGTAGGGTAGGTATGTAGGTAGGGTAGGGTAGATAGGGTAGGGTAGGTAGGGTAGGGTAGGGTAGGGTAGGGTAGGTAGGGTAGGGTAGGGTAGGGTAGGGTAGGGTAGGTAGGGTAGGGTAGGGTAGGGTAGGGTAGGTAGGGTAGGGTAGGGTAGGTAGGGTAGGTAGGGTAGGGAGGGTAGGTAGGGTAGGGTAGGGAGGGTAGGTAGGGTAGGGTAGGGTAAGGTAGGTCGGGTAGGGTAGGTAGGGTAGGGTAGGTAGTGTATGGTTGTTAGGGTAGGGTAGATGAATGTTTGGTGTTTTTATGGCAAAACAAAATTTGCCGGGTCAGCTAGTTTGATATATTTGTCGAAAACCGCATAGATTGACTTTTAGAACGAAAAGTGAAAAGAGTGCCAAAATTTCGCAGTTTTTCGCGTACTGAGCAGCGAGCATAAGTTTTTCGAAGTTGGAAATTTGGATTAACACTATCCTTACTGGTCCACACAAAATATTCAGAACTGCAGTAAGCTTCGCGATATTATTTTAACGTCGATTTCTACTGGGCTAATCATCATCATGAACCTTTTTAATGTTCCCACTGCTGGGACACAGGCCTCGTCTCTGGGGGAGGGAATGGGCCGTAATTCACCACGCGGGCCCAGTGCGGGTTGGTGGATGTCACATGTATTCGAATTTTTGTTTCTAGTACATGCCGGTTTCCTCACATTTTCCTTCACGGTTTTGAGAACAGTGGTGATGAAATAATTTACTCAAAGTAAAGCGTCTGCTTGAGTTTGAACCCACGACCATTTATAAGACGCGGCCGATATCACAAGGCCACCACTGCACTCAAAACTGGGCTAATATCGCAAAGCTTTCTTTGATAGAATGTCACTTGTGTAGAGGGTCTGGCTGATCGAGTTTATCACACAGAGGGTCTGGCTGATCGAGTTTATCACACAGAGGGTCTGGCTGATCGAGTTTATCACACAGAGGGTCTGGCTGATCGAGTTTATCACACAGAGGGTCTGGCTGATCGAGTTTATCACACTGTCGCACTGGATTCGGCAGATACAAGGTGCATCAAACGAATGGGCGCACCCAATCGTATATCATACTAGCTGTTCCCCGCGGCTTCGCTCCCGTGGGCCACCCCACAGGACCCGTTTCCGGGATTAAAAAATAGCCTATGTTACTCAGGAATAACGCAGCTTTCTACTGGTGAAAGATTTTTTTTAATCGGTCCAGTAGTTTCGGAGCCTATTCGGTACAAACAAACAAAAAAATCTTTCCTCTTAATAATATTAGTATAGAAGATATATATTAGTATAGATATCGCAATATATGATGCGTTAATTAAAACAGTTTTATTTCAACATTATATTTTGGCTTTGTGATTTCCGGATATATTAATAAGTATTGTATTGTTTGTTACCTCGGCAAGTGAATCCCAAGCGAGCCTGAAGGTGCGCCGAAGCGTCTCCACATCATTCTCGTGGTCTGAGTACTCGCGTCGGCGAGAGTACTCCAGGTAGGCCATCCATAGGGCCTCGTTTTCTTTGTACGTCTCCATGCCTTTGGATAGCGCCGTCTCGAATATTGACTTAACCTGGAATTTATATAAATATTGAGTATGTACTTAATAAAATAATATAGCTAAAAACCTCACACGCTACAAATAATATATATGTTAAGCCTCCAAGACTGAAAACGCTCATTAAACGAAAAAATTGCACAGAACTCGAAATTCGCGTTGTGGCAAAATCGGCCACGACGCGTTATGGTAGTGAAAGCCAGAACATGTTCTGAGCACGAAATGATGCAACCACGCCATGCGAATTTGCGACGGACGAATGGGCGCCGACGAGAATTTTCATATTTGAATTTTTTTTTCGTATTTTTCGTTTGGTTTTTGGGGTCGCTAATAACGAATATGGGTTCAAAATCCAAGATGACGCCGACGAAAATTTGACAACTTTTCGTCATGGGTGCCGTTTTCGTGGTTTTTAGAGTCGCCTGCGATTGACGAACAGTGTATATACGTATATTGAACATACCTGCTCAAACGTGCGGCCCTCGTGCTCCGCGCGCTGCATGCTCAGCACCCAGAAGTAGGCGCGCCTGGGACAGCGGCGCGAGCACGCCTCCAACACGCGCGAGTGCGTGCTGCGCGACGAGTGCGAGTGCGAGTGTTTCGCAAACGCGACCAGCAAGTCGTATGACGCCTCGCAGGTGATGCAATCTGTTGTTGCGCGATCATACAGCACCTGTGGGAGAGAATTTGACCATTAATATTAAACACCAGTGGCCCGCCGCGACTTTGCCTGGATAATAATAATTTATATAATATATATAATATAATAATATAATCTTTATTTATATAAAACAGATTGCAGTACATGTAACAGTTTTACAAAGTAGGTAGTTGTAAATTTCTGACAATCAAGTGGGTGACGTGCTGTCCTCCTTGCTAGGCTATGAAATAGCCTGTATTAAGGAGTAACAGTGCCGATACCCTCTAATTTTATTGCTACAATTTAATTTTTACAAGTTACTTTTAAATTCTTATAATCTATAGATATTAGAGCGCGAGCGCATTTTTGTGTGTGTGCGTGTGTGTCTGAGTGTGTTTGTGTATTTGTGCGAGTGTGCTGTGTGTGCGTGTATGGGTTTGTGTGTGTGTGTGTATGTGCGTGAGCGTGCGGCTGAGTCAGTCAGTGTAAGCGTGCGTAAGTAAGGGGATTGGATTTGTTTGGGTCTATGTTTTGGGTGAGTGGTACAATATACAAACTTATCATAATTTACTTAAATTAAATATTTTTCTGTTTCGTCGTAGGTTTTATTTTGAAGGAATGTGCGGACGGTCTCTTTACAATTACGATAAGACAATTTATATATTGGACAATTTTTGTTTATTGTATTATAAAGAGACGGACCTAAATAATAAAAGAATCTTCTAGTAAACGACAAGCGAGTTTTTGGAGGAGTACATATTTTATCTTTTCGGCGTTTGGTAATTTCAATGTAGGGGGTTATACGGTGTTGCAACAGAATTAATTGTAAAATAAAGTGTTGCCGCACGTTGAGAACATTGCAGTTTTTGTATAACTGAACAGTTGGATAAATTAGTGGACGGAATGTAGCCACTTTCAGTATGGCGCGATGTGCAACTTCCAACGGTTTAAGGATAGTTTTTGCAGCACCACCCCAACAGGGAATACAATAGGTAATAATAGATAGGCATAAGGCAAAATAGACATTACGTATAATTATAGGATTAGCAATATTTCTTAAGGTTTTGAAGATATATATAAGTTTGCGAACTCTGCCAGTAAGGACATTAACATGAGATTTAAATTTAAGGTTCTTATCTATGATTACACCTAGGTATTTGATTTCATCCGTAGAGGATATAGGTGCACAGTTGCATGAAACTTGAGTCTGCGAATTACATGTGTGAGCTTTAATTGATATAGGTGGCTTTGGTTGGGTAGCAGAACTGATCGAGTAAGTAATGAACTTGGTTTTAGAGGTATTCAAAGTAAGCATATGGAAATAAAGCCAGTTAAGCGCTACATTAAAGCCATGCTGTGCCTTGTCTTCGAGTTCAGACCATGTGTTAGCGACGAAAGTGATAGCAGTGTCATCTGCAAAGGATGTTATCTTGGCATTTGGGATATTTATATTGCATAAGTCATTTATAAAAACTAGAAATAAAGTGGGTCCCAATATGCTTCCTTGCGGAACGCCATAGTAGATGGGAAGCTCATTGCTGCTGTGACGGTCAATCTTGACTATCTGGGAGCGATTTGTGAGGTAGTTTTGAAAAAGATCAAGTTGCAATCCCCTGACACCCATCCTTTCAAGTTTGAGTAAGAGAGAACGAACGGGAACGGTGTCAAACGCCTTCGCAAGATCCAAAAATATCGTAAGGACCTTTTTATTAGAGTTCAGGTTGTGTACGATATTGTTAGTTAATTCCTGAACTGCGTCACAGGTAGACTTGTTTTTACGAAATCCAAATTGTTGTGGTGATATTAGTTTGTAATGTTCTAGGTAGTAAACAAGTCTTTTATTGATAAGCCGTTCTAGTACCTTGGATAAGGCAGTCAGTACTGCAATGGGACGGTAATTATTCGGCAGGTTCCCGTCGCCTCCCTTGAAGACTGGATGAATGATTGCCTTTTTAAAAGAAGAGGGAAAGACGGCTGTCTCGAAACAGAGGTTAAAAATATGGCATAGTATGGGTGCCAGGGAGATTGAGTACCTCTTCAAGATGTAGGGTGATATGCCATCCCAGCCAGTTGCAGCATCAGAGCGCAAAGAATGGATGACTGTTGTAATTTCGTCAAGGTCAGTAGGGTCGAGGACGAACGATGAAGCCGATGTGAAATCAGAAGTAGGTTGAGTAACTGTCAATGGCTGTGTAGTACTGGTGTGAACTATATTATTTGCAAGCCTCTCGCCAATATTTACGAAGTATGAGTTAATAGTGTTGCAAGACTCAATAGGTGAAGATGACAAAGTTAGCAACTGAGCCGATGTATTCTTAGTTTTAGTAGTGTTAGTTACCCGTTTAATAGTGTCCCATAGTGTTTTTGGGTTTTTACTAGCTTTATTTAGTTCCTCTGTATCATAAATTCTCTTTGCTTTCTTTAAAATACTAATGCAAAAATTTCTGTATCGAAGGTAAGTAATTTTTAGAACTTCATTGCCTGGGAATTTTTTAACTTTCTTATGTAGAGCATCCCTGTTTCTTATGCACCGTAATAAACCAGATGTGATCCACGGTTTGAGAATTCTCTTTTTTGATGATACTTTTTTAATTGTGGTATTTTCAGAAATGGATGCAGTCATTAAGTTCAGTAATCTATCGGTAGCCATATTTGCGTCTTTTATACTGAAAATAGGTGTGAAGTCCAGTTTTGAGATAGATTTGTCAAGCCCTTCATAGTCAATTTTTGTTATAAGGGAGTTTGTGACCGTTCTAAGACATTTATCGTGAATGCAAAGTAAGGAGGCGGAGTGATCAGTTATTGTGGAGCTTAAGACAAATGTGTGGGTGGGGGAATTTGTTTTGAGGAACGTGTGGTCCAAACAATTGCCATCCCTGGTCGGTAAGGTGTGGGCAGGAAGATAACCGTGAAAAGCAAGGCAATTTAGGTAATCGTGGGAGCGCATGTCAGATGTGGTAGGTTTGATGTCCACGTTTAGGTCACCTGTTATAACTACCGATTTAAATCTATTTAGCGACGGAAGGATGTTGTTAAGAACTGTGAGAAAGCTGTTTATATTGTCTATTGACGGCGATCGATAAATACAAATTATTGCCAAGTCAAAGTTAATTTTTATAATAAGACCCGATGCAGATCGGTGGAAATCTGGCTCTTCGCATGTAACAGACAGGTCCGACTTTGAATACACCACTACACCATCACTTTGATTTATATGTTTGGTGGTCATGAACGCGGAGTAATTATTGAGAATCGGGATAGTGCTATTACTAGAGCAAGGTAACCAGCATTCAGTCAAAACAACCAAATCGCAATCGAAAGAAATTCGGTGCAGAAGCGTTTGCAAGTTTAAGAAGTTACGGTTTACAGAGCGAATGTTTTGTGTCAGGATTTTAATAAAGTTATTAGGACACTTCACAATGGAGAGAGTTTCCTCAGGTGTGCATGTATAGGTAGTTGATACAGATAGTTCGTCGATGTTGTCAATTAAATTGTTTATGGTATTATGCATTTTTGCAGTAAAGTAAGAGTTGTTTGATGGTTACGAGAAAATAGGGTGGTATTTGTTTTAGGGACGTATGTTCGAAGCTTATAATCGAGGATAATAAATATAAAAACGTATGTTTTATCATATTAAAGTAGCTAGGTAAGGAATAATAGGGGTGAACGCAAGCATATGTAAAGAGTATATATGGTGTCATGGTGAAGTTGTAATATGTTGGTGTTGAGTTATTCATGTATGAGAGTATGTTGTGTTGATAGTAATAGTTAAGTGTGTGAGTGTTGTTTGTGTTTGTATTTAGTACTTTAACATAAAAATTCAAAAAAATCGCAAAAGAAATCAAATAACACGTATGACATAGCAAGATATACTTAAATGCAAGTAGTCATGCTTTGGTGATTGTCGCCAGCTGCTTCAGTTGTTCTTCGCTTTTTACCAAGATAGTCTGGCTATCAGAATCCTTCTTTAGCATAACTCTTCCATTCGACGTCCAACAATAGTTATACTGGCGCTGCTTAGCGTGGTTTCTACTAAGGTAAAATAACCTTTTAGTATTCGCTGTTAAAAGCTCGGTGATGTAAATGGGTGTCTCCTGTGCAGATTTTATGTTCAGATGGGTTGATTTTATCTTGTCTTTGGGATTGCGTTTATTATAAGCTTTAACAGCAGCAAGAAAATTCGTTTTCGTCAGCGTATTACAGAACTCGACTGATAAACTCGATGTTAAGTACTCCTTTTTTGAGGGTAGTCTTACAATATCACGGATACTAGCAGATTCTGTATCAATGCCTATATGTCTTGATAGATGCGTTATTGTTTCATACAGATTGATTTTGGTCTCATTCTGCCTTTTAGGTACATTGCGTAATTCTATAGAGGTCTTGATAAGATTGTGGTCAAGAACTTCCAACTTATTTTCTAGCGTAGTTAGCTGGATTGCTATGGAGCCACGCAGATTTTCGAGTCCTGTAATTTTATTTTCTAGTGACTGCAATTGATCAGAGACCGCTGTCATTGCCTTTTCGAGATCGTTATTTGTGACCTTAATTTCCGTGTAGTGATTTTTTATCTCTTTAATATGACCTTCCAATTTGTCCAATCGGGTGTTCTGAGTACACATCATCTCACTGATCATCTTCTTGATATCGTTTTTAAATATATCCAGGTCATCACCGGTGACATCATCCGAAAGGCATCTGCGTTTGGCTCTCTGGGTGATTTTTCCTTCCGAGTCTTCGTCTGCATGCAGCTTCCGGATATCAGACTCCGAGCGCGATGAGAACTGATTTGGAGGAGTTTTGGGTGTTGCCTTAGGCATGTTACCCTAACTTGCTAATTTCAAGTAATCACAAATAAGTTACTCGCTAATCGCTATCGCTCGTAAGTTGTGGCAGCCGACAAGGATGATGCAGGAACGGCTTACGCGCAGCAGGCTCCGCCTTCTATCTCCGTCTTGACTGTTGCCGGCCTGTTTACTCCAGTACTCTGCGTTTCGCTTTCTCTTCAAACTTTATGCGCGCCTAGTACTTTTGCGAAATATATTTAACATTTAATTTCGAATTAACTATTAATTTGGAATAAAAATTTAAGAAAAAATATGTTGTACGGAATGCACGTCTAAACACTTTCGTGGTCCGAGGGGAAGGGGATTATAGTCTATAACTATCTGGCAAAAAGTACCTTTCAAATGATGAAAGATTTTTTTATATATGTGTCATGGTTCCAAAGATTGCCCTACATGTCTGAACAAACTCACATAAACAGGGCTCTCTCTGTATAATATTAATTTAGATAGTTAAGATACAAGTCATTCAGCTGAAAATTCTTAAAATATTTGGACATATAATGCGCAACGAAATCTCATTAAAACGATTAGTGATACAAGAAAGAGTAGAAGGCCAACGTTCTCGCCACCGATCTAGCACAAGATAGACAGACCACATTAAAGGTGAACGCGCACCTAGACGCATCGCAGGAGCCGAAGTCATCGCATTTTCTCAAGGCCCCGCGCTATCCGCGCCGCAGTCATCGCATTTTCTCAAGGCCCCGCGCTATCCGCGCCGCTGTCATCGCATTTTCTCAAGGCCCCGCGCTATCCGCGCCGCAGTTATCGCATTTTCTCAAGGCCCCGCGCTATCTGCGCCGCTGTCATCGCATTTTCTCAAGGCCCCGCGCTATCCGCGCCGCAGTCATCGCATTTTCTCAAGGCCCCGCGCAATCCGCGCCGCACGCATAGTATCCACTTCTGTACATCTTATAATATCAATATTTTCTATACGGATACGGATGATGTCTCCGCGCCACCCGCACAGTACTCGCGCAAGCATCGGACGCGCCGATTGCATACGATTCATATAAAGATTTATGAAATGCGACGACAGCGGCGCGCGCGGCTCCTGTGGTGCGTCTAGGTGCGCGTTCTCTACAAAATGTTGCTTCAATAAAAGTACGCGCAGTGCCATGAATCGAGAGACACAACAAACCTATCAGACGATCCATGACCACGACCACTCCAGGAGTGTTGGACTAAGAGAATTAAACATATGAGATTCAAGTTAAGTTTTGCAATAGCGGCCCATACACTAATGTTCATTTCTTCAGAGTTGTCCTATGTTCTATGTGGGGTTTAGTTGGCACACTTAGTCCTTCAAGTGGACCATTGTGCGTAAGTTGTCGTATTGTACAAACTTTACGGAAACGCAACGGGATAAAATAAAAACGTTGAAGCCACTAATTAAACCACAATCCTACATTCTTTCCCCTGACTTTTATGAAGACACGCCAGCCCGACAGGAAAAGCAATCCTTCGGTCACCATACACACGTTTAGGTACCCCTACCCTACCCTACCTACCTACCCTACCCCAGTGGTGTCTCATCCCATACAAAGAAACCGTGCCGACGTTCTATACTGATTATTCTGATTATTTTTTGTACATCGATCGTGTTCGGTTCCGTTCCGTTCCACGGATATAGATAGATCATCTATCACCGTGGAACGGTCCCGAACGCGATCGATTTACAAAAAAAATATCGGTAAAATCAGATGAAAAACGCTAGTTACGTCGGCACGGTTTCTTTGTATGGGATGAGGCATCTGTATGCTAGTATTATAATTATCTGTGCCTACCCTATCCTACCTAACTACCTACCCTACCCAACTACCTACCTATCGACCTACCCTACCTACCTACCAACCTATCTACCCTATCCTAGCCTACATACCTACTACATACTTACCCAACCTATCCCACCTAACCCAACCCTAATCTACCTACCAACCTATCTACCTTACCCTAACCTATATTGTTTTATATACTAGAAGTATGTCCTTCCTCAGGATTCCATCTATCTCCTTGCCAAATTTCATTTAATTCCGTTCAGTGGTCTAGGCATTAAGATGTATCAGACAGACAGACAGAGTTACTTTCGAATTTATAATTGAGTATGGATTTTCATTTTGCAACAACATTATTAAGCAAGCAATTGCTATTGCTCCGAGTTTTATTGCCAGTGAGTATCTATTTAAACCTAAAAGAAGACACAGAATGAGGGTAAATAAAAATTACTTAAAAAATTAAAACATCTGACTGCTTAAGAAGTGAACTAAAAAGACGTAAACAAGAAGAAAATCAAAAACTTTTGGTCAGTGAGTTCGCGATTATGCATCCGCCGAAGAAAACAACGTTAGTGGATGGGCTAGTGTCCCATCCACTAACGTTAATTTCTCCTAACTAGTCCTGTTGTACGAAATCGAAATGATTGCAAACGCGCGCTCATTCACGCAGGACAAATAAACGAGTACTAACTTGATCCGTCATTGCGTCGTGTCCTTCGCGACGGGAGGGAAGACCGGATATTAATACCGTCATTATTTCTCGCTCTTGCAAATCCACTGGCGTTCATTCCTCAAGGATTGTAGATTCCGGCAGGAATAAAAGTTAGTGGATGGGCCGCTAATATCCGGGGTTGACAAAAAAATGTGGTATAAAAGATTGCATGGATATAAATGGGGTGAATACTGAGATGTCCATGATATCTAGAAATAATTCTGATTTGTCACTTTGTCAATCTTTGACGATTCGTTCAAAGGCTTACCTTCAATATTCCAACACTATCGCACTCCGCATACTTCTTTTCTTGAGACAGATCCTTCACCAGATCTATGTACTCCTGGTACACTTGACATTTTTCTACTGGATCACTGAAAGAACAAGTAAAATTTCAAAATTTAAAAAACCCCCGATATATTTTTATTTCATTCTACATAATTTATCTATAATGTGATTTTTTATTTCGTGGACTAAACTGACATTTGGGGGGTTGTCACTTTATCGTTACATTAAAATAGTGTCGTACCCTAACTATCCTGAGTGATCGAAAGTTAATCGAAAATCAAAGTAGATCGAAAATGAAACTATTTCACGGCATAAAAAAATTATTTGTTTAGAAACTAGCGGATCATATTTAGGTTCTACTCATTTATGTCAGACTTAATTTTATCGATTGCATTTATTTTATTGTTGATTTCATATTTAACACAATAAAAGTTCATGTACTACGTGTATGAATACTGTTATATTTAAATATATTACGTTTATATTCATAAAACATTTATTTACACCAATTAGTAAAAATAAATTCAAGAGTCATGTCACATCGATTCGATGAATCACTTATGATTGAGCCTTACCTACAACACTATGCTCCGCGCTTGCAACATTTTAAAAAAATAAGGTCAATAGCAGCTGTCAGTTTAGTCCACGAAATTAAAAATCACAGTATAGTACATAGTAGATACACTTCGATGATCGGCAATCTATTGAACACGTAATTATGACACGATATCTTGCGAAAACACCCCGATTCAAACAGTGAAACGCCCATAACTTTTGAACGGCTAAACCGATTTTATTTAAACAAAGCTAAGATCACTCTCGACAAAATCAACTTTCAAACAAAAAAAAAACTAAATCAAAATCGGTTCACCCGTTTGGACGCTATGATGCCACAGACAGACACACATATACACAGATACACAGCAACACACCTCAAACTTATAACACCCCTCTTTTTCCGTCGGGGGTTAAAAAAAGTGTAAGAAATTACTTTCAGAATAATGTAAGTCGATAGAAGAGAAGCATTTAGTCAAGGAATAGGGATGTTTAGGGTAGAAAAATGATAATTCCTTTTAGTCCGTCTGTGAGAGCATCAAATAATATTGAGCACGTGTGTTTTGCTTTACCAAATCAATAAAAAATTACAAAGATAAAGCGCATCAAAGTTTATGAGTGGGGGCTTGTGACCTCACTATGTCAGTATAAAGTGTACTAACGGCGTGACGTCACACGGTGTTTCAACCCATTATATTTATCATATCGTCGTAATGTACGTGTCAAAAGAAAAAATACGCTTCCAATATTTTTTATTTATCTACCTGACGGACAAAAAGTTACTTTTCAGTTAACATCCCTTAAGAGTGGTGTTTAGTTATTAGGTATCTGTAACAGTTTTTTGCCTAGTTACATATCCATTTTTTAGCTTTCCTTTTCCATTTTAATTTTAGTGTTAGTTTTATAAGCAGATTGTAGATTTTTAATTTTATTTGTTTTATCATTGCATGCACGATTTTTGCCGAATTCAGCAAATATCATCGTCATATTTCAGCCAATTTACATAAAACCTAATTGAATTATACACCCTAAACCTTCCTTGAAAATCACTCCGTCCATTGGTAAAAAATGTATGAAAATCGATCCGATTGTTAGGGGTCCGTACCCAAAGGGTAAAAACGGGACCCTATTACTAAGACTTCGCGATCCGTCTGTCCGTCTGTCTCCAGGCTGTATCTCATGAACCGTGGTATCTATACAGTTGAAATTTTCACAGATGATGTATTTCTGTTGCCGCTATAACAACAAATACTAAAAACAGTATAAAGTAAATATTAAAGGGGGGCTCCCATACAACAAACGTGATATTTTTGCCGTTTTTTGCTCGATATTTATAACGGCAACAGGTAGACGCTTGAAATATTTACAGAATGTTTAGCTGTATATATACTTCAAAAAATAATAATTAATAAATTAAAATAAAATAAATTAAGGGGGGCTCCCATACAACAAACGTGATTTTTATGCAGTGTTTTGCGATAATGGTACGGAACCCTTCGTGTGCGAGTCCGACTCGCACTTGGCCGGTTTTTTTGAGTTTACCGCGTAAAGACAGCACCTGTAGCCAAGTTGACAATCTATAATCGATAACGCTAGTAGAAAACGAATCAATGTATGGGAATGACACATCTGAACGTTAAGTCACGTGGTCAGACCATACAAATAGAAGGCGTTAACGATTGTAGAAAGAGATCCGATACGAAACGTTTGTAACTTGGCTAGGGAGGGCTGAAATTTCTGTTATCTACTCTCTATCACTCACAACGTAATGTTCCAAATATTAATTTAAAAAATATTGTATAAACTCGTACTTTATATTCGTGGATAGTTAAAATTAAAAAAAAAACTTTACAGTGCAACATTTTCCTTCGATTTTCAAACAACTGCATCATAAAATAACTTTTTATATTTTATAGCACACTTACTTTTTAATTCACTGCCGCGTATGGGCTCATTGACTTAATGTAGAAAAGTAGTGTCATTGTCTATAGATGCGCGCGCTGCGCAGTCATGCGCAATGAGAATCTAAATTGCCCGCCATACCACATATTTTTCCCTTTCCACTTTTGTTTTATTTCAACTGTATGAGTGAAGATAAAGTAGTATATGCAACGGCTTGGCGTGTTTTAATAACCTTTATTACATGACCATTGCATAAATTACTATTATAATATGTAGGATCGCGATAACATAAAATGATATTTTAATTATTGTATTGCTTTGTCGTTCTTTTCCCATCTGGTAATTGTGATGTTTGTTGTTGTGTGTGCAGTGCTAAATAAATAAATACTTTCTTTCTTTACTTACTCTAAGGTCAGCAACTTGTCCTCAAACGGTGTAATTTTGTGTAAGAAGTCTGCCGCTGATTCGTGTTGCTGTTTCACCTGGAATAAAAAATAAAGTTACTTCAGGGTGCCGCCAATTGGGCAGTGAGGGTCGGCAGAGCATGTCGAAGCTATATGCCCCGGCTTACCGCAGCGAAAACAGAGCCCACTGAGGTCCGTGCCAGAGGTACGATTATGGCGGGTGTGCCCTCTCTCCATGCATTTGTAGCATCTTATGGGCCGAACCTCCAAAATCCTAACTCTGGCAGAGCTCCAGCCAACGAGGAGCCGGCCGGCGTCAGCAAGTTGTTTTGCGGCCTCGACAGGGCATTGGGCCCAAGCAGAGCCGACACCTCCCGGGCCAAGACGTATCGGACCTACTCTAACCACTTCTGCGGGACAGGCATTATGGCAGCAGAAGTTGGGCAAGACCTGTCTCTGCTGGCCATTGTTAGGGCAATGGTTGGCAGTAAAGGGGCATGGGAGGTGGTTGCGTCTTTCTGCGAGGATGTTATCTCGCAGAAAGAAGCGGCGGAGCGGGTCAGGGAGGCAGACTCTCTCGCTGACCCGATTCGTCGTAGAAGGGCAGGACGGCGCAGGCGGCGAAACGCCAACCTGATGCCGCCATAACAGGGGTCAGCGGACGATAGATCGGGGACTCTATCGTTCATGCTGCACGGCCCCTGGAGTTGTGGTGATGTCCCAGTACACCCGGACATAGCCGAAGGAGAAGGGAGCCCGGAGGCGGGCAAAGAAGAAGGAGCCCAGGAGTGGGCCACGCTGGGTGGGTCGCGAATGTCATGCATAGCAGTTCTCGCGGCCCACTCATTAAGGCGAAAGTAGGTGCATAGGCGGAGTTTTTAGTGGGTGCAAGCCCCACATAACCGCGGCGTCTCCCCGGACGGCGCGGTATGCGTTAGGCATTTTCTTCGCCAGGAAAAAAAAAAAAAAAAAAAAAAAAAAAGAAGGGTGCCGCCAATAATTGTAATGCGAATAAATAGAACTGTGTCTCACTACAGGACAGGATAGATGAACTCCCTTTTCCGCAGTTAGACTCCCATTTGGTTCGTTGTGCGTACAGGCCTCCTCTCTGTGAGAGGGAATGGGCCGTAAACCACCACGCGGACCCAGTGCGTGTTGGTGGATGTCACATGTCTTCGAATTTTTGGTTCTAAGACATGCCGGTTTCCTCACAACGTTTTCCTTCACCGTTTTGAGAGCAGTGGTTATGAAATTTATACAAAGTACCTAAAGCGTCTGCCTGGGTTCGAACCCACGACCTACAACTCGTAAGTCGCGGCCGTTACCAATGGGCCAGCACTGCTCTCTACTATCTACACAAGTATTTTACTCATCATCACGGATACATAGCAAGAACCCAAGAGCAAACGAAAACCATTTCAGAATTCCATACTTCAAAGGCTGAAAAAAAGTTAATTCAAAAAATCAAAAAGACTACTTAAGAAGCGAACTAAACAGACCTAAACAAGAAGAAAATCATGATGTGCAGGCGGAGGATACATCTGGTTTTGGTCAACCAGCTCGCGAATATTACTCGCGCACCGAGGCTTTGGTGCAAATTTATAGGCAGTTTGTACCATAGCCTCGGTGCGCGAGTGCGACTCGCACATGGCCAGTTATTTATTTATTTACATAAACCAGCAATTTTTTTTTTTATTTGGTCCTAAACAGGGCCTTTGCCCTGCAGTAGGGCAATATAGACTAGTCGGTTAGTTAACAGGTACTTTTAAACTGTCCAGAAGTCGGACAGTCCTTTTTAGGGTTCCGTACCCAAAGGGTAAAAACGGGACCCTATTACTAAGACTTCGCGATCCGTCTGTCTGTCTGTCTGTCTGTCTGTCCGTCTGTCTCCAGGCTGTATCTCATGAACCGTGATAGCTAGACAGTTGAAATTTTCACAGATGATGTATTTCTGTTGCCGCTATAACAACAAATACTAAAAACAGTATAAAGTAAATATTAAAGGGGGGCTCCCATACAACAAACGTGATATTTTTGCCGTTTTTTGCTCATTATTAATAACGGCAACAGGTAGACGCCTGAAATATTCACAGAATGTTAAGTGTAATATTTACTTCAAAAAATAATAATTAATACATTAAAATAAAATAAATTAAAGGGGGCTCCCATACAACAAACATGATTTTTATGCAGTGTTTTGCGATAATGGTACGGAACCCTTCGTGTGCGAGTCCGACTCGCTCTTGGCCGGTTTTTTTTCCTGCCGTCAAAATGTTATAGCTTAATGTTGTAAAGAGGATGTATACCTTATCCACATATTCCTGATCATGCAGCGTGAGTGCTAGTTCCTCCATCAGCTGCAACGCTTCCTCTCCCCTCAGTAGCGGCCGCGACACTGTCTCCTCGAGGCACCAAAGAACGCGTTCCTTCTGCGCCTTGTATTCTTCTTTATCTTCTTCACTGTTGATTTATTAATTTATTATTACGGCACCGAATTGCTCACAAAAACATTGATAATAAATTAATCACAATTTTGTAACTTAACTACAGTGATCTATTCATTTAAAGGTGTGCACAGCACTTATATATTTATTTACATATGTTAAGGTCGTCAACACGTCCACATTAGTAAAATGTCAAATCAGCAAAATCTGTTGCTTGTGTTTTCATTTAAATAATTTGTTGTATTTCTCCGGCGTAAGGCTTCCAATCCCTCCAATTCCAAAAGACGACGATACAGAACGTTGAAAATTCGCGTGACGTCATGCCTTAGTACTTACACTATATATGTAGAAGTGACGTCACAAGCCCTAGTCCAGAACTTCAATGCGCTTTATCTTTGTGTATTTTTTATGGATTTCATTATAATCTTCCTGTCCTTGTCCCACGTTACTTGGGGTCGGCGCAACACGTTTTCTTCTTCCATACCGTCCTATCCCTCATCACGCCATCACTGACTCCCTATTCTTTCATATCACTCCTCACACAGTCCATCCATCTTTTATTTGGCCGTCCCCTCCCTCTCCACCCATCCACATTTATATTCATAACTTTTTTAGTAACATGCGTTTCATCCCTCCTCAACACATGACCATACCAGGACAAACGGTTTCCTTTCAACTTTTCTGTCACTGGCGCCAATTTCAAACTTCCTCTAATATACTCATTTCTCCCTTTATCCATTCTCGTCACTCCGCACATCCATCTCAACATTCTCATCTCTCCTGCATGCAATCTCTTTTCATCCATCTTTTTCACAGCCCAACACTCTGATCCATACAGTACGATAGGTTGATTTGACAAAGCAAAAAATACGTGTCCAATATTTTTTGATATTTTACAGCAGGCCTTTTAGATTTTCATTCAGAAACTATAAGTAAATAAAATATAGCCACCAACCTCATAGCTTCTAGTTGCAGCTTCTCCAGTTCATACTTAGCGTCCCAGAAGATCTTGCCGCTAAACGGGTCTGCCCCGGCACGTCTAAGTACCTCATCCAGTTGTGAGCGCACTTTGTCGATCTGGCCCATATTCAGGGAGAACGAACACCACTCACTCAAGATCGGGATAGCTGGAAAATAAAATAGAATATACTTAAATATTATATTAAGCAATTAGTGAATAAAGGACGGATTTAAAGCGAGGGCCATAGATGAATCACGAGCAAGAAGGATCCTAACGATTTAATCACGACCGTAGATTTAATGATTGAATCACGAGCATAGCGTGTGATTCATGGTCCTCGATATAAATCCGTTTTATTCAAGAGTTGCATACTATATTTTATATCATGACTTGAAAAGAAAGATTTAAGCGAAAAGCACAAGGAGTTTGTATGTCGTGTATTCATTGCACAAGGAGTTTATATCGAGTATTTTTTGCGCAAGGAGGTTGTATAATAGAGATGGAGGTCGAATATATAGGTGTGTTCTAAATTCAAACACCAAAATGATGATTAAAAGTGAATAAAATAAGCTTTTTAGAGGGGGAATGCTATTTAAATAGATTTTTATTACAAACTGCCTCATTGTTCTAGTGATCGCAAACTCTACTGTTGAGCATGAGGTCCTGAGTTCGTCGTACTTCACACATTTAGGGTTCCATACCAAACCGCAAAATCAAGTTGGTTGTATTAGGAAAAATGAGGGAATTTCAAAAAAAATATCAGATTTAACAATATATTGGTATTTGTTAGTAAAATATACATAATAATAAACATTATTACCAAATTTGCAGAACAACTTTGTAAAAAATTATAAAAACTGGCCAAGTGCGAGTCGGACTCGCGCACAAAGGGTACCATTACCGCAAAAGACGGCAAAAATATCACGTTTGTTGTATGGGAGTCCCACTCAAATATTTATTTTATTCTGTTTTTAGTATTTATTGTAATAGCGGCAACAGAAATTCATCATCTGTGAAAATTTCAACTGTCTAGCTATCACGGTTCAAGAGATACAGCCTGGTGACAGACAGACAGACAGCGGAGCGGAGTCTTAGTAATAGGGTCCCGTTTTTACACTTTGGGTACGAAACCCAAAAAAAGCTAAAGCTAATATGTATTTTATTACTTGCACGAGAAACTTAACTCAGAGTTAGTTGTTTTTCGTGCAAATGGGCCTTTGCAAATAAAATAATGACATGCCTATTCCCTATTATAACTACAAAAAACTACTTACAGTAACAATCCAATGCAGCTGCCAGGAAGAGCTCAGCGACGCTTTCACGGGCCGCTTCCGTATGCGCCAAGGACACTTCAGTTTGTAAACGAAGAAGCCAGTGCTCTGCTCGCAGTGATGACATCTGCTCTAAGCGCTCGAAGGCGAATCGCCAGCGGTCCAGTGAGGACAGGCCCCTTGAATATCAAGTTGAATAGCAATGCAGTGTATAATTGTACACATAAATTCACATACACAAACACCCAGAGCCGGAACAACAATCTGTAGGTCATACAAATATTTGTTCCGTGCGGGAATCGAACCCGCGATATGCAGCGCAGCAGTCAATCGCTCAACCACTGCGCCAAGAATATTAAGGATCAGCATAGCCATCTGGCAAGGCTAATGATACTGCATTGAGCTGATTAAAAACAAGCTTACTACATTCCTGCTCCAATTTTGCTTTCTTAGCGGTTGTGATGACATATTCCCCAAGACTTTTTTATTTATTACTAGCTGACCCGGCAAACTTTGTTTTGCCATAATAACCTACCTACCCTACCTACTCTACCCTACCTACACTACCCTACTCTACCTACACTACCCTACCCTACCTAAGATAAGGTACCAATTTTTTTTTTCATTAGAACCTTCTCCTAACAATAACAAACACAACAAAAAAAGAATTAGTCAAATGGGTCCAGCCGTTCACGCGTGATGCCATGACCAAGGGATATAGGGATTAATTTTTATATATATAGATAAATAGGCTCGCACTTGACCGCTATCTTACCTGTTGGTAAGTGATGATGTGGTTGAAGGTGTAGCATGCTTGCCTAGAAGTCACCTATTCACTCGACTTGACTTGAAAGAACCCTAGGTTGTAAATGTACTAAGCCTGATTTAAAATAATCCAATTTTTTAATTATGCATTGTTTTATTGTTTGTTTCAGTGTTAGTGTAAACAGAGGCCTGTTATTTAAACTAAGCAAAGGTAGACTTACCACAGCGCTTGTATAAGGTCAATATGTTCATCATAGTTGTAAGGATCTTCTGCAATACGCCGCTCCAGTTCCGTCACTTTCCTCTCCAATATCATATCCTCATCTTCATCCTGATAACAAAACGTAAATTTATTTGTATGGCTATATTTGTCATGAGATTTGTGCAAACTGTTGACTGAAAAAAAGTCACTTGGTGCCAATTTTTTCATTTTTTTATCATTTGACCAGGGATGTTATGGATATAAAATTTCGGATCTCGATAAGGATATAGAAATAATAATACACTGGTTTCAGATACAGTTATGGATATGTAATTATTTCAGATTATCCATCAGTTTCAGGTAGTTTCGGTTACGGATATTAGATTTTATCAATATATGAGACACGCACAACTAGTGTGTCAGCTCGGCCAGGCAGAAAAACTAATCATAAAGTAGCTCATTTAGTTTCTGCCACTGTCTGAAACTTTTATATCGGATTTGGTTATGGTTACATTGTTATTTCGGATATCCAATAGTTACGGAACTCCCTTAACATCCCTGTTATTGAGGTCACAATATAATAAGCCCACCAATAACAGTCACAATACCCCCGTTTTAGTTTACACTATATTACAGTGGAGTATTTTTTTAGTTAATCAGAAAGCAACAAACAAGTTAACACTACAATATTTCAAATAGGCTCCTTAAGAAGGAAAATAAAAATGTATAAAATAAAGCAATAAAGTTAATAAACTATTGATTCTTTGAAAGTCAAAAAAGGGTCCTTAATGCACCCAGTACCTCTTAGGTAAACATTTGGTGGTACAACACCACCAACAATAACAACAACAAGAACAGTGATCTGCTACCTAGAAAAACAGCCGTCTAATTAGCCAAGTTTTTGTCTAACAAGATTAATGATAGTATTAGAAGAGTAATAAATATATCAAAACTGATTACTGGTGAAATTACTTTGATTCCAATGTAAGTATAGGAATATAACCTATTTATAATAAACTAAACAAAAAATATGACACTCAATGCAAGTTTAACTTTGCAATATTAAAATAATTTTTATAATTGGATTAGTACAGTAAACCCCAAACTTTTTGGCCGGTCTGAAGTTGGCTACAAATGGCTGCGCAGTAGTAAACCTGATACTAAATCTAGCTTGCCATGCCCATCGGAAAGCCTATGTTCAAAACGGCCAAAAATATTTGGGATTAATGTAGATCTAGTTCTGAACCTATTGCCTAAACTATTTGTTTACTATAAGAAATATAAACAAACAATTTTACGTCTTGTAATATTTAATTTAAACAAAAAGGTAAATGTATATCTTTTTTCAGCATATTATAATGATGTATTCTATTTAACTGATGACCTAGTGAGGATAGACAATGGAGTTTGTCTTATCCACAATGTTTGTAATAAGATTAACTCAATAATCTTATGACCGTCACTTAGCGAAGTGAATAAGAACTGAAAATAACAGGTATTTTACCAGTTAAAAATGTTCCGCCACGAAGACGACCCACTGAGCAATGTTTCAAATACTTAGTTTCCATTTTTGATGTTGCATCAAGTTAAGTTCGTTTATTTATAAATTTACACAATCCTTCTGTACTATTAGAGATATACACAACATGCCATCATGAAATAAACAACAGTTGATAATGTTTACAAATTACTTTTGAAATTGACTAAGTCCCAAGTGGGTAAATTTGATATGACACTAACACAAAAGGAACATATTAAGCAAAATAGAACTAAACGAAATCGATACGATTGAAATAAGCCAGCCAATTGCTACAACGGCTTCCATAGTATTGCAGCAAATGCACTCGTGAAATGATGTCATACGACTGTCTTATAAGAATGAGTTAATCCCACTATCAGTAAACAGTGAATTCTCATCAGGTTCTGAATATTTTCAATGAAATTAAGTAATTATTGTGCCAAATATTGGATCGTACGGGCGTGCATACATCAGAGTCATCAGATTCTTCCGGTACATCAGCGTCCTCCTCCACTACCACCTCTATTTCGTTTTCCTCTTCCGATTCATTTCTAACTTCGTCCTCCACGATAGCCATTATTCACTACAAAACTATAAACACTTGGGTTTGGTTCGCCTGCTGTTTGATAACAAATTTCGCAAACGATTATGGCGGACGGGAGCGTTTTATTTGTGCCAGTTAACTGTCAATTTTTTTAGTGATGTCATGCAAGTGATGGTCAATCGATTTAAGCATAAAATCGCCTAAATAAAAATATAAAATTTTCTTTTATACAATAATATCAAGAAATATAAATAATAAAAGTTATTCTAAAAAGTCAAAAAACCCGATCGCTTAGGAAGCGAACTAAAAAGACGTAAACAAGAAGAATATCGTGCTGTGCACTCGGAGGTTATATGATCGCGAGCTGGCTGACCAAAATCGGACTTTATCCTCCGACTACAATCATCATCTGCCTAGCCTTTTTCCCAATTATTGTTGGGGTCGGCTTCCAGTCTTACCGGATTTAGCTGATTACCAGTGTTTTACATGGAGCGACTGCCTATCTGACCTCCAAAACCCAGTAACTGAGTAATACCCCTTGGCAAGACTGGTATCAGATCTCAGGCTTCTGACTACCCGTAACGACTGTCAAAGATCTTCAAATGACAGCCGGGACCAACGGCTTAATGTGCTTTCCGAGGCACGGAGGAAACTCGGTATGTTGAAATGGTCACCCATCCACGGGCCGACCTCGTCAAGCGTTGCTTAACCTTGAAGATCGACCCGTGCGGCTGTTATTATTTAGCCACGAGCTCCTCCGACTACAATCAATAGAAACATATACTGATAAACACATTACCCTCCTCTGCGTCACGCAGTCGGGTAAAAATGGTTTAATTTTACACTACTACTATGCGTGGACGAAAAAATACAGTGGAATTGAGAACACGTCCTTCTTTTTGAAGTCGGATTTATTAGTTTTACTTGTGTATCTGTGTCTGTCTGTGGCACCATAGCTCCCAAACGGATGCACCGATTTTGATAGTTTTTTTGTTTGAAAGTTACCGCGCACGAAGGGTTCCGTACTTGGTAAATTGCGGTTTACAATTTATGACGTATTAAAAAATAACTGCTTACTAGATCTCGTTCAAACCAATTTTCGGTGGAAGTTTACATGGTAATGTACATCATATATTTTTTTCATTCTCTTATTTAAGACGTTACAGGAAGACGACACACATTTTACCACTTTGGAAGCTTCTTGCGCAAACTATTCAGTTTAGAAAAAAAAAAATACTAGAAACCACAATATCTTTTTTGAAGACCTATCCATAGATACCCCACACGGGTTTCATGAAAAAAAAATTAGTTTCAGTTCTAAGTTTGGGGTTCCCCCCAAAAAAATATAGTTTTTTTTTTCTATTTTTGTGTGAAAATCTTAATGCAGTTCACAGAATACATCTACTTACCGAGTTTCAACAGCATAGTTCTTATAGTTTCGGAAAAAAGTGGCTGTGACATACGGACGGACAGGCAGACAGACATGACGAATCCATGCGTTACGTTTTTTGCCATTTGGCTACGGAACCATAATTAAAAACGTGCAATTTGTTTAATAAATACTTAGTTGCTGTTAACTTTGGCGGTCCCCGACGTGATGACGGCCTCGTAGCCTGCATAAAAATATTACACATGTTAAACATAATGTAAGGACAAACACGAGGTTTCTCAATCTGTTAAAAATACCTATAACTTTGAAAAGGTTTTTGATTTTACCATGGATTGTCACCGAGATCGAAATTGTGACTTATTTATTTATTTATTGGCCTATCTACAATTGTTATAATTCTCGCCAAACTTCTTTGCCGGCCTGAAGTTGGCTACAATGGCTGCGCATTAGAAAATCCCATACAAAAACAGCACCGATTCATGCCTCACGCATCCCGCAAGCCAACTTCTGGTCGGCCCTGAATTTTAGCGAGAACTATACACTGTTTATTCTAATAATACAAGCTATAATAAAGTATACTTTAAATTGAAGTTCGAGAATTGGCCTTGAGATGACCCATAGATCGCCGAGATGTCCACCGAGAGCCTGTTTACGTGCGTCTTCAGAGTAAGTAAGTATCCAATTTAACCATCACTATTTTAGTAGAAAATTACTACTTTCTTTTTCCACCATTCTTTCTTCCTATTTATCATTCATTCCATCAATTGAGGTAGATGTAATCTCTGAAAAGGAGTTAAAATTGCAGGTCGACGAAATAAACACAGGTTGGTATGATTCGTTTATATTTACTATAAAAATATGATTACATAGAAGTTTCTTTTACATAAAAATTACATGGGTACCTAAACAATAACTCACAATCAAATTACCAGAAACTATTACTTTTTAAATTAATGATTTTTTTAAATAATATTTCGAAACTTTGGCACCAATTTAACTTCTAGGAATTATTAGATTTATATTCGATTCATCAATTAGTTTACTTTATTTAACTACCCAGTTATCAATATCATTAAAGTACAAAATAAATGCACCAACATGGGAATAAATTCTAAATATTCGAGATACTAAAACTTTTAAGTACCTACTAAAGTTATAATTTGATAATTCAATTCAATTAAGACATTCCAAAAAGCATTTTCAGCCTTCTATTCGATACAATCATTCCGATAATTCCTTAAAAATAATAATATATTTTCATGCAACTATCTAGTAGGACACTATTCTAATCTCCTAATATTATAGATTAAATTGACAATACAAAAAATGGAATACTCAAATAAAATATAATGTCAGTCGTCAAAGTAAAAATAATACTTTTTTTTTTGTCATGAGTAAGAAACAGTACCAAATAAGTTTTTCATCACAAATCAAACCTCTGTTTTATTTAGAATTATATTTAACATTCAATTATACTGGTTTTGAATCACTGAAACTACAGTTAATACACAAGTCTTGATACATATAACCAGAAATGCCTATTTATTGACAAAATTAAATCTTGTAGAGAAAGAAATGGCACAGAGTAATAAAAATAAATGCATGTCAGATCGATATCATGAGGCCATTTTTGACAACCTGTAGTTACTTATTCAACGTGGGGCTTTAATACCAAAATCTAGCTAAATCTGCGTAAAAGTATCTAAGAACCAATTGTTTAATCAACAGATAACTTTTATAACGACGAATCTTTCTGGCGGTTAGACATATTTGCTATACAAAAAAGTATATATCGAAACAAAGGAAATATTTATTCTTTAGATTTATGTTATCTGACGAATAAAAAAATTGGCCTTATTCGACTAAAACATTTCATCTTGTGCATTTTATTTCTGATCACTTTTTAGGAATCCTAAAGGTGCTCCCACACTGCAGTTATATTACGTTAGAGAATGTTGCATTATATTTGTTGTCTAACTTTTTGTAATTTTATCGTGCTACACAATGTTTTATAACGTTATATAACTGCTGTGTACATAAAAGCAGACATAGAAATAGTGAGATTCTGCAAAGCATTCCATATCCATTTTTTTAGGCGTCAAATGGACTACTAATTCAATAATTACGTGGTCGACTACAGTGGTACATTTCGAATAATCGACTAATACTTTTATATTTCAGATGGTGTGCTCTTTCTTAAATATAAACATGGAATATCCCTGCACTGTGTTCATCAGTAAATATTGCATTTATCTTAACACTACTATAGAGAGATAAAACATTTCTATTGTCTATAGATATGGATATACATATAATAAAATCGTCCTAAAAAATAATAATATATGAAAGGAAAATAATATTTGAGTAAGAAGAATAATACTTACTTCTGTAATGTTCACAAAAATACAAAGCTACGAATGCTTTATGAGTATTGCACGTAACTATTGTACACTAAATTTATACTATAACTGACGGAATTTCTAGGAGACCTCACATGGTTTTATAACCTAAAGGGGATGTCGCATTAAAGTTCGACCAGGCTGGCAGAACACTAATGGGAAAACACCTTAATAGTTTACATGGCAACACTCATTTCTAGTGATGGGAACAGCAACTACGACTAAACTAAGTCTATTTAGGCGATTTCATAACAATAATCTCAACACATTTAATATCAATTTCATGAGTTTCTTTTTTTAAATCCTAACTGCGAGCGATATATTTGTATGAACGTTACAGGATGTACGACAGTTACATCTGTTACATCTAGTTGGAAGTAACGCAATAGGGGATGGCGCGAAGTATCGAGTTGACGAAGTCACACGTCGCCGGCAGTTGGACAGCCGTACTAATGTCCAACTGTGGGATGAAAACATGATATTAATGCAACAATATAGGCGGACAAATGAACACGTTATCACTCATCGCTTTGGATATAGACAAATTGTATAAAAAATAGTGTGATGCGCTCCAGAGATATACCAATAAGACAAGAATTCTGAGGCTGAATGTTACTTGCACATCATATAAAGTTAATTAATAGCTTTAAAACCATAACTATAGTTTAGTGATAGTTTCAAAGTTTTTATAGGGGTCAATTTCTCACAAGTCCGTCTGTTAGATTACCAAAAAATATTCGATTATATACGAGTATTATTTATTTTTTCATGTAAACAAAAAATGACGATAATACAGTGCGTTAAAATTTCGCGTGATACACTTTTTAATTAGATGAGACGTCAGAAACTGAACTGATGCGTTTTATCTCTATCAATTTATATTGATTTTTTTAAGCAAAAAATACGTGTCCAATATTCATCCATACTAATATTATAAATATGAAAGTAACTTTTGTTTGTATGTTAGCATTTCACAACTAAACGACTGAACTGATTTACATGAAATTTTGTATGGAGATAGTTTGAAACCCTGGGAAGGACATAGAACATTTTTATCCCGGTAGTTGATAAAACTCTTAGAATGATAAAACACTTTTTACGCGGGTTGATGCTAGTTTTATATAATTCTAATAGATTATTATTTTTTACCCAGGAAACAACCCTATTGGCCCGACTGAACCAGGAGCGCATATCAAGCAGAGGGTGATCATAGCCTTGTTTTATGTTAGGCTGTGTTCGTTACCTGTACGGTACGCGTGCACTATGCGGTGGTAGTGGTGCTGGCCGCCTGCAGGTTCATCTGACGCTGCATCTGGTCCAGCATCTCTTGCATGCGACGCAGTTCTGCTTCCTGCAAGTTTACAATACTGTTTTAGGCAACACTGATCTGATACCGACGAGAGGGAGTAAATTAAATACATTTCGCCGAGGAACACAGAAGAAGAACTATATTAGTGTTCTATTATAGCAGAAGTATTTTCAAACCTAGCAACCATCAGTACAGTTCACTTGATTGTCTATGCTAAAACAGCTAAGTACAACAAATAGCCCAGCGTCTTGGATACACGTATCTCATTGGTAATGTTCTTCAGAAAGACCAGGCGCGCAGTACTCATAATCAGCGTGCGAGTATGACTATATAGATGTACACGCACGTTACACGCGTGTAACTCGCTTTGAAATTTGTTGTATATAATTTGAGTCTTATGACACATTAATAGACCTCGAATTGCGTATGCGGGGTCGGTGCAGTGCGTGTGCGGGGTTCTCACGAGGCGGGGGAGGGATATTAAAACACGAATGTGGGTGATAATAGTATCACATGAGTGTATTATTACAGTTGCATACAAGACTTTATCTACACCCATGATATGAATCCTCGGTAAAAGGTTCTAAAACCATAGGGTGTTGTAGTGTTGTAAGAACTCTATGTAAATTCATGGAAAGTTTTAATTGTTGAGTATCTAATACAATTTTTTTTTTTTAATTACGGCCCTGTGGTAGTGAAACGCACGTACATGACAATAATCTTTTTTTGAAATTCATAAAAAATACAACGAATTTAGTAGTGAGAATGTGAGCTATAAATAGCTGTTAAAGCCGACTTCTTAGATTGTCATGACTTTAGAAGGAAGACCTGGTGAAGGTTACCGGAATCCGTTGGATGCGAGACGCACGGGACCGGTCAATGAAGCGGCACTTGGAGGTGGCCTATGTCCAGCAGTGGACGTCTTTCGGCTGATATGATGATGATGATGATGATCGACTTACCTTCTCACGGAGAACTCTATCGCGGTCGCCAGTATCATCGGATCCGTTCGTCATTCCATTCCCATCAGCCTCGCTCAATCCACTTTCAGTAGACCTGTAGAAGTAAGAACAATTATTCTTTATTGTAAAACAAGACAATATAAACTAAGTTTGTTTCTAACGCAGTAGAGCAAGTGTATTTCTTATTGACAACCAATGGATAGGATGGTATATTTAATTAGTAAAAAAAAGTGTTTTTCTTTTATCTTTGAAAGATATTAATGGGGTCGTCAATACTACACCTTTTTACCCGACTGCCGAAGGAGGGTAATGTGTTTATTTTGAAAAACAAAGTACATTAAAATAAATTAATAATAGTTTAAAAAAAAACTAAAAAACACGCTTTAATAGAAAAGCAAACTAAAAAGTAGAAAAAGAAATAAAACAAAAATTATTTTTTTTTGAATTGCGTGGGGTGCTTTTCAAGATATTTTCAAAATGACTCTACTTTTACCAATATCTGTCAATAAAGTATTATAACAATTAGCATCAAGCACCGTACGCTTTTTTAAATTTTTTTTTAATATAAATATATTGTTTTTTTTTTTTTCTACTTTTAAGTTTGCTTTTCTATTAAAGCGTGTTTTTTAGTATTTTTTTTTATCTATTGATTATTTTTAACTTTTTAGTTCAATCTTTAATCCTGAAGATCCTGGTAAGAATAAAGGGACAAACTATTTAAATTATTGCATTGTCATCGGTCCTTGATAAGTGTGCAAAGTTTCAAATAGAGCAGACGTGTTAAAGGGGGTGAAAATCACGTTCATAGATTCCGTTACATTGATACATAGATACATACATACCAAGCTAATAAAAGCGTGTTAAAAAGTTTTTATAAATAAGCTTGATCATGATAATTTATGGTAAATTAGACGAAGCTTATACTAAAGTAGTTACTGCCAGTGGATGGTTTGTTACTAAATCACGCCAGAACTAAACGGATCTGGATGAAATTTGGCACAGAGACAGGATAGGATAGATGGACCCCTTTTCCACACCTAGACTCGCATTTGGTCCGTTGTGCGTGCAGGCCTTCTCTCTGTGAGAGGGAATGGGCCGTAATCTTACACGCGGGCCCAGTGCGGGTTGGTGGATGTCACATATCTTCGAATTTTTGGTTCTAAGACATGCCGGTTTCCTCACGATGTTTTCCTTCACCGTTTTGAGAGCAGTGATGATGAAATAATTTACACAAAGTAAAGCGCCTGCCTGGGTTCGAACCCACGACCTACAACTTGTAAGTGGCGGCCGTTACCACTGGGCCGCCACTGCTCTCGGCACAGAGACACATTATGGTCTGGAATAGCACATAGGCATTTTCATACTGTTAACGTTATGCACGTTCCCTTGGGATATGAAAATACTTTTCACGCGGGCGAAGCCACTGGCAGTATCTAGTGTAACCTATGTCGACATCGTCTACCCCTGTGCCAAGTTTCATCTAAACCCGTTTAGCAGTGAAAACTGCAAATGTATAAAATAGTGCATTTTCAGGTTCTCACATTATTTACAGTCAAGGCACGCAGAGAAGAAAAAATAAACCGGCCAAGTGCGAGTCGGACTCGCACACGAAGGGTTCCGTACCATTATCGCATAACACTGCAAAAAATCACGTTTGTTGTATGGGAGCCCCCTTAATTTATTTTATTTTAATTTCATAATTATTATTTTTTGAAGTGAATATATAACTAAACATTCTGTGAATATTTCAAGCGTCTACCTGTTGCCGTTATTAATATTGAGCGAAAATCGGCCAAAAAATCAGGTTTGTTGTATGGGAGCCCACCTTAAATATTTATGTTATACTGTTTTTAGTATTTGTTGTTGCGGCAACAGAAATACATAATCTATGAAAATTTCAACTGTCTAGCTATCACGGTTCATGAGATACAGCCTTGTGACAGACGGAAAGACCGGTCCCGTTTTTACCCTTTGGGTACGGAACCCTAAAAACGGTCGCATAAATATAAATTTGAAATTCGAATGCGCACGTTATTTTCTCAATATATGCATTCGTGCATTTTCAGGTTCTCGCATTATTTACAGTCAAGGCAAATGACGAAGAGTAGAAAATAAAAAAAAACAATCGCATAAAAATTTATTCGAATGCGCACGTTTTTTTTTCAATATGTAGAAACCTTACGTTGTTGATATAGAGTTAAATACGCTGTAGTATGAGATCCCACAGCAAAAATCTGCAGGTATTTTGTTTTTGATGAAACTTGATTTTTATGAATGACTAGCTGACCCGGCAAACTTAGTTTTGCCATAAAAACACCAAACATTCATCTACCCTACCTACACTACCTTACCTACAATACCCTACCTACCTTACCCTACATACCCTACCCTACATACCCTACCCTACATACCCTACCCTACATACCCTACTCTACCTACCCTACCCTATCTACCCTACTCTACTTACCCTACCCTACCTACCCTATCCTACCTACATACTTACCCTACCTATGTAGGTAAAGTACCAATTTTTTTATTCGCATTTTTTTTTCATAGGAGAAGGTTCCCTAACAATAACAAACACAACAAAAAAATAATAAGCGAAATCGGTCCAG
Source organism: Anorthoa munda (assembly GCA_945859665.1). NCBI lineage: Eukaryota > Metazoa > Arthropoda > Insecta > Lepidoptera > Noctuidae > Anorthoa > Anorthoa munda. The sequence continues at coordinate 13,750,233 of OX243904.1, forward strand.
CCGTTCACGCGTGATGCCGTGACCAAGGGAAATAGGGATTCATTTTTATATATATAGATTCTTTGTAGTAGAAAAGATTACTGTAGGGTTGCCTGACCGCATCTGGCCCAGGAATCGGGTATTCCTGCAGGATTCTGCAGTCGGATCTTGGGCTATATGTACATTTTCCTTATACTTTGACAAGACAGAAACTTTACACCGTCACCTTGGCACCAATTCAACTCAATTAGCAGTCAAATTAATGCAATAAGAGAACAACAACACGTACGCAAGTACATACATACAATGTACGCTAATTCGAAGCAACGGTGCTTCGATTTACATCGTTTACGCAATCGCTCAGTACACTTTCCCTGAATAGCATTCGTTTTGCAACTGTGACTCAAATCATTCATGCATGTAATTTGTCATGCATCTGAGTAAAAAACTGGTGAAATACTCGAGATATGTACGTTGGGCAAGCAGACTTCATGTGTTCAAGTTATCGATTAATATTTGCGTCGTGTTTCTTGAAAAGTAACGAAGTATTAATTAATAAGCAAAAAAAAAAACCTATTTACAAAAAAATCCATCGACTTCCAAATAAAAATACTACAAAGTGTAACATAAATTTCGGGAGTCGTTGTTCCTGTTTTCGTTTTTTGACACCGCCTTCCGAAATTGAAGATATTTTTCACTTCGTAATTTTTTTTTTTTTTTTTTGTGTTACTTCCCTTTAATTTATTTACAAAGATACAAGTATATACAGTGTATAAAATACTAAATTAACTAAGACTACAAACATAAATACTTAAACCAAAAACTACTCACTAACCTAATCTAAAATATGGCGTCGAAAAACTCCTCCACATCGTTGTCCACTGGTAATGTGCCCAAAAGACTGGCAGCATTGCCACGTTGTATAGCAATGCTTATTTTCTGACCGAGGTAAAAGCCAGCCCTTGGGTCACGCGAAGTGTCAACTAAGCGTTTGGAAATATCAATGAGACAAAGACTTTGTATTGTTTTTATTTGGAAGTCGGTTGTATTTTTTTTTTGTAAAAAGATTTTTATTTTTCACTTTTTAGTGGTACTTAATGAACAGGTTTTATAGTCAGGTACCTATAATGCCCACAATGGTGCCAGAATAGATTACCCCTACTTACCCCACTAGTACAAATACTAAATAATAACTACAAGGACACTTGATCCAAAGACTTAACTCAGAGTCCGTTGCTAACATGAGGTTAATTAACAAGTATGTCATACATTATTGATCAAGTTAGCTACTAACTTGGAGTTAGTTAAAATAACCCAGGGTTGCGCAAGTGGGCCTAACAGTTTCTAAGATTATGTTTTTAGATTTGAACTTCTGAACACATAATTACCTGTATAAGTTTATCCATTTATATATTGTTTTAATATCCTAAGGATGTTCCGACTTCCGGGACAAAAACTAGCTTATGTGCTATTTCAGACTATATAAAAATGAGGTCTTTCCTCAAGTTTGCCGTCTGAAATTACTTTTATCCTTATTAGCGATACTATTGAGTGGTGTAATAATGCTGCGTGAGTTTTTTTTCCGATATCGTCCGGTTCGATACCTGGCTAGGAATATTAATGTTTCTAAAATCCAACGATGCAGTTTTAGTTTTTATCAAAATCGGCCCCGTGACTCGTTAAATGTTTTTGCTATTCCTCATAGTTTCAAATAAAGATATATTTATTGCATAAATGTGTACATTAAGTTCTTATTAATAAACAGTTTCAACAGTCTACCCATTTCGGATATGCAATAGCATTTTAAGAAATTAGGTGCTTAAAAATATATAAAAAAACTAACATTAACATTTTTTCAATAAATTTTTCAACATATATCATTTAATTGCTTAATTGCTGGCGGTTACTGATTGTACACACGAATAGCAGTAACATAGGCACTTTTATAATAATCATATTGTTAATAAGCGATAAATTAATGTCATATTTATTTTGTTTCCGAATGTATCTTTTTGAATTTGATTTGAAATTAATATATTGCATATTGTAATTTTTTCAAACATAATTTGAATATATAAATACCAGTCAGTGTCAGGAAACCCTCCGTTCTGACATCAGACATCTCTTAATGTTTCGATACTAAAGTGTTATATATATTGTCTTAAGGTTGCACTAGTCGACCGCACGAACTATTTTGTGCGCGGGGCTAAAATGCATGGTATCTCATCCGACAACACGTGCGAACATGTGCATGCTGTGATGAGCAGTAAGAAGCTAGTTCGCGTACGAATACACACTTGCAAATTTTTAGCGAAATAGATGATTTAGGACAAAAAGGATCGCGCGAAATGGTGGCTGTTTTGCAATTTTTTTATGGAATTTATTTCCGCCCAAAGATGCGTTAAAATTAGTGTTGAAATATGGAACTTTCGGCGCTTATTACTTCCAAATATATATATTTTTTACTTTTTTGTTGCCCGGGCTGGGCTACAAAAATGATGGGCTTATACAGGGCTAGATAATGATGATACAAATTGATACACAGTCAAACAGTGGAGTAATCGCCAGACTACATTTGTATGGAAGAATGATCGACTAGGACAATTTTAAGACATCTCTTCTGTAGTATGAATGTGGATTGTTGATTTGTCGAGTTCCTCTATTTTATGAAACTATAAGTTAACAGTGGGTACACATATCCAAAAAGCATTCCTAATAACACATCGATTTGTTGTTTCTGCCAGAACTGACAATGCATTACAAGCACAGGATATTTCCTTATTAATCTTTTCAATGTATGCTTTCCAGTTTAAATGTTGATCTGTTGTAACTCCTAAGCAATTTGTTTACTTCTTCAATCGCTGTATTAGACATGGTTAAGTAAGTACATTCAATTTAGTAGGTTTACTTTTATTTTAGTAAGTTTTTAAGACATTGACTTTTAAATTTATTGACTGCAACCAGTCAGTTACAGTTATTAATGTTCTATTTATTTCACTTTCGTTAATAAGATCATTGGCATATTCATATATATTATCATATTATATTAAATAAATATAGTTGCATCATCAGCATACATTACGCAAAGATGGTTAAGTATATTTGGAAGCTCGTTAATATACAATAAAAACATGGGGGGTCCCAATATACTGCCTTGCGGTACGCCTAGTACTACAGATTCGAATATAGATTTCACTACCGTCACCATTTTTGTACGTTCATTATATACTTCAATAACAGTGCAATGCATTCTATTAAATAACTAATTTTAAATTTTCGGATTTTGCCATCCACTCCCTCTTGAAAAATCTCTGTATAGTAGGAAGTAGGGTTATGTTTGAAACTGTATGCTCTGGCACTTGTCCCTAAAGTTCATTGGAATACCAGCATCAGACAGCTTCTGTATGGCAAAATTGCTGAAATTGAACGTTTTGATTTTATTTTGTTTGTATGAGGCACATATCATCTATTTTGTTATTAACCGTATAGGCCCAGGAGCTACCAGGATAGATCCAGACCACCTGTCAAAATAAAGCAGTAGTAAAGTCAACTCACGTATGTCTCTTGGGCACCTGGCCGCTGCGAGCGAGTCGCTCCGACCTGTAGTTCTCGTAGTGGACCTCTTGAGTCACCTCCTGCAGGTCTTGCATGTGGGTGCTGGAAATGGTTGGCAGGTTACAGTAAACACACGTGAATATTCCGGAAAATCTCTTTGGCCACATTTCCACTTGCAATCAGAGTATCTAGACAAGTGACATTCTATTAAATATATGGGAATGCCAAGCGTGAACAAATCCCTGACATTTTGGCATTTCGACCATTGCCTTCGCTAACCGAATGAAACTTTATCTATACTCCATTTGAGTTAACATTAGACATTTAAATAATCCCATTTTACAGGCCGTTCAACCGATTTCGACTTCTATTGCGTTGCTGATATGACAAATAGCAGCTGTATTAAACAGTTAATTTTGGTAACAGGTTTATGCTTTTTATGCCGTCCTTATATTTACGGTATAGAACTCAAAATAGGTTGAACTGGCTGTAAAAAAGGGGTTGTAAAAATTTCAAATGGAGTATAGACCCTCAGCTTGCATGCAAGTTGCTTTACATTGCGAGTTACCGAGGTATCGTACACCGATCGTGCCCCGCATTGTAATTCAACTTGCATGCGAGTTGCTGGCAGGTCATAAAGCGGCCTTAGAGTCAGCTCACACCGAAACGCAAAAGCGCCCTCTGACGATGCGATGACGCGTTGCGCGTTGCCATAATAATCATAACGCGACCATCGACCGCTTTCTATTAGGACGACGTCTTACTGTAGCAATTACGATAAACGATAATTATATTAGTATTGCACTTGACCTTTTTAAGCAACTCACTGCAAACAACGGCGATATTTTTAATGAGTTTCAGCCATTTTAAACACGTACTAAATCCAAGTAGGCTAGTTAAGGAGGAGATATATGTATTTATCTGATTCTAAAATAAACATCACGTCTAAACGGCTAGAGGTAATTGAAAAAAATATACTAAACCATTTTCTTAACCACTTGATATGTGAATATTTTAAGTTAGATTGCCATAACATAATGTAATTAATTTGTAAAGTAATGTCTAACTCTGACATATAAACGACAATCATACCAAAACTATCGGGCGAAATTTTATGAAATTTTCACCAACTCAGACAATAGGTATGATGACTAAAAAAATATTTTTACTCCGTCAGTTAGATTTCCAAAAAATATTGGACACGTATTTTTCTTTTGTCACGTTAACAAAAAATGATGACGATACACTGTGTTAAAATATCGCATGACGTCACGCCTTGGTACAATTTTTACATAGAAGTGACGTCACAAGCCCCCACTCCCGAACTTTGATGCGTTTTATCTTGGTGAATTTTTATTAATTTGAATAAGCAAAATACGTGTCCAATATTTTTTTGATAAGACTAAATAGAATTTGCTATTTCGTACCCCGTCATCATCCCTATTGCCGGCATTGTTGGCGCAGTGGCAGAGCGATTGCGTGTCGCGGGTTCGATTCACGCACTGAACAAATATTTCACCCAAAAATATGCTAAGTTGTATTTCGACAAAATTTTGGGCCGCGCGGGTCGACGTCGGCGGCTGTTGTCGCCTTAATTCGTATTTACCGTTCGACACAATTTCATTGTTTGCTACCACTTCCAACGTGCAGTGAATCACAATACTAATGTGTTAAAAATAGTTAACTTATCTGTACATACAACTTGGGTAGCCTTTGTAACGGACTTATCTTTACATTGGGCCCAACTAACGAGTATCGCTATGACAACATTCCTGATGATACCGGGTTTAGAAAATAAATGTATTTAGATGTGTGTGATTATTATTATGCTATTGCAAGCATGTCTGAAGACCTGGGTTCGATGCCCAGATTGGTCAAAGTGTTATTAAGTACATCGATCTGGTTTTTCTCAATAGAAGCCTGAAGTTGTGCTTGGTTGACGGATAAATAAGCTCGCCCCTACACAGGAATTAAACATAACTGGCGTAATATGAGTATTTTAAAGGTGGAATTCAGGCGTGATGATATATTATGTAGTACACTTAAAAAAACTACATGAAAATCGGTTTATCCGGTAAGGAGCTATGATGCCACAGACGGACTCACAGATACACACGTCAATCTCAATACACCCCTCTTTTTCCGTCAGGGGTCAAAAATGCGAAACGCGATAAGGCCGCCTGTTGTATGTTTGTTATTACTTTAAGGTATCCGTATGTAATCTTTTTATATTGGTACAATAAAGTATATATAAATAAATAAATAAATAATGAATGATATAATTACAAGACAGTTGCAACAGCGTGTAGTGTAGAAGCTAGACTCGAGGTTGCAAAGGGGTACTCATTTGATATCCCTTGCGGGGCGGCTAAGTTCGGCAGCTTATGCTGTTAGAAAAATGCGTCAGTTTACTGATGTAGATACCGCAAGGCTTGTCTATTTTAGTTACTTTCATAGTATCATGTCTTACGGTATCTTACTATGGGGAAGGGCTGCAGACATTGAGTCAATTTTCATTCTGCAAAAACGAGCCATCAGAGCGATATACAATCTTCGCCGGCGAGATTCTCTAAGGGAACTGTTTAAAGACATTAACATCATGACGGTAGCTTGTCAATATATTTACGAAAACATCATGTACGTTAGAAAGAATATACATCTTTTTAGTAAAAACAGCGATAGACATTATTATGTTACTAGAAATAGGGACCAATTAATTCAACCTGGTTTCAGGCTGGCTAAAGTAGCGTCATCTTTTATGGGGTACTGTATAAAATGCTACAATAAAATATCTCCCCACATTCTAGAACTGAATGAGTCGAAATTCAAAAATTGTATAAAACGCACACTATGCAGGCAGGCATATTATAGGTTGGGGGATTACATCGCTGATAAAAATGCTTGGCTCAACGCTAGTCCTGCTCCACAGCCACTAGGGCACAAAAACAAGTGATAAGCAGAAAAGTTCTGAAGTGTTGTTGGACCTACTGAAGACTGTATTATAGTACATTGTGATACAAGGGTGGAAAGTAAACTCGTGTCATTAAAAACCCTCGCCTTTGGCTCGGGCTTGTTAATGACAGCTCGTTTGCAATAACCTACACGCCCGTGTATCACACGATATTTTTCAATACAGTTGTGGGAAATAGTAAAAACAAATCAAAAATTAGATTTGTTAATTCACAAAAAAAATATATTTTCGCGCGTTTTTGCAACTGGACATACTTTTTTTAAAACGAAAACAGCCTACACAGCCTATTCGATTTTTGACAAATGTTGATGTGAAAATAATTAAATTGAAACTGGTAATTAAATATATTAAACAACCATTAAAAAGACTTTTGAGAGTTCAATGCTAAAACGTACGGAATCATTCATTTTTCCTCGTATAAAATCTATCCCATTTTATTCTATGTATGAAAAATATATTTTCAATACAGTTCTTAAACATGGCCTACTTTCAGAGGCTATAATTATGATTCGAAAATTAAATCTTATGCATAGGCATCTTTCTGTTACGTGGTCGTGACTTTTGTTTACGAGCTCGATCATTATGTTTGCAGTTTAGTTTTAAATTTATAAGTCAATTTAAAAAGTTTAGTAGCAAAGAGTTTTCATAAATAGAATAAAATGGGATAGATTTTATACGAGGAAAAATGAATGTTTCCGTACATTGAACTCTCAAAAGTCTTTTAAATGGTTGTTTAATATATTTAATTACCAGTTTTAATTTAATTATTTTCACATCAACATTTGTCTAAAATCTAATAGGCTGTATAGACTGTTTTCGTTGTAAAAAATGTCCAGTTGCAAAAACGAGCCTTTAATTATAAGTCAATTTAAAAAAGTTTAGTAGCAAGGAGTTTTCATACATAGAATAAAATGAAATAGATTTTATACTAGGAAAAATTAATGATTCCGTACGTTTTAGCATTGAATTCTCAAAAGTCTTTTAAATGGTTGCTTAATATATTTAATTACCAGTTTCAATTTAATTATTTTCACATCAACATTTGTCAAAAATCGAATAGGCTGTGTAGGCTGTTTTCGTTGTAAAAAAATATGTCCAGTTGCAAAAACGCGCGAAAATTTTATTTTTTTGTGAATTAACAAATCTAATTCTTTGATTTGTTTTTACTATTTCCCACAACTGTATTGAAAAATATCGTGTGATACACGGGCGAGTAGGTTATTGCAAACTCGACAGCTCGTTTGCAATACCCTACTTTCCACCCTTGTATCACAATGTACTATTGTGTTGTATAAACTCAATTTATTTTAGTATTATATAACTGCACAGCACATATGTGAGTACTATGTACCAACTGTAAATCTACCATTTACTGTACCTATATGTCGTTTGTTGACTAGTGTGCCCTGGTAGTTAATAGTGTGTCATGCTCTCTCTAATGTCTCTCTGATGGTGGCACGTGTGTTGGATCATTCGGTTCCCTTCATGATGGTTGAGCTGAGTGGTGCCGATCTATGTGTCATGTTCGTGAACGGGCGCCGTCAGTTGGGATTGGTCATAACTTAGCTGCCTCGGCCTGTTTTAATTGCCCATGTATTGTTTTTTTTTTTTTTATTGTTTGTTTTACTCTAGACGCTTTTACGTGCACGTCTTTTTACATCGTTCTCACATATATTTATTATTTTCTAACAAGAAATGATGTAACCAAATACTTGTAAAACACTTTTTATTTTAAAAGAGTAAGTGTGGAGTTTCTTGTCCATTCTTCTCCACAACAAGCTACATTTCCGAATGGACGGTAGAATCAATTATTGTTACTTTTAAAATATTTTTTTGACGTTCAAAAGTGCCGCTTAATGGCTTAATTGAATAAAGAAATTTTGATTTTGATTTTGTGTCGCGGGTTCAATTCCCGCACGGAACAAATATTTGTATGTATGGCCTACAGATAGTTGGTCTGGTCTGGTTGTTTGTAAATTGTAACATATAATATGTTTGTAAATGTACCTACGACACAGAAGAAATTCCTAGTATGGGGAGAGTTATAAAAAAATAACTCACATGAGCATAGTCCTGAGCTTGATGAAGTCACAGTGTTCAGGGTTCTCGACTTCCACAACGCCCCAGGGGTACAGGCGGCCCCGCACCCTGCGCCCGCGCACCTCCAACTGTTGCCCAGCACCGCACACCGCGAAGGGAACAGCTGCTTTCAGTTGACGTACCTAGGCGGGGGGAAATGAGGAGAATCGTTCTTCAATGACCATTGAATCAATCTGCCTAACCTATTCTCGACTATTTTGGGGTCGGCTTTCAGTTGACCGTATTTTACATGCAGCGACTGCCTATCTGACCTTCACAACCCAGTAACTGGGTAACACGATACCTCATGGCAAGACTGTTGATAGATTTTCTTATTTCTGTCTATCCGGTATGACTGTCTTAGATTTGCAAATGACAACTGGGAGCAACAGCTTAACGTGCTTTCCAAGGCACAGAGGAATCTCGGTATGTAATGGACGGTCACCCATCCCCGGATCGATCTCGGCAAGCGTTGCTGTTGTTCATCGAACAATGTGGCTGTTATTACTTGGCCACGAGCTCCTGTCTTACTAACATTATAACTGTCACATTGATACTATGATGACTTTACACTAGGGATGCCAATAGTGATTTTGCCGAATACTGAATATTCGGCTAGGCTTTCGGCCGAAGCGCCGCATATTCGGCGAAACTTAGTACATTTTGCAGGTAACAGGTTCCAACCAGGTGGTCAGCAAACGAATTATCCAAGCCTAGCAGAATTTACTTAGAATAATTTATCTTTTCCCGGTAGCTAAGCTGTGTATGTAACAAGCGGCTATTTTCGGAAGCAGGCATAATTTATCAGGAAAAGCGCAATCGTTTGCTATCAACAAATGGTGAAAAGATTTTTTATACATCATACCTTCCCACTGATAGATTTTAAGTATTATATATGCTGCTTTTATGCTAAAATATTTTTTTATGCGTAATGTCGTGTTATTTTTTTCATGATCGGGTAGGTCGAATGGTTCGCAATATTCGCCGAATACCGAATACAAAAAAAGCAGTCGAATAGACCGAATACCGAATAGTAGCCGAATATTCGTGACATCTCTATTTTACACGTCGTAATATTGTCCCTTACCCTGTTTACTTTCACCCAAATCCGTTCAGCCGTTAAAGAATTAATCAACAAACATCCAAACATATATATAAGTATTAGTAGGATGTTGACCGAATTCTAAACACATGTGTAAGTCCACAGTGAGTCACTTCAGCGATGAACATCTGTTATCGTGGCTTGACGAGTGAGCTCATTCAAGATTAGTGAGAAATACGGAATTGACTCACATTTATTACTTTAGCCTTATTTATAAAAAAATCTGAGCTGTTTGGCAACTGATTAGCAGATTCTTAATTCAAAGTTTCTTCTGTAGAGTATTTGATTTTTTCAAATCTCAGAGCTTTTTAGCAACTGATCAGCAGATTCTTAATTCAAACTTTCTTTCTATAGATAACTTGTATTTTTTTTAATCTCAGAGCTGTTTGGCAGCTAATTAGCAGATTCTTAATTCAAACTTTCTATGTGTAGAGAATTTAATTTTTTTTAAATCTCTCAAATTTCTGCAGCATTGAGTAACCTCTCCCTAAAAGGTGGTTGCCTTAGTCGATCATTCTTCCATACAACATACTCACACACACTCACTTACACTTTGACGGTGTAAGTTCAAAATAAAAAATGATATCAATTTGTCTCATTATTATCTACCCCTGTATGGAAACAAAAAGTAAAAATAATATATATTTTAATACTATGTGCGACGAAAGTTCCGTATTTCAACACTAATTTTAACGCATCTTTGGGCGCAAATAAATACCATAAGATGGAAAATTGCGAAACAGTCACCATACAGGGATAGATTAGTAGTTCAACAATGCAAATAATTTCGCTACAACTATGCAAAATTGTGTATTCGTACGCGAACTACCTTCTTACTGTTCATCACAGCATCTATCTCTTTCGCACGTATTGTCGGATGAGATAGCATGCAATTTAATCCCGCGCACAAAATACTAGGGAAACCTTAATTCGATTTTTTTTATTGAATATCTGTGATTCATTCACAGCTCGAGAGATTTTTTATATAGTCCCTTAATTTTTAATTAGATTTTGCTCGCGTATTCGTTGCTGAAGCCTAGCTAGATGAAACTTGTTTCGGTTGTGTAGTGTAGCTTTTACCAGTGAATAAGTGTTTGTAATGTATTACAAAAAAAAACAATATTAATTATTTTGGTTTATACACGATTAGAAATACTTTGCATTGTTTGCAATGAAATAAATTATGTATTTTTTATTCATCTATGCGGTTTCTATTAATCTGAAAACGCATTGCATTTTTTTTCTTTTCAGTTTAATTTTTGAAGTAAATAGGTTCGCTCCCTATTACATGGGACTTACATAAACTACATACACAAAACATAACAAACATAACATAACACTCATATTACATAACTGGCGAAATGTGGGTGTTCTGATTAGAGATGAAACGGATAACTGTTCGGCTGGATACTGGATATCCAGCCAACCATGTAGCCGGATATCCAGCGGAACGTGCTGTTTTAGTGCATCGCAAGAAGCGAGCTTGCGTAGGCGACGCAAGAACGGCGGACTCGGTCGAATTTGGGTATTTTCGTTCATGAGCGAAGTTACCAATTGTTTCATTTACTTGTTGAATTGATTGCAAACACAATCGTTTGATGTTATTAAAATAAGCGCTTTTGTTATTTGAAGTATTTTCATAATTCTAAAAAGATGTAACGTTTTTAACGATTTCTGAAGCTGGCCTTGTTTATGAAGACAAGCAAAACCGCTTGTTACCGCATAATGCAGAGAAATTAGTATTCATTCTTAGTGCAATATAAGTACTATATCTATATTTTTAAGTCGTAGAATGAAAATTTTGTGATCATTGATTTTTTTGTTGAGTGATATAAATAAATTAACTAAAATTTGTTTATTTAGGGTTCCGTACCCAAAGGGTAAAAACGGCACCCTATTACTAAGACTCCGTGATCCGTCTGTCTGTCCGTCTGTCACCAGGCTGTACCTCGTGAACCGTGATAGCTATATAGGCAGTTGAAATTTTAACAGAAAACAGAATAAAATAAATATTTAAGTCGATACAACAAACGTGTTTTTTTTGCCGTTTTTTACGATAATGGTATGGAATCCTTCGTGCGCAAGTCCGACTCGCACTTGTCCGGTTTTTTAATCCGGTATCCGGCCGTATATGCGCTTGTTATACAGTATCCGGCCGGATAGTATTTAGGCCGGATACCGGATAGTTACCGGATATCCGTTACATCTCCAGTTCTAACATTTCGAGGAATGTAGGCGTAATGTTAAGTTATTGAATAGTTTGGATTGACAAACCTGTTCCTTATAATCTTCATCTTCGTCGCTGTCACAGTCTGGGAGAGGGTAGATCTTGATGCCTTCGCGTTCGATTTCTTCCATGACCTTCAGAATGAGATGAAATTATACAATCTATAATATCCAATATGCCTAAACTTTTCCCAAGTATTGTGGGGTCGACTCCCAGTATAACCGGATGCAGTTGAGTAGGGTTTTTTATACAGATCTATCAACACGTACATCTCTACAGGTTTTATGCCAACATGCAAATGCATATAATCCGTTATCTAATGATGAGGTAACTGTGTAGCACAACAATAGTAATTCCTTTAATTATGAAAGTTTAACAACATACAATGCGTTCTTTACGTTGTCGAGCGAGATTTTCAAACGTGTGGATCAGCATTTCAGAGAAGAAGCTGGCAGGTTTTTTTAACAAGGTTATTCAGAGCGAAAATTTGATAGCTGAGTATATTATAGTAATATAGTAAAGATAGATAATTTTATAGGTGCGGCTTGCTGTGAGAACACTGAGAATATATCTGATATCTTTCATATAACGAGACCTATAGTCAGGGTGGATCCACTTTCAGACTTCCAAAATACTACATTTCGTGTCGAGCATAAAAATTCAAGTCAAGTTACAACGCTCGTGTTAAAATAAAGCCTTTTTATGCTCGACACGAACTATGTTTTTCCACTATCTGATGAACTTACTTAATTAAATGCAAATAAGTTCCAACAACAATTTATTAGAAACGTTTAGACTAAAAACCACAGACTATATACACACAATCAACGCGCGCTTTTACGAGAGGTAACAGGTTCAGTATCATTCTGCCGGATGTGGCGGTGGATAAAACGCGGGCGTAGCGGCAGAATGCGTCTTCCAAGAGTAGCCTAATTCAGTTACGTACTAATTTTTTCTTTAAATTGCAAATATTTTCACTCGTACTTGGTCGCCAAAAAGAAAAATAATTACGTTGTAGTTACATAATGATATCAAAACTCCATACAATAGTTATTTATGCTACAAGTGCGGAAGGTAGGTGATTTCCGATGAGTGGCATTTTTCCACGAGCGAACGCACGCGCGCGTTTTTTTTTTTTACACGTGTCGGAAATCATCTTACCTACGTGTATCATACAACATTTTACTATGCACTGTACGAGAAAATAAAAAAAAATATCTCAACCAAGCAAGAAATTAATAAAATGGCGGGCTTATTCTAGCGCGCTCAGCATACCACAGATTAACTAATAGTTCCTCGGGCATATCTACTGCGCATGTTCAAATAGCTGTCATGTCGTAACGCACAAAGGCACGAGCAAAATATACGTTCTGCCAAACATATTTAATGAATATTTAAAATTAATTTATGGATCAAAATCTAAATCTAGAGTAATTAAAAACGCCTTTAATGAAGTATTAGTTTTATTTTACCTTTTATATGAATGATACTATACTATACTCTATACTTAACTAATTTGTAAAACTTTTCTCAAATAATAAAAACTCTATGCGTTGGGCTGACGTTGGAGTTAAAAATTAAAAAAATACAGAAAAGTAAAAAGGAAAACGCGTTTTCTAAGCAGCCAAACTGTGCGGAAAGTGTCACTTTTTTTAACTAGTGCTTTTTACTTTTCTGTATTTTTTTTTTGTGAGTGGTGTAAAATGCCACTCATCGGAAATCACCTACCTTCCGCACTTGTAGCATAAATAACTATTTCTTAACTGTTATTATGTAATTTTGTTTTTTTTTTAATTTTATAATCTTGTGTCTAAATGTTAATATTTCGAAACGAATTTCTTAGGCAATGTGTTACATATTAGACAAGCTAGTGGAAAAAGTACATTAATCGTGCAGGGTCATTTATTTTCATTTGATTAGTTACGGCGTTTTTTATTTTAAATCTGACGATGAAACTGTGAAAACTACAAAATCGTTTTTTTTAGGGAAAGCCTACATTTTCTTCGTCGGAAGGAATTGTAGGCTTTCGTTTTAGTTAAAAGTAAGTAAATTTCGATTTAAAAAAAATTTACACCCTGCCAGCTCCCTTTTTCTTCCTACAACATCCTTAGGTTTGTGAAAGAAGGTGTGTTCCACTTACCCTGGTCTTTAGCCTTTGCACTTCCTTCTTGGTGAGACAGTCAGCCTTAGCGATGACGGGCACGATGTTCACTTTGTTGTGCAGTTGCTTCATGAACTCGATATCCAGAGGTTTCAACCTAGTAGGAGGACGAAATAATTTATTATGCTTATTAATCAATCAATTTGTCTAGCTTTTCCCAACTGTGCTTAGGGTCGGCTTCCAGTCCAACCGACAGCAGTGGAGTACCAGTAGTTTTCATAGAGCGACTGCCTATCTGACCTTCACAACCTAGTAACTGGATGACACAATACCCTTTGGCAAAAATGGTGTCAGATTTTATGTTTCCTAATTGAACCATCAATGATGTACAAACAACCGGAACCAACGGCGTAACGTGCATTCTGAGGCACGGAGGATTCTCGATTTGTCAAGAATAAGATGGTAATCCGATGATAATGGTGATGGGGACTCTCTTTTCCGCACTTAGACTCTCATTCACTCCGTTGTGTGTGGGAGTTCTGGCTAACATAGCCAACCTAGCTCTGCCCAAAATCACAGAAACTTTTTGGGCCTTCACAGGTTTCGCGGAGCGATCTCATTGTTCCAAGGACTTCTTCACGTTGAGAAGCCACGACCTCGCATTCCAGGATGATGTGGGCGGCTGATTCCTCAGCGTCAAGGCAACCCCTGCAAAGCGGGATGTCTGTGTCGCCTATTATGGCCTATATAACCTATCCACAGGTTAACCTCGGCAAGCGTTGCTTAACCTCGATCTTCGAGGTTAAGCAACACGTGCGACTGTTGTTACTTAGCCACGAGCAGACGGGCGTAAATTACTGGGTTGTTGTATCGTCTCGTGGCTTCAGTTTTCGAATTCTCATTATTACATAATTATTTAAATTTTTGTGCGGGTTCTTATGGTTTTGTTACTTATTCTATCGGATTTCCCTGAAAACTGAAGAAGCAATGGACTGGCCATATAAAAAGAGGCATCGAAAAGTGGAACAAAAAATTTGTGTTTTGGTACCCAAGTAAAAAAAGAAAAAGAGGTAGACAGATTCGAAGGTGGGAAGACGAAATAAAGACCATAGCAGGAAAAACATGGACTAGGAAAGCGCCAAGCAGGACTGAGTGGAAAGAAATAGAGGAGGCCTTTGTCAAAGTTGGGCAAACAGAACGGTTTGACGGTGTCACCGACTTGCCAAAGTCGTTAGGATAAAACAATTATACTTATGTAAAAATGATGTGTGTGAATAAAGGCTTATTTTATTGATTGTATCGTGGCGACTTCTGACGCAGTTGATTGGCTACAAAACTCGTTGTATTATGACGTAGTGGGACAGAGTCGTTTGATTGTTGGATCCCGCACCACGACACAATAACGTAGTCCCGGCTTTAATTACGTACCCATGTCCAAACGGCGATATGAAGTAGAAACAGCAGTGTATGCGGTTATCCACAATGTTGCGTCGGTTGAGGCCGCTTTCGTCGCGCAGGAACCGTTCAAATTGTTCATCGATGTATTGAATTATCGACTGTAAACAAACAAACGGTTTTCACATGTTTTCGCATATTATTACGTACCAACACATTTTCTTAGAAATGAGAAGAATGTCACTTCTGAAAAATAAATTATCATCAACATTCTGGTACAATACTAGGGCCATACTCTTTGAAATAGAGTTACACACGGACAGACACACACGGGTGGGTTTTAGTCAGGTCAATGTCTGACATACCCTCCCGCTTCACCCAGAGCGGGAGAAGTCATTGGATGACTTACCAAACCAACAAAAAAGGGTCCTACTCTGACGTGTCAGTGCCATCATGACTCCATTGTGGAAAGTGATAATGCTACTCCGTGTATGTAGTTCTGTCTCTCTCTCACAGTGGAACCGTGATAGTTTTAACTAGTAAGGGCCGAAGCGTGATGTTATGATATGTGTGTTCGAAAAATAGTAAATATTAATAAATAGAGAAAAAGATTCGAAGACATGTGACATCCACCAACCCGCACTGCGCACGCGTGGTGGATTACGGCCCATTCCTTCTCACAGAGAGGAGGCCTGTGTCCCAGCAGTGGGAACATTAATAGGCTGATGATGGGCCTGTGTCCCAGCAGTGGGAACATTAATAGGCTGATGATGTTATGTGATGTGAGAACGGTATAGTATCCTCGGCCTTAGACAATATAAAAGTGATGCGCTGTATCTTCGTTGCGGCACACACCGCGCTATTAGGGTCGAGCGCAATGCGCCAAAGAATGCACCATATGCCATCGCTCTAGTTTTTATAAAGTACTACTACTATTATTATTACTACTCATTTACTAAACAGACATCGCATTGGTCCAGAATATTGTGTTGCTTGCACTTGAAACTCAATGACTTCACAAAAAATAAAAGGTAGCAAATCTAAAACCCGACTAAAAAAACAAGTCGTTCACTAAAATGTCTGTAACAAGAAAATTAAATTCTTATATGTAACCCATGGTCGTGGTCCTTGTTGTGCCCTGTTACCTTGCTATACAGATTGCTTAGTACTGTTATACGAGGGGGTTAAGAGCAAAACAGCATCAGCCCAAAATTACAATTTTTTAAACTGGTATAACCAAATTGTAGTACCTACTTAAAAGCTGCAACATTATGCCATAAAAGATAAATTGCAAAACCACATCAGTCAATGGTAAATGTATAAAAGTAGCGTTAACGTGCAAAAACGCTTTGATCCAAAATTTCTTATAAGCAAATCCGCCACTGTCACAACACAATTACAATCCACCAATCAGATGGCGCCTTTTTTTTTTTTTTTAAATGTTCAATCTGTTACTTTTCGTAGTAAGTCGACTGGAGACAGCGCCTGTTTTTTTTCTGTAATTACCATTGTAATGGAAGAAATTATTACACCATTGACGGGCGTCCAGCAGCCTAATTGCGTAAGTGAATTCTGCAAAGCAAACAAGTCGATTCCTTCAAAGAATTAGAACCTTTTTTTTTCAACTTTTTCGTTATTGTGAAACTAATTTGGAAAGAGTACAAACATCCTCCTTTGAGTTTTAGTTCATCTACGGCGTTATGTTTCATCAAACTCGAATAATTTATTTCTAAATCATTAGGACATAATTTCATTACACTTGACCAATAGTGAAGTTTTATCTTGATTCTGCCGCTTTCGTTCATTCTTTAGAATCAATTCTACGTCAAAATATTGGTAATGGAAAGGAGTATAACCTTTCCTTTTCAGAGTGTAATATGTAATACGTAAAGTCGTTTTTGGGAAGGAGGAACTTGTTTGCTTTGCAGAATTCACTTACGCAATTAGGCTGCAGGACGAGCCAGAAAACGTGCTATAAATGTAGACCAGTGGCGGCAAGTGCGGTAAAAAGCAGAAACGTCACAAATAATTCACTAGTATTTTGCCTATTGTGGTAGGATCTGCAAGAATGTTATTAGCTTATAGCATTTTTAATAAATACTTACAATGATTTGCGTTTCTACGTAACGTACCCGTTTATTTTTTCAAATTTTTTATCCCGATTACTCAAAAAAGAAATTGTCACGACGCACCCTGACTCGCCCTCCAGGGTGTGCCAGACTTTTACTGATTAAAAGTATTAAAACTCACCCGTGTTCCTTCAGTTGCTTGTGCTAGGGCCGCGGTAATTCTCTTTCAAATTTATCCGCGACCCAGACAGTGGTTGGCCCTAGCGGATCCAGTCAGTTTTGCTAACATCTTTTTGAGGAGCGCGTGGAACACTACGCGCCGTCGCCGTCGACTCGGGCCTGATCCTTATCGGACGACGAGCTATAAATTACTCGCCATCCACAAGCCCGCGTCTACGGTGGCTGGGAATTGACTTGCGACTCCCGGCGCATCTGCTGCGACGGCTAGGGGCGTCTCCTTTACGCGATCCGCCTCCTCCTTCGCGAACATTACTTCTTCGCAGAAGGAGGTGGCAGCTTCCCATGCCCTCTCGCTCCGTACCATGGCTCTAGACCAGGGCCGGACGCGAAAGGTTGTTCCAGCGGTGCTCCACCCAAGCGGAACAGACCTCCACTGTGTCTTCCGGGCGATCCACACAATGTTGACACCCGGGCGTTTCCTCCCGCCTTATCCTGAACGGGAATCTCCCGAAACAACAGTGTTAGGTGAGGATCTGCGTCAGGCGGAAGATAAGGACGCCGTGGCGCCTCAAAGAGGGGACTTATCGCCGCAATTGTGGCGTGCCCAGCGCTAGGTTGCAACAATCGCCCTCTACATGTCGCCATGAGATCCTGCCGGAGCTTTGTGCGCTGAGCTGCGATATGTCACGGCAACGGAGTTTCGCCTCTTCACGTCACCCCCATAAGTGGGCGAGTACGCACTCACCGGTGACCGTGCGGTATCCCCGGGCAGCCGGATGGCCTCGTGCTTTTGGGTCGCGCCCACACCGGTGCCCGTAAAGGGCCATGGACCGCACGACCCACGCGTAGAGCCTCCGGCAGAAGGCGTTTGGACCCCCTAGATTGCGCAGGAGCCGCTTAAGGGCAGCCCCGGCCCACTCCTCCAGTCTAAGATCCAAACTCGGAAATGTTCCACCGGCTGTCGGGGATGGCTCCCAGGTACTTCATCGTCAACCCTACGCCGATGAGGACCCCTCCTACCGTTATTTGGGAACCAGCCGGTGGCGCGCTCCGAAGTCCATGAAAACACATGGCCTCGGACTTGTGCAGGGCCACCTCGAGTCCCAATATCCGGATCCTCTCGACGATTGTCGCCACCCCACGTGTCGTTATTTCAGCCGCCGCCTGGTGCGGCCTCCCTGACCGAGGACCAGCGTGTCGTCAGCGTAGCAAAACACTTTGACGCCGCTAGAGAGTCGGCGCGCAGCACCCAGTTGTACCCGATGTCCCACAGATACGGCTCCACGACCACACGACATCCCTCACCGGTTCCACTCTCCCTGGTGACCGGGGTAGATGACGGCCCTGACCTTCTAATAGTTCTCGACCACGCGACAGAGGTAGGGCGGCATGCGGTGATACCGGAGTGCCTCCTTGATGCAACTCCATAGCAACGGATCAGTTTAGATGTTTTGAGAGTGAAGCGCCTTTGCTTTTATACCCCTCCTAATGTATTGTTGAATAAACAACCTACCCAGTGGCATAGTGTAGTCAGGTTTTAGTTTTTTAGCCCCAATGGAAAAAGAAGGGTGCTATCAAGTTTGACGTGTGTATGTGTCTTTCTGTGGCAATATAGCTCCCAAACAGAAGAATCGATTCGTATAATACGATCTGTACTTATTTATAATATTTTCTAACAATTATTGCGAAAAAAAATACCCTGGCGAATCCTGGAAAAAGAAATACAAAACTTACCCGGAAACAGTCAGTGTTGTCAATGGCGTCTCCGTAGCCGGGAGTGTCGACCACGGTGAGGCGCAACTTCACTCCGCGTTCTTCAATCTCCACTGTGGAAGCGTCCAGCTTCACCGTCTGATTCGTCTTCTCTGTAAACGACTCTGTGCATTAGCTTTACGCTTTTTTTTTCCGTACCAAAAGGGATCCCTATTTACAATGCCTTTTCTGTTATAATCACCCGTGTATGGCCAGGGTATGATAACCTAGATTTGGACCATAGATAACCCAAATGTTTCAGATTACTTGGGTTTTGTTAAAACGAGCAGAAGACAATTTATTCTTGCATGACTCGACAAAATAACTTCTATATAATTTTCTGTATGAATGATCAAAAGAAAAATAAGAGATGCTTCAAGATATTACGAGCTCGCTTTGCTCTTTTTGATTTCTTGTGATCTTTGAGCTTTTCTGCGTTAGTGGACAAAGTAACTTCTTTTTCTGTGTGAATAATCAAAACAAATAGAAGCCTATACGAGACGGTGTGAAAATATTTTCGTGCTCGTTTCGCTCGCTTTTATCACACTACCAGTGGCGGCTTTAGGGGTGGCGAGCGAATTGTTTTTTTTTATTATATGCTTAGCAAACATTTATTCGTACCAATAAAATTAAGTTGGTTAAGTATTTTATAGCAAAGTAATAGTAAAAATATGTGCCAAGTTTTGCATTTCTCGTCTATCAGCACTTTATCACATACTTTGCAAAAAGGACAAGGGCCTCGCAAATGTATGCCACCTGGAGCCTTGCAGATGTTAAGGCTGACCCTAAACACTTCGTCATCTAACTGCTTATTGTAAACCAGTGTCTGTGGCCAGACTATAGAACGTTCCAACAATACTCCACCTTGTAAAAACTGCCTGAATAGCTTAGAAGCATAAGCCCCTTTTGAAAATAAGAATACCGGCAGAGCCAATGTGACCCTTCGAATTCATGGGCTGCAAGTTCCCGGCCTACTGTGGTCTGAGTGCCAGGCGCACTGTGGTCTGTTACTCTAATATAAGCCATT
The DNA here is from genome assembly GCA_945859665.1 of Anorthoa munda. Lineage (NCBI taxonomy): Eukaryota > Metazoa > Arthropoda > Insecta > Lepidoptera > Noctuidae > Anorthoa > Anorthoa munda. The sequence goes on from OX243904.1 coordinate 13,770,670, forward strand.
CAGTTGCTACAATTCTGGTGTAGTTGAAATAACTGTTACCTTATCTGAATCAAATTCACATTGAGAACTCTACTTATACACACTTATGTTCTACCGATTAATGTTATATAAGATGTATGTATATTATACTTACCAATAGCATCAGGTATCACACGTTCAGGATACAAGTCAGTCAGGAACAAAGAATTGACAAGAGTAGACTTGCCCAGCCCACTCTCACCAACCACCATAAGAGTGAATTCAAAGCCCTTCTTCACAGATTTACGATGCACCTGGTTGGGTAGGTTGGCAAAACCAACGTAACCTGGTGTTTCCAGATTGGAAAACTGAAACAAAAGAGAAGATGAAAACTGGTAGTTACTGTCATGATAGATTGATCAGAAGTATTATATTTAGGAAACCTTAGTTGAAAAGCTGTAAATAAATACATATATGCTTATTTTTACCAGATCCACACGCTGAATATCATAACTCCACTATTATCATAAACTAGCTGACCCGTGGGGTTTCACTCCCGTCAATTGGCTACCTACCTACCATATCTACTCTAACCACCTTCCCTACCCTACCCTATGGGTTGACAGGAGTCAGGTACCTACATTCTCGAATCACCTTCCTTAACCCTACTCTACCTACCACACCCTACCTAATCATGTAGTACATAATTTTTATGTATCATCAATAGTTTTCTCAGCGCATGCCAAAGAACTATTTTATATTCAACATTTTGCTACTTTGGGTTACATTAATGAAATTTTTGATCTCTAATTTTTTTGTAAATATATTGTAACCTATGACACTCAGGAATAATGTAGCTTTCTACTGATGAAAGAATTTTCAAAATCGGTGCAGTAGATCCAGAGATTACCCCCTACAATGTCATAAACTCACAATTCACAAACTTTACCTCTTTATAATATTATATTACTATAGATGTGAAAGTTTGTGAGTATGGATGGATATTTGTTACTCTTATAACTACCTACTGAACATACTATGACGAAATGTTACATTACTATAGCTCATACATCAGAATAATATATAAAGCTATAACACACAAGCAGAGCTGTGGACAGCAGCAGTCAGTCTATAAAACTGCAACTACTGAAATGGCTTTCTCACTGTGCAAAGGAACTGACCGTAATACACCTTGGGGGCCCAGTACCAGTATTTCAAGAACATGACAACTTCCTCATAATAGTTTTCCTTCCCTGTCTTGAGAGCAGTAGTAATGAAATGAATCACACAAAGTGCCTGCCAGCGGTTCGTACCCACAAACAGCCACTTGTAGGCCATTTTTATTAAACCTTACTTCAGATGTCTTTTATGAGATTAACTTGTTTGTATATACTATACTTGATGGATGGCCAGGGGGAGGACGGCTAATAAAAAAAATTAAGGATTATAAGGAATAATAAGATGAGTTAGTGATTGATAGCGACTTAACAGGTGAGTATAGAGGAAGCAATCTATTACGCCAATCCGAAGTAACAAGAGCATGAAAATTATAAATGCCAGAGTCCATCTTAATTACTATAACACAAATATTTGTTAATCCATAACAAGAAAATAAACAAAGCTATATATTAGGACATACAGATTGCTTTGTTTATTTTACATTAAAGTTTGTACTTTATTTTATTTTGTTATTGTACCTACACCTTTATGGAGTTACAGAGATTATTATAATTTTAAATTTTGTTGAGTTTAAAGCAACCTGTATGAACTTTATACAACTATATACATATGAGAACCATACCAACATGTTTCCTAATCACAGGACTTGATAAGCAAGTAACGCCGCTCAAACATCAGCATTCGTTACCTCGCCCAGACACAGTTATGTACAAAATCCTGTGTGACACATTCACATCCAACTCACAAGTTTAATTTATTCAGTTTGCATTCTCACCGACACACTTTCACGACACAAATACCAAATGCTTTTAGATTATATGAAAATCAACACAAACACAGGATATTGTTGCAAATACAGGAAAAATCGGTACAACAAGCTCGTACCCCGGGTTGGTGTTAGCTTCAACGTAATTGTATGAAAACGATTACTTACGTTCTTGTTTGCTGTATCACTGGACATTTTGATGGTTTCAGTATGTCCTTGGAGTGTACGTACGATAAGCTAGGCTTTGAAAATGAAGAAGAAGAATACTGTATTACTCAAACACACACAGTACCTTTATACGGTAGGTACCTAATTCACAACTTTTTTTTACGAGTGTCTCTGTCTCTACTCTACGATAGGAAATAAATGTCAATGTCAACTGTCAAGGCAAATGCACGTCAAAAAAAACGTTTGTAAACGGCTCAGTTGCCAAAGAGGAAAAAAAAAAATAAAACACACTGGTGGAAACATACTATTTAAAACCGACGCGACGCCACGCCTCGCGACACCTTCTGACGCGTTGAAGTACTAATCAATCCCATATATTTAATATGGTCAGAAACACATAGTCATGTGACGACACGCAATCACACGCGGTAACATCCAGTCGGTCTGGATCAGCGTGTTGCTGGGAGAGGGGGCACACGCCACCCGACGCTTCGCACACATTGAGTGTGTTTCTAGTTAACACCCGACGCCACGCGTCAGTCAGTTGAGAGCATTCTTGGCAAAAAGATTTTTTTTGTATGTTGTTATTTAAAATGTCGGATGAACAATTAATAGAATTATTGAAACGGTACTCAGTATTATATGATATGAGTTCAGGCCTATACCGTGATCATAGTATAATACTAGAAACAAAGCTATCAGTGGTGCCAACTTAGGGTAAGTTACCCTAATTTAGAGTAAAGTTTAATCAGAAGGGTCATTTTTTTAAAGATGTGGCTATGCCACTGGCTTGGTTACAATACCTCTAACCCCCTTTTCTCAAAACTCGATTATCGGGCTGTTAACGTAATCGACGAATATTAACCGGTTATCTGCTGTGATTGGCTGAACGTTCATTGTTGAACATTCATTCAACAAATAAATTGCATAACCATTTACGCAATTTGTCACATTAATTTTGCGATAATTTAACGTCATGAAACCAGGCTTATTACGTATGAAACAGCAATCAGCAATAATTGCGCAGAGTTTGTTCAATCATCACGGGTGCTTTCAGGACAACACCTACGGTAGCGATTGAGAGATACCTCAATATCCCTCCTCTGCATTAATGATGGTTGAATTCGAGGCTAGGAAGACATTACTTCGTCTTGCTGTTGCTGGACTATGGGATGCCTCGAAGCCAAAGACTAACCATACAAAGTTCGATGGCAATGAAGGCCTGGATCGGGTAACTAGCATGATATCCGATAAAATACAAACTATGTTTGTGTTCGAAAGGTCTTTCAAGGACCCCTACAATAGAGGACCGGACGAAGGGACTCGATCCACCAGAACAAGATAGTCTGGTGTGGTACACTGATGGATCCAAAATGGGATCAGGTACAGGAGCGGGCATATACGCAAAAGGTTACAAATGTAGCAAAAGCTTAGGGAAGATGGCAACTGTATTCCAAGCAGAAACATAGGCCATACTAACCTGTGGATCGAATGCAGAGCTCCTTACCATTTGAAGTGTCAGGAGTAGACCTGGCAGGGCATCTTTTGTTGAAAAATTGTGAAAACTGTTGGATTGTCCTTTATACCTGTGCTGTATACCGTGCAGTACATTTGGAACTAACTCTATCCTTATCATGTCCTGCGTCCCGTTCCTTATGACACTAAGAAGGTTCATTGCCAGGCGAGGCAAAATAAAAGTAATATATTCAGACAATGGTACTAACCTGGCTAGTACTAAGAACCTATTGGGTAGTATAGATTGGGATAAAATTCAGCAGGAAACTTCAGACTACTGACTAAACATATTTGTAATACTGTAACAAATATGAATAATCATTAGCATATAAAAGAAGATTGTGTCACAGAAGTGAGACAATAAGTTAATTCTATTTCTGTAATTATTAAATTTAATTTTTGAGTTTAATTATTTGGAATGTCTGTCTCAACAACAACAATTAAAAAAAAATCATATGTTTGTTTGATGAGTAAATTCTTTGTTTTTTTAATTTAAAATGTATAATTTTATTGTAATAATTTTTCTAGACACTATTTCAAGTAGATAAATAGTATAACGTTTCGGTTTACTTAGTTTTATTTACCTTTTCTGTGTTCGGAAGATGTTAATGTTTCTTGTATCCAAACCTTAGATAAAGTACCTATAGATTTCACCATAAAATGATTGATAGAGCGAGATCGCTAGTTGGCAGCTCCATGTAAATAATAAGGACAAAAGATCTCCCTCCTCCCTCTTTTTTAATTAAACAACTTGACGGAAGGTTTTAGAGTTTATTTTATGGCAAAATTCATGACCACCAAAAGCTAAAAATAAGCCTATTGCTCGTTCTACCTTTCTCAAACGCATCTGTCAAAAGAAAATATAGCGTCTTAAAGAATTTGAAAACAGAGCATCGTAATCGCCTACACACTGACACTGTAGTAGCGCTTATAGCCACTAGAGAAAGTATTAAGAAGAAAGGAGGGATCTTGAAATTTGATCCTTCAAATAATTTGATAAACACACAAAGTTTTCTTTTTTTTGGGATGCGCTCTTTCTTGACCACTATCATATTGATTTGAAGATTTTTGTAATAAATATGTTTGATTATATCTACATTACCTTTATTAAAATAAAAATAAATGTGGGGAATATTGATTTTACATTCCCCAAATTTGGAGATTTTCCGTCAGGTTTTTGGGGAATCCAGACCATGGACGTTGGCAACACTGTTAGTTTCACATAAGTTTCTCTGTGGCCTGTACTGTAGTTATCTGTGATCTGTGTTGTGTGCTGTGACGCATGTACTACGTCCTCCAGTCAAAGACCAAATGAATAATGTAATAAGCTCAAAAATAAGGCTTGTCTTCTTAGCGTAAGGTTTGTTTTTTATTGTGATTTATCTTTTTTTAATTGTAATTAGCCAAAATGATTTCGACAAAACCGCCTGACTCAGAGTATAAGAATTCTAGACCAAATAGATAGTAATAGTACGGAGACAGCATTGCCAGAATGTAACTTTTGTTACATTTTACGTTACTTTTGACCTTCTCATGTAACATGCATGTAACACGACTCAAAATTAAATTAAGTAACTTTTACGTTACTTTTAGGACCTAGTAAAAATATTGAAATATTTTCCAGCAAAGAAAAATTATCGTGAAACAAAGTTTTCATTAGTCGTGTTGCTGCACCTGATTTTTTGACACTCAAATTGACGAATTGCATATCACTCACTTATTCAAATGTATTTCTAAATCTTCCATACTTCCATTCCGCTTATGGGCTTATTACACTACACGGTATTTTTAACCATATTTTAGGTTGGTATAATAATAGTTAGGGAGTTAGGGTTCTCAAAATATCGACTTTATTGACTCGGAATGGTGGTGTGACCCGGTATTCAGGGCCCTGAATAACGTGTAATGTAATAAGCCCTTTACTTCAGCGAGCGAGTTAGCTTATTAGGCTTAGCACGCACTTCGGTTTTTATACGCGCGATTTTTTTCCGCTCATTCTGAAACCTATGGAATTGTATGAAGCTGCGCGTATAACGGTAAAAAAATCGCGCGGAAATAATTCCACAAGGAAGCCGTATTTTGCCATAGAATCCAGTCTGAATCCAAATCCACACCGCGCTGTGGATTAAATTAGTTTCTGTCTACGGCTAGCGGCTGCACACAATTTTTTTTTCGTTATTTTATGTTACCACTTTGTCGGAATAATTAATATATATATACATGCCAAATTATAGCTCTCTAGTACTTAGATTCTCTGAGCTAAGCTGCGGACGGACAGACGGACAGAGCGAAACTATAAGGGTTCCTTGTTGACTTCGGAACCCTAATAAAATTGTTTAAAAAATGCGTGGGGTACTTTTTAAGATATTTTCAAAATGACTGTCTAATGACTGTCTGACTAATCTGTCTAAAATATTATAACAATTGACATCAATCACCACACGCTTTATTACATTTTTTTGTTTGTTAACCACACTATTTGTACGGTTAGCAACCGCACATTGTACTTTGGCCTAGTTAGAATCACGGTAATTAGAATACTGCAAATTTTGTTAATTTATAAATTGTAGTATCGATCGGGACGTACGCAAGTACGTCAGTGTTCGGTTTGTATCGAGCCCGCGCAACATTCAACATTTTTCTATTATTTTCTTTTTATATTATTTTAGTGTATTTTAGTATTTTAATATACCTTTATTTTTGATTTTTTAATTTTTTTTGAGTTATGTTCACCGATATCTCCGCCAATTGTGGACCGATTTTGAAAATTCTTTTTTTGTTTGAAAGGGTTTGTTCCGAAATTGGTCTCATTTTAATTTGGTGAAGATCTGATGAAGAACTTCGGATATATACAACAGAACTCTTCAATAAATAACGGCAAATCTCTCAGGATTGCTGCAATCGCATGTCTGTTTATTGTTAATACCATTTCATGACTTAAAATCACGCCAGTACGGTCGAAAGGCGTATGCAGATCTCTCATTTTACCGGTTATGTTCAAGTTTCATGTTATTCGGGTAATCTATTCTAGCGTTATAGGTACTTACTAAACGACTTGCCTATTAGGTAGGTAAAACTAAAAAGGGAAAAAAAAAACTATTTTTCAAAAAAATAGTTTTTTTGTTAATAGCGTGTGTCGTATGTATGTCGATATCGCAAAAAATTTGTACCTAGGAAAGACACCGACTTCCAAAAATAAAGTTATTTTTCACTTTGTAGTTTTTTAATTGGAAGTCGGTAGTTTTTTTTCAAAAATGTTTTTTATTCAACATTAACATTTATTTTATTAATCATTCAACATTAAAGTGTAAGCCCTAACACTATTCTTTAGACCCCGCAGATAGAAATAGGAGCCCCGCACAGCGGGGTTCCGTCAATTTTGTTGCTTTTATAGTAATTGTGCTCATCTATTCTATATTACTTAAAACCAATGTCAACATTAAATATAACATTATAATAGTTTTTATCACATTGACTACCCGTATTGGGCATTTAACTGATATTAAATTTTGAGCATTAGTTAATTCTAGTTTTAACAAAGGCATTTAGTAAAAACTAGTTCTAACTAGGGAAAACGCGTTCTATCTAAAAACTGGTTTTAACTGTAACATATATAATTATATATATATATATATATATTATATATATATGTGTTTGTAGATACAGGTCCCGACTGATAGTAAGTGTCTATGTTTTTCAGAATCGAAATCAACTTATTAATTCACAAAAAATCATACCTGCTTTCAAGATGTTGGCTAGAATGACATAGAAATTTCATTCCATGATATGCGGGAACAAGCTTACCAAGAGTTTACTTTAAACCAGTGTCAACAATTTATACAAAAAAATAGCCTATGTCACTCAGCAATAATATAGTTTTCTATTGGTGAATGATTTTTTTACCCGACTGCCGAAGGAGGGTAATGTGTTTATCAGTCTATGTATGTATGTATGTATGTATGTATGTATGTATGTATGTATGTATGTATGTATGTATGTTTGTTCCTATATGGCGTTCCAGAGACCAAACGCTTTGACCGATTTTGATGATTCATACGTCAATCGATTCGTCTTAACCTTGCGAGTGTCATAGGCTACATTAAAATTGGAAAATAGAAAAATGGCGGCTTTTAGGCGCCATATTGTGGGGGGCCAATTTTATTTTTTCTACCAAACCCATCGTGTGGGGTATCAAAGTAAAGGGTTTCAAGAGGTGATTTCAAAAATATATAACACTTATATATTTAAATGTACCTAATTCGAAAAAAAATTTAACTAAAAAGTTATAAATAAAAAAGTTAATTAAAAAAATCAAAATACCCGACTGCTTAAAAAGCGAACTAAAAAGACGTAAACAAGAAGAAAATCATGCTGTGCAGTCGGAGGATACATCTGATTTTGGTCAGCCAGCTCGCGAATATGTATCCTCCGACTGCACAGCATGATTTTCTTCTTGTTTACGTCTTTTTAGTTCGCTTTTTAAGCAGTCGGGTATTTTGATTTTTTTAATTAACTTTTTTATTAATCGGTCCAGTAGTTTCGGGGCCTATTCGGTACAAACAAACAAAAAACTCTTTCTTCTTTATAATTCCATTTATTCATTTTATTTACATATTTTTACATTTTTAAATATTATTCTATCAAAAATAAAATAAAAAACATTTCAAAATACAAAAATAGTAGCCTACCGGTATCGGGAACAGGGTCCAAGCTACCGGTGGTCAGGCTCCTGAGAGAGGAAACTCCTAACGATACGCGCCGTGTCCAGGAGTACCGCTTTCTGGATAAAGCCCTTGATCCAGCTTCCCAACGAGAGCCTCCTCAGATGATCGTCGAGGCTCTTGGCTATTATGCCATTGGCCGTCACGACTATCGGCACAATGACTGTTGTATTCACATCCCACATGTCGGCAACCTTGCGAGCCAGATCAAGATATTTGCTTTTCTTATCTCTCTCAGCCTTCATGAGGTTCTCGTCATGGGGGACCGCTATATCAACAATCATTGCGCGACGCTCTAGTCGGTCTATCACCACTATGGTCAGGCTTATAATATTATTAGTATATTAGTATTAGTATAGATATAGATTTATAAAGAGTGTGTCACAAAATTAAAAGATTCCGGCTTAAACTTAACGAATATACTACCGCCTTTTCAATATCCCTTTGAGTGTCCATCGTACGATATACCGTCAACAAAATAAAGCTGCTTAAGTTATCAAACTATTTCACGACAAAAATGATCAAATTTTATGACCTTGAAATCCCTGAACAATTTCAAAATTTCATTTAATAATAATAATAAAACCCATTTAATTCCAACACCTTAAAAAATTAACATTAACATAATATTTTACTCATTTTTTTTTTTTACAATTATTTAATGTTTAAGTTGTGTGGTGCTGGAACCTCATTCTGGGTAAAGGTCTCCTCCAATTTACTCCAAGTCTTTCTATGCCTTGCTTTTATTTGCCATTCTTTTCCAGCTGCAAAGTTTCATTTAGGCGGATTTTATTGACCAAGGAAGCAAGGAACACGTATAATTGTTTTTGTACGCCGCAATCGAAAGAATATTTAAAATGAGTGAAATATGTCTTTTGAAACGGAAAATTTAAGAGCGTGGCCTTTACATCATTACACACTTATATAGCATCCATGGTAATATCGGAAGCAGCATTGAAACCACTCATATTATATCATTAATTTATGTATTGATGCCCCATAAAACATAATGCGCACAGCGAATGAATGGAACTCACTACCTGTGTCCGTGTTTCCGAACGCCTTCAAAGTTAGAGTGAACAGGCTTCTTCTGGGTAAGCTCACTCCAACATCGACTCTGTCTCAGTCACCTCTGACCCAGACTAGAGTCAAGAGCAAACCCATCACAAATAAAATAAAATAAATAGAACAAAGCGACATTAGTAATTTTATCAAGCTACGATTAAAACTGCTTTATATGGAACCAAAACAGTTTACCCTGGATTTGGAAGTTGCTGCTTCTAATGCGTTAAAAAAACGTATACCCTGGTGCGGAAATAAAAGGTTGCTATTTTCATTTCTTCCATAACGTGTGGAAGCAAGCCAAAAAAAATAGATTGACTAAATCAAAAATTATAAAACGCGTAATTGTATTTTCGGGAATTCTGCCATTACTATCGCCACATTTAGTGGACAAAGGTTTGCAGTATATAACTAACTAGCTTTTACCCGCGGCTTCGCTCACGTAAAACGTAGAAAAGGAAACACAGAGTAGTAGTACAAAAATAGCGTATTTTGCGTAACATAAAATGCAGTAGGTACTAATTTGATTTTTGATTCTTATAAATACTGTTTAGGTCGTCAAAAGTGTGGAAATGGGTTGTGAGCACAGAGTTGTAATTTTTAATAACTTACTTTATAACAGTCGTGTAAACAATATTTTTAGTTTTACCATCTTTTTTTGCTAAAACATATTGATTATGTGGACTTGATACTCGTGAACACGTGGGAAAAAACAGTTTTTTCTAAATGCACATCTGCAACTTTAAGGGTTTGCCCTTGAGCTTTATTTATGGTAATCGCGAATGTCACTTTAAGGGGAAATTGCAACCTTTTAAATTGGATTTGCATATCGGTTGGAATAATCGGAATACGTGAAATCATTACATCTTCTCCCTTTGCTATTCCTGTCATAAATGTTGCCCTTACTTGCGTCCCAGGTGTGTTATTTGTAGTCGGGTGACATTACATAATTTTGGTGCGTCCAGATTTCTCATTAACAGGACTGGGACACCAACTTTCAGCCTCAACGTATGGGACGATACCCCAGATAATTCTAAAGAGTTAAGAAACTACAGGGTAGAGTTAAGGGTGGTAACTCACCCTGTAGAGTTTCAGGGTGAGTCACTCTGATGCCACTTGCTTCAAGCTTGCTTGGAAGCATGTATTATATTTTCTTATTCTGCTTAAAAAACGGCGCCATTCATCACTGTCACATCATACAAAAGCAAAGATTTGAGTGGTTCTTCTGGCTCACCAAGCGTTTGAACTGAAACTTTTCCACCATAGCAACACATACCCTGTGTGCTGAGTGCTTCACAATATTTACATTTTTTTATCCATGTAGGGAACATGAGAACTAATCGATGGTTAGTGTAATCAATCAATGGGTCATAATCAGACGCAGCGTTGTGGAACGACTCCCATGTATTTCTTGCAAACGTACGTCTCCTTTCAGACTGCCGTTGAGCTCGTAAAATACGCCGTATTTGGGATTGTTCAGGCGTCTCCGCAGCTATCGATGACGCGTGACGTTCGGCATCTAAAGGCCTGTGTTTGCTCAAAGGTCTCACCAGCCCTTTGAGTTGCGTGACGCTCAGCATCTGCGAGTTGGCGAGCCCGAGTCTGGTCGGGACTCTCAGCAGCTCTTTGAGTTGCATGACGCTTAGCATCCGCGTGTTGGCGAACCTGAATCTGGTCTAAAGTCTCAGCAGCTCTTTGAGTTGCGTGACGCTCAGCATCTGCGTGTTGGTGAACCTTAATCTGGTCTAAAGTCTCAGCAGCTCTTTCAGTTGCGTGACGTTCAGCATCTGCGAGTTGGCGAGCCTGAATCTGATCGAAAGTCTCAGCTGTTCTTTGGGTTGCGTGACGCTCAGCATCTAAAATTAGACGGATTGAGTCTGCTCCTCTGTTTCTTGGCTTCTAGCTACTCTTGCTGTTCGAGCTCTGCTAGAGCTACGGCTCAGATGAGATTTACTCTTGCGAGGCATATCCACAGCATAAAGATATCCCCCTAATAAAAATAAGCAAACGAATATTTTAAAGCTTTGCTTAAATTACCACTTTCACGGACACTGACATTAAGTTGACTTTTTCAAATTGACACTCAAATCTTTCATAAACAATTATATCATGCCTACAGCCGAATAAGAAGGACGCCATAAAAAGAAGTTTCATATTATTTTCATATTTTATAACTAATCCACCCCATTTCTCCAGCACCTTGATTTATACAAAAAAGTAGCCTATGTCCATCCCAGGGTCTCATACTATCTGCATACCAAATTTCATCTAAATCGGTTCAGTGGTTTAAGCCATAATAAGAAGTTTCATACAAATCTAACCCACCCCCCTATTTCTACCCATTTGTGCTTTATGCAAAAAAGAAGTAGCCTTAGTCCTGCCCAGGGTCTCAAACTATCTTCACACCAAATTTCATCTTAATCGGTTCAGCGGCTTAAGCCATAATAAGAAGTTTCATTCAAAATTTACCCCCCTACCATTTCTCCCCCTTCGCATTTTATGCAAAAAAATGTAGCCTATGTCCGTTCTAAGGTCTCAAACTATCTTCTTACCAAATTTCATCTAAATCGGTTGAGTGGTTTAAGCGTGAAAAGGTACAGACCATAGATTTAGAATTTTTTTGCTACGCCAAGTACAGACAGACAGACAGACAGAGTTACTTTCGCATTTATAATATTAGTATGGATAAATAAGATTCTTAAAAAAAACTTTGACACCCTAGGGGGTGGGAGAGTGAGGGAGAATCATATTTTGGGGGTAGATTCGAAAAACTTATAATGACAACCTTTATTGTTTACTGAGGTTGATATTTGTGTCAAGTTTCAAGTTTATTAACCTAAGAAGTAAGATTCTTCAAAAAAAATAATCGACTTTTGGGGGTATTTTTGAAAAACTAATAATTGCAACCTTTTGTTGCTTACTTAGTTGGGTATTTATGCCAAGTTTCAAGTTTATTAACCTAATAATAAGATTTTTCAAAAAATCTTTAACACCCTCTAAATCGTCTTTTGTGGGTAGTTTCGAAAAACTAATAATAACAACCTTTATTATTTATTTATTTTAGTATTTGTGTAATGTTTCAAGTTTAGTTACCCATGAAATAAGATTCTGCCATACAAATTTCAACACCCCCTAAATCGACTTGAGGGGGTAGTTTCAAAAAACTAATAATGTCAATCTTTATCATGTACTTAGATTACTATTTGCGCCAAGTTTCAAAAATATTAGCCGAAGGAATTAGATTTTTCATACTTGCCCTAACTTTGCCCCCCTTTTTAACCCCCTTAGGGGTAGAATTTCGGAAAATCCTTTCTTATCGGATGCCTACATCATACCAAGAATACACATTTCAAGTTTCAGGTCTCTACGTTCAGCGGTTTGGGCTGTGCGTTGATCCGTCAGTCAGTCATTCAGGACAAAGCATTTTATATATATAGATAGATAATGCTCCTGATTCGGCCAACATACAAAAATTCAAAATTATATTTTCAAAAGCTGTGGCTAGATAAGTCTAATTTTAACCAACTTGGTCTGTTGTTGCTGTCTTGGGCACAGAACTAGTAACAGTTTAGAAAGTCGGCATAAAGAACTGAATAAAAAAATAACAAGGAATAGACCTCAGCCGTATTGCGTAAGTGCGCAAAGAAGTTGAACTCTATCCAACCGACCAAATCGGCCAATCAAACAAAACGGACGCGTCATTCATCTCGCATGTGATTGGTCAATTTGGTCGGTTGGATAGAGTTTAACTTCTTTGCGCACTTACGCAATAAGGCTGGGATAATCAACTTACTGAGAATATTACTGAAAAGTGATTTTACTAATATAACAAATAAACGGACAAAGGAAAATGTAATTAGAGACGAATTCATAATGTATTCATAAATTATGTTAAATTATGGAGCATTGAATTTTGCTAATTTTTTAGAACGCCTGATATATAAAAAGCTTTTTACAAAAAAATACTACCGACTTCCAAATAAAAAGACTACAAAGTGAAAAATAACTTTATTTTTGGAAGTCGGTGTCTTTGGTAGGTACCATTTTTTTGCGTTATAGACACCGACTTCCAAAAATAAAATATTTTTCACTTTGTAGTCTTTTTATTTGGAAGTCGGTAGTATTTTTTTGTAAAAAGCTTTTTATTTTTCACTTTTTAGTTGTACAAGTTGTTTTGTAAGGTACCTATAACGCCAGAATAGATTACCCGAATATCATGAAACAAGAGTATTACCGGTGAAATGAGAGATCTGCGTACCCCTTTAAAGCGTACTGGCGTGATGTTATGTTATGAAATGGCGTAAACAATAAACAGACATGCAGCAATTCCGAGAGATTTGCCGTAATTTATTGAAGAGTTCTGTTGTACATCTTCGAAGTCCTTCATCAGATCTTCACCAAATTAAAATGGGACCAATTTCGAAACATACTCTTTCAAACAAAAAAAGAATTTTCAAAATCGGTCCAAAATTGACGGAGATATGCGTGAACATACACAAAAAAAAAAAAAACAAACATAATGTCGAACATAGAACCTCCTCCTTTTTGGTAAGTCGGTTAAAAATTGTAAGATATCTATTAAAATGCTAAACAGTTTTGACTTTCATTGTGCTATTTTCTGTAGTTTTACCTGCTGTCAAATAAATCTGACCAATGGGAAAAAATCCCGTTGGAAAGACTAGTCTGACCGTCAATCTGACCACTGGTAAAACCCAAAATTTTAACCCAAAATGATTATTTCAACATCACATGAAAGAGTACTGTTAATATACTAGAGCATTTTCGCGAGCATTACAATATAATGTAACGTTCTTACTTATTCTCGATTATATTGTATTCTCGGTCCAGATGCACATTTTACCTGTAACATTTCTTTGTACCTTGCGCTAATTATTGACCTCTCTCCACGTCACCGCGCTCGTGCCTTTGCTTGATAAAATGTTATATCAAAACGCTCGTTGGTTTTTAAAATCAGGTTGTAACAATTCATCGAGCGTCATGTTCGAAGTGTGGTTCGAGTAAATTTAATAACGGCGAATGCTCGATGTTCTGTTACAAATAAATGCTCTCTAGTCTGTACTCGCCTTTAGAGATATTTGAGTTGTCAGAGATAGTTGAGAGAGATAGTTGAGTGGTCAGAGGTAGAGATGATTAAAAAATAAATAATATCCAGAGGGATGTGACTCTATCATCAAGACCAAAGATGAGCCGTCAGGTCATCTTCTGCTGAGTGGAAACCCACACAAACAGTCGTTCTAACTTATGATGGGCAAGTCTTGTCCAAATGTGTGTTCTGTTTCCTCATCTCTTTCAGTAGAGAGATACACCTACCCCCCTACTATACTGTGGTATCGTTGTTGTCGCTAAGGCCATACCCGCACTCTCTGTAGATCGAAACCACGGTGTTTCACATGTAAAAAGTACTCTGTGGTAGTAAAGATCGTGCAGCAAACTAATTGCGTATGTGGGCAAGGCAAGTTTCTTTATTTCATGTACTGGCAACATTGCAAATAAAAGTGCTTGTCCTAAATTGCGCCAACAGAAATACAAGGCTCTGATGGCAGAGAAATCTTTTTCATATGCGGAGGCAAGTGGGATGTTGCCACCTTTTTCCAGGGTTCAATACAAATTGACGTTTACATTAAAACGATTGAGCGGGAGTAAAAACTCGCACTAACGCGTCAGATCTAAATTTGCAGAAATATGGCCGTTCATTTGAAAGCTTATTTTAAAAAGATTTTTACTTTTAATTGTTCAGGTACCTACGGCACCCCGACCCTAAAAAGGAAAAGAGGGTAACCTCAGAGGATCATTTGTACAACCGACGATGAATTCGCTGGAATCTCGTAAGTAACCACTTTATTTCTTATGCATTATAACACTATCTGAAAATTGCGAAGAACCAAATCTAACACGAATGACGAGGGAATCCCGGCCTCATCTTCCCGTAGGCTTATAACGTATCTTTTGCAAGAGCAAAACGATAGCGATCAAACGCTTTATATCATAAAAGTCGAAATTACCTGCAGTGTAGGTATGGTAGGTCCTACACAATCGTTTGCTAATCGCTCGCTGTTTGCCAAATGCAATTATTAAAAAAAAAAAACCGCCAACTACTCTAAAACTTTTGTATTGAAGAGCAATTATTGCAAAAAAATCGCTATCGTTTTGCTCTTGCAATAAATACGTAATAAGCCTGCGGGTCCTACTGAAAAACAGTGAAAGCAGACTGAATGAAACAGATGTACAAGTAAACTCGCTGTCGCATAATTACTGCACTGAACCAGTGCATTTTATATTTGATCATTGTCTATGATGTTATCAAAGTATTGACTTCGATGCTTTGATGTAGCAACTTAGAACTTGTCTAGAAAGTGCTAATTCGTTGTAATACACGAACTCCAAAAGGAGCGTACCAATCTGCGAGAATTTGGGAATATCGCTTGAAGATAATTCCATCCCAAATCTGTGCCACAATTGCCACAGAATCCACCACGCCGCAGAGCGATTTAATTTCGAGCGAATATTTTGTGCACTATAAACGGGTAGAAAATAGAAATAGACAAAAATCGCGAGGAATTTTATTCGCCGTGCGTATCTATTAGTTATGATTCAGTACGCGGATCATAAATCACGCGGAAAAAATCGAACTGCTCGATAATCCTTATGAAGTCTTGCTGGTTTCTTGTACTTTTTGTTTCATCAATTCTACATTGTGGTGCTATACGATTTTCCTTATTTATTTTAGGTAAGAAGAAAAAGGACAATCTCAAAAATTTTATATTGCTGGGTACAATATTATTTGGAGTGATATTTAGTATAGTAGGAATTGTATTTATAAACAATTATATTACGGTAAGCATTGGACTTTTTATACAAGCTTTTATTTAACTTGCATTGTTAGTTGTTATTATAGTACTCCCCAATCTTCTTGGCCGCACTGAAGTGGGCTACAATGGAAAAAAAAATGGGTAAATCTCATACTAGAAACTAGAACAGCGCACATGCCATGCGCATTGGAAAGCCTACGTTCAGACAGGCCAAAAAGATTGAGGTTACTGTAGGTATGTATCAGGCAAATCTTCCAACTGAATTTTAAAACAGCAGCCTTATTGCGTAATGAATTCGGCAAGGCAAAGGGCAAAGAATATGAAAAATCGACCAATCACAAGCGAGATGAAAGATCCGATGTGGATTTCCGTCTTATGTGATTGGTCGATTTTTCATACTCTTTGCCCTGCCGAATTCATTACGCAATAAGGCTGCAGTTATCCCCAACCTATTGAGCTGTTTTTTTGCATACACGTTTGATTTCGATGACAATGCACGATACAAAAATGAAATATCGAATGAAAGCTTGTTTATTATTGATAAGCAAATTATTTATAGATTAAGGAGAGCAGTGGTGGCCCAGTGGTAAAACCCTGAGTTACGTGTCGTAAGTCGTGATTGTGAACCTAGGTAGGCGCTTTACTCAATGTAAAATTTTCAGCACCACTGCTCTTAAAACGGTGAAGCAAAACATCTTGAGTCAACCGGCATGTCCTAGAACCAAAAAATCGAAGACATGTGACATCCACCTACCCGCACAAGGGCCCGCATGGTTGATTAAGGGGGAACCGATCACTTTTCCGAATATTTTTTGTCGAATTTCATTTTACCGAAATCTATTGACCGAAGTCTTTTTTGCTATATGCATTATTTGACATATTTTCAAATCATCGAAGTATCATGTGGCATATTATGTTTTATTTTACCGAAGTACATTTCACCGATTTACAAAATAACTTTTTGCTTTAGGCCGAAGCCTCCTTTGAACTTTTTTCATTTGCCATATTTTCATCAAACCGAAACAACATTATAGGGAATATTATTTATTCACAAATATATAGCCGGTTACTTGGTAGCATTTTCAATTTAAAATTGAAATAGTTTCATAAAAAGTAAATATGTTGTGCAACAAAATTTAGTGACAGAAACGAATCGCTCCAAAATCGACTTCACGTAGTCTTGTCCGTGTTCACGTATTATTTTTTTTTCATGCAAATGCTTTATTAATAGCTGTCATGCACTAGACATTTTTATTAATTAATTATTCCAAAGAATTTGTCAAAGAGCGAGCGAAGCGAGCTCGGGCATTTAGGGCACCCCGACACGGATAGGTTAGGTTCGAAGGGATGACGGTCCTCCGTGTTAGGTTAGTTTAGACCCTACAGACAGATATGGGATCAGTTCGCTGATTTAAACATTTGTATTCGCCCACTGTTTCTCTCTCACTTAGTATTTTGATTTATTTATTTATATTTATATATGCTTTATTGTAGGTACACCAAGTTAATACATAGAGCAGGAAACTTAAAACTAAAATACATACAATGGGCGGCCTTATCGCATACCGCGATCTCTTCCAGGCAACCTGGTAAAATTGATATGCGTTTAAAAATAAATATTTCGAACAAATGGTATTTCGGCTAAGTGTAACTTCGGTAAAAAGTTTATCGACCAAGTGAAACGTCGGAGTAACGAAAATAATCGAATTGATAATAGGTCAACTGAGACAGGGGCAGACGTGACTTCGATGAAGTAAAAAAAAAAGACGATAATAGTTGAAAAGTTTTAGGTGAAATGAAATTCGGTCAAATGTTGTTCGAACTTATGATAGGTAACCGAATTATTTATTATTCTCAGCTAAGGTAAGCTAACTTTAACACTTATACCAAGTGAACATTATACTGGGTTAGATAGTATGGGGGTTCGAGTGCCTAGGGAGCTCCGTGGACGAATACAGCGATGGGTTCGTGGAAGCTGTCCGTACGGTCGGGTCTAAGTTTTTCAAGACCCGCCGTAAAGATAGGAACAAAAAACTCTCTGATCCTACTCTCAAGCTTATGAAGGAGAGACGTGAGATGATCCTGCAGTCTTCAGATGAGGTGTGCATATACCGGCAGCTCAATAGACAGATCTCTAAATCCTTGAAAAGAGACCGCCGCCGCTTTAATACCGAGCATATTAAAGACGCGACTGAGCGAAATGGCACATTCAAATGTACACATCAAGACTGGTAAATTCTGACGTCCGAAGATATCCCGGACGTCAGCATGTACGAGATTAGGATGGATCTGAAACAGCTTAAAAACGACAAGGCGCCGGGTGATGACGGAATCACGGCCGAACTTCTGAAGGCGGGTGGGAAACAGGTCCTTAAGGCCCTTCAGAAGCTGTTTGATTCCGTCATACTCGAGGGCAAAACGCCACAGGCATGGTGCAGGGGTGATGTGGTGGTACTCTTCTTCAAGAAGAGCGACAATGCCTGGCTGAAGAACTATAGGCCCATCTCACTTCTAAGCCATGTCTACAAGTTGTTTTCAAGAGTCATCACGAATCGTCTCGCGCGCAGGTTTGACGATTTCCAGCCTCCCGAACAAGCCGGATTCCGAAAAGGCTTTAGCACCGTGGACCACATACATAAGCTGCGGCAGGTTATACACAACACCGAAGAGTATAACCTGCCTTTCTGTTTAGCGATTGTGGACTACGAGAAAGCCTTCGATTCGATCGAGGCTTGGGCTGTACTGCAGTCTCTTCAACGGTGCCAGATCTACTACCGGTACATTGAGGTGTTGAAGTGTTTGTACAAAAACGCCATGTCAGTCCGCCTTCAGGATCAAACCTCGAAACCAATTATTCTCCAGCGCGGCGTGAGACAAGGAGACTTCATACCTCCGAAACTGTTCACTGCTGCGCTGGAGGATGTCTTCAAGGTTCTGGACTGGAGGGGGCTCGGCATCAACGTTAATGGCGAGTACATCACTCACCTTTGGTTTGCCGACGACATAGTGGTCATGGCTGAGACCATGGAGAGCCTCAGTACAATGCTCGATGACCTCAGTAGAGCTTCCAAAAGTGTGGGTCTTAAAATGAACATGGACAAAACCAAGATCATGGTGAATGCCCATATAACACCCACTCTTATCAAGATCGGAGACTCTACACTCGAAGTTGTAGACGATTATGTCTACCTTGGACAAACGGTCCATTTGGGTATGTCTAACTTCCAGAAAGAGGTCAACCGTCGAATCCGACTCAGCTGGGCGGCGTTCGGGAAGTTGCGTGGTATCTTCTCGTCCAATTTACCGCAGTGTCTCAAGACAAAAGTCTATGATCACCCATGGGACCAAGACGTGGTCGCTCACAATGGGTCTTATCAGAAAGCTTAAAGTCACCCAAAGGGCAATGGAGAGGGCTATGTTCGGCGTTTACTTGCATGATCACGTCAGAAATGAGGATATCCGCAGGAGAACCAAAGTTACCGACATAGCCCGAAGAATTCCGAAACTTAAATGGCAGTGGACAGGGCACATTTCTCGCAGAACCGAAAGACGATGCGTTGGAAGGCCTCCCACTAGGTGGACCGATGACCTGGTTAAGGTTGCGGGAAGGCCCTGGATGCGAGGCGCACGGGATTGGTCAATGTGGCGACGCCTGGGGGAGGCCTATGTCCAGCTGTGGTCGTCTTTCGGCTGAAATGATGATGATGATGAGATAGTATCGTATGTCCTAATCTAGGTTATTATCGGTGTGCCAAGTTTCATCTAAATTCATTTAATGTCCGGCAACTATGTAGTAATCCATTTTTAGTATGTAGCTATCATAGCAACTATGTAGTAATGATATGGTACTTTGGAGCTGTTCTCATGATGGAGCCGAAGGGTCGGCATAGCAACTCCTCAACTAGACGAGATAGGATCATCACCATCATTAGATGTGTATAGAAAAGACAGTTCAAAAAAATTGTTTAATATAAAAATACTTAATCAGGCTTTGTGTTTATTGTTACGCTTGTACGACGCCTGCACAGTCGCTGGTCGTAGCGCTGCTTTTTAGGGTTCCGAAGTCAACAAGGAACCCTTATAGTTTCGCTCTGTCCGTCTGTCCGTCCGCAGCTTAGCTCAGAGAATCTAAGTACTAAAAAGCTATAATTTGGCATGTATATACATATTAATAATTCCGACAAAGTGGTAACATAAAATCATGAAATATATTTTTTTTTCGGGTACCTCCCATAGATGTAAAGTAGGGATGTATTTCTTTTTTCTCATCTATCCCATGGTGTAGGGTATCGTTGGATAGGCCATTCAAAAATATTATGGGTTTGTTAGAGTCAAGTGTCCCCCCCCCCCTGCCAGCGAATGGTTGCTCTTGGCTATGTGAAAAAATTCACGGCAGTAGTAAATATAATCATTTCAATCATTTCATTTCAGGCTTTATAAGTTTACGAGTAATAGACCAACTTATAAAATGTACTTGGCACAGTAAAATTTTTGTACAAATGCCATTGAAAAATTACTTAAATAACGTTGTTAGCTGTGTAAAACAGATAGTAAATATATGCTTATAAACCATGTAAAATATACAAAAATAAAATCATAACATCCTTAATTAAATTAATAATGTTTAAGCTCGAATAACGCATTGGAGTGGCTGGAGTCGTTGGCAGTACCGGTCCGTAGTCCATACGGCGCATGCGCGCGGGGGAGTCTATTTTGTGTTAGTGCAGAAGTATTTTCGACGTTTTGTAATTAAAACGTAAAAGTAAAGTCAAATTAGATTCGATTTCCAAGCAAATTACCTATTTTCTTTTGTTGATATCCTTTTATAAAGTCAATATTTGACCCGACTTCATCACTAATTGCGTAAAACTTTCCAGAATGAAATATTGAATACCGCAGATTAGAGGATTCACCTCTAATCTGCGGTATTAGAGGAGACTAGAGGTGAATACATACGATTTTTTTCTAATTCCGAAAGAGAAATAAACAAGGAGCGTGCACGCAAGGATCCAGGAACGAACTATACCATTCCCCGTGGCTCTAACGCGCGCTCGTATCGGCTCCTTTCGCAATTCGCACCCGCGGTGGTACTCAAATAGATAATATTTTTCTAACTTCAGTTGCGAAGTTGGATTTTATAACTCCTTCTTCAGTTACCAGTTAGTCCTTATTTAGTTTAAGCCAAGAGTGAATAGATTACATTTCTAGGCAAGCGTGCTTCACCGTAGACCACATCATCGCTTACCACCAGGCGAGATAGTGGTCAAACGCGAGAATATAGATTAAAAAATCCTATGTGGGTCCGTTTTTAGACTTTGTGGGCCGCTGAAACCGTTCTAATGTTCATGTAACAACAACAAAACCCTCTCTGTAGTCCGCATTATTATGCACTTCGGAACCCTATTACTGCGCGTGGCCCGACACGCACTTGGCCGGGTTTTTGTTTTCTCTTTTCGGCTGGGAAATCATCCGATGACTTCTACCGCTCTGAGTGAAGTGGGAGGGCGGTCAGACTTTTACTGACTAAAAACCACCCGTGTTCCTTTAATTGCTTGAGCTGGGGCTGCGGTAACTCTCTTTCAAATTTATCCGCAGCTTGTATGCTGATAACGAACGATCTTGTTACAACCCCATCCATTTTCCTTATGTCTATGGATCTGTATTTTATATTTCTATGCTATGGATAGACGAATTTGATACTGTGTCTGGTACTTAATCTTATTTGTTTGTTTCAGTATGATGGCTATGAAATTGTTAAAGACTACACTGACTGCAAACCCTCGGAGACAGATCCAAATCAAGAACAATGTAAGGACACCTTAAACACTACAGGAAAAGAATGTTCATGCTATATGTTAATAGCAATAAAAGAACTTATGAAAGCACCTGTGACCGTGTACTATGAGCTAGATTCTTATGAGCAGATTACTAAAAAATATTCTCAATCGAGGTAAGAAGAATTCAGTTCTGTTTTTATTATACTATCTTTTGCCAGCAGATTAGTTCGAGTGAAACTGAAAATTTTATCTCACGATAACAGACAACCGGGATAATTACTATCTTATAACTAGGCCAAGCTTTCCGGTGATTAAAATTTCACTCAAAATAATATTGGAATAGAATAAGATGTGTAAAGTTAGTTCTAATGGATCTAGGTGGGCTAACATACAGCCCACTGCACCCTAATGGCGTAACATTAATAAAATACCAAAGTACTACAGGGTCAAAATAACTGCGCACTTTGGGCTGTCAATGTCACTTTCAACGCCTGTATAAGCTTAAGGAAAAGCCGCGATTTCTTAAATAAATTATATTACGAAAAATCTTTGACTTCCGATCAAGTTTTCCACACTTATGTTAGAAACTATTCCAAAATATTTAAAAGAGTCTGCGCTCAAGCAAAATCTCAAATAATAATTAACAAAATTAGTGTTTCTAATAATAAAATAAAAACTGTGTGGCAAGTAATTAATAGAGAAACTGGCAAGACACAACAACGCGATCAGAATGAGTTGTCTTTGACAATATCTAATCAAACCATTTCTGATAAGCAAGAAGTCGCTGAGACATTAGAAAATTTCTATACCAACTTTCCGTTAGAGGTTACGAAGTCACTTCCCCTCATCTAAATTAGCTGAGGCTCTTCTTAAAGAAAACTTTATTAAAGACGTACCAACCTTTAAATTTAAACAAATATGGTATTGATACAATTAAAAACGCGTTCAAAAGTCTCAATATAAAAAATACTGAAGACTTATGGGGGATTTCCGTTAGGGTTCTTGGAGATATTATTAATTCAATCGCTCCTGTCCTAACAGGCATATTCAATCAATGTATGGACAGCGGCACGTTTCCTGACTTAATGAAACAAAAAACAAAAATTACAAAGTTAAAGCACATCAAACTTCAGGAGTGGGGGCTTGTGACGTCACTAAGGCAGTATAAAGTTTACTAGCGGCGTGATGTTTCACGAATCACGATATTTCAACGCATTATATCGTCGTCACTTTATGTTTACGTGTCAAAAGAAAAAATACGTGTCCAATATTTTTTATTAATCTACCTGACGAACAAAAAACCAATTTTCAGTAAACTACCTTAATTATTTATTACTAGCTTTTACCCGCGGCTTCGCTCACGTAAAACGTAGAAAATGAAACACAGAGTAGTAGTACAAAAATAGTGTATTTTGCGTTACATAAAATGCAGTAGGTACTAATTTGATTTTTGATTCTTCTAAAAATTGTTTAGGTCGACAAAAGTGTGGAAATGGGTTGTGAGCACAGAGTTGTAATTTTTAATAACTTACTTTAACAAAGTCGTGTTAACAATATTTTTAGTTTTACCATCTTTTGCTAAAACATATTGATTATGTGGACTTGATACTCGAGAACACGCTATATACAGTTGCCCATGGGAAAATCGTTTTTTTCTAAATGCACTCCTCCAACTTTCATTGTTTGCCCTTGAGCTTTATTTATGGTAATCGCGAATGTCGCTTTAAGGTGAAATTGCAACCTTTTAAATCGGAATGGCATATCAGTTGGGATTATCGGAATACGTGAAATCATTACATCTTCTCCCTTTGCTATTCCTGTCATAATTATTGCCCTTACTATATTGCGTCCCAGCAGCGACTGATTAAGAATTCTGACCGACCTAGGCTAATTATAAGGACGCGCCCCCGCCATGTGTTACGGTCGGCCTAAAAAGTAGTATATTAGTTTTGACTTTGTTTACTAGTGTAAAATTCTTAATATTATCTCCACATTAGCGAACATGCATGAAATATTAAAACTTTTTTATTAACTGCAACAAATCCTTTGGGGTTCTGGCAGAAATATAATGCTTGGCCTCGATGACAGATATTAAAAACTGCGCCAAATGGACGCATTCTTCTGCAAAGGTTTCTTCTAAATCAGTGGCATATAGTTGTTTTAACTCCTTTGCTTTACTTCTAATAAATTCACTGTCGTCTAGTTCATGCAATTTCCATATGAAACCAAACTTTGTGTTTACTGCATTATAAATAATTTGCCGGCTTTTTAAGTGCACTTTAAGACAATCAATAGCTGCATAATAATTATTGACAATGAAAGATCGTCTTCTTTCTAACTCAATGTGCCCCGTTTTAACTTCATCAAAATGATATTTTGGTTTCTTTCTTCTTCTTACATCTTTTGTGTATGTCGTCACTTCGCATCTCTTGATTGCCTCTGATTCAAAATTTTGGATCACGCAACGTATCAAAATAAGCATGTAATGTCTCATAAAGAGTAACAATGTTAGATAAATCAACAGAACTTGCTTGTAGCTGTGTACCAACGATTTGAACTTTACGAGCACAGAGTTCCAAAAGTACAACATTATTGTAATTTCTAGATTTTTTATTTTTTCTAATATTGCTTTTGCTTCTATTTTGGTCTCTTAATTTTGATTTTCATCTTCGCAAAAAGAGTTTAATGATTCCAGAACTGTTACGTTTGTATGAACTGTACAGGGCTTTGTTTGCATCTGCTCGCGCACTCCATCGAGTTTTTGATAGGTATTTTAGTACCGTCGATTCTTCATCCAATTTGGATAACAAATTTTGCAATCTACTTGTAGATCCAGAAAACAAATTGTATAGTTGTTGTTCCATTGTAAAAAAGCAGCTGGCTCGTCACTACTTTCCGCGCCAGCCGATCTCACGAGTTGGAGAGAATGCGTTGCACAAGGAACAAAAGTAGCCAGAGGATTTACAGTTTTAATTCTTGACTGAAGACCTTTGTATTGACCAGACATTGCTAGCATTATCATAACTTTGGCCAGGACAGTCTTTAAAATCAAGTCCCAAAGCTTTGTCAATTGTCATAAGATCAACCTTCTCCATGTCTCCTTTATGACCGCAATTGGGTAAAAATGTGACAAAGCGTTCGACAGGTTCTCCGTCAGGCAAAATATAACGAATTATAAATGTCAATGTCAATGTGTGTGAAATATCTGAAGTAGAATCAATGCCAATCGAATAATATTTTGCTGTTATTATTTCTCCTCTAATCGAAAGTCGAACTACGTCAGCGAGAAGTAAAATAAATTCATCGATTTTAGAGGATGACAAGTAGATACGATGGGGAACCTCTGCCTTTTTGACTTTTGATTCAAGTAACAAGTCAGTGTTTGTATTACGCGCGCTTATTAAAATTTCAAAATTTATTGTTAAAATCAGGGAGCCCCAAGCTTTTTCAGTTAACAGCGCATTTAGTTTTAGTTTTTTGCCTCGGTCTAGCTGAAATATGTAGGGTAGATGCTATTAATAGTGCATGCGAACAATTCGAAGACATGATTTCAGCGCGCCCCCTCAATCCTCGCGCCCTAGGCTGCAGCCTAATTAGCCTAAGGGTTAATCAGGCCCTGCGTCCCAGGTGTTTTATTTGTAGTCGGGTGCCATTACATAATTTTGGTGCGTCCTGATTTCTCATTAACAGGACTGGGACACCAACTTTCAGCCTCAACGTATGGGACGGTACCCCTGATAATTTTAAAGAGTTAAGAAACTACAGGGTAGAGTTTCTTAACTCACCGTAGAGTTTAAGTGTGAGTCACTCTGCTGCCACTTGCTTCCACTTGCTTCAAGCTTGCTTGGAAGCATGTATTATATTTTCTTATTCTGCCTAAAAAACGGTGCGATTCATCACTGTCATACAAAAGCAAAGACTTGAGTGGTTCTTCTGGCTCACCAAGCGAGCAACACATACCCGGTGTCTCATCATTCCACTTGAGTGCTTCAAAATATCTACATTTTTTGTCCATGTTCCCTATGAGAACTAATCGATGGCAAGTGTAATCAATCAATGGGTCATAATCAGACGCAGCGTTGTGGAACGACTCCCATGTATTTCTTGCAAACGTACGTCTCCTTTCAGACTACCGTTGAGCTCGTAAAATACGCTGTATTTGGGATTATTCAGGCGTCTCAGCAGCTATCGATGATGCGTGACGTTAGGCATCTAAAATACGAAGGGCCTGTGTTTGCTTAAAGGTCTCAGTTGCGTGACGCTCAGCATCTGCGAGTTGGCGAGCCTGAGTCTGGTTGAAAGTCGCAGCAGCCCTTTCAGTTGCGTGACGCTCAGCATCTGCGAGTTAGCGAGCCTGAGGCTGGTCGAAAGTCTCAGCTGATCTTTGAGTCTCGTGACGCTAAGCATCCGCGAGTTGGCGAGCCCGAGTCTGGTCGGAACTCTCAGCAGCTCTTTTAGTTGCATGACGCTTAGCATCTGCGAGTTGACGAACCTGAATCTGGTCTAAAGTCTCAGCAGCTCTTTCTGTTGCGTGAAACTCAGCATCTGCGAGTTGGCGAGCCTGAATCTGATCGAAAGTCTCAGCAGCTCTTTGGGTTGCGTGACGCTCAGCATCTGCGAGTTGGCGAGCCTGAATCTGATCGAAAGTCTCAGCAGCTCTTAGGGTTGCGTGACGCTCATCATCTAAAATTTGACGGATTGAGTCTGCTCCTCTGTTTCTTGGCTTCTAGCTACTCTTGCTGTTCGAGCTCCGCTAGAGCTACGGCTCAGATGAGATTTACGCTTGCGAGGCATATCCACAGCAAAAAAATATCTCCCTAATAAAATTAAGCAGTAGAATATTTTAAAGATTTGCTTATATTACCACTTTCACGGACACTGACATTAAGTTGACTTTTTCAAATTGACACTCAAATCTTTCATAAACAATTATATCATGCCTACAGCCGAATAAGAAGGACGCCATAAAAGAAGTTTCATATTATTTTCATATTTTATAACTACTCCAGCCCATTTCTCCCGCACCTTGTTTTATAAAAAAAGTAGGCTATGTCCATCCCAGGGTCTCATTCTATCTGCATACCAAATTTCATCTAAATCGGTTCACTGGTTTAAGCCATAATAAGAAGTTTCACACAAATCTAACCCACCCCCCTATTTATTCCCATTTGTGTTTTATGCAAAAAAAAAGTAGCCTAAGTCCTGCCCAGGGTCTCAAACTATCTTCACACCAAATTTCATCTTAATCGGTTCAGCGGCTTAAGCCATAATAAGAAGTTTCATTCAAAATTAACCCCCCTCCCAATGCCCCCCATTCGCATTTTTTGCAAAATAAAGTAGCCTATGTCCGTCCCAAGGTCTCAAACTATCTTCCTACCAAATTTCATCTTAATCGGTTGAGCGGTTTAAGCGTGAAATGGTAACAGACAGACAGACAGACAGAGTTACTTTCGCATTTATAATATTAGTATGGATTAGTATGGATGACATAACTGTGTAGGTAATTTAAATGAGAATGACTATTACCCACAGATCATAGAAACAACTGTTGTTTCTGTGATCTGTGCTATTACCTATTTATCTACAACATGGTCCGAATATTTGTGCACATCGACCGCACTCCCGCCTACCCGCGCGGCGCGGCGGCGGCGCCCCGCGTTCTCCTCGTGCGCCAATGGCGAGAGTCGAACGCCAGGGTGACGTGACAGGGCCAAATGCGCAGTTATTTTGTCATAGTTTATTATATCAAAATTTACTCTGGCAGGGACGACGATCAGTTGGCAGGCCATCTCTCTCTGGAACCATCGGAAAGCTGCGGTTCCCACACTTACGCCTGCACGCCCACGGGAAGGAAACCGATAGCGCCATGCGGTCGCCTCGCTGACGCTATGTTCACTGGTACGGTAACTTTATTACCCGGCTGCCGAAGGAGGGTAATGTGTTTATCAGTCTATGTATGTATGTATGTATGACGCATGTATTTACCTATGTATGTTTGTTCCTATGTGGCGTTCTAGAGACCAAACGCGTGGGCCGATTTTGATAGTTCTTACGTCAATCGATTCGTCTTAACCCCGCGAGTGTCACTGGCTACATGAAAATTGGTAAATAGGAAAATGGCGATTTTTGGTTGCCATATTGTGGGGGCCCAAATTTTTTTTTCTTCTAAGCCTATCGTGTGGGGTATCAAAATAAAGGATTTTAAGAGGTGATTTCAAAAATATATAACACTTATATGTTTAAATGTACCTAACTCGAAAAAAAAAATAACTAAAAAGTTATAAATAAAAAACGTTATTTTAAAAAATCGGAGGATACGTCTGGTTTTGGTCAGCCAGCTCGCGAGGATGTATCCTCCGACAACACAACATGATTTTCTCCTTGTTTACGTCTTTTTAGTTCGCTATTTAAGCAGTCGGGTTTTTGTTTTTTTTAATTAACTTGTTTTTTTACCTCTTGTCTGAGTTGTCAATCCCTTGCATCGTTTGGAATGAGAGCTCACTTAGGTGATTATTGTGAGATATCTACAAAGGCCTTAGTGCGAGTTTTTATTCACGCTCAATCGCGTTAACGTAAACGTCCATTTGTATTGAAACTGTGGGCTTAGTGTGAGTTTTTACTCACGCTCTCGGAAGGGAAATAAAGAATACTCAAAGATTTTTAACAAAAAATAAAACCGACTTTTGAAGCAAAACACTCTTTGGTACCTACTGTTTTTCGTTTTTAGACACCGACTTCGAAACAAAAAGTTATTTTTCGTATTGTAGTGTTCTGCTTTAGAAGTCGGTTTTCTTTTTTTGTTGAAAGGTTTTTTATTTTTCAATTTTTAGTGGTATTTATTGGACAAGTTCTATAGTGACCAGAATTTAATAGATTACCCAAACAACATGAAACTTGAACATAACCGGTGGAATGAGAGTGTACCAGGGTGAACTGTACACATCTGCGTACCCGTTTAGAGCATACCTACTGGCGTGATGGTATGTTATGAAATGGTCTAAACAATAAACATACATGCGACTGCAGCAATCCCGAGAGATTTGCCATTATTTATTGAAGAGTTCTGTTGTATATCTCCGAAGTTCTTCATCAGATCAAGATTCAAATGAGTAACCGTGGAGTTTCTTGCCGGTTCTTCTCCACAGGAAACGACCAACCCGAACCGTGCACCTTTTGTCGACGTTTTATGTAGGCCTATGTGAAATAAAAAACATTTGATTTGATTTGATCTTTACCAAATTTAAATGGGACCATTTCGGAACAAACTTCAATCGAATAAAAAAAAAATTGCAAGTCCGTTTATTTATGATGGAGTTATGCCCGAAAATACCTACATAGAAAAAAAGAAACAAAATAGAAACATCCGAATTGAGAACCTCATCCGTTTTTGGAAGTCGGTTATTAAAAAAACATCCCAGTGTATTATTATTATTTTTAAATTATTTATGAGGCGCGACCACAGCACGTCTGATAACTATTGTTTTTGCTATTCAAGGCTATTAAAAAAATTAAATATATGACAGACTTTTATCCTCAAAATTTTAGACGATGATTTCGGATTTCCCCATACAACAAAATTCAACACCGATCTAACATATAAAAAGTATACATTTCCATTTTAATTAATGTATATTGTTTGTTACAGATACGTATAGTTTACACACTGGTAACGAATATGTTAAATATAACCGCACTGGTTTAGTATCGGAAGATGACAAAAAACTATTTCGCAATCCAGAGGGAAATCTCTCAGAAGGTTGGTATACTTGGTATTCTTAGTGCGTAGCGTGATGTTTCAGAGATTAGCGTGATCAAATAAAAAAAATGTGTGTGTGTACCAGAGTACACAGGTAAGAAGTGAAACTTCTTTACGACATATCATTTTTCTACTATTTGCAACTTCACGAAAATGGGGTAGATAAGACTTAAGCCTTAAGAAAAACATTTTTTTCCGTATTAAATTAAAGCTATTTTATTATTATAGACATGCATACAATTAATGAGTAATTTATTTTATCATTGTTCTTATTATAATATCATTGCTATTGTTGTATTTCATCAATAATGATAGCATCATTATTACTATTGTAGTAAAAAAAAAAAAAAAAAAAAAAAAAAAAAATAATAATAATTTATAAATATTAAAATCATGGTCATACGTGTTGAATTTATAAAACGAAATATATAATCACTCTCACTTTTCTTGTAAATTCACTTAAATTTGAATAAGTTTTTTTACTAAACTTTGATAAAAAAAGCAACATGGCGCGTAACCGAAAAACGTGACGATACGTACAAAATTTCTCCCATACGTCGATAAAGAAGTTTCACTTCAAAAAATCTTCAGCTTTATTATCATCATCTTACTGCAATTATCCCACGTTACTTGGGGTCGGCGCAACACGTTTTTTTCTTCCATACCGTTCTGTCCCCCGTCACGCTATCACTGACTCCCTTTTCTTTCATATCACTCCTCACAAAGTCCATCCATCTTTTCTTTGGCCTGCCTCTTCCTCTCCATCCATCCACATTTATATTCATAACTCTTTAAGTAACATGCGTTTCATCCCGCCTCATCTTAGATAAAGTACCTATAGATTAAGCCTTAAAATGAGCTTGATTGATACAGCGAGATGGCTAATTGGCAGCTCCATGTAAATAATAAGGACAAAAGATTATTTTTTGTCTTTGTCACCGTGGCCGGTTTCTGTTGTTTGTCAAACTCTAATACAATGGCAGTTTTGACAAACTAACTCGGTTTTGTTTGATTTTCTATGATTTCGTGGTATTATGTGTTAATTGAGACAAGGAATTTGGGTTATTTATAGATAATAAGTGTCAGTGCGATGGTGGGTTGTAGTGTTCTCGTTCTTGTTGTAACACCAGAACTAACTATTGCTGTCTCATGTGCGGCCACGCCAGTGCTTAATCTATAGGTACGTTATCTAAGCGCCTCAACATACAAACCTTCCTCGTTTATTGCTCTTTATTTTAGTGAAAATCTTACCAAAAGCCGTTAAATGACGTCTAAAGACGCGAACAGCGACTTTATTTTATAAATAACTTTTACGGTGGCATCAACCCTAAAATCGCTAACTCGACGATGAAGGATACCAAAACCTAAAAAACCACCTAAATCACTCAGGCAAATCGATCTTTTCACCGGCCCTCCATTCTGGACAAGTAGTCAACAGGAAAACTTCACACTATATATAGTATTCCATACAAAACTTCTCTTTAAAACTGACGCCAATTGTGTTTAGGTAATTCTAAGAATTATAGTTTAAATAAACATACATTAATGCAAATTCAACCTTAAATGCAATGTTTAAAGTTGCATTCACAAAAATATGTACAAAAAAAATATGAGCTCAATACAAATTCAGTCTTACACGCAAGTTTTAAAGTCTAAATTACATTGTGCCAAAAAAAGCAATAAATTTTTATGACCGAGCTCGCTGCTTGGACAATGAATGAGTGGAGTCGTAACGTTCAATTATTTGTCCTTCATCGAAGCGACAAACTCGTTGTTGTAAATGGTATTCAACAAAGTCGCTTTCCGTGTATCTGCTTATTTCTTCTGAACTGCACAATTGCTTTTGATGCGGAATAATCATTGAAATTATAAGCACAGAATAAATAATAGTTGTTATAAGTATTAATATATCAATGGTACCAACCAAGAAATTTAATTTCTAACAGTAGGATCAAAAATCTGTGTAGCCTTTTCTTTATGTTGGGGACGGCTTCCAGTGTCACCGGGTGCAACAGAATACTAAAATTTTATAGGCTATCTGACCTCCATAAACCAGTAACTGGATAGCTCTATGTGCTCTATACCCCTTGGCAAGACTTGTCCGGTACACTATAGTCAAAATGTATTATTTCAGCATTTAAAGAATTCTCGAAGCCAATGAGCTGGAAAAAGAATGTGTGGGAGTTGGACCCTAGCAATCCTGACAATAACGGATTCCAGGTATATTTTTTTTTTTAATTTATTTTAGAAAAGTTTGAGAAGTTGGAGAACGTAGGATGTAAGACCGAGCGAAGCTATGAAAATTTTGGCTGCACTTCGGAAATGTTTTCATTGTATATTTGTCAGATCCAGGTCTATATTATCGGGATTTGACCTACTTAGTGTACATGCAGGTGTCAGAATTATGGGCGCAGAATTTGGGATACGGGTAAACTAGAGAAATATCTCCTGTAACTTCTACACAGTTAAATTCGTTACCGAGTCAATTAATATCACTATGGAGGAAAGAAAACACTGAGCAGTTCCTAGGCCAATATGTGTCATGTCACGGCCATGTCCGAACTATCACTGTCGCTCTCCATGAACCATATCGACTAGGACATGTAATATCGGAAGTTTCTCAATTCCGAAATTGATTTCCGATATTAGATCTCAATATCGGAATTCCGATATTAATAACGAAATTGCTCACTTTAGTTAAACGTCGCATTTTTTTTTGTTAATTGGTCATATTCGGTATGAGGTTGGATTGAGTACAATAAAAAACACGTATATGCCGCGAGATAATAGGATTTTCTATTGCATCTCTCTAAACATCGGTCGATTATTTAAAGGGTCTTTCAACAAGGACGGGTCGATGTTAAAATTGAATAAAACAAGATGTGTGTGAGATATTAACGAAATTTATTTTTTATTTAAAAGGCCCATTATTTATGCCATTATGGATGGAATGTGACATCGTTCAAATGTCCGCCACGGCTTCGTATGGTGGCACGAATCCGAGAGGTCCAATTTTTAATGACTCTGCTGCATAGATCCGGCTGAATCCGAGCGATGGCTTGCGTTATGTTGGCTTTCAGGGCAACGGTCGAATGTGGTTTATTGGCATAGACCTGCGACTTCAGAAAATCCCACAAGAAAAAGTCTAGCGGAGTCAAGTCACACGATCTTGGTGGCCAATTCACGTCACCTCTGCGAGAGATCAAACAACTCTACCCTCAAACAGTTCATGCAGAATGTCGATTGTGTCGTTGCTGTGTGGCAAGTAGCGCCATCTTGCTGGAACCACATGTCGTTCACGTCCATATTGTTCAATTCAAGCCAAAAGAAATTGTTTATCATTGATCTGTAGCGCTCGCTCGATCTATGCAGCAGAGTCATTAAAAATTGGACCTCTCGGATGCGTGCCACCATACGAAGCCGCGGCGGACATTTGAACGATGTCATATTCCATCCATAATGGCAAAAATGGGCCTTTTAAATAAAAAATAAATTTCGTTAATATCTCACACACATCTAGTTTTATTCAATTTTAACATCGACCCGTCCTTGTTGAAAGACCCTTTATCTAAATTGCACATTTGTTCCCAAGAAAGAATATAAGTAATGTCTTTCCTAAAAAGGATAATGCTAAAAAATCCAGAAAATAAATGTTCATTGAACAATATGAAAGTTGTACCGTTAAGTGTAGTGAGTAATAATGATTTATAAATCCAGTATACGTATCGGTCAACTTCCTTTACTTGACTACATTGTCTCCCATCATCATCATCATCATTTCAGCCAAAAGACGTCCACTGCTGAACATAAGCTCCCCCAAGTGTCGCCACAGTGGCCGATCCCGTGCTTCACAAATCCAGCGGATTCCCATTACCTAAGCATTATTCAATGAAAATATCATTGTTACAACGGTTTCTATGAAACTGTATGTTTACTTGTACTCTTAAATATAACAATTTTACCAATCTCGTGACTGTAAATCGTATTTGTCAAGGGTCATAGATTTTTTCAAGAAGTGAAGTTTTAAATATTTGTACGACTTACAGATAGTTACTCCGGCTCTGGGTGTTTGTGTATGTGAGTTTATTGTTTGTAAACGCACCCACGATACAGGAAGAAATTCCCAGTGTGGGGCAACGATTTAAAAAAAAAAGAAAAAAAAAATGTGCTCGGTTAGTAAATAGATTATCCGACCACTGCTAATCACACTAGTCAACGGGCTTAATCGCGCTTTCTCACTCGATGCTTCACAAGGAGCTAAAATAAGGTTTTTTTTTCTAATTCCGAGATTCCGATATTGGAACACCCAGTATCGGAATTGAAATATCGGTAATTTCGTTCCGAGATTCCGATATTACGTGATTCCGATATTCATGCCCTAATATCGAAACCATACGCAACACTAGACCCCTCAGTAGCAAACAAAGGTACTTGTGTATCATTTTAAGTAAACAAATCATGACAAGATCCGACATATTTAACATACGAGTACAAATTGCCTTTTACATATAAAACATAATTTAGGCCTTGTATGATCTTTGATAAATCTCAAGAAGGGTTTTTGTTCTTGAAATTTGATGGTATCGCCCCCTGCTCCTTTAGTCTGTCAGTATGTTAAATTATGCCTAACAAATCGCCGGACCCCATGAGGTCCTAAGATCTTTTGAAGGTGTATAAAGGGCCAAAGAGAAGTCGCACAGGCACCGTTAGACACTAGAAATAGGATGGGCACCAACCAACGTTAATACCTGTATGCACTAAGTACGAGAACAACCCTCGGTTGGTACAGGACCATTGCATAATATGGAAACAAAAGATATATGAGAGGAGGACTATGAGGTTATCCGGTTTGGGAGGCTTAGTGGATTGATTCTTCTTTTGCCATCATAAAAAAAATTATGACGATACATTGTGTTGAAATTGCGCGTAACGTGACGTCTTGATACGCTGTTTTGCGTATTAGTGACGTCACAAACCTAAATTGTAAAAAAAAGTTATAATGTAACTGACAGGACTGAATATATATTTTTTTTTTTTATACAGGTTTCATCCATATTGTGCCATTATTAATTTTGCAATTTGTGACAAGGAAGATTATACAAATTATATATATATATATATATATATATATATATATATATATATATATATATATATATCTTTTTTATTTGTATTTGGAATTATTTCTATTACAGAATGAGGCATTTATAGTATGGATGAATACGGATTTGAAACGAAAACCTGCATGGCGAGTCCTGCACGAGGAAAAGTATGCAGAAGGACTTCCAGTAGCCAATTACACTCTCAAAGTTGATTATGGTATGTGTATATATATATTTTTTATCAACCTATGTTGTCCCACTGCTGGGCAAAGATTTCTCTCATAGCCATTAACTGCTTTAACAACGAATCTTATCTTATTTCTTACTAATATTATAAATGCTAATGATTGGCTATGTGTATGTTTGTTACTCAATCACGTCAGAACGGCTGAACGGATCTGGATGTAATTAAATAAGGCACAGAGATAGATTATAGTCAGGAATAGAACATAGGATACTTTTTATCCCCGGAATATGTTTCCTCGTGATAATTTTCGACTTTCAAACGGGCGAAGCCGCTGGCATAAGCTAGTCCGCCAAAAACGCCTGTAAGTCGTCACGTCAGCGCTCCCTACGTGTATATTTCATCACCATCATCATCAACCTTTTTTATGTTCCCAATGCTGGGACACTGGCCTCCTCTCTATGGGGCGGTTTGATAGATGTCACATGTCTTTGAAATTTTGGACATCTAATCTATGACATGCCGGTTTCCTCACGATGTTTATCGTAAACCGGCTCGACCTTCTCCGTTTTGAGAGCAGTGATGATGAAATCATTTACACAAAGTAAAGCGCCTGCCTGAGTGCGAACCCACGACCTACAACTTGTAAGTCGCGCCCGTTACCACTACCACTTTGGTTATATCATCGCGTAATGTGATAAGGCCGCCCATTGTATGTGTTTTTAGTTTTAAGTTTCCTTTATAAATGTAACATATAGTGTACAATAAAGTATATATTAACTGCCTCGTTGGTAAAGTGGTTACAAGCTCTTCCGCTGAGCGTGGTCCTCAATTCGAGAACCGGTTCGGGCAATGTGTTATTGAGTTTACCCGTCTGGAATGTCTCAGCCCAGAGTCTGTATTCAAACTTATATTGACTAAGTCCAGGTTACGATGTTTTTCTTCACCGATGTCAGCGACGGTCGAGATCGTCTGAATGCCCTGGGGGACTGATCTAGGGGATTTTAGTGGAACGAGTGAAAAATATGGGTTTTCCCAGTGGTCAGATTGACGGTCAGAGTAGTCTTTTCAACGGTTTTTTTTTCTCGTTGGTCAGATTTATTTGACAGCTCTGAAAACAACAGAAAAAAAGTACAATGAAAGTAAAAATTGTTTTATATTTTAATAGGTATCTTACAATTTTATCTCAGGCGTTCTAAAAAATAA
Source organism: Anorthoa munda (assembly GCA_945859665.1). NCBI lineage: Eukaryota > Metazoa > Arthropoda > Insecta > Lepidoptera > Noctuidae > Anorthoa > Anorthoa munda. The sequence continues at coordinate 13,806,894 of OX243904.1, forward strand.
CCAACATTCAATTCTTCATTATTTAACATCATTTATGAATACATTATGAATTCGTCTCTCTCTACATTTTCCTTTGTCTCATTTTTATTTTAGTAAAATCACTTTTCAGTAAAATTCTCAGTAAGTTGATTATCCCGGGTCCTTTTCTTGTATTTTTTTTATTTAGTTCTTTTTGTCAACTTTCTAAACAGTTAGTAGTTCTGTGCCTCTGCCCAAAAACAGATCAAGTTTGCTTAAAATTAGACTTCTCTAGCCACTGCTTTTGAACCTATTTTTTGTATGTTGGCCGAATCAAGAGCATCATTAATTATATATTGCCAACCTTCGTCCACTAAATGTGGCGGTAGTAATGGCAGAATGCCCGAAAATGCAATTATGCGTTTTGATGTTTTTGATTTTGTCAATTTTAATGTAGTTGCTTGCTGCCACGTTATGGGAGAAATGAAAACAGCAACCTTTTATTTCCGCACCAGGGTATACTTTTTTAACGCATTAAAAGCAGGAAAATTTAAATCCAGGGTAAACTGTTTTGGTTCCATATACGGCAGTTGTGATCTTAGCATGCTTAAAATACTGATAACAGCTTTGTTCCGATTTTTGGGACATCAATACATAAATTAATGGTGGTAAAATATTAGTGGTGTCAATGCTGCTTCAGCTAACAGCATGGATGCGCTATATAACTGTGGAAATTATGTAAAGACCACGCTCTTATATGTTCCGTCACAAAAGAAATATTGTACTCGTTTTAAAATAATTACTATTGTGTTTATACAGGATGATTGGAAGTTGGGTGCAAAACTTAAAGTGGAAGATAGTACAGACAATTTAGAACCATTTAAGTCATGGTTGTCTTAGACGAAGTCTTATAATTTTTTTTAACCAAATTTTTATGATAATTTTTGAAAAATCCTAATATTTTAACTTAACTGCTTATTTATGGTCAAATTGAATGATAAATGAATTCATTTACATTTTATTTAATAAAAATAATGTGTAACCAATCTAACAAAACATGTTTTAGGCCTCTGTGTCATTAGACATTTTTTTTACAGGCATTTAAAGTTCATAAAAAAAAATCAAAATCATAAATACATTTTGTAAACCTTATTTTAAAAAAAGGCGGGGCGTGTTTTTATTGATCAAACCTTTTTGAAAATATGCTTGACAATCGCTCTTTCTTTTGAGGTGCAATTTACGCGGATATCTTACAAATTATTGAAATAAGGACCTACAAACAAATTTGAGGGAGATTTTTTAAATTTTGTTTTTGTATGTAAAAAAAAATCTAACGTCACAGAAGCGTAAAACATTTTGCTAGATAGCTTACACATTACTTTTATAAAATAAAATAAAAATGGATTCATTTATCATTCAATTTGACCATAAATAAGCAGTTTAGTTAAAATTTTGGGAACTTTCGAAAATAATCATAAAAATTTGGTTAAAAAAAATAGTAAGACTTCGTCTAAGACAACCATGGCTTAAATGGTTCTAAATTGTCTGTACTATCTTCGCCTTAAAGCTTTGCACCCAACTTCCAATCACCCAGTATAATTATTATTGCACGTTTAATAATAATTATTATTTCGATTGCGGCGAACAAAAAACAATGATACGTGTTCCTTGGCAAATAAAAGCCGCCAAAATGAAATTTTGTAATTCTTCAGGGATTTCATCGTCAATAGGATTGTCGTAAAATAGTTTGGTAATTTCAGTGGCTTTATTTCGTTGACGGTACACTTTACTTTTAATAGATTGAAAAGACGGTAGTATATTCGTTAAGTTTAAGCTGGAATCTTTTAATTTTGTGACACTCTTCATAAATTGTTGAAACTGGTTGAAATTCCTTGTAAGCTTGTTCCCGCATGTTATGGAATGAAACTTCTATGTCATTCTAGCCAACATCTTGAACACCGTGTGATTTTTTGACTTAATACGTTGATTGCGGTTCTGAAAAGCATAGACACTTACTAGCAGTCGGTAGATCGGGACACGGGGACGTAGACACGGGGTCTACATACATATACAGATTGTCCTGTGCGATAAGACCGCCAATTGTACACTTGCTTTTATGATTTTTTGTCCTGTATGTATATTTTTGTGGTGTACAATAAGGAATATAATAAATAAATAATACTCGGGCATTGATATGGACATGAGTTTGTCAATAAAGTGATCAAGTTGTGACCAAGGATCTTGAACATCGTACTGCGAACTAAATAACAGAACTAACTCCTTGAGGTAACAACCAGTTTACGTCTCTCTTGAATCGTCACCGATCCCAAGTATCGTATTCTTTTGAACTGACCGCAAAGCCAAAATTCGTTTCCGTTTGTGTAGGGACGTTTTATTTTTACCCGACTGCCGAAGGAGGGTAATGTGTTTATCAGTCTATGTATGTATGTATGTTTGTTCCTATGTGGCGTTCCAGAGACCAAACGCGTTGACCGATTTTGATGATTCATACGTCAATCGATTCGTCTTAACCTTGCGAGTGTCATAGGCTACATTAAAATTGGAAAATAGAAAAATGGCGGCTTTTGGGCGCCATATTGTGGGGGGTCAATTTTATTTTTTCTTCCAAGCCCATCGTGTGGGGTATCAAAATAAAGAGTTTCAAGAGGTGATTTCAAAAATATATAACACTTATATATTTAAATGTACCTAATTCGAAAAAAAATTTAACTAAAAAGTTATAAATAAAACAGTTAATTAAAAAAATCAAAATACCCGACTGCTTAAAAAGCGAACTAAAAAGACGTAAACAAGAAGAAAATCATGCTGTGCAGTCGGAGGATACATATTCTTGAGCTGGCTGACCAAAACCAGATGTATCTTCCGACTGCAAACTTTTTTTTTAAATTGATACCCATTATACAGCAAGACAACCCCACCCTTTCTATTTATAAAATTAAGATCCATTCAAACCGAGCACATTACTCCACTTCTTGTTAAAAATAGTATAGTACATGATGTGATTGACTTTTCATGGCAAAAAGGAAAATTTTGTTATAAACTACCATGAAATAACTTGCAAAGAATTTAAACCAGTGTCAACAAACTCCATAATGTCACAAATAAAACCTATTTAATAGTTTTCTATTTACTTTATTTAAATTACGAGCTGAACTGACCAACGGGAAAAAAACCCAATGGAAAAACCGTCAATCTGACCACTGGGAAATCCCAAAAGTATTGTCTACTAAAAAAATATTAAGCCTTCATACTTTTAAAGGGCGAAATATAACTTAATAACAGGCGGCAGTTAGTAAGTCTACTAACTGCCCGGATAAAAAGTATCCGATGTGTTAATCCAGATTCAAATCCGTTTAGCCAATTGTAAGTGATTGAAACATACCTATGCGTACAAACTTTCAGAACGCATAGTATTAGTAGGAATCACGATTAATGAAGCAATAAACACTTATTTATAAACCTGTTTGGAAACTAACCTAGATATTTCATAAATCTTTCCTCACTGTTTTTGGCAAATAATTAGTGGAGCTGTGATAAGGCCATTTTATGCGAGCGATAAGGAATGATATCATAAAACTCATTATCAAACAAGTCGGGTACATGCAGCACACGAACATTTATCGTTGTAGGAATTTGTATTTTTAGGGTTCCGTAGCCAAATGGCAAAAAAAACTGAACCCTTATTATTATTATTTTATTTATTTATTCAGTAGTAGTACATACATTTTGTATATTTAAGTTGATGCCAACATAAACTCATTATAGTTTTACCGTGCACCAAAAACATCGACTACATAATATAGACAAAATAATAACCAGTTAGGTAGGTACTTATAAGGTAAAAAGTAACAACAAAAAGAATTAAAAAAACCGGCCAAGTGCGAGTCGGACTCGCACACGAAGGGTTCCGTACCATTATCGCAAAACACTGCAAAAAAAAACACGTTTGTTGTGTGGGAGCCCCCCCTTAATTTATTTTATTTTAATTTAATAATTATTAATTTTTGAAGTGAATATACAACTAAACATTCAGTGAATATTTCAAGCGTCTACCTGTTGCCGTTATTAATATCGAGCAAAAAACGGCCAAAAAATCATGTTTGTTGTATGGGAGCCCCCCCTTAAATATTTATATTATCCTGTTTTTAGTATTTGTTGTTATAGCGGCAACAGAAATACATCATCTGTGAAAATTTCAACTGTCTAGCTATCACGGTTCATGAGATACAGCCTGGCGACAGACGGACAGACAGACAGACGGATCGCGAAGTCTTAGTAATAGGGTCCCGTTTTTACCCTTTGGGTACGGAACCCTAAAAACAACAGCGGGTATATTTAGTTTCAGTAGGACATTGCGTAGTTAACATTAATATTTACCGGATAAATTGTAAAATTATTGTTATTCTTAACCACAACTGAGTGTTATCAGCGGACCGCTGGTAAATAACTGAACACTAATAGGGTAAAAGGCGTCATTTTCCTTAAATCGACTATGTATTTAGTGTTATTTTTACGCTGTCATGTAACTTTTTTTTTTTTTTTTACTAAAGTGCTAAATATGATGTGTCTATAACATGAGCCAAAAAAACGAAAACAGCAGATTTTTTGTAGCTATCACCATGAAATTTACATGTTCTTACAGATTTACAATGATTTGCTATAAATCCCATCATCAGATTGTCATAATTTCCATTTGTAATCGTCATTTCTTGGAGAAACCTATCTATACTAATACTAATTACTTATTTCTAATTACTAATTTACTAATCTATACAAATAAATAAAATTGAAATGTCTGTATGTTATATCAAAATAACAACGTTTTATTGAATGCACGTGAAAGTATATAGGGTACTAACAACAAATAAGCAATTTATAAGATTTTTGTCTGTCTGTCTGTCTGTTTGTTCCGGGTAATCTCCGAAACGGCTGGACCGATTTTGACGGGGCTTTCACTGCCCGGCGAGCACGGCCTATTGTGACATGGCCTAAGTCACACTTTTTATCACAGTTTGGGCGATAAAGCCATTTTGTCTGAAATGCTAGCACGGCGGCGTGAGATATTTTCTTGACTTGTGGCATAACTTCTTGACATTTATTTGTTTTCTTTTTCGGCAATTTGCCAATTTTATGGCAGTTTCGGTTTAACCTTGGCCATAAAAACCATTTAGGTTCAGAGAAGCATAGTCCTACGACGCACTATTTTCGAATTATGTGCCTCCGAATTTTATTTTATTTTACATAAAACACTCTATATCTCGAAAACGGTATGTCCTAGGCAAAAAATAACCAAAATTTAGCCCCCCCTTTGATACCCCTATGCTAGCAGCATCCCAACATGAATTTAAGAAAAAAAAATTTTTTTTTTTACTTTGCTTGGTTTTCGACTTGAACTACAAATTCTTGACAGAAAATATTTTGGGTCATGACAAGTTATGATAAAATATGTCATGTCTTACAATTTGTCTTAAATACTAGCACGGGACAACCATGCGACATAGTTTCAAGACGCGACATGCCTTTCTTGTAGCTGACTTCATAGTGCGACATAATCTGAATAGACGACCAAATAAAATGATACTTATAAAAGTGTGCCGTTCATACAGATAAAATACTTTTTAATTTTGTTGGGCACAAATTAATATTTGACCCACGACCATAGACTTATGCACACTTTATTTTTCTTTGTTTGTTTGATAACATATTAAGTGTTTGTTAGAAAGATATAATTATTTTGAAAATATTAATAATTACTTAAAAAATATAATAGCTTGGACCCAGTTCCCGATACCGGTGAGCCCCTATTTTTTTATTTTAGTTGTTTTTTGGGGGGTTTATTTAAAAAATAATTTAAAATGTAGAAAGTAAGAAGAATATGGAATATAAGAAAATAATTATAAAAAAGTAATAATCAAAATAAAAATAATAATAAAAAATAGAAATAACAATTATAAAAAAGTAATAAAATAGAATTAATTAATAATCCTGTAACATTTCAATTAATTAATATTTTTTGGAGGTTTTATTTAAGAAATAATTTAAAATGTAGAAAGTAAGAAGAATATGGAATATAAGAAAATAATTATAAAAAAGTAATAATCAAAATAATAATTAAAAATAGGAATAACAATAAAAAAATAACAATTATAAAAAAGTAATAAAATAGAATTAATTAATAATCCTGTAAAATTTCAATTAATTAATAAGCATTGATCACCACACACACAAAATAAATTTATTGCCATTTGGTGCAGGAAAATATTTTATTTTTCAACTATAAAATTTTATGGGAATAAATATAATGACCACCAAAAAAAACTTTGTGACGATAACCCCTATCACCTAAAATATATACTAATCAGCAAAAAAAATAAACCTAAACCAAATTTAGTAAATTGATCACCAAATTTCATAAGTGCTAAAACCGTAAGATATCAAATCTAGTGATTTGGTCAATGAATCAGTCCAAGAGCGAGCGAAGCGAGCTCGGGAGCTAAGGGCACCCCGACACGGACAGGTTAGGTTCGAAGGAGATGACGGGAGCTGAAGTGAGCGAGCAAAGCGAGCGAACTCAGCTCCCGTCATCACCTTCGTGTTAGTTTACTTTAGACCCTGTATTCAGAAATAGGAGCCCCGCCCAGCGGGGCTCCGTCGACTCTGTTGCGATTCTAAATTTAATTTTGGTGATCATTTACTATTTTTGTCAGTATATTACTAGATTTGGTGGTTTGTTAAACATAAGCCAAATTTTATCACCACCTCCGAACGAAAGTGATACATTTTTCTTAATCATCTGTCTAAATGTGAAATTTGTGACAAAATGGGTGCGCCCGTATTAGCAAAGTAAGACCCGATGAGTCCCAAATAAACGTCAGGAAATTTTCTCATGCCGCCGGTACTAATAATTAAGACAAAATGGCTTTATCGTCCAAACTGCGATGAAATGTGTGACTCAAGCCATGTCACAGTAGGCCGTGGTCGCCGGGAAGCAACAAGAAAGGCATGTCGCGCCTTTAAAATAAGTCACATGTTTGACCCGGCTAGCATTTAAGACAAATTGTAAGACATGACATAATTTATCATGTCTTGTCACAAATGTCTTGGGTACGCCCATGCTCGCTCCGCTGGTAGATAGCTGATGTAATAACGAGTAACATAGGCTTAAGACATAGGTTTGATCACGAGAAAATTCATATACCTGGCGGGAAACAAAAAAAAAAAAAGGACGAAGTCGCGGGCAACAGCTAGTCTATCTATACATATAAAATGCTTTGTCCTGAATGACTGACTGACGGATCAACGCACAGCCCAAACCGCTGATCGTAGAGACCTGAAACTTAAAAGGTGTGTTCTTTGTATGACGTAGACATCCGATAAGAAAGGATTTTCCGAAATTCTACCCCTAAGGGGATTAAAAATGGGGGCAAAGTTTGTATGTAAAAGCTAATTCCTTTGGCTAATATTTTCGAAACTTGGCACAAATAGTAATCTAAGTAAATGATAAAGATTGACATTAATACTTTTTTGAAACTATCCCCTCAAGTCGATTTAGGGGGTGTTGAAATTTGTATGGCAGAATCTTATTTCATGGGTAACTAAACTTGAAACATTGCACAAATATTGAAATATATAAATAATAAAGGTTGTTATTATTAGTTTTTCGAAACTACCCCCAAAAGACGATTTAGGGGGTGTTAAAGTTTTTAAAAAAAATCTTATTACTTGGTTAATAAACTTGAAACTTGGCATAAATACCAAACTAAGTAAGCAACAAAAGGTTGCAATTATTAGTTTTTCAAAAATACCCCCAAAAGACGATTTGTTTTTTTTTTAAGAATTTTACTTCTTGGGTTAATAAACTTAAACTTGACACAAATATCAACCAAAGTAAACAATAAAGGTTGTCATTATATGTTTTTCGAAACTACCCCCAAAATTCGATTTAGGAGGTGTTAAAGTTTTTTGAAGAATCTTATTTATTGGGCTAATAAACTTGAAAGTTCACAACCTCAGTAAACAATAAAAGTTGATATTATTAGATTTTCAAAACTTCCTCCAAAATACGATTTAAAAGGTGATAAAGTTTTGTTGAAGAATTTTATGTCTTCGGTTAATAAATTTGAAAGTTGACATAAATACCAACCTAGGTAAATAATAAAACATTGTCATTATAATTTTTTTGAAACTACCCCCAAAATACGATTAAGCGGGTGTTAAAGTTTGCTATGAATTTTACTGGACAAGGTTTCGTTTTGTCTGTCCCTACACGAGGGACAGAGTACGAAAAATGTATTTTCGAAAAATCAACCTTTCGCCGTCATCAATATTTCAGCCCAAAAACGTCCACTGCTGGACATAGGATCAATACTGATCGGTCCTGTGCGTTTCGCATACTCTGGACTACCGCAGCCTTGACCAGGTCGGACTTTCTACTTTGCGTTGCCCGGTACGCAGTCGCCACTCCAGAACTGTCAACCATTAAATTTTGATTTATGAAAAATCTCATTCTTTGGGGATAAACTAAATAATCAAAATTGCATAATACGTTTTTTAAAACTAACCACCGGAGAGGGGGTGGTAACGGCAACAGGTAGACCCCTGACAGGGTTAAGGGGTGTTAAAGATTTTTGAGGAATTTTACTCAGCAATCTAGAGAGCTAACATAATCGAAAAATAATAAAGAAAAGAGTGAATAAGTTACTTATTTGGGTTGTTAAAACTCAACCCTCAATGGGGCATTATTAAGTTTTTAGGGGAGGATTTTACTTTGTGCCGGTAACCTAAAATTTATTATTCTTTAAGTCAAATAACGAATCGTCCCAAACCTATAAACCGTAGTACTCTACGTAATCACATTTTTATTTGTTTTAATAACAGCTTATTTTTGGTTGCCTTCACTAACTGCACATAAGAAAGTCACCTGTAGGAGGTATAAAATACGAAATCACGCGAAAGAAGTCGCGGGCGGAGCTGTCTCTCTGTCTTCCTTTTCACGCTTAAACCACTGAACCAATTTAGATGCAATTTGGTTCGGAGATATTTTGAGACCCTGGGCAGAACATACGATAGTGTTTATCCTGGAAATCATACTTAAGTGGTGGAAAGAGAGGTAGAAGTTATACAAAACGCGATATACAAAATAAGCTATACGAATTACTAATGCTACGCAGACGAAGTTGCGGGCAACAGCTAGTTACATATAAAATTGGCGTTTTGAAAGGGAGGACATAGTCGTTTTTTTTTAAATATAATATATTTATTTAATCAAAGTATGTACCATTGCTATCTATGCACTTTTGCCATCTGATAGGTAGTTCATTGATCCCTTTACTAAAAAAACCATTCGGACGGGAATCAATAAAATCTTTGAAGGCGCTTTGGACTGCCCCATCTGAGTTGAATTTTTCCCTTGAAAGAAGTTATCCATCATCATCTGCCTAGCCTTTTTCCCAATTATTGTTGGGGTCGGCTTCCAGTCTTACCGGATTCAGCTGAGTACCAGTGTTTTACATGGAGCGACTGCCTATCTGACCTCCACAACCCAGTAGCTGGGTAACACGATACGCCTTGGCAAGACTGGTGTCAGATCTCAGGCTTCTGACTACCCGTAACGACTGTCAAAGATCTTCATATGACAGCCGGGACCAACGGCTTAACGTGCTTTCCGAGGCACGGAGGAAACTCGGTATGTTGAAATGGTCACCCATCCACGGACCAACCTCGTCAAGCGTTGCTTAACCTTAAAGATCGACCCGTGCGGCCGTTATTATTTAGCCACGAGCTCCTCACTTCTCCTTGAAAGAAGTTATCCAAACGAAAAAAAATGGTAGGTAATCTGTTGGAGCAAGGTCCGGGGTGTACGGTGGATGTATTTGACATTCCAATTGAAGCTCCTCTAATTTGGTAGCCGTCTGTTGTGCAGTGTGTGGTCTAGCGAGGTAGAAGGTCTTGAAAAGATTAGACGAGAGCAAACTTTAAACTAAAAAAATCAAAAGACCCGACTGCTTAAAAGGCGAACTAAAAAGACGTAAACAAGAAGAAAATCATGCTTTTTAGTCGGATGATACATATTCGCGAGCTGGCTGACCAAAACCAGATGTATCCTCCGACTGCACAGCATGATTTTCTTCTTGTTTACGTCTTTTTAGTTCGCCTTTTAAGCAGTCGGGTCTTTTGATTTTATAAATTTACTTTTTTTATTTATAACTTTTTAGTTATTTTTTTTAGTATGAGTTACATTTAAACATTCAAGTGTTATATAGTTTTGAAAACACCTCTTAAAACCCTTTATTTTGATACCCCACACGATGGGTTTGAAAGAAACAAAATAATTGGGCCCCCACAATATGGCGCCCAAAACCCGCCATTTTTCTGTTTTCTTATTTTAATGTAGATTTTAACGCGTTTGGTCTCTGGAACGCCACATAGGAACAAACATACATACATAGGCTGATAAACACATTACCCTTCTTCGGCAGTCGGTTAAAAAGCTTGACGTTGTAGTTTCATTCTAAAATTTTATAGGTATAACTGTTTCGCGGTTCTTGTAGTATTAGGGTTCTCCTTTCCCCACGGCCTCCTGGGTCGGGATTCTCCACAGGCCCGGGGGCCTTTGACATTTGTCCCACTCTGCAAGCCTATTGTAACGCCACTGATTTTCTCGTACCAATAAATAAAATATTAGGTTTGGAAAGGGAGAGGAAAAGAAATCAGTTTGCTCAGTGAGTTTTAATTGGGTATCATGATTTGATATTCTTTCTTTTTAGGGTTCCGTACCCAAAGGGTAAAAACGGGACCCTATTACTAAGACTTCGCGATCCGTCTGTCTGTCTGTCTGTCTGTCCGTCTGTCAACAGGCTGTATCTCATGAACCGTGATAGCTAGACAGTTGAAATTATTACAGATGATGTATTTCTGTTGCTGCTATAACAACAAATACTAAAACAGTGTAAAATAAATGTTTAAGGGGGGCTCCCATACAACAAACATGATTTTTTGGCCGTTTTTTGCTCAATATTAATCTTTATTAACAACAGGTAGTCGCTTGAAATATTCACAGAATGTTTAGTTGTATATTCACTTCAAAAAATAATAATTATTAAATCAAAATAAAATAAATTAAGGTGGGCTCCCATACAACAAAAGTGATTTTTTTGCAGTGTTTTGCGATAATGGTACGGAACCCTTCGTGTGCGAGTCCGACTCGCACTTGGCCGGTTTTTTCGTTTCTTGTTTTTCTATACCGATTTCGATAAAGGCGACTCTTAGAAATCATTTCCTTGCTTGTCTCCTAAGAAGGCTCGCTACTCCAAATTTAGTTTTGAATACCCGGTCACTACTAGAACAATAGAGTTTGCTTGCCTTGTATTGATTGTGTACGTGTTGGATGGCTTAAGGTGAGTATAGACTAGACTATAGTCCACCAAACATTGTTAAATAACTTACCTACCTATTTATTTCAAAATATTCTATCTGCACTCACAACGCAATGTTCCAAATATGAATTCAAAAAATATTGTATAATCACGTACTTTATATACGTGGATAGGTAAAATTAAAAAAAAACCATTACATTGCAACATTTTCCTTCGATTTTCAAACAACTGCATCATAAAATAACTTTATCTAAACTCACAACGTAATGTTCCAAATACGAATTCAAAAAATCTATACTAATATTATAAAGAGGAAAGATTTTTTTGTTTGTTTGTTTGTTTGTACCGAATAGGCTCCGAAACTACTGGACCGATTTAAAAAATTCTTTCACCAATACAGCTACATTATTACTGAGTAACAAAGGCTATTTTTATATCCCGAAAACGGTTCCTCTGGGGTTGGGCCACGGAAGCGAAGACGCGAGGAAAAGTTAGTCTAATATAAAACTATAATTTGTAACTAGCCGCCACTCTATAGCTGTAGGTACCTCCAGCCAGCCTACACTTTTAATGGATGAGTAGAATCAAGGACAATTTAGTTAACTTTATTTAACTAGTGTCAATGTACTAATTAACACAGAATGTAATAACAGTAGTATGTACTAGTGTAGAATGGATTTTAATAATGCGCTAAACTACGGCCGTTCAGAGAATGCGTTCCTGACAAGTCGCGATTGAACTGACGACGTAACTTTGTAATGGCGTTGCAGTTAGGATAAAAAAAAAAAAACAATTTTATTATATTAATATTACCTTTTTTTGGTTTCCACTTAAATAACTAAAATATAAATTTTAAATGATTCCGCCAATTTAAAACGAAAATAATCTTAAAAATAATGCGGCGGTTCATTTTGGAGGAACGGTAACGAACTCAGTGTTATGTTGTGCCCATCACTAGTCGTCACTAACTGATAGGTGTCAGGAACGCATTCTCTGAACGGCCGAACTTTAGTTAGTGTGTGTAACTACGGATCAAAAATCTGGGCCTTGGTCGTTGCCTGTAAATAATATTAATTAATTTGTTAGGTCATGAAGATGAATTCGTTATGAACATAAAGAGAGAGAACCTATAAAAATACTTTAAATTTTTAACCAACGTCAAAAAGGAGGAGGTGGTGCAGGACCCACTCAAACGCACACAAAAAAGATTTAGTTTTTTTTTTAAATCATGCTGATTATATTAAAATTTAAATTAGAGCAGTGGTGGCCCAGTGGTATCGGCCGCGACTTACAAGTTGTAGGTCGTGGGTTCGAGCCCAGGCAGGCACTTTACTTAGCGTAAATTATTTCATCACCACTGCTCTCAAAACGGTGAAGGAAAACATCGTGAGGAAACCGGCATGTCCTAGAACCAAAAATTCGAAGACATGTGACATCCACCAACCCGCACTGGGCCCGCGTGGTGGATTACGGCCCATTCCCTCTCACAGAAAGGAGGCCTGTGTCCCATAGGCTGATGATGATGATGATGATGATATTAAAATTTTAAAATTACCTACATTGTCACGACAAATAAACTTCTAGAAGTGACTCATAATTAACTTGCTAGATTTGATTGATTACAGACACTTTGATTTGACCAATCACATGCGAGATGAAAGGCGCGATGTGGATTTCAGTGATTGGTCGATTGATGGCGGTCAAACTCTTTGCCTTGCCGAATTCACTTGCGCAATTAGGCTGCGGGACCGGTGAAACCAAAATAAAAAATCCAGTTGGAAAAACACGCCATTTTCTGAAAATTTTAATTTTATGTGATAAATTGATTAATTTTTTTTGTTAATATGAGTTCAAGTACTAGTGATGAAATGGAATTAACTGCACCCGATATTTTATCTGAGGCGAAAACTGCGCAAGACGAAATTTTGCCCCCATAATCTCAAGTAAGATTATCATGGCGATAATTTTATTTTATGGAAAAACAAATCTAATTCTTTGATTTGTTTTTACTATTTCCCAAAACTGTATTGAAAAACGTCGTGTGAAACGGGTGTGTAGGTTATTGCAAACTCGTGTCATTAAAAACCCTCGCCTTCGGCTCGTTTGCAATAACCTACTTGCCACCCTTGTATCACAATGTACTATTATGATGCAGTTGTTTGAAAATCGAAGGAAAATGTTGCACTGTAACGGTTTTTTTTAATTTTACCTATCCACGAATATAAAGTACAGGTCCCGTCACGTAAAAAGAACGCTGAGCGACAGTGGAGGGGATGTGTCTGCGCATCGGTACTGTCGCGGTCTAAAGAACTAGGATATTGTTTTATAATATAAGAGTAATTGTTTTATTGTAGAATCATAATAGGTACTTTCTAGCTACTTAGTACTTTAGAAGAGGTTGGATTTAAATTAGATAATGTTTTCTTGAGCATTATTTTTTATTTCGATCTTATTATTATAAATATCTTATCATTATAAATTATCAACTGCTCCTTTCTCAACTTCTTTCTTCATAAAATAATAGATACTATCATCAATAATAAATAAAATCAAAAAATCAATTAATCATTTTTCATTCCTCCATTTTTAAAAACAATCGTCGAGCAAAGAAAAATGTGTGTGCGACTGTATTTTGGCAGCGAACGAAGCGTGATCTCTGCGCGGGAAGCATGGGTCAACTGACGAACCAATAGCGTGCGCGCACAGAAACACTGGCGGGGCATTCCCCCGTCGCGCCCCCTTCATACCACCAGTTTGATCGATAAATCGCTCACTGCGCAGATTCAAGGTCAGCGTTCTTTTTACGTGACGGGACCTGTACGTGTTTATACAATATTTTTTGAATTCGTATTTGGAACATTACGTTGTAAGTGTAGATAATAGTACATTATGGTACAAGTGTGTAATGTTGGTGATTACTGCTGAGGCGCCATTGAGACCCGAGCCATTAGGTGAGGGTCTTAAGAGAGCCGAGGACGGTAATCATCAATACGCACATGTATCATACGACGTTTACCAACACACTTGTGAAGAAAATAATACATAAAATCATTTTCAACAGTGAAAACGAGTTGTGAAATTTTTTTCGCAATGGCTGGAGAAATTAATCAGTTTTCCTATACGCGCGCATCTAACAATGGCGATCGGCCATAGACTAAAAGAATGAGGTTTATTTTTTTTGTCTTTTCGTATCCGCGAAAAGACAAAAAAAAACCGTTTTAGCCACGTACAAAATGGGGAATTTCAAGTTTTCTTTATTACACAGGAAACAAAAGTTATATTCGAGTGAAAGTTTTATTTATTAAACACGTACAAGTTGAAATTATCTCTATTTATATATATTACTAGCTGACCCGGCAAACTTTGTTTTGCCATAAAAACACCAAACATTCATCTACCCTAACTACCTACCCTACCCTACCCTACCCTACCTACCCTACCCTAACTACCTACCCTACCCTACCCTACCCTACCTACCCTACCCTACCCTACCCTACCTACCCTACCTACCCTACCCTACCCTACCCTATATCTCAAGTTGGACCAGACTGCTCACGGTGTGCCAATTTTATTTAAAATCGGTTATGTAGTTTAGGAATCCATCGCGGACAAACATCGTGACAGGAGATTTATATACACTGGACAGCAAATAAACCGAGCCACCCGCTACCTAGGCACTCTAATTCGATTTTCTCAAAAACTAAAAAACCTACAATTATCAAAGTTGTACCTACAGAAAGTGCGTTTCATGGTGATTAAAATGAAAGGAAACTCATTGGGTTTAATCAATATTTCAGTGTTTATTAAGGATTTTACAAAGAAGAGTCGTTTTCCAGTCGTGACAATCGTTAGTAATGATAAAGTGAAAAAAAAATTAAAGTCAAAAACAAAGATAAAATCAAAAAAATGTTTTTGATCAATATTCCGTATTCCCTCCCCTTGCTCGGATAACTGCCAGCATCCTTGTATTCATCGACCTTACGAGCCTGACGATAAAATCTTGAGGAATTGTATTCCACTCCTCTTCAATTGCGATTCGCAGCTCTGGAAGCCTTGTTGGAGCAGGTACCCGGGCTCGAACCCGACGTTTCAGCTCATCCCATAAGTGTTCTATCGGATTCAAGTCCGGGCTTCGAGCTGGCCAGTCCATCGTACGAATGCTGACGTCGCGTAGATACTGGGTCACCACATGAGCAACATGAGGCCGTGCATTATCATGCATCAATTGCATATCCTGTCCGATATATCCTGCGTAAGGTACCACATGGTCTGCGAGGATTTCAGTAATGTAGCGATGAGAAGTCAGTCCACGTGTTCGGCCCGTCGGTTCGATGAAAACTAACGCTGTATGTGCTGTTAACGAGATGCCGCCCCAGACCATTACAGATCCTCCTCCATAAGCAACAGTTTCCTCGATGCAACACTGAGAATAACGTTCTCCAGGGCGACGATATACTCTCTGACGTCGATCACTTCCATGTAGACTCACCCTGGTCTCATCAGTGAAGAGTACATTACTCCACTGCTCTAATGTCCAATCCCTATGCTCTCGAGCAAATTCAAGTCGTGCTCGACGGTGTGCTACCGTTAATGCTGGGCCTGTTGCAGCTCTTTTTGGGGTCAGGTTCCGTTCAGCAAGTCTCCTTCTGACGGTATCTGAACTTATGACCACTTGGCGTTCGTCACGCAGACTTTGTTGGACTTGAACTGCGTTGAGGTGGCGATTTCGCAGAACAGTAAGCTGGATATAACGATCATCTGCTGCTGATGTAGCCCTAGGTCTGCCCGTACCTGGACGGCGGTCGAATGCTCCAGTCTCTAGGTATCGTCTGTAAACTCGTTGCACCGAAGATCTCCTGATTCGAAGCCTTCGAGCGACTTCACGTTGCGCAATGCCTGCTTGAAGTAATGCTACAGCTTGAGCTGCTTCCTGAGGTGTTGTATCCATTATTAATCGAAAAAAGTAGCAAAAACACACGCGTCTGAGCAAACGATGGACAAAAACTAAAGAAATGATAAGAAATATCCGACTACCCTCATTGTAGAGAAAAAGAACGCTAATTTCAAACTCTGGTGAAAACAGAGCAAATCGTTAGCATTGTGTTTGTTGCTTGATTACAATGTGAGTTGACGGTACTTTCGAATTAATTTGTGGTCATTTTAATCACCATGAAACGCACTTTTTGTAAGTATAACTTTGATAGTTGTAAGTTTTATACTTTTTGAGAAAATCGAATCAGAGTTCCTAGGTAGCGGGTGGCTCGGTTTATTTGCTGTCCAGTGTATATTAGATTATATTTATTTGTACTATTGAGCACGATCTTTTTTGTATCAAAACTTTTTTAAGAACAACTAAACCAATTAAATAAAAATAAAAAAACTATAACTCACTTGTGAATAATAGCAATGAAAAAGTCACAGTTTGATTACAGGTGTCATTATGTGCCTAATTGCGGTGAAATTAGAGCTACTTTATGAGCAAGTGTGTTGAAATAATATATTATGCAACTAATGAATAAAGGACGGATTAAATCGACGAAGGAGTTTAAAAGTCGAATATTATTATATAATTTTGCAGAGGAAGTTTGTATCGAGTATTTTATGCGCAAGGATGTTGTATAGCATTGAGTTGAAGGCCGAATATTTGGTGTGTTCTAAATTCAAACACCAAAACAGTGATTAAAAGTGCTTTTTATTCACTGTTTTCAGTGAATAAATTAAGCTTTTTAGAAAGGGAATGGTATAAAAAGTATTTACTACATGATTAAAGTACTCATTATTACCTGAAAAAAGCCCGCGAGGGAATATATCTAACTATCACAGTTAAGTCATAATACCAGCTTTTGTGTTTTAAAATTTAATTAGATCGTCGCCGTCGGTAGAAACAAAATTTGGTTACATTCGTATCGTGGTGTTAATTTCTTATATTCAAATAAATTGTTTAACAAATGGGTAGGGTTGGTAAGGTAGGTGGGTAGGTAGGTAATGTAAGAGGCCCTAACAGACGTTGCACAGAAGGGTTCTTTATTAGGGTGACCTTATTTTATAAAATATATTTTTGTTATCAGTTATCAGCGTACAGTGGTTAGTGTTCAAAAGAATGATTTTGTTTTCAATTGTCTAATATTTCCCGTTGTTTCAGGATATCCACCATCGCGCTACAATGGTCAACGGAAATTTATTATAAGCTCTAAACGAGTGTTTGTTAATTCAACAAAATATGGGTTTGGTGTCGCGCTGTTGGTCATCGGTTTGGTGTGCATCGTGTTGGCAGGGCTACTATTATTTAGGAGGAGAAATACTATCAAGTTCCGTACATAAATAGTATAAGCTATCAATAAAAGCTTCCCCAGAAAGGCGCACCGCGACAATACGACACCGACAATTCTTTTTTTTTATAAATATTACATTCATAATTCTGCGATTTTTTTAATATAAAAAATAGTTGTCGCGTCGCGCCTTTCTGTGGGAGCCTTAAAACGAGCGTAGTAGATAGACGCGAATACTCGCCCCTTGGCACTATCGATGCATCCACTCACTTGCGAGTACTTAATCTGCTATTCCTGCTTCTTTGAGTTTACTATTACTGGATTACTAAAAAATACTGATTTATGGTGAAGGAAAACATCGTGAGGAAACCGGCATGTCCTAGAACCAAAAATTCGAAGACGTGTGACATTCACCAACCAGCACTAAGCCCGCGTGGTGGATTAAGACACAGAGAGGATGCCTGTGTCCCAGCAGTGGGAACCTTATAAGGCTGATGATCACTACTTTATGGGGGCCGAGTCATCCGCGTCCGTAGTAGAGGATCCGTTACTGAATTCCTATACGTGGTCCCCGGGTGGTGCTAATCAGGAGACGCTAACTGGTGGTGTGGAAGTTTTCGACCGGTGGTTTGTGACTGGGCAAACACATACCGCCTAGCGGCCTAGCCGTGTTCCGGTATGATGTTCGGTGTAGCCAACTAGAGGAGTTGGGTCGAAATAGCGTTTCCACTACCGGCAGAAGAACAAAGAAAGAATAGTGTTTATTTGCCACAAAAACGACATATTTAATTTAAACCCTTAACGATAATATTATAGTAAGTAAGGTCAATGTGGGCAAATCCGTCATATATTTTCGAAAGTTGCATTCTGTTGACTATAACTGGTACGCTTAACAACTTTAATATTAATTTGATGGTGGTAAGCGATAAAGCATTTTGTTGTCTTTTATACACATCCATTCGAAACAACAGAACAGTCCTCCATATTTAACTAAAAATGTTTTTTTAAAAATCGGTCGTTAGACGGATTTTCCCGAGGAGTGGGGCAAATTCGTCTAGTAGCAAATTTTCCTAGAATTACGCCGTTATATAGAAGTAAGCAATTTGAAAACAAGTAAATGCAAATGTTGTAGAAAAATGTTTTGTAACAGCATAAATATAAGGTTGAATTTACGTTGTATTCCCTTAAATTCTTTTTGGGGGCTAATCCGTCCTATTTGTAGAACCAGGGATTTTAAACCTTTTCAAAAACCTTGAAAACTAATTTCATATTTTTACTTACAATCATAAGGTTACTTTTTGAGGTACACTGAAATATGCGAGGTTGGTATAGAGACTTATAGACAGGGTTATTTTTAATGAATTCGGTTAGGTATAAGAGCATTACAATTTTAAACAACGTTGCACGTCACACTTTGTATTAAAAATCAAATTAAGTATCTACTTAAATAAAAATCAGTTTCCGAAAATAAATGGTTTTATTCTTAATGACATAATATTATATAAAAGACGTATTATTAGTGTTAAAAATGGAACATACTCAACGAAACATACTCAAAGTTGTAGGGTTTTATCCTTAGGTAGTACGTAACACACTTAAATCTTAAAATTGTAAAATATAACATTGAAAATGAAATATAATTAATTTAATCCAATCTATCAGCAGTGATAGTATAAACAAAATCAATTACCAACGAATTTAAAAAAATAAAAAATTCTTACTTAACAAACATAAATCTTTAAGTTTTCAGAATACAATATTAGAAAGAAATATCTGAATATGATCAATCAGTGATAGCATAAACAAAAACAAAAGAGTTACTAATTAAATTTAAAAAATCTAGCAAAAGAACACCGCATCGTGTTCATCATTTAAAAAGAAATCATTTTTTTTTTCCGGATCTTTGGACAAGTTAATTTTTTTTACTATTGAATTCTGTGGAACCTCATCATGATCTATTGTTCTTGTTATCTTAAATGTAAGTTTTGGTTTCTTTACTGTTTTGTAAAACTTTATTGAAAAGTACGGTTCATTCGTCTGTTTGTCGGCGTAGACCGCATCTATAACGCCAACATAGTAAGTCCGCTTTTTCTTACCATAATATCTTACCAGGACATGGTCATTCACAGAATAGCCTTCATATTCCTGCTCCGTATCATTATTCTCATTACTTATAAATTCTATTTTACTTATGTTATCAGTCTCTTCATTTTGGAGTAATATGGTCTCCTCAGTTTGTTCGTATTCGTGCTCCGCGTCATTATTACTCATAATATCTATTTTATTTATATTTTTAGTCTCTTCGTCTTGAATTAAAATTGTCTCCTCTGTCTGTCTTAGATTACTATAGTCAGGTAACTTTGTGTCTACTAAAAAACTGTGGGATTCATCGTTACTCTCATAATCAGATTCAACATTTATTATGTCGGAATCACTATGAGAACTAATTGTTCCAGATACACTAGTAGTTGAACTCGTCGAAGATATTTCATGTTTTTTCTCTTCTCGATTTCCGAGAAATTTCAAATTATAATAGGTATCTTCTTTAGCATCGTGAGGGGATTGTCTTTTATTTTCTTTACCAATACTCTTTTTACTCTTTTTTCCGATTCCTTTGCCTTTAGGTGTTATAGTAGTTGTTTTTTTTTTATTGTTAATCTCAAATGATGCAGCAAAGCTGTTAACAGCTCTTCTTTTTCTAGACGCATTCACTTTATGAATGCCCGAAGGTCCAGGTTCTGTTAATAAGCGTTCCTCATCAGGCACTGTTGGATTTGTAAGTACAATATTTGACAAAATTGTTATCTTACGAGGGTCAACTGTTTGATTTTGTAAACAATGAGGTAGATCTTCAACTTTCTCCGCGATAAATGGTTGAAACTCGGTGTTACTTTTTCGAAATTTATTTAGCCTAACGACATCATCAGTACGATTAGGTGCGGGACTGGATCGGCTTTTTCGTTTTCCAAAATTTTCTATCTTAATATTTTTAAGAATTTCCTTTTTTTTTTTCAACTCTATGACGTCGTTATGAGTAATGACTTCTGCCCCTGGTGCCACTCTGCAGCGTTTTATTTTTGTAGAGTTATCACCACGCTTCACTTTTTGCAATAGTAGTTCCTCAAATGTGACATTTTTCTTTTCAATAGGCTGCCTTAAATCTAAGTGATTGCTGCTGACAGCAGTATCATCATTCATCATCATGAACAAATCTCCTGTCTTAATCTGGTTATCAGTTGCCATGAAGTTTTCATTCAATAAATTTAAGACTATCAAAAGCAATGTATGCGGTTCTGTTTTCGTATTATTCATCGTTGGTTCAATGTCACAAATCACATCATTGCTTAGAATTTCGGAAGACACAGAATGTTGGAGGTTATTTACAGACAAAGCTGGGTTATTCGGATTTTCTTGCGTTTTGGTAGTACTTATGTGTTCCTTCCAGCGACTCAACTTCAAAGCATCGAATTTTGACTCCTCAACTGCAGTAGGATTAAAAGGATAAATACCACCTTTTTTGAAACCGTTGCATAATACTTGCGGATCTATTTGGGCCCATACTGATCCAATCATGCGAGAAAATTCTTTTTTCGACAATGGTACCCCATAATTTAGACGCTGCCATTTTACAAGATCAATGTCCCATCGATCTTTAAACGATTTCATGACTGAAATGTCTAGTGGCTGTAAAATATGGCTTGTATGAGCCGGTAGTTTTAATATAGTTACATTTTCTTTTCGTGCTTCTTCAATTATATTCAAACCCACATGGGTTGAGTGGCCGTCATAAATAAGTAAGACAGGACGTTGATCCCCAATCGTCGGCAAAAAAGATTTTTTGAAGAAGGCTTCAAATACTTCTGTCTCCATCCAGCCATTTTTTGTAGCGGCATATGTCGTCCCTGGAAATGCATCAGGGGAAGTCCACTCATCCCAAACATATTTCCCTTTGAAGACAATTAACGGAGGTGTTTTTTCTCCAATCGCACTTGCACCTAGTAACACCGTCGTATTGTCTTTCCCAGGTGTTGCGATAACTCTCGTCGCAGCATGGCCTTTGAGACCTACGATTTTTGTTTTCGATGGGTCTTTTGAAAAACTGGTCTCGTCTAGGTTCCAGATTGCATTAGGCTTTTCTTCTAAACCTAATTCATTTATAGTCTTTTTGAGTAAATCAAAGTACCCATAAACCACAAATGGATCAACCGCTGTTTTCCGAGCGTATTCAACAGCCTGTGGTTTTTTAACCGAAAGGTTATGTCGATTTCGAAATAAGGCCAACCAGTCCTTTCCCGGTATTCCATTTTTAAAACAAGTTGTTAGATTGTTTTGGTTTACATATTCTCCAACCATCTCGGCAACTTCTGCCCTACTAAGGCCAAAACCATATTTTTCCATTGTACGGAGGTAGGAAGCCAGATTTTGTTCGATCATCAAAGGTAGAGTGGTTTTTCTCCCTAGGGTACTAGAAGAACTTTTTTTGTGTACATGGTCCATGATGGTCATCCGTGGAATTTGGTAGAGTTGCGCTGCTTTATATCCAGTTAATGTACCATTTCGGACTTGCTGTACAGCTGCATGCAACTTGTCTTTGTTATAGGAACCCTTAGCTGTTTTTCTTTTATAATTTCTCACCATGATTACTGTTATTTAGTAATTATGAGAAAACTGAAAACAAACAAAATAATAATATTAATAAACATTTTATCTGACCAATAAAGCAGGAACGGATAATTATCATATTTTTTATTTATTCTGAGTTTTAGGTTTTCGGCACTATTTTGTAAGTGCATGTTCACGGGTAACAAACGGGTAGCAGCAGTTGTTTAAGTGCTAATACTTGCTAGTGTTACTTACCAATTGACTTTAAAAACGTATGCCACCAAATCTGTTTAAAAGTTCTAGAGCAAATAAAAATAGTAGGTAACACAAATCTTTCTGGAAAAATAACATGGATGAAAAAGGTTGACTACATCTGCAATGGGATAATTCCGGTATATGACGATTTAGCCCCTTTAATATTAGACGGATTTTCCCACTTGACTATTTTGAGGTTACATATTTTCTTTAACAATTATTTCTGTATCTACTGGTTTTTATTCAAAACAAATAGAAAAATCCGTTGTAACACTTATTAAACTACATGATAAGCATCCTCAGAAAGTCGTAACTTATAAAATTGAATATTTACCTTATAAGAAACGGCAGCACGCAACACTTGAGTTTCGAGTTCGGAGCACAACTAAACTTCAAACGTATTTTTTTACGTTTGTAGACATCGTAGCTCCATCTATGAATCATAGTTGCAACTAAAAACCGATCCTGTTTTATCGACCGAATCAGTAATAGCGTAACTATTCTGGAATTACTAGTAAATGCATGTATACGGAATAGCCCCGTAGACGGATTTGCCCACATTGACCTTACTTAAATTATGTTAGTAAAGAAAAGTAAGATAAAAAAATATAAAATACCAAATAGTACCAATTAAGATTGATGAATAAATAAAAGCAGATGGGGCAAGAAGACTCAGCATAATGCTGTGCCGTGGGGGCCCACAGCACGACGCTGATTTTCAGTGGTCGCCTAGGACGTGACGTACGGAAACCAAAGTCTGTTGCGTATATAATACAAAAATATAACAAAGTAGGTGTCAAGACAAGATTAACAAAACATAAAGTGCGGTTCTTAGATTTGTGAACAGCCAAATCCGTGTTGTAACCGTGCCGATAACCGATCATCTTGAGTCCTTGGCCTTATATTGATATCCACGCTCAATTTTGGCCCATACATCATGGCCAAGGGTCAACTGGCTTCCAAAAAGTACGGAATCCTAGCAAAGCTACTTCTCGCCGGAACAGCTGCTCAACCTTTATCAAATGCACGCTCGATGATGTATGGTTCTGCTCTCATTTCTGCTCTGGCACGCTCTGGGAAGGATGTGTAAAATACCACACTGGCGAGTAGTTCATAGTCCGACTCGCACTTTGCCAATTTTCGGGCGGCCGTGACCACATCCTTTTTTAAGGGCTGGATCCAGTGGCCTCCGTTTTTCTCACACACAGAGAAGCGGACACGCGATGGTGCACCGTACGATACTAGACCACTGTCCGCATTCTCCCTAAACGAACCTTACAAAACCACAACTATTCGATTTGGGATGGAATCCAATGGTCGTGAATAGCTGTGCTAGCACAGCTGGTGTTGCCAGCCAGTAACGAACGAGAATTGAAGTATCCAACTTTTTTTGCTGATCGTACTTTATCAGCAACGGAATAATATTGAATGGGAGATCGCTGTTCCTACATTGATTTTCGTATACACTGACTAAGTAATCTGGCATCCTATCTAAAACTACTTCCACTATGTGCACCTCGCTGGACAGCGAACCCACTCTGCTTATTCGCGCGATGCCATGCGTTCGCCTCGTGCGCCAATAGCGAGAGTCTAACGTCAGAGTAACGTCACAGCAATAGGTGCACTGCAAAGTCGACTGTGTTTGTGTTAGAAATGATACCACATCCATCACATCACAGTCATCATGTATCAACAAATATGGAACCAATGTGGCGTTCACTAAAACTAGTACAACTAATACAACCAATACCTACCGAAAAATAATATACAATAGGTAACTTATTACTATATATTTATCTACCTAATATAATAAATAAATAAAACGTATAACGCCTTATATAAACTCGTAATTTTAGGTACTTTAAGGTACCTATCTACTACAGACTGATGCCTAGAGGCCTTACCTCATAAATGTACACATTTTTTTTTTATATTTTTGTCTGACGAAAACTAGATACTTAAATATACTAAGTGCTTATCTATTTAATAAATGTTTATGCTAAAATTATGTGTCTGATTTCACCTGTACTGACTTAGGCGCATAGCACCACTTCTTCACACATATGTATGTTCATGACATACAACTACATTGTGTTTGTGTGTGTTCGACATTCGACAAGAACGTGACCTGCAGGGAAACTAAACAAACAGTAAAGAACAGTAAACCTAACTACTTTGTAAACGCACCCACGATACAGGAAGAAATTCCTAGTGTAGTGCAAAGTGAAAAAAAAATATTGCTCACATATATACAAAAGAAAGGTACACCTAGGCACAGATCATATAATACTACAGTACTAGGCATCGAAGTACTCCTCCACATCGCTGTCATCCAGGAACGTGCCCAGAAGATAGGCAGCATTGCCACGTTGAAAGGCAATACAAAGAACGAGCCAGTATGGTAAATAAGTATTGGAAATAAAAGTTCATAAGACAGTTGGTACATCCTACATTCCACCATCAATGGTTTTAAATCTGTATCAAGCCCGTAAGACTATTACGGTTTCATTATTAGAATTAATTCTTAAGGAGACGAAAAATAATTAACATGAACAACTCGTTCACTCCACTTCACTGACACCACACACTAGGATGTCACAGGCACTGCAGGACACAAAGTTGTAACTTTGTTAAATAAAACAATCCTTACTTCTTGATGAATATATTAATTGTATTATTTCCTTTATTTATCTATTTTGTTATTAATTACATTTTTAAATATTTTTATAAAACACACAAAAAAGAAAAACATAATAGTAGTAGGTAACGGGAACAGGGTCCAAGCTACCGGTGGTCAGGGCTCCAGAGAGAGGAACCTGCTAACGATACGCGCCGTGTCCAGGAGTACCGCTTTCTGGATCAAGCCCTTGATCCAGCTGCCCAACGAGAGCCTCCTCAGATGTTCATTGGCCGTAATGACTGTCGGCACAATGATCGCTGTATTCACCATCCCACATGTCGACAACCTCGCGAGCCAGATCAAGATACTTACTTTTCTTATCTCTCTCAGCCTTCACAAGGTTCTCGTCATGGAGGACCGCTATATCAACATTAATTGTATTATTATTAAGACCTTTGTGAGGTAAATGACAACGCTGTTGGCGTGGCTGAGTTCTGGTCAAAACTTAGATAAAGTACCTAAAAATTAAATATATTTTGACCCTTAGATAATAGGTACTTTATCTAATGGTCACAAAATATATTTAATTTTGGAATCATCGATACGACGAAGAAGAAGAATTGTTAGGGACATCATCACGTCCCGTCCCGGCCCAGGGTACGCGCTTCCAGCTTTGCTTCGTTCTCCTGCCGTTTCACGCCATTCGCGGTATGTTAATTGGACCACGGGTCTTCGGTAGGGGCAGTTGTCCAATAATTATTTTTAGTTGGACAACTGCCTCTACCGAAGACCCGTAGTCCTTCTAGTTTGAGATTATCGTTGGACCACGATCCCTAAACGGACAAGACGCCGATGACATATTTGATGCTAACGCTAACTGACTATAATCGCCGCTGCCGCGCCGGTTACTTTGTGCTAACTTAACTAATGAAAAGATACATAACTAACTGAAAAGATACATCGACCGCCAAAAGTTTGATCTACCCAATTCGGATAGCCTCCACCTCCACCCATCCCCTCACAGTGCTGTGTGCCAGTTTGGATCCCCTTCACAGGACATGCGTCACCTCCCTTGCTGCCCATTGTGCACAACCAGCTGCACCCCACCTTCCAGGTTTATACGAGACCAATGATAGAGCTGTACAGGTTGCTAAATATTGTTTCGACAATTCGAGTCTATCGACACGGGAAAAAGCCAAAGACCGACTTAAAACGGAGACAATAAATGACTCGTCCTATCCTCCTTCAATATTATAAATGTGAAAGTTTGGATGGATACCTAGATATTCAATCACGCAAACGCAAAAGCAGCTTCGACCGGATTTTATGTCATTTGGCACACAGATAATTTTTACCCTGGATACTTTTCTTTTCTCCCGGTTGTCTGTTTCTGAGGGATAATGCCCGCCATCCACGCGGGCGAAGCCGCTGGCAAACTGCCGCTGGTAACTTTGTATTATTGTAATATATGTGGGTGTCACTGGAGTGACCGGATTATTCAAACTCTTATGCAACTTTTTATTTAGATCAGAGATATTCTAGAGATTCAAGACAGTGAAAAACCGGCCAAGTGCGAGTCGGACTCGAGCACGAAGGGTTCTGTACCATTATCGCAAAAATATCACGTTTGTTGTATGGGAGCCCCACTTAAATATTTATTTTATTCCGTTTTTAGTATTTGTTGTTATAGTGGCAACAGAAATGCATCATCTGTGAAAATTTCAACTGTCTAGCTATCACGGTTCATGAGATACAGCCTGGTGACAGACAGACAGACGGACCGCGAAGTCTTAGTAATAGGGTCCCGTTTTTACCCTTTGGGTACGGAACCCTAATAAAAAAAAGTTAAATCTATAATTTGCTTTTGTCTGCCTTTTTCATGGCTTTAGTCAGGTATTATTAGTCTGAGGCTTCTGTATATTTTTTTTAACTTATTTTTGTTTGTTTATGGTTATAGTTTCATAGACAGTGATAAAGTGACATGACTGATGACATGACATTGACATGAACGATTCTGTCTCTGTGTGTTGTCTGACTGATTCTGTATTTCTGTGAGTGATTTGATTGTGTGATGTGTTCGTAATTTTTAATTTTAGCTTGGATTACATACCCAAAGTTTGAAATTGGAAACGATGGCGACTTCCAGCGAAGCGTCTGATCAAAATGTAAAATCCAGGCGTCCTGCTGGTAAGGGTCTTTTGGCACACCTATAAAATGGCCTTGTGATATCGATTGGGGAATTTCACTGACTCAGTTACTGTTTTGATTGTAGAGTCTGCGTTCAAACAGCAGCGCCTGCCGGCTTGGCAGCCTATCCTCACTGCAGGGACGGTCCTGCCAACGTTTTTCGTAATTGGCATAGCTTTCATACCTGTCGGTATTGGCCTGCTCTACTTCTCTGATGAGGTGCGCCCTTATGTTCACTAATGTCAAATTCATTTATAATTACTTGACAAATGACTCGTTTACTATCTAATAATTTACTAGTATGTGTTTTTACCATTTATAAGTGTTACACACAGTAAACAAAAACTATGATTGTGTACTGAATTATAATAGATATATCTATAACTTCCTTATAGGTCAAAGAACATGTAATAGATTACACAAACTGCATGAAGGAGGGTGAAAACATCACTTGTGCGGACTACATCAAGCAGAACTCCATGGATCAATGCATTTGCCGGCTCTCCTTCAACTTGACTGAAGATTTCAAAGAAGATGTGTACTTTTACTATGGACTCAGCAACTACTACCAGAATCATCGACGTTATGTCAAGTCTAGGTAATGACAAAACCATTATATTGCTATACATACACACTCGTTGCAGATTTTGATACAGTTTTTACTAATTAAAACATCAATAAGCAAGGAATGTTTTTGTAAATATTTTGTTCTGTTTGTAGATGGGGCGGGTCGCTAGCTAATAATAATATCTACTTCAACATTTTGTTCTTTACTTTTTTCAGGGATGACAGCCAGCTTCTTGGCCGCCTGTCACTGACACCTTCATCTGATTGCTTGCCGTTTGCTTTTGCGGTGGAAGATGGCAAGCAAAAACCTGTGGCACCATGTGGAGCCATAGCTAACTCTTTATTCAATGGTATGTGCCTGTGTCTTTGCTTTAAATCCTAGACCTTATTAAATTAAAGAAAATTTGTCTGGGGTATTGTCACGAGATACAATGAAGGAGACTGTTCTATAACTGAAGGCTGTTTTCACCTTTCATTGGTTCAATATTTTATTAAGAAAGGTATTTACAAGGCAAATGTGAGTGAAAACTCAAGAAGGGATGTCCTAGAAGGACATACACGGTGCACAGTACTTATAACCAACGTATGTGTATGACCTAGATGTATGAATGTAAATGAAGCAAAAGGAGTATGTAAGGATCATAGCAGATGGCTTTCTATAGCTACTGCCTACCCTCATGGAAAATTGTCGTGAGTTTATATATATATTTATGCAATAAGTATTTAAGGAAAATGTGACAAATTATTACAGTATACTGCAAACATCGTTTCAACAGGAGGAAAATCCCAAATGCCCGGATTCCGAGAATAATTGGAAAAATCATTATTTAATTTTCATTGTTGCAAAACACCAGATAATTGGATACTAAGAAACTAATTTCATAACTATGAGTGAATATGCTGTTATTAATAATAAAGAAGGAAGATTTTTCGTAGTTATACAATCTTATATTAGAATGTTTACAAAGAATTTAGACTTGAATGCTGATTGGCTAATTAAAGAGTCAATTCATTACATTTATGTATGTTTATTGCATCCTATTCTGGGTGGTCTATCGTTTGGAATATGTGTTAAACAATCAGCTTAATTAAATAAACATAAATACTCAGTTATACAGACAGTTTGAAGCCTTGTCCAAGGGCGTCGCCAGCCGATGGCCTAGGGGGGGGCAAGTTGATATGAAGAATGAGAAAAGTATGAATTGTAGGTAAAACCGAGAGCACATGAAGCTTTTCACTTGTAGTACGAGCCTTACATCTACAGCGATTGTAATAATATCGGTATAGTTCTCGCCAAACTTCTTGGCCGTCCCGAAGTTGGCTGCAATGTCTGCGCAGTAGTAAATCATACGAAAACAGTACCGATCCGTGCCTTGCGCATCGGAAAGTCAATTTCAGGGCGGCCCTGAAGTTTGGCGAGCAGTATTCTGAGTCCAACATGTAAAGCTACGCAACTCTACCGTACACGTTGTGCACGGAAGAGCGATCAAAATTTTCAACGCTTTTCCGTGTCGGGAAAGAAGGTTTTTGCCTATTTTAGGATATCAACAACGGTTCGATCTGTTGGGTTTGGTTTATATATATTCATTCGCGACGTACGGGAATGATCAATCAAGCAAGTCAAGTCAAAGACTTAGGACTGTGGTTGCTTTACATTTGGCAACTTTTTTTGAATCTCTAGGGGGGGGCAGCTGCCCCCCCCTGCCCACCCTTGGCGACGCCCTTGGCCTTGTCATGGCTTAACAGAATCATATAAAACTTGGTACAAGGGTAGACTATGACCTGGATTAGGACATAAGGTACTTTATGTCCTAGTGCTATGATTCTCGGGATATTGAAAGACTGTGGGGAAAGCCAGTAATATATAAAATCAATAAGACAAAACTTTTTGCCTTAATTATTTAACTACCTTCAAAACATCCCGATGTTTGATCGAAATACAGGAAAGGGAAACGGCATAAAAAAAAATTGGTAATTTATTGATAAAAATACTAATATAGAATACTAATACTGCAAACAGAATCAAAATTAATTGAAAACAAACAAGATATAAATTTTTAAGAAATATATCTGTCACTCTTTACGAAAACGTTTTCTATGCAGTTCTATGGGCGTCGTGCTATCTGACGTCAGATAAAAATTACTTGCATATTCCCTATTATAGGAGTACTGAAATAATATAAAAGGTTTCCATTTGTTTCACCAGATACGTTGACGGTCCGCTCTCAAGATCTGAATAAGGATGTGCCTGTGCTTCGAACAGGAATCGCGTGGGATTCGGACAAGGAAATCAAGTTTAGAAACCCGCCTGGGGACCTCAAGACAGGTATGTATTATTTCAATTATAATTCTACTAAGTATTAGCACAGGGTCCCAGTGCTAACAACGATTCCAAATTAATGTCACTAGATGGTGCAATATGCATCGATTTTATAATGAGTGCTGTGTAAAATTAACATTTTCTAGAATTGATAATAATAATTGCATGTTCTTGTTTAATCAAATCTCCTAAGCAGAAAAATGGTGGAATATTGGGCTCTTAATTCCCATTTCAAAGATTATTTGAATGAATTATTTTTAAAATAGATTCCAATAGATGGCGCGATTTTAAATTTCAGAGGCATGCCACTCGATTTTTGGTACAATGAAACTATAAAAACGTGCAAATAATACTATAAAACATTTGTTACACAAAACAAACAAACAACAAAACAAACACACAAAAACAAACACACACACACAGTAAACATTTGTTGTTTGTTTGTTTGAAAAATTTGTTTTATAATATTTTTGAGAAAAAATAAAAGAAGGTATTAAAAGAAAGGTATTAGAGAGGTATTTAAAGAATAAAAATAGTCAAGGGAACCGAGAAAACCCTTTTACTTGAAAGTCGCTGCTAACACCATCTATAGCCGTGGAACGGAACCGAACGCGATCGGAGTACTTCTCACTATCACACTAATATAAAGGCGAAAGTTTGTGAGTGTGTGTGTGTTTGTATGTTTGTTACTTCTTCACGCTCAAACCGCTTAACGGATCTGGATGAAATTTGGCACAGAGAAAGTACCAAAATCAAAATCAATATGTGCTATTCAAGACTAGAGTCTTGAATAGCACATAGGGTACTTTTATCCCGGGAACATGTTTCCTTGGAGTATCCCGTCATAATCAGACGAAAAACGCTAGTTACGTCGGCACGGTTTCTTTGTACGGGATGAGGCATCTGTATCCTAGTATTATATTATTTGTGATATATATATCACCGGATGATTGCAAAAACCGTAAGATCGTAATAAATTTTGTTAGATATCAAAATCATGGGAACAGATAATTTCTAAAATTAAAAATCCCATCAAAATTCGATAGTTTAAAGTATACCAGAGTGTTATTGACGTGAAAGAGTTTACAATCTCGCGAGATTTATTATAGTTACAGTGTTTACAATAATACATGCTGTATTTTACTATGGGATAAACACTAAAATGTTGCCAGTGTCTCGGCCAACTTTATTAATAGACTTTCTACGGCTCAATACAGCATATGAAATGGTAAAGCTAAATGAAACAGCACGAAGTAAGAGCATTGTTCTCACTTTAATTCTTTTTAGGGTTGGATACGGCAAAGGGTAAAAACCTATTACCAAGACTCCGCGGTCCGTCTGTCTGTCTGTACCCAGTTTGTATCTCATGAACCGTGATAGCTAGACAGTTGAAATTTTCACACATGATGTATTTCTATTGCCGCTATAACAACAAATACTAAAAACAATAAAATAAATATTTAAGTGGGGCTCCCATATAACAAATGTGATTTTTTGCCGTTTTTTTGCGATAATGGTACGGAACCCTTCGTGCGCTTTTCCGACTCGCACTTAGCCGGTTTTTTTTTGACATGCGAAGTGCCTACAAACATTCGCGTCATCTAGTTAGTTTTTTATCGTTGGTCGTTCTGTATATCGCAATTCACATCTTTAGCTTTAGTCCGTGTGATCTTATCTAATATTATAGAGAGCCCGAATTTTGTGCGTTTGTTCCTACATGTAGGGTAATCTCTGGAACCACTACACCTATTTGAAATAATCTTTCACCATTTACAAGGTGCATTATTTCAGACGGTTATCAATACTAATATTATAAATTCGAAAGTAACTCTGTTTGTCTGTCTGTTACCTTTTCACGCCTAAAACACTGAACGGAATTAAATGAAATTTGGTAAAGAGATAGATGGCATCCTGAGGAAGGACATAGGCAACTTCTTGTAACAAATAAAAATTGGTGTGTAGGTAGGGTAGGTAGGTAGGATAGCGTAGGTCGGTATAGTTCTCGCCAAACTTCTTGGCCGCCCTGAAGTTGGCTCCAATGGCTGCGCAGTAGAAAATATCATACAAAAACAGCACCGTTTCGTGTCTCGCGCATCCGGTAAACCAACTTCAGGGCGGCCAAGAAGTTTAGTTGACGGGAGCGAAGCCGCGGGGGATAGCTAGTAGGTTATAAATGATTGTGACCCAGGCATAACCAAAAAGTGCTTTATAAAACACTATGATACTCATATAAACATTTGATTGCAGCTTTCGCGAACTTCACTAAGCCAGAGAACTGGCGGCTCCATGTTTGGGAATTGGATCCTAACAACACGGAAAACAACGGTTTCCAGGTAATTAATCTATACTCTATACAATACAAATAAATAAAATTGAAGTGTCTGGATGTAATATCAAAATAACAACGTTTTATTGAATGCACGTGAAAGTATATACGGTACTAACAACAAATAAGCAATTTTTAAAATTTTTGTCTGTCTGAAAAGAAAGAAAATAGAAAAATTGTTTATTCTGCACAAACTAAACGCACAATACAAAATAAAGAGTGGCATTCACTAAAGGTACAAATTAGCCAAAAGCCTTGTATTTAAAACAAAAAATTATAAAAGTTGTTGCTGTTGTTGTTGTTGACCGATTTTGACGGGACTTTCACTGGTAGATAGATGATGTAATAACGAGTAACATAGGCTACGTTTGATCACGAGAAAATTCATAGTTTCGGCGGGAAACTAAAAAAAATAAAAATATTTTTTTTGACGCGGACGAAGTCGCGGGCAACAGCTTCTTTAATAAACATGAACCACATTTATGAACATTTATTCAAGTTACAATACTCAAATTAAATAAAACTTTTTACAAAATCTATAATATTATGAAAGTACTACAATGTCTATAATACGGTACTTATAGAAAAATAAACTTTTTAATTTTTTGTCTGTCTCTGTTTGTTCCGGCTAATCTCCGAAACTGCTGGACCGATTATGCCTGAATTTTATTATACTTATTCACTGGCATTTAGCATTTAGTGGTTATAAGGAGTAACTTAGACTACTTTTATTAAAAGAAAATGAATTAGGATACCGCGCTATAAAATAAATAATATCAGCGGCGCTCAAAAAAGTTGCACCCATTAAGCACTAAACCAGATTTATGTACAATAGTATTTATGCAATGGCTCCAAAACTTTATAATAAATTACCTGATTAAATTGTGTCAAGCAGTAATATGAATGAGTTTAAACGTAAGCTTTTTGAATTATTGAATGACAAGGCGTATTATTCCGTTAATGAATATCTTAATGATAAATTTAAATAATTTTAAGTGTTTTATATCTGTCTGTATAATTAAAATGTTAATGATATTCTGACCTGACATTTTTATCTCAATTATTATTGTATTAGTATCTATTTGTTTATGTGCCGTCTTAATTTATTGACACATTATTATTAACTATTATTTTATGACATGAAATTGTGACATCTACTGACTTTATATTTTTGATTTTATTTTGTTATTGTGACATTCGATTACCTTTTACCCAAGTATTTTGTATGCCTTCTGGCGGGACATAGTATGGAACAACATTTTTTTTTATTTAACCATCTGTAAATTTACCCTATGTTCACAAAATTAATAAATGAATTTGAATTTCAAAAATAAAAGCCAGTGGTTGTTTTTAGTTTTACGACGTGTTTAAAACATTACGCCTTTATTCACTGCAGAGATAGGGATGCTGCTACTTTTAGTCGTGTCAGCAATAAAGGAGTCACACACTTGCACTTTCAGAACGAGGACCTCATAGTATGGATGCGCACGGCCGCGCTGCCCACCTTCCGCAAGCTGTACCGCCGGGTGGACCACACGCAGGTCGGCTTCAGCTCCGGACTCGTCAAGGGGCCCTACGTGCTCACTGTGGAGTATAGTGAGTGTTATAGCAACTAGTTCCATGAACCCTACTAGAACACATGCACACTTAGCATAAAACATCGACCACACAGCCCATAGACGCCTAATAACAGGCGAGCGATGTCTGTCAACACATATGACTAAAATATCATATCCAGGTAAAAAAGGTCGCCACTCGACAATTTCGAATTAGTAGCGACCACTTCAGTGAGCCGTAAATACTTCCGCGTCCGTCAACAAAAAAAATATTTCATAAATATTATAATGGCCTCTTGAACAATACGTTGGTATGGTAACAACATCCAGACTTCAAGTTCCCGAAAAAATGGCATAACATTTCATTGATAAGTTAATAGTTACATAAACATAATTAGATTTATTTTCTGATATTATTTGTCGGAGTTCATATTATACTGGTCAATTTTGTAGGTGAAAACGCCCACCGCATGTTTGCGTCTCTTTCTTTTTAAAGTAATTTTTTCGCTATCTCTTCTCCTCTATAATTTCGTAAATAGAACTAGTGATGCACTATATCCTATGACCAAATCTGTTATCGATAAAACTAGAAACCTTACAAATAAAGACATTAATTTAAAAAGTTTATTAATTGTGAAACGATGTTTTGATTACGTTTTTTACTAATATTTTATTGATTACGTTTATAACTATATTTAAGAACCAACAACCGAATAAAGTATGTTTCCTTAAGAATTTTGATATTTCTTTTTTTAGTTTTAACATTTTATTTTATTACTAAAATGTTAAAACGCCGTATAATTAATAATAAAGAAGGTAATTTTAATAAAATAAAAATAAGTACAAATACTATTTATAAAATATCGATACCTGCCTGGTTTTATTTAAACCTGTCCCACCCTTAATGAGGCGCATGACCTTGGTAAGGGACCAATCAGAGCGCAGTACCCCCGTGCCTCATACCTCAGCTAGTTGACAGAATTGTTTT
The DNA here is from genome assembly GCA_945859665.1 of Anorthoa munda. Lineage (NCBI taxonomy): Eukaryota > Metazoa > Arthropoda > Insecta > Lepidoptera > Noctuidae > Anorthoa > Anorthoa munda. The sequence continues at coordinate 13,841,938 of OX243904.1, forward strand.
GATGTATTAGATCAAGCATTAGGCGTCTAGTGGCTATGTGGTCGATGGCATAAAACCTTATCTAGCACAGCACTAACAGACACAAAACAAGTTTTTATATTTGCATAATCAGCATGTTCCCACTGCTGGGACACAGGCAGTGTCTCTGTGAGCGGGACTGGGCCATAATCCAACAAGCAGAAATTATTTAAAAAAAATAACTTATCCAAATAAGTGCAGCCGTTCTGATGTGATGCGCTTACATACATCCGGCAGTTGATGACGGGTGACACAAAAAATAATAAGCATCCGAATTGAGAACCTCCTCCTTTTTGGAAAGTCGGTTAAAAAGCTTGTAAAAATTTCCACAGACTACCCGGTGACTGACTTCGACGGTACCAAGTCCTTCGTGATATCGACGACCTCGCTGCTGGGTGGCAAGAACCCGTTCTTGGGAGTGGCCTACGTGGTGGTCGGGACCCTGTGCCTCTTGCTGGGGATCGTGCTACTCGTCATACACGTCAAGTGCTCCAAGAGGTACGCATAGCTTTAGAAATCTCTTTAATACATTTTTATTTTGTAAACGGGGGAGCTTTAAAAATCCTTCAAAAGGCGCCTGGACTTTTGGGGAAACCAGGGAGTTTGGTCTTTTTACCTCACTAAAACTGCCCTGGTGATCACCACCAGCACGTGGAAAGCGCCCTGTGACTCCTCAAAAGAACACCCCGGAACCCTCTCTGTGCAACGCCTGTCTGGGCACGTCCTTGGGGCTTCAATACTTGCAGTAATCCTCAATCATTTTGGCCGGTCTGAAGTCGGCTACAATGGCTGCGCAGTAGTAAATCTCATACAAAAACAACAGCATGCCGAGCCTTGCGCATCGCAAATAAAATTGGGGAGTACTGCACCATCATAAACCCCGATTTCTGATTTACGAATATGAAGTTGAAAACTTGTCAAACTCAACTATAGCTTAAAAACCTGTAAACATTTGGCATAAGAGTTTGAGTCGTTTTTAACTACAAATTCTCAATTCAGTGTCCGGAACTGGGGGTATGTCATTTCATCCATTTGACTTTTCCTCAACTCAGCCTTACTCAATTAAATTAACTGGTTTTATACTGTAACACCCATATTGTTTCATTTTAGTATGCTAAAAATATACTTACAATGAGACTTGAAATTTATTTTTTCATGAAAGGTCTAACTAGGAAAGGTACCCAACTGTCCGGCTCCGGTTTGATTTATTTATATATATAGAGTATTCTTAAATAACAGACAGGTCTTTTTAAACTGCCCAATCTCAGCCTATTGACCTAAAAAAACACATTTTGAATTTTTATATTTCTCTCTTAGAGACATTATAACAAAACCCATTCTCATATTTTTTTCATATTCTCAAACATATAATCAAACCAGTAATTGACTAGCAATTTGCTTGAACAAAACTACTGAAGTTAGAGGGTTTTCAGTACTTTAAATGAATTGTCATTTAAAGTACCAATAGGTTGAGATTATGCAGCTAAAAAAAAATACGTGTAAAAAAAACTACTCTCTAATATATATACCATAAAAAAAAAATTTTGAAATAAAATACTACCGACTTCCAAATAAGCAAACTATAAAGTGAAAAATAACTTTATTTTTGGAAGTCGGTGTCTTTGGTAGGTACCAACTATTTGCGTTTTAGACACCGACTTCCAAAAATAAAGTTATTTTTCACTTCATAGTTTGCTTATTTGGAAGTCGGTAGTATGTTTTTTCAAAAAGTTTTTTTTATTTTTCACTTTTTAGTTGTACCTACCTAATAGGCAAGTTGTTTAGTAAGGTACCTATAACGCCAGAATAGATTATAATAATAATAATAAATATTTTATTTCTTTCAAAAAGTACAATAAATAAATCAATGCAACACAATGGTAATGGTAAATAATTGTACAGTGGGGCAATTATAAATAACACACTGATTCCCAAACTGAGACTAGCTCGTATTTCGGGATTCGGCGGCTCTCCGCTCTCATGTCATTATAACATCAATCTGTGTGCAATATTGATTTCACTTACATTAAATTTATTTATTTATCTATATATTATATTTTATTCACTGAGATGTATTTTACTTAACAATTAATATGAGTTTTTCTGTTTCTTCATAATTCAAAGACTTAAGCCAATTAGTTAATTTATTTTTCAAGTTATATTTATTAAGTTTATACAGTGAGATTATACTATTAATTTTGTTATAAACTCTAGAACTCAATGCGTCATATTGACGTAATGCGAAACTGGTCCTGCATTGTACAGGAGAACAAACAAGTGCTCCGCGTCTTTTTTTGTAAAATTACCCGAATATCATGAAACTTGAACATAACCGGTGAAATGAGAGATCTGCGTACCCCTTAAGAGCGTACTGGCGTGATTGTATGTTATGAAATGGTATAAACAATAAACAGACATGCGATTGCAGCAATCCCGAGAGATTTGCCGTAATTTATTGAAGAGTTCTGTTGTATATCTTCGAAGTTCTTCATCAGATCTTCACCAAATTAAAATGGGACCAATTTCGAAACAAACTTTACCAAACAAAAAAAAGAATTTTCAAAATCGGTCCAGAATTGACGAAGATACGCGTGAAGATAAACAAAAAAAGAAAAAAAACAAACAATGTCGAACATAGAACCTCCTCCTTTTTGGTAAGTCGGTTAAAAATAAATAAAATTGGAGCCGGACAGTTGGGTACCTACTACCTAGTATAACATTTTGGAGGTTAAATAATCCTGATGTATGAACTTTCTGTATATGAGAATAGGCCTCAGCCCTGTAGTGAAGCAGTAACAGAACAGTACCCGGACGTGAAAACTGCACATTTAGTAAAGTATTGCGTTGTCTCTCTCACTCGTGCCTGTGTAACGGTCCCTTTCAAATATTCGAATTTCAAAAATATTTCGAAACTAGATAGAGCCAATGGTTAGTAAATAAATAACTAAGGCCCAATATTTTGATCCGTAGTTATCTTAACCAATGCTTAACCAATAGTTTCAAATTTCGGTAAAACACAATGTTTCTTCATTTGTTAGCCTCACAAATGATCAAATAAGTTGGTGAGTTAATTATTTGACCATTGTTTTGACTAACACTTGATTAATAATTTCGGTAAAACACCATTTTTCTTCAGCTATTGGCCTCACAAATGGTCAAATAAGTTGGAGAGTTAATTATTTGACCATTTGTTTGACTAACAATTGACTAATAAACGCGTTTTACCGAAATGTTAAACCATTGGTTAGCATATTTAACCATTGGTTAACTATTGATAAAAAAACTAAAGACTATTCATAGTGCCTACTTTAAACTAAGAATAAAATGTTTATAGGGCTATTAGTAAAACACTAACAACCTCTCAAGGATTGAAAGTACTGTAACGAGGTTACATTGGGTCCAGACCTTATATACAGGGTGGCCAAAAAATCGTTGATCAAACGCAACTAGGGGTTAGATGGGGTCAACAGCTGCAAAAAAAAAATCTACGTGGTTGACCTTAAGGAGCTCCCGGAGAACAATTTTTTGCAGCTGATGGCCCCATCTAACCTCTATGTACGAGCCAATAATGCTCATACAGCAAAAGTACGCCTATTAAAGTACTGCACAATAATAAGTAAATCAGTCGTAACTAAAACACCGGCACACGCTAATTTGCGCGTTGACGTAAATCAACATTAAGTGCGGCTCAGGTTACTAGCAGCAACCTAAAACTGTGTCCATAATAAATATTTGGAACATAACAGTGGTTTGGTGTTAAAACTAACTTCTACAACTACCGGGTTACTCGGCAACGACGAGAAAACCCCAACATCTTTTGGTCCTTCGAGCCGGATGTCACGGGTCCACGGGAAAACATCGTGTAAATCATCGTGACTCCTCATCAATCAGAGTGCTTAGCGTGGTATATCCCAGTTACGTTAGCAAATCGGTGCTGCTGGCCTCCCACAAGCGGGTCTCACCAGTAGCATTGAGACGTTGCACATAACGTAGAGGAGGGTGAGCTACACTAAGTGTCTGCCACTAACGAACCAGCAGAGATCACGTCTACTGCTACAAACTACATATCGAGCAAGGATCGGCGAGGATAACGTCCACGGCGGTTTCTTCAGCGGAGATTGCATCTACTGTTACAAACAAGAAATAATCAGCGGGGATAAAGTCCACTGCGATTACTTCGAAACCTGTGAGTCTACACTACTCACGCATCAACCACTAGCAGCCACAAGGCAAAACAATGTCCACAGAAGACTACAACGAATTTGCTGAACTTATTACTAAGCAGCAAAACAGCTACGAGAATATCAAAACTCTCCAGGCTAATTATAAAAAGGATGCTGTGAGTCGAAAAACCACAGTATATCTTAACAAGCGCATCGAATCTTTACAATCCTTATGGGATGAATTTCGAGCCAATCACGATGTCTTAAAGAAGTATGAGACTGTCCAAAGAGACCATGACTACTTCAAAAAGGACATTTACATCATAACAAAAAGCATGTTTGAAGAAACAATGCAATCAATGAATCAACTACGAAACAAGTTGATAAACGAACCTGGAGCTTTGGGGGTGCTACAATCAAAATCATCAGAAACTCCCGAAACACCGCAATTTGATACAACTGGAGTACACCAACAAATAGAAGATGAAACGGACAAGTATCTATCGACACTGTTACGTAATCAAATGTGTAACTTTAACGCATTGAAGCGAGCGGTCTCCAAGGTCAACATGACCAGCATGTACGAGAAATGGCAACTGCAAGATCAACTAAATATTTTGCGATCAAAATGGAAAGCAATAGACAACATTCACTGGGAACTGAGTTACCTACTGCAAGGCAACGATAAAGACTATGAAGCCAAATATGACCACTGGGAGAAAGTCTACGACGACCTAAAGGAAGATTTGAACAGAAAAATCTTTGAGACATCCCATTACGAAAAAACAACACCGCGTATGGAATTGCCGGAGTTCAACGGAACTTACAACAATTGGGTCTCTTTCAGAGATTTATTCTTTGAGATGATTCACAACAATCCAACGCTGAACAAAACGCAGAAAATGCAGTTCCTAAAGTCAAAATTGAAGGGTGAAGCGGAAAGGATAACCAAGCACCTTCCTGTGAGCGCGGATAATTATGATTCGTGCCTGGATATTATCCAGCATCGCTACGATAACAAGCGACTACTCTTCACTTCATACATAGAAACACTTCTCAATCAACCATCTATCGAAAAACCAAACTCTACTAACTTGAAGAAGCTGTACGACACGACGAAAGAGTGTTTAAATGGCCTAGAGAACATAAACATTAATGTTCCAGTATGGGGTCCCCTTCTCGTGTACCTACTATCTTCCAAACTGGATGACGTCACTCACGGTGACTACATCAAAACCATGAAGCATTCAAGAGAGCTTCCAGATTTAGAAGAGTTTATGGAGTTCCTAGAATTGCAGTTCATGATGTTGGAAACATCCCGTACTAAAAGGAACGGAGGAAAACAAGGTTATTCAACGAATAATAACCAGCATAAAAGTTATAATAATAACAAATCATCAAACATTAAAGACTCAGAAAAGTGGACAAAAACCTTCCATGCATCGCTGAAAAAATGTCCACTTTGCAAAAACGAACACGTGCTGTGGCAATGTCCAACATTCTTGAACATGGATGTCGCAACGCGAAACCAAACAACAAGTAACTTGAACTTATGCAAAAATTGCTTGTATAGCCACGGCGGAAATAAATGCAAGTCAACAAAAAAATGCCGCACGTGTAACTTCAAGCATAACTCCCTTCTTCATGATGATAATCTGAAAGGGCAACGGTCAAAGCCGACCACACCAACGGTGGCTGAGAAGACATCTAACCATATTAATGGCGAACAAGAGATCCTTTTAACGACTCTTCAACTAAGGGTCAAAAATAAAGAAGGAGATTACATCTGCCTTCGGGCGTTACTGGATCAAGGCTCTCAAGTAACCTTGATTACAGAAAATGCTGCTCAGCGGTTGAACTTACCCCGAAACAAAATGAACGCTGCTGTCACTGGTGTTGGGACTATAATGGGCAGAAGTAAAGGGATGATAAAATTGGAATGTAAATCTATCCACTCGGATTATACATTCCAAACCGAAGCTTTAGTAATGAGTAAACTCGTCAATAATCTGCCTAACTCAACGATCAACGCAGAAAGCTGGACGCATCTCCATAATATCAAGTTGGCTGATCCAGCCTACAACATCTCTGGACCCATCGATTTACTGCTCTGAGTTGATGTTTACTCCGATGTGATCTTAGGAGGAATAATCAAGCACAATAATGACTCGCCAGTAGCGCAACAAACAAAGCTGGGCTGGATACTGTGCGGTGCAACAAAGCAGTTTAACTGTCTAGTTACTCTAACAGAGCTAGACAACCTAACAAAATTTTGGGAGGTAGAAGACATTCCTTCAGAAACTGAACCAACATCGGAAAACGAATACTGTGAAAAATATTACACTATAATACTGGATACTGGATACTGTACAGCCTGTTCTTACAGTACTCATAATTATTAAGAACTTTTACTAAAACCAACTCGGAAATATCTACCATCTGTTTCATACAAAATGCAATATATGTATATTTACTAGATGAAAAGTATGAAACAGCTGGTATTTTTTAGATTTTTTAGAGTTGTTATAACCTTCAATACTTTCACTTCCTAAGAGGTTGTTAATGTTTTACAAATAACCCTGTATAAAACAGCCCTCCGTGCCCAGAATTGTAAACTTCTAAATCTCGCTGTGTCATCGGGACGACCGGGTACTGTACTTAATACTATGGTACAGAAATTCCATAACAGATTGGTTGTTGAAAACAGTGACCAGCACCTGTAGCCAAGTTGACAGTCTACAATCGATAACGCTAGTTGAAAACGACGCAATGTATGGGAATGACACATTGAACGTTTAGTCACGTGGTCAGACCATACAAATAGAAGGCGTTAACGAATGCAGAAAGAGATACGATACGAAACGTTTGGTGTACGACGTTTGCCAAGATGCTGTAACTAATCCACTTTTGGATTTTCAACGCTCGGCTCAGGGCCAAAAGTTGAATATCCAACAGAGCAATATATGTCACTTACGACATTTGAATTTTAATATTTGATAAGGTATACAAGTCGTTACAACTTTGTAATATTAAGTATACGAGTCATAAATACAGCCACTAGACAACAGCTGTTAATGTGACCAAGTTCTAATCTGATCTTGAGGCGCTTTTTCGTTTCTGAACTGTACATGTTACAATATTCTAATAATTACATTACACGGGCGTTAATAAGGCACATCCAGTCTTAGAAAGAGATCGTCAGTACGACACGGTGAAAATAATTGAGTACATCGACTGTCATCGACCCCACTCCCGCCTACCCGCGCGGCACCCCGCGGTCGCCTCGTCCGCCAATAGCAAAAGTCGAGCTTCAGAGTGACGTAACAGCGCCAAATGCACTGTTATTTTAACCGAGTAGTAGAGTCACGCAGGTATGAGTGACAGGCAGAGACAACGCTTGCTGAGCTGTCCCAACTGTTTCTTGAGCCCGACGTGCCATATTAACGCGGCGTACTGTCCCCACTTGCATGTGTCAGATTCTGCCCTCCTACCCAAACCTACTTCCTAAACGAGGAGCCCGCGAGACAAGAACCCATGCCGTAAGTCTTTACATTTTTTTGTTTTAAAACAATAAGTTATTTCTAGGCAAGCGTGGTTCACTGTTGACCACATCATCGCTTACCATCAGGTGAGATAGTGGTCAATCGCGAGCCGATCAATACATATAATAAATCTTTAGAAAAAAAAAAAAAAAAAAAATCCAAAAGTTGAACTCTATATTCGATAGATGGCGTTGTGCAATTGACGTCATTTTTTGAATTATGCAGGACGTATGGCACCATCCCCTTTAGCATCGGAAGCCCTTAGCCCTTTAGCCAGGCCTAGACAAAAATATTTTCCACTACCTTGTCTATTATGTAACACATTGCCTAAGAAATTCGTTTCGAAACAGACAAAATTATAAAAAAATAATTTAAAAAAAAACAAAATTACTGGCAGAATGATACTGAACCTGTTACCCCTCGAAAAAGCGCGCTTTGATTGTGTGTATAATGATAGTCTATGGTTTTTAGTCAGAACGTTTCTAATAAATTGTTGTTGGTAGTAAGCTCATCAGGTAGTGGAAAAATAATCGTTCGTGCTTTATTTTAAAATCTCGACTTTTTATGCTCGGCACGAAATGTACTATTTTTGTAGCGTTACTACCAGACTCTAACGTCAAAATGTATGGCAATGGCGGAAAGGGCACGAAATGTCACGCTCCACTGCGATCGAAGTGTTTTGACACGAACACGTAAGCGACGCGTATTACACGGCACTTAAAACCTTTTTTCCGCGAATGTCGTGTCACGTTTAACATGAGCTACCGCGTATGAATTCGCCGCTAGGTTCTCTGGTGTGGCGCGAGGTCTCCGTTAAGTCAAATTTCATATTTTTTTGGCTGGCAGCGCGAGCTTTTTTTTTTATTGTTGCAAATATTTTCCAAATATGACAGATTAAGATAGGTACGGGATTTTACCAACCACTGTTTTTATAGAGTTTTATGTTTCGGAAAATGTTTTTTTCTTTATTTTTTCGGAAAAAAATGAGTTGCGCAAAATTGATTTTATACTTAGATAAAGTACCTATAGATTAAGCACTGGCGTGGCCGCACATGAGACAGCAATAGTTAGTTCTGGTGTTAGAACAAGAACACTACAACCCACCATCGCACTGACACTTATTATCTATAAATAACCAAAATTCCTTGTCTCAATTAACACATAATACCACGAAATCATAGAAAATCAAACAAAACCGAGTTTGTTTGTCAAACCTGCCATTGTATTAGAGTTTGACAAACAACAGAAACCGGCCACGGTGACAAAGACAAAAAATAATCTTTTGTCCTTATTATTTACATGGAGCTGCCAATTAGCCATCTCGCTCTATCAATCAAGGTTATTTTAAGGCTTAATCTATAGGTACTTTATCTAAGATTTTATATTTAATCGCACTTTTACGGCATTAGAAATGATTTATTTCAAACTTTGCTTCCGCGTAACAGCTATATTTATCGACCTTAGTCAACGTTCCAAGTTTAAAATGATGTTAATTAGTTCATCCTCATTCCGTAGCGTGTGCGGAACGTATTTTGTCTAGGCCCCCCCTGATGGATTTAACACTTCTTAATAGTTTTGATCCCTGTTTCGATGAGTTGCTGGCCCGGACATGTTGAGTAATAGTGCATCAACACTTGAATCAACTTGTTGTAGCGACATGTGGAAACAGTACACGGAACAGATTGCGGTCGGTAGCTCGAACGAAGAACGAAAGAAAGACGAGAACAACGTGTACGTACGAATTTGTGCTCTTAAAAAGTAGATTTTAGTGTAGGGCTCTAGGGCGACCGCGATCCGGAAGACACTGCGTTGGAAGGCCTCCCACTAGGTGGACAGATGACCTGCACCCTAACTGCGTATCTGTTAACAGCACGAAACACCTTCCCTTAAATTTTTGTAACTCAACATTGCGACGCTGTCGAGAGACGGATATTTGAACATTAGCAATGAATGCAAGGAAAGCATACCGCTGTTATTTAAACTTACACAAGGTGCTGGTTAGGGTTGCGAGAAGCAGCAGGATGTGAGACGCACGGGATCGGTCACTGTGGCGATGCCTGGGGGAGGTCTATGTCCAGCAGTGAACGTCTTCCGGCTGAGATGATGATGATAATAGGGCTCTTCGTTTAAATCCCTCCTTACCTCTCCACCACTGACATTCATAATTCATATGAATTTAATTCCGGACGCTTTTTGTGTGCAGTTCTCTCTAAACATCTTGGCCGTTCTGAAGTTGGCTGTTTTTGTATGAGATTTACAACCATTGTAGCCGACTTCAGGGCGGCCAAGAAGTTTGTCGTAAAGTTCTAATGTGCTGTGTGGCCAACTGACCACTTAGGCTCACTTGCACGAAAAACTTTTCTCAGAGTTAGTTGCTAACAGTAAGTTAAAATATTGGATGAGAAACTCAAATTAACCTCGCGTTAGCACCTAAATCCGAGTTAAATTTTTCGTGCTAGTGAGCCTTAATATTGTTTGTGAATATATTGTGTGTGTAAATGATAATTCATTGCCGTTTTGTTTGATATTTCAGCACTACCGAGATGATAAACGTGAACCCTCGTACGCCTTACTCTTAGACGGTGTCACCCTCAGGTGAATCGACACTTCTAGTTATGAGATTACCTACTTATGTTAATGTATCCTTATTCATCGAAATCTTTTGAGCTTTTTAGAGGGACTGATTATCAGATGTTCAATTCAAAGGACAGTGTCCGAAAAATACCTAGAAAATAAATGTTTCTTGATCAACTAACAGTAGTTCCGATAAGTGAGTAATAATCTATATTATAAAGAGGTAATGTTTGTGAGGTTGTAGGGGCTAATCTCTGGAAATACTGAACCGATTTAGATGAAATTTGGCATGGAGATAGCTTGAGACCCTGAGAAGGACATACGTTTGTACTCTCTTGGGGTGATAAAACACTTTTTATGAGTTATAAACCATAGGTGGTAGAATATCTCCTAAACCCCATTTAAGATTTAGCTAGTGCTACTTATACTGATTTAATAACTTATTGTAACTCATTGATATGTATCGTTTGGAATAGACGATAATTATTTTTGGGTGTTCGTCCATACAACCTGAGCATTATTCTTTTGATAGAGAATTTTAATTTAGAATCTGCTTTTCAGTAACTAAACAGCTCGAAAGATTTTTATTAAAAAGGCTCTTATATTTTGTTGGTGTTAACCAAATACTACAGGATGTGATTTTCGTTTTGTTAAAAGAGTTCGTAGATATTTGCCGTATTTCTGCGGTATATTTTTATTTACGGTTTCGCATTTATCCGATCCGAAACCGAGTTATGTCGGTCCGAAGTAGCAGTAATAGGTACTGTAGGAGGGGTTGCACTAGATCTGAAGTTTCGAATTACGACCGTCCGAATTCAGTATAATTCGGATAGAACTCTGCACAAAAATTCGGATTCGGATCGGATACAGTGCGAAACTGCTCTAAGTTTGCGCTGTTATATATTCCCTACGTTACTTACGTACTCTTATTTTGAGGGCTCCGTAGCCAAATGGCAAAACCGGAACCATTATAATTATTTTTTTATTAACCCTTACAATTGTTTGTCTAACATAGAAACAATGCTGGGACTTAAAATACAATTGACTTACAATGTATTCGAATCAAATAAATTAATAAAACTTGCCTAAATCGAGTCTATGTAGAGTGAGGTAGAATAATTTTAATTGTGATAAAACATTGTTATTATTCCGTTATATTTTATTTAAAAAATGTTATTAATTTTCAAAATCTTTGTTAGCGGTGTTGTAGTAAATAACATACCACGTAGATATAGTAAAAGTACTAAATAAACTGCTTTTGAATAATTTCATAATTTCTATACTCCAGTAAAAATAACATTAGACATGTTTCCAAATCTTTTTACAGTCCGTTCAACCGATTTCGAGTTCTATCCCGTAAACATAAGGAGGACATAAAAAGCATAAACCTGTTACCAAAACCAACTGTTTACTACAGCTACCATATGTCGTATCACCAACGCACTAGAAGTCAAAATCGGTCGGACGGGCTGTAAATTGGGCTAATTTAAACGTCTAATGTTATTGCAAATGGGGTTTATATGCCATTCGGCGAAACAGAATTGCATCATGCATGTCCTGGGTTGGTACGTGTTGAAACAATACAGGTTGTAACGGGAAATGATGGTTACATAATTAAAAAAAATTGTTTCTGACGATTGATATGATGAACATCTTTTGTCAAGAAAGTCATAGTCAATTGCGCATACGGTTGGCGCAGTGGTTGAGCGATTGCCTGCTGCGCTGCGTGTCGCGGTTTCGATTCCCGCACGGAACAAATATTTGTGTGACCTACAGATAGTTGTTCCGGGTCTAAGTGCTGTGTATGTGAGTTTATATGTTTGTAAACGCACCCACGATACAGGAAGAAATTCCTAGTGTGGAGCAAAGGTAAAAAAAAAATACTGTCCATGATTTTCAGTTTTAAAAATATGACTACCCAATTCCGTTACACCCTGTCTGTATACTAAATGAACTTGCTGATAGGATGAATGCTACCAAAACCCACTAACGATTGTTGGCAAAAGCAGCTTAATACACATAATATTTTTTATATTTTTTTCTTTCTATTGACCTTGAACAAAGATACTAAGTTCACTGTTCATGTCAAAAATACAACAATTTTAGAGTTTTGTGTATTCGTTTTTCAAGATAAAGGATTTACCTTGTTTGATGGACAAGGGTCTTAATCATGTGTGATAGCCTTGCCCATTTTTGTATTCGCAACACTGATGTGTCCTTGACTAATCTTTTTGAAAAAAAAACGATTTGTTACTTAACATCAGTAAGTAAATTGTATTGGCTTTGGGAACATACAACATAATATTTACTTATGAGCATATTTCATATATTACATTTTATCATAAATAAAACAGCCATGCTCATTTTTATATTCGCAACACTGATGTGTCCTTGACTAATCTTTTTGAAAAATAAACGATTTGTTAGGTATTTACTTACATCAGTAAGAAAATGTTTGGCTTTGGGAACATACAAGATATTTATATACAAATGAGCATACATTACATTTTATGATAAAACCAACTGTACTTATTCAAAAAAATGTAGGCGTATTTATCACACCTCCATGATAGAGGTATTCCGTTCGCGAACACTTCTTTTGTTCTTTTTATCTACATCACTCATAAATCAAGCTGTTATCAGAGGTTTTCCAACGCGATTTGATCGACCTTTAATTGATAACGAGTCATTCGTTACTTTATTTATAAAATTAAATACATTTAAAATATGTTGAGCTGGCATGAGTATGTATTAAGCAAGTACTCTGAAATCTCGGCCATTGTGGCTAATTTCAGTGGAGACTAATCATCGGTGAAAAAAAGATTTAAAGGTAATATTATTCTTTTATAAAACAAAGATTCATTAAAAAAAGGAAACAGATCTCGATATATAATTATTTTACAAACATATTCAGCTTATTCAAGACACGAGGATATTAATTTAGGGTTTTCGCACGAAATCACTACGTTAGGAATATGTCTATATTGTCTATTCTAAAGCAAAGCCAAATTGTTTAGACCCTGCAAATGTCTCAATATTGAGATCCTGTGCCAACCGCTTAGGAAGCAATAGAAGCAGAATTCCGAATTTAAATTTGGAACTCCAAAAATACATTTTAATTTTTTATAATTTTCTTCATAAGAGCACTCTAAACATCGTCCTTTTACTCAGCATGGCTCTGCCTGACAATGGAGCATTGAAAAATGAACTTTAAGCTGTGTAACATAAAGGATATTTTCAATTGACAAAGTCTGGTCACCGCGTTTTTTTTTTTTTAATATTTATATTTTACAGCTTCGGTCCATTTTTCAATACTCTACTAAATTGCAATAATATACTGGTCTGTAAATTATTATCGAAGTGGTTTAAATAAAGACCTAGTTGCAGGTTTAACCTATAACTTTTAATGTTAATAGTGGAATTCTAAAGAATGTACTAACTTGTAGGTTTATAACAAAGTGCCTTTATATACGAATAATTAGACGCTTTTGTATCTCGTTGTCGCTACTTTAAAGTATTTAATATTATCTCACTTATAAGTATTATATGCTATTATTATTGTATAAGGAAGTGTTTACGCTGCGTGGATGTTGTGTTGTTCAAGAAAAAAATGGAGAGCGTTGGGTTGCAACTGCAAAAATATTTAAGACCTCTCCTCTCGTGCTTGAGTTCGTGGGTTCAATCCGGGCAAGTACCAACGTGACTATTTCAATTCAAATGTACTTTTTAAATTTATCTTGGGGTTAGCTAATAACGGTGAAGGAAAAAATCGTGTGGAAACCTGCAGGCTTATTGCGTAAGTGCGCAAAGAAGTTAAACTCTATCCAACCGACCAAATCGACCAATCACGTGCGAGTTGAATGACGCGTCCGTTTTGTGTGATTGGCCGATTTGGTCGGTTGGATAGAGTTCAACTTCTTTGCGCACTTACGCAATACGGCTGGACTTAGTCAATATAAGTTTTAAATCGCCAACCTGCATTGAGCAAACGTGGTGATCAATGCTCGTGCCTTCTCCTTATGAGAAGAAGCCTGTGCCCTGCAGTGGGACACTAAAAGCCTAGTATTATTATAGGGGTGTTTCCTGGGTAGAATAATGATAATTCTATTTAGTCCGTCAGTGAGATTATCAAATAATATTGGACACGTATTTTTTGCTTTACCAAATCAATAAACATTTACAAAGTTAAAGCGCATCAAAGTTCAGGAGTGGGGGCTTGTGACGTCACTAGGGCAGTATTAAGTGTACTAGCGGCGTGACGTTTCACGTTATTTCAACGCATTATATCGTCGTCACTATATGTTTACGTGTCAAAAGCAAAAATACGTGTCCAATATTTTTTATTAACCTTCCTGACGGACAAAAAACTAATTTTCTGTAAACTACCATATTATATTATGCTCCTCAACCGGCGCGAGACCATTTATGGCTTCTGTTTAATTGATTTACTATTGTGTTTGTAATGACTCCAGATGAGTGCTTAAGTGTTAGTGAAAACTGTCATTATAAAAACATTTAAGAGAACTTAAGTCACCTACAACAGAGATCTCAGCCATTTCTCATTTGTTAGAGGAATAATTTTTTGAGGAATACTATGTTTTTAAACAACAGAGCATTTACGTAGCCGCTATAATATTTTAATAATCACACATTCGGGTTAATTTTAGTCAAATTATAGTGCAGAAGCCACTGCAATTCTTTCTAGAGAACATTTTTATGTCACTAAGTGTGGGTAGTAACACAAAAGAAAAAAAATAAGTACTTAAATGAAAAGACAAAATGTATAAAGTGCAGTAGGCGTTGCATTATACCGACTTCTTATGCTTGTATAATTAACATTGCATTTAATTGTCTTATTTATCTCTATTCACTTATTTTATAAGTATTACTATCTTAGGTCATCCTTTGTATAAATGCACGAAATTTTTAAAAGTGATTACTAGTTTAAATAAATGTTTAAAAATATTTTATTGTTTTATTTTGCGCTCCAAGATATCTCCGATCTTAGAGACAAGTCTACTAGGTAAAATGGGCTTGGGTGGGCCACATTTTCAGGATTCATGATGACAAATGGCACATACAGGCTCGCCACGCAGTGAGTGCCTGAAGACACAAATATACAAACAGTATGGAAACTACCTACAAACGCACGAAACGGTACACTCACACAAACATACGTACCGACGAGACCACTCGGGCACTCCTGCGGTGCTGTCAGTACTGAGCACCGCGACGCGACGAGTGGTTACGTATGTTTGTGTGAGTGTGCCGTTTCGAGCGTTTGGAGGTAGTTTTCATACTGTTTGTATATTTTTACTGTAGAAATATAAGCGGCTAGAAATATAATAAGGAGGAACCCTTTCGCCAGCAGTGGGAACAGCATGGGCTAAATAATAAAATAATATCCGAATCACCCTTCATATTTTCTTAATAGCCAATGTTTGTTATTTGAAAACAGCTAATAGGATTATTCGGTAGTGGCGAAGGATTATAGTATCGGATATTATCGTAAATTATTGAATGTATTATTCGTATTATCGTTATCACTATCGATGCACGCGCTTAACATCAATAATATAGGTAATCTTCGTATGTTAACCTACCTATACACTGAACGTAATTGTGATAAGAACACACTCCTAGCGAATTATCAAGATTTTACGTAAAATTCAATGATAAAATTATAATTAAATTAATTTAAATATGTGATTTGAATCTTTATTTGTGCATTTACAATAACAATGCAAGTGTAATATCATAAAGAAATAAGTATATTTTATTTATTGCACGCCTTCTCGTATATGTAAAAAAAAGTCTAATACAAATTTGCACCTGGTACGAGCGAAATAAGACTTGGTATGTGGTATGGTACCTACGTTCACACAGAACATCCTATGGCTATACGCTAGGATCGTTTATTACCGGATCCGTCGCTACTGCAGGTGATGTTCACACCGCATTTACAGTACCGTTTTAACGGACTCCTGTGTATATAGACAGACAGGGATCGATTATACTAGAGTGAATTTTTTCAAAGTGTGAAAATGTTAATGCTGTTTTTAGTGTTTCTCGTCGCAGATAACGTCTTTATACGAGTCGGTAACATGTCTTCCACAAGCTTACAGTCTAGGTACATCAAAGTTGGTTCAATCCTACATCGCTGAACCAACTTTTGTACGAGTCAAAATCAAAAACTCAAAATATTTTTATTTCAACTTGGATTAGTTGAAATAAAAATATAATTTTTATTTTGACTCGTATAAAAGATACTTTTGAATTGTCAGCAAAAATGAAGCTAGAGTCACGGGACTAAAGGGAAAGTTGTCAAAAGAGAAATCTCTGCCATCATTCGATATAATAAAATAATTGCGTGTATTAAATGAAATTAAATAAAAATAAAATAAGCCTTTATTAATACTATATAACTATAATTAGTTTTAGTGAGACTTATATCGTGTTCCCATCGGAAAAAAATGGGAATTAGAATTACTTGATTATTCAATCTGCCTAGCCTTTTCCCAACTATATTGGGGTCGGCTTCCAGTCTTACCGGATTCAGCTGAGTACCAGTGTTTTACATGGAGCGACTGCCTATCTGACCTCCACAACCCAGTAACTGGATAACACGGTACCCCTTGGCAAGACTGGTGTCAGATCTCAAGCTTCTGACTACCCGTAACGACTGTCAAAGATCTTCAAATGACAGCCGGGACCAACGGCTTAACGTGCTTTCCGAGGCACGGAGGAAACTCGGTGTGTTGAAATGGTCACCCATCCACGGACCGACCTCGTCAAGCGTTGCTTAACCTTGATGATCGACCCGTGCGGCTGTTATGATTTAGCCACGAGCTCCTCTAGAATTACTTGATTATTATTCAATTAAATTTACTTCGTTGGTTATAAATGTTGTGTACAATTTCACGTGAAAAGCGTTTTAAAATCAATTGTTAGAATTATACAATTATAGAAGATAAAAGACCTGCTGATTTTATGTGATAAAAACTAATCGTCACAAATGGTCAAAATAGTGACAACCCTAACATATATTTTTGAAAATCATTTTCTCAAAACCTAGGCCCAAGTTGTAAGTAATATTTTTATGGATGATAACCCTTAGTATAAGGAATGTGTTTGTACCAGACAGAGGTTCTACTTCGAACTAGAATATGAATAAAAAAATAAATATTGATTTCGGTAAAAAAAAAATTTTTGCGAGTTCTATTATCGTTTTTGATTACTTAAACACGGCATAATTTTCTCCTTGACTTGCTTAATAAAACTGCAATACGAACAAAATTCAATTGTGTACAGTTTTTTTTATACGATTTTATTTTATTCTTTTGACCTTAACGTCACGAAAACTATGCGATTTTTAAAAAAATCAAGTATTCAAAATTGGCACATGGGAGTTCTACTCGTGCATTTGTAATGAACTATTAAGTAGAAATAGGCAATAAAAAGCCGATGTCACTTTTTTTGGGTCTATAAAACACTGTGCTTCGTCGTCTGCTTCGGTGGAAACTACGGCGTTATTGGCAGCCTGTAAAACGGAATCTATACCAATATTACAGAGAGGAAATATTTTTTTGTTTGTTTGTACCGAATAGGCTCCGAAACCTACTGGAACGATTTAATCATTCTTTCACCAATAGAAAGCTAAATTATTCCTGAGTGACATAGGCTATTTTTAATCCCGAAAACGGGTCCTGTGGGGTGGTCCACGAGAGCGAAGCCGCGGGGAACAGCTAGTACTGTATATTTTGTCGGATCGGTATTTTTTACTGGATCTCGAACCTGTCATGCTGACGTATGTAGTTGTATGATCGAGATACAATTATATACGTCAGCGTCGAATAAAAACGTATACGTTAAAGCGGACCTGTAAAACGGTCCTCTGTGTGAACGAGCACTTAGATGGGATAATGGGCTGGGTCGAGTGCTGTCCTAGATTCAGTCGGGCGCCGGCGTCCAGATTAGTCAATTGACCGAGATAGATTTTTCGGAAATGCGTATTTCCGACAAATCTATCTTTTATCTATTTCAGTTCTAGTATCAGAGAGCAATAATTTATTGTGATCGAGGAACGCTTGGTAGTTGGTACCTACTGATAGCGAATAAATTAACAATTGGTATGTCGAACCAATTTTTTTTGTAAGAAATGGAAAGATCTTATATAAGTTTTCATACAAAACAATTTTTTTTTTTTTTTTTTTCATTGTAATTACAAAGTAAAATCCAATCGAAAATATTTTTTTGAATCCAGTACGAAAAACCCCCGACAGTTTTCCGAACAAACCCGAGCCCGTGTGACGTCACAACGTTCATTTCTACTCATTGTGGCACATATCTTATACAGCTTATCTTGTTATTATCTTGTTATTATCGTCAATATATTGATGAATATCGAATATATTGATCATAAATATTGAACCTAAAAAGTTATCGTGCTTGCTTCGTATCATTATGTACGAACACTACAAAAAGATCCCCATTGTATGTGTTTCGCGCAATAGCAAAGTACCTAGCAATCTGTACTAAATTTGAGAAATGTTCTATGTCTAACTATAAGTTAATTATGCTGTTATCTTGTTTTAATTTAGTATTAGATCCGTATAAATTTCTTACTTTGATAATTAAAGACAGAGAAAAGTAAATTTTTAAGGGAACTTCCAAATCGTCCATCAGGTGGGTATATTATCGACATTAGCCTTTATGAATCCTTTATCACACATGACTAAATAAAATTTGTTGTTTAATAATATTTTTGCACTAATTTTCGGATATTTTTAGTCAATTCACGTGCAGCTACGTAGTGCAGAACACTGTATTATCGACCGTGAAAATCCTTGAACGTTATGACGTCACCAACATGGCGACCAATCATGGCCCCTTTGTAGACAGGTGGTTCTTTTTAAAATTTTATCGATTTTCAATTGCTTATAATAAATTGAAAAAAATATTTAAGATATTTCTGCAACGACAGTATAATTTATGATAATTATGTAAAGTTTCAAAATACATTTAAAAAATCGTATTTTTTTTTAAATTCGTCAACCCAATTGAAGCCTTCGTCAATCAGTATACAAACTGTGTAGTGCCAGTAAGTACGTACTATGCAAGATTTTCATCCTAAAAAGAGGCTCTTTCAATGTACACGACATTTTTTAAATTCACGGGCGAAATTAAAATTGAAATCATTTCAACCAATAGCATATCAAAAAACGCGAACTCGCAAAATCATCAGGAAATTAGATAATCTTTTTGCCTTAAGATAACTAATCAATAAATGCTGGTATTATTTGATACGCTATATTAGCGAGCTAGCCGCTCAGTATACTGGAGGAGAGTTGCCGCTGCTGGACCAACATGGTGCAAGTTGGCCGTCGTAGCTGGAGCAGCATGGTGCAGGTGCTATGGGTGTTGACGTTGCTAGCCAGCGCAGTGCTGGCCCAGGACAGTGAACTGTACGAGCTTAACATTATACACTACAATGATTTCCATGCGCAGTAAGTATTTTTTTGTGTGTTTTCTTTGGGAATTAATAAAAAAGAACAGCCAAGTGCGAGTCGTACTCGCACACGAAGGGTTCCGTACCATTATCGTAAAACACTGCAAAAAATCACGTTTGTTGTATGAGAGCCCCCTTAATTAATTTTATTTTAATTTAATAATAATTATTTTTTGAAGAGAATATACAACTAAACATTCTGTGAATATTTCAAGCGTCTACCTGTTGCCGTTATTAATATCGAGTAAAAAACGGCAAAAATATCATGTTTGTTGTATAGGAGCCCCCCTTAATTATTTATTTTATATTGTTTTTAGTTTTCGTTGTTATAGCGGCAACAAAAATACATCATCTGTGAAAATTACAACTGTCTAGCTATCACGGTTCATGTGATACAGCCTGGTGACAGACGGACAGACAGACAGTCAGACAGACGGATCGCGAAGTCTTAGTAATAGGGTCCCGTTTTTACCCTTTGGGTACGGAACCCTAAAAAGTACCTAACTTCTTTCCGTGTGGAAATCCTCATGGGTGTCCTCCGCCTCGGGGCGAAGGGAGGGTCTGTCAGACCCCAACTGACTAAAAGCACAGGGTGTTCTCCAGTTACCTTTGCGGTCAGTACCGGGAGAGCGTGACAGTCTGACAGAGCCCTAGCCAAAGGTACCTACATACCTTATTTGAGCCAGATTCTTGATAATATTATTAATCTGTCATTTAAACTGTCATTGACATAAAATAACCAATCATGGTAAAGATATGTTGGGATAAGATCCCATGTTTCACTGGCGTCGTTCTACGGTATACGTAATAGGTTAAATCTTTTACTCGTATTATGATTATGAAAATTGTCGAGTATCAATTCAATACCCCGAAGAAAAGAGATTTTGTTGAAGATAGGTCAAGTATACGGACTTTGTTGTGTTAGTGGAGTCGGTAGATTCAGACAAAATTTTCGAATGTTAACAATAAGTATAATAAAATAGCCAAACAGTAGCGTTACGTATAACTCAGATGAGCTATACGTAAATACGTAAGCCACGTTTAATAAAAGTAAAAGTAATTATAAATTAAAACTAAGAAAAAGGATATAGATAATAAAATTAAGGTCCGGCTTCGCACGACGTGGGCAGCTAACCAGGCAGCAGGTCGGGCAGGAAGACGTGGTGTGCCCTAGGTAGGCAGATGAGCAGGCAATCGGATAGGTAGGTTGTAGAGTAGGCAGCAGGATGGATAGGCAGGCACACAAATGGTCAAGGCAGCTGAACTAATTGTCAGGCTAACGGGCAGGTAGACAGTAGAGTAGGCAGCAGGACGGATAGGTAGGCACACAGATAGATGGTCAAGGCAGCTGAACTAATAGTCAGGCTAACAGGCAGGTAGGCAGTAGCACAGGTGCAGGCACAGGCAGCAAGGAGTGTGGAGGCCGGGCTGTGGCTTCATACGCCGATCAAACGAGCCCTTTAATATGAAGCGGTGACCGACGAGGTTAATGAACCAGTAAAAATGCTCACATTTAAGTTCCACACTCAATAAATTATATTTATTGCACTTCAAAGATTTGATAGATTCACAGGCCGTATATATGATAGTTTAAAGAGTTTTTCAGATACAATAGTACACTTGGTAGTATTAGTAGAAAAAGGACTTTCAGCGTTCAGTCCAGCATAATAAAAAAAAAAAACAAATTCCAACTGACGGAGCTATTGAAGGTAACTGAAACCTTCAGTAACTCCA
The DNA here is from genome assembly GCA_945859665.1 of Anorthoa munda. Classification (NCBI taxonomy): domain Eukaryota; kingdom Metazoa; phylum Arthropoda; class Insecta; order Lepidoptera; family Noctuidae; genus Anorthoa; species Anorthoa munda. The sequence continues at coordinate 13,863,477 of OX243904.1, forward strand.
TCAGGATGGAATTTGGTGTGGACAAATGTGCAGTCATGCATGTAAAGCAAGGAGAGATTATGGAATCCGAGGGAATTGAACTCTCTGATTCCATACACCTTAGACACACCTCCTCGACCGAAACTTACAAGTATTTGGGTAAGTCGGAAGCGTTGGGCATCAACAGTACTGACATGAAGCAACTGCTGAAGGAGCGTTTCTTTAACCGCCTGAAAAAGGTATTTAATAGCCTTTTGTCAGGCGGAAATAAGGTGCGCGCCTTCAACAGTTTAGTCATGCCGGTTTTGAAGTACTCTTTCGGCATACTCAAATGGACTCAGACCGAGCTCGACGCCCTCGATAGGAGGGTCCGGACACTGCTGACCACAAACCGGATGCATCACCCACGATCATCGGTGATGAGACTGTACATCCCGCGGAAGTGTGGGGGTCAAGGCTTTTTAAACGCCAAGACTCTTCACAACCGCCAGGTGTGCAGCCTCAAAGAATACTTTTAAAAGCTGAAGTGGGTATGCACCGGGATGTGGTCACAGTGGACAAGGGACTCACCCCGTTGTCCATGGCTAAAGGGAACTGGCGCAAGCCTGTAATACTAACTACTGATGAACGCAAAGAGGTATGGCAAGGCAAGGAGCTACACGGACGCTTCCATCGGGCTCACAATGGGCCCGATGTAGATTTCCCAGCGTCCGTATCCTGGCTACGTTTCGGTGACCTTTTCGGGGAAACTGAAGGTTTTGTCTGTGCAATTATGGACGAAGTTATCCTGACGAATAACTACCGGAGACATATAATGAAGGATGGGACGGTTAACGTGTGTCGGGCACGCCACCGCCCAGATGAATCCATCCGACATATTATCTCTGGTTGTTCTCGTCTGGCTAACGGCAAGTACTTACACAGGCATAACCAAGTGGCCAGGATTATTCACCAGCAACTTGCTTTGAAGTACAATCTAGTGGAATTGGAGGTACCGTATTGTGCAAGTATGTGCCCGACCCAGTTCTCGAAAATGACCATGTCACGTTGAACTGGGATCGGTCTATCATCACTGATCCCGACTTATTGGCAAGAATAGTCCTATTCTTGCCAATAAGCCGGGTATAGTGGTGATAGACCGATTAGCACGCCGCACAATGATTCGATGTCACAATCCCGCATGACGAGAACCTCGTGAAAGCTGAGAAAGAGAAACAAATCAAGTATCTCGACTTAGCACACGAGGTTGTCGACATGTGGAATGTGGACTCGGCGATCATTGTGCCGATTGTCGTTAAGGCCAACGGCCTGATGGCCAAGAGCCTCGACGACCATCTGTCGAGGCTGTCATTGGGCGGTTGGATCAAGGGTCTGATACAGAAGGCAGATACTCCTCGATACGGCTCGCATTGTGAGGAGGTTCCTGTCTCTGGAGCCCTAACCACCGGTAGCTTGGACCCTGTTCCCGATACCGTTCAGTCTCTATTTTTTTAAATGTTTTGTTTTGTAATTTATTTTATAAAAATATTTAAAAATGTTGTAAATAAGAAAAGAAATCAATAAAGAGCATAATAAGTATTATAATTAACTCAAATGATTCACGTAAGTAGGTATATAAAATGAAAAAGAAAATGCCAAAATCAAGTTTGCTTCGCTCGTTCTAGCATCTCTGCTCCTACATTTTCTTAATTCTCAAACTTTTGTAGGTACCTACTTATAGTCGTCACAATCTAAGAAGCCCGTTGACGTTTCTCATTTTAAATGCCGCGATAACTTTCTACGTAAGGAATAGAAAAATCGATTCATATTCCTAATTATATACTACGTTACCGATACACTATGACAACGAGTATCATTCGCAAACATCAAGTTCAAGTATTTATACAGCTGTTAAAAAGGGGCCTTTTATTTTTTTACAACTAGTAAGTCGACAGAGTAACTGATATTTATGTACAACCGTTTAAAAGCAAGGATCTACTAAAGGGTGATGCAAAACTTATGAGTTATTTTCATTCTGCGCCAATTGTATGAAAGCTCAATGGAAAACCGAAATACTCGAATTTGCCAGACATTCTCTTAAGCTTTTCTGCACTGGAGCTGAAAACCCTATTTGGTTTAGCCAGTCACATAAATTCCAAGTTTCCTTACGTTTGCCTAACCCCTAAACGAATGCTGCGTATCACCACCTCTTGCTTCCGGTCGTGGTCCCGTCCATGGTTGGGAGTGAGAGCACGTGTGATGCCATCAGCTCCTTTTGCGAAGACGAGACCGTAAAGGATGCGCTGGAAAGGAAGCGAGAGAGTAGAACTTCCATCCCTAGCCGTAGCAGATGCACCGGGCGTCGTAGGACGCGCAGTAATTTCTGGCCGCCGTGGGTGTGGCTTGCTGATGACAGAATTTGGGAGTCGGTCTCCTAAACAGACAGGCTCGTCTTTAGGCGTTCCGGTTAAAGGTAGCTCAAGAACAAACCTTGAGGGTTTAGTCATTCTTCTTCTTCGTCGTATCTTTGATCCCTAATTATATGTGTTTTGACCAAAATTTACCCACGTCGACAGCGTTAGCATTTACCTCTTAAAGGTTTTTTAGAGTGAAGGTGTTATTGGTCAGAGAGGACAAGAGGTGAGGTATTGTTTGTGACTTAGCAGTTAGCACCGCAAACGCCTTGTGGCTCTTTAGAGTATTACCATCTGACTTAGTCATGCCTGCAGCGGCCTGCCTAGCTTCGTAGTCGCCTAGTCAGTTTAGAGATCACAAGAGGCAGTTGAGAGTCTGATAGAACCCACCACACACCGCTGAGCGGGATCTCCTAAGAGGAGTTCCACACGCAAAATTAATGAAGTGTTATGTTTGTTTGATATGTGAACAATGCGTTGTACTAATCAGGAAGGTAATCCACTATTACTGATAGCATTAGCATTTAATTTGTATGACTATTGATTAGTAAGGAGGTAGATAAGTCTAATCTTGATACTGAACATAACGTAAGTAGGTAGGAATTCGCATAAGCGTCAGTTAATTTTTAGAAGAATATTTATCAATACTAATTATAAATTCAGCTTAGGTATTATACGGCTGTATATAGAAATTGTAAAGGCGACAAATCATTTGAGAAGATTTTAAAACCAAGCCATTTAGTGCATCTGTTACGATGCTACTTGCATGTCTTTTTATTCCCCGTCAAACAATCAGACATACAACGACTTAACTAATGGGTTAGGTAAGCTTAGGGTCAAACGCGTCATCAGTCGGAAATTGGCAATTGGCCTGCGTCGGTGTTGATAGCCGCACGAATGCGCATTTGTGCGGCTTCGCTTTAGTTGTAAAGAATTTGACGCTTCGACTCTGCGCTAGTATAAAATGAACCTTAGATATTTGACGGCACGGTTGGCGCAGTGACTGAGCAATTGGATTTTGTGCTGCGTGACGCGGGTTCGATTCCCGCACGGACCAAATACCTACTTGTATGGCCTACAGAATTACAGATAGTTATTCCGAGTGTGAATGTTTGTGTATGTGAGTTTATATTTTCGTAAACGAACCATTTCCAAACGTGTCGTCAATAATCCTGCGTTAAATAAATATACTACTTTATCCCCCAGTTTTGACGAGGTCAGTCCACAAGGCACAGTATGCGTCCCCGAGGAGAATCCTTGCATCGGGGGTTTTGCTCGCCTCTACACTGCCATACAACAGGCCTTTGAGGCGGAGCCCGAGTCTATCTTGCTCAACGGGGGCGACACCTTCCAGGGCACCATCTGGTACAACTTCTTGAGGTGGAATGTCAGTCAGCACTTTATGAACATGCTGCCGCACGATGCTCATGTAAGTCACTGCAGATATATTCGTCAGATATACTTCGATGATAATGTTTCCAATATATACCTCACTAAATCGAAACACAGAACAGCAACAAATCTTGCAGAAATAACTACCTAGGGCTCCTTTCCACCTGCAAGCAACTCGCGATTGATCAATATTCAGGCTACTAGCCCCTGCGGCTTCGCTGTCGTAGCCTTTTCCACAGCAAGCTATCATTTGCCCGCAGCCTAATTGGGTAAGTGAATTCGGGAAGGCAAAGAGTTTGACCCCATGAAAGAATATGACTCTACTCGACTCTATAAATACTAATGACTCTTTCGAAAAGAGTATCTTCAATGAAGGCGACCACTATTTTTTGGCAATACCTAATTATTTAAAGAGAATTTGTCATACTCTTTCATGGGTTCAAGCCCTTTGCCTTGACGAATTGACTTGCGCAATTCGGGCGATAGTGTAGCTTCCAGTGAAAGAAATTCCGTGATCGAATCACCGCTTCTAGAGATTGCATTTACTTTTTAAAAACGTCTGTATCAACAAACAATTTTGAGGCTTCCCTTCTATACTATTAAAAAAAGTTCAAATGTAAATGAAAGGGCACGTTAAGTGTCGTTTTTGTAAACTGGAAAGTGAGGCCCTGACCAAAATGGCCACCAACTGAACTACTAACTTTTCGCCCTGAATATGCTTGATGAATAACCCTGGCAGCTGCGTGTCCCTTCGTCCAGCATACTCACCATGGAATCCTGATATTTCATGAATGTCAAAAAACTGTTCTGAAATAGTGCTAAATAGTGCCCAAAGGAAAAAAATAGTGCTCTTGTACTTGCGAAGTTATAGCCATAGTTCGATGAGTATGCTGGACGAAGGTTTCGCCCAGCATACTCACCTCCGTCCGGAGAATCTGTATACGCTTCAAACATAATTCATACTTCAAAAAATAGTTCCCAAATAGTGCCAAACGGTGCCCAAAAAGAAAAAACAGTGCTCGAATAACTTCGGAGTTATAGCCTTCGTTCAGTGAGTATGCTGGGCGTAGGTTCTACGCCCAGCATACTCACCTCAGTGCGCGAATATCGAACGAGCTATAGGTATAATTTACGTCTCAAAAAATTGTGCTTGAAATAGTGCCCAATATCAGTCCAATTTTTGCTTGACTTTTGACTTAGAAAACCATTAAATTTTAATGTAAACTTCTACATACTAACGTAAAATGGGGTACAGTCGTCGACACATGTTTTTGGACAAAAATATTAAACTTTCTAATTGTAGACTTCATGTTATTGGAAATAATTATGGTATTTTCTCACATGTCAAAAACTTTCGATTAAATGCATTATTATATATTTTATAAATAATAATAAATGAATGAAACTTTAAGCGTAAATGAAGTCTATTACTTCATTGCATTGTGTGTTTGTCTGAATAAAAACAGTCATTTGCAGCCAATAAAATTAATATCTTGAAAAATTGTAAAAAGGAAATTATACAGTTTCTTTTTGTATATATGTTGCAGGCAAAACTTATAACCAGTCAAAACTAGTACTGTGACATAGTTATACAAATTTTTAAAACTCTTTCCAATAGTTTCATCAATGAAAGGTTTAGCAATAAAAAACATTTTTAATTACTTACGTTATTTATTACTATTTAAAGGGCCAAAGTAATCAGAATTCTAGTTAACTAGTTCACAGCTTTTGTTAACATTCATAATATAATCAATGTAAATAGAAAAAATTGTAGTTTTAATATTGTATATAATATACATATAAAAAAATGTTTAGCCAAATATTGGTAAAACTTTCTAAAATATAACACGTAGGTACTTGTACTTTGTTTTACTGCTACAACGTTTTAATCACAATAAAATTATCTTACAAATAAGTATAAATTGAGCAATCACAGTTTATAATCACGTTTTTTTTATTAATATTAAATACCCTATAGTAATTACAAATTAACAATCACAGTTTATAATCACATTTCTGTAGGTTTTTATTAAAATAACTTTTACAAGAACAAAAAAAAAACAAACAAACAATAACAAAATAGGAACTAACAAGTTAGGACCGATCTTCATCTTACATTCGCGTATAAATAATGCAGTGTGGTACAGTATATTGGGAATTACTACAAACTTTTTTACTAAGGTCATCATAGCAGTTCCAAGTTCTCTTTAGCAATCGATAGCACTTTGACTTGTAATGCCCCATGCGTCCTGATTCACCATTTGTAAAATCTATTACCGACAGAATTTTAAAGGTGTCACCGTTTATTATGATCTCTTTAGGAATTTCATCAATTTCTATTTCAATTGAAGTATTAATTTCAATAAATACGAAGTCTAGTACTTCATATTTGTATGCGTTTTTACCGTTACATAATTGGTATTTACATTTCCTTTCAGTATCATTTACTAATAGAGCTTCATTAAGGGCTCCAATACCTTGAGTCGTCAATATGTTTACATTTATTGGAATCCAACTACATTTTGTGCCAGAACCTTTATTGATTTCACAGTTCTGGTTTGTACAATTTAAGTATCTATTAGCACTATAAAAACCATAACTTTGTATGTTATCTATTATAAAAGTTACATTACACTCACAATTTTTGCAACTACTAAAATCGGATTCCACAGTATCATATATTTTAGCCAATACCTTAGAACGAGTAGTGTAAATATCTTTTGGTTTTCTAGCCTTCTTAGTGATTTTCTTTAGATTGTCATACGTGATCAAACTTCTGGTCAGTTGTGAAAGATCGTTTTTTTTATCATTGATATATTTTTTAATGTTAGGTCTATCTAAATATGCAATTGAAAAACTTTGGACCACGGAATCAAAAGCACACGTATTAATAAACGTGAATCTGTATGTTCCTGAAGTAGAAACACTGCCGTTTTGTAAAATATGTAATTTTGTACGACGATTGATTCGTTTTTTATTTTTCTTCTGTTTAGACACCAGTCCCCGCCAGTCTTCAATATAATTTGGTTCGCTCCTAAAAATTGAGTTTTCATAAAATGATTCATCATTGACGAGAGTATTTATTTGTGGTGTGTTATGGTCACTTATTTCATTTTTTTCATCGACAATATTTTCAGTTCCTTCTTGAACATCAATCAAGTCACTTTTGGCTAAGCGTATGGAACCGGTTATCAAAGGCTCGTGTTTAATAATAAACTCATCTACGCGGTACTTATTTGAATTTGTTTTAAAAAATAACTTTTTTACGTCTTTCATATAACTTTCTACATTTGAACTGGTTGGAGTACAATAATTACTGTTAAAATAAGTCATCATTATATTTCCCCATAGTGGAAGTTTTTTAAGAATCCTAATCAAAGTGTCCTTTATTTCCGGCAAGTAATAAATATTTTCGATTTCAGTTTCTTGATCACACAATTGTTTAATTAAATCTTCTTTCTCCTCAAGATCTTTATACATTTTCAGAAGCGGGTTTTCTTCTTTATCTAATCCCTCCCATAAAGAATGTTTAATTGGAACGTGATTTTCCGAATCTACATTTTGTATTTCACATTCCTGCAAATTAGTTTTGATCCGGTTTTTTAATTCTAAAATCGCCGTTTCACACCGTGTTAAATTTCCATTTCTACTGCCGCGGTGTTTATTATTTGCTATAATATAAACATTTTCTATAATTTTCTTTACCTCTCCGTATGAAACACATTTTTTAATCAGAATCATACAATCAACAAAAAATTTTGTTACTCTAGTGTCTATATTTTTGAAAATACTTTGATTGTACAATGTTTTTATGAAATGCGAAGTATCAAGGCGAACATAACAGGTTGGAATTTTTTTGGTTCTATTTTCTAAAATATTAAAACATGTATTTAAGTAGTCAGAGGTGGATTTATAACCACAAAATACTTTTACCACCGCACCTACTAAAGCTGCGGAATCATCAGTTACTACTTCATTTGGAGGTTTTCCATTAGCCAACCAAGATTGTAACCAGCTAGCAATAGTATCTAAAGAGTGACTTTCTGATATACACTGTGAAATTGGCACGCTACTTTTAACGGTTGTATCTGTCATCATAACATACAAAAATATAGGACTTTGCGACTCTTGAGATAGTTGTGTGTGTTCATTGACGACAGGCCGAAGATTTTTATTAAATATAGAACCTGTTGCGTCTATAGAAACTCTAATATAATTAAACTCTTTTTGGCATTTTTTATAATAATTCTTTTGATCGTCCGTCCAGTAAAATGTATAAAATGGAAAAGCAGAAACATATCTAACACATTTATCAAAAGGTGGTGAAACACACATACAAGTAAGTGACAATATTGGGTTGGGATGGAAAACATCAACTTTTTTATTTTCATGTTTAATTCGATGTAGTGTTTGTAATTTTGGCAATACTGGAGGTTCCTTGTCATTTTTCTTCATTAAAGTTGAGGCTAATTTATATCTTATAGAAGCTGCTGCTTCGTGTTGTAATTTTTCACCTAATTCCCTTATTTGGTAATACCGTAATCGGTTTTTTTTACTGGTGTTATGACAGTACTTTTTATTTTCATTAATTATGCAACATTCTAGTTTAATTAAATTTTCCGTTTCTAAGTTAGTTGTTATAATTATTTTTGCGTGACATTGATTACAATATCCTGTGCATTTGATTTCGTAATTGTCTTTCACAATATTATTTTTAAAACACCAAGTGCATAAAGATCTTATTTCTTTCCATAGATGCATTTGAATTACATTAGTCCATTGGTTTGGTTTTAATTTACGTCTGACATTATACAGACTACCAGGGGCGATTTTGCTATTTCGGTGATAAAAATACCTTTGAGGCTTAATACTATCCCAAGTTATTGTATCCATATAAAATGTATGCGTACTGGTGTTCTCCGAAACACTATTAATGCTTTCGTTTGATGACGATGTAGACTTTTGATTTATCAAATTAGAATCATTATTACGAATTATTTCTTTTTTATCAACACCAAAAAAGTATTCGTAATTTCGTTTTATGCTTAATATGATTGATTTAATACTCATTTTGTAATTTAACCGTGTTTGAATTTGTTTATAAATTGAGTCATTTGCGGAAGGAATATTTTTAAAAAAGTCATCTTTGAATTCTGAAATTACTAATTTTTGCGTTTCTAATGAAACCTTTGGTTTAGGCCCTCGTTTTCCTTGCTGATCCATGTCGTTAGATTCACAAGAATTATCACAAATTATTATGCCATTTGTTTTCAATATTAACATAATATGAAATAACAACTAACTAACTAACATATAAATCAACATCAATAACATTATGAACACTTGTGTACTTATACTACCTATATTACCTGAAAATACCAACTATAGATGTAAAAAACATAACGGGCCCCACCGCTCACGCAGTACGAGTCAGAAAAAGTTGTCTTCTAACGTGGTAAACATTGTGTCTTCAAGATAATCTGAAAATAACACGTATTTAAATAATTTAATATAGGTATGACAGGCTCCAGCCTTCCTCTAAAGGTACTTAAGCACTTACGTGTTTTCCATTATTTTAGCGTGATTTCTATTATAAATAGCGAAGGGGCAAAACACGAGGCTGAAGACGATTTCCCGAAGTCACAACTCCCATAGAAAATGTGATGAATAGGTTGACGACACTTAAAAGTTTAAGTGCATTCGCCGGATGACAATCGGTAATAGTCTTCACTTCACGTCATATTATCTAAAAAATACATCTGTGTTAATTCTATAGTTACGTTTATACTTACTACCGACGCTCGCGCTGACTGATTCTACCTATTTCGATATTGAAATGTAACTAACGTGAACTTAAGACGAGAACAGATCCTGACGGGTAACGAGGACAAGCTTGTAATAAAAAAATTGAAGAAAAGTAAATTATATCCTAGCAAATAAGACAGTGTTTCATTTCCAGTAGAATTGGAGGATAAAACCAGGCCTCCGCAGAAGTAGGTATATAAATAGGTATTTGAGATCCAATTAGATAAACAAACAAGTTACATTACGTTATTATGTGTGTACCTACCTACATCAAACCTTTAAAAAAGTAACTAAGTAGGTACCCATTTTTAAAACTTCTTAAGCATGTCCTTAATTTTAAGTGTACAGTGTCATATTCAACGAAAAAATGAACGTGTTTTTGTAAAAAACAACTCGCTTGCTACCTAGTTTTACAGTGCAATTAATGAATGAGTGTAAAATCAATTTAGTTAAATGCCACTATTATAAATTGAAATATACTTACTGATTTGGGTGCAGCTCCTATATTGATTACGTACTAGATACACAATTTTATATAGGTAAATAATGACATCACCAACACATTGTTTGGTTTTGCAACCCACTATGTAGTCAAACTCAAAAGCCGGCGTTATTATAATGATGTGCGACGAAGTAAACAAACAAAGAAACTGAGAAGCGCTTGTTCGTTTCGATTGCTTTGTGACACAAAATGGACCCTTATCACCTTCAAAATACAGATCAGTCTTGTCTAATAATCGTAAGATGTTAGGGCAGCGCCATCTAGTATTTAAACATAAACATATTCATTTGCGTCGCGGGCGCCGCGCGTCGTAAGCCCCATACCTATTGACCGTACGTGCATCCATTACTGCCACACTATATTGAACTTTATCACATGAGGAATACAGGTCAATTCCGTAAACGTTGTGGTACCGTCCTTGATCCGGAAAATGATTATTTTGAATAATTTTGTCAGTTGTAATGTAAGCATTAATAACAGCAACTTTATTTTTCATGCATGATTTACTTCATTTGATACGAGTATCTTAATCCTTCAAGCGCCGTGATCTAGACAAAATATATAAAATCACTGTTCCTAGCTACCGGGGTCCCATGCGACGCGCGAAGGCTTAATCATATTATTATAAAGTATTATTAAAATAATGTGTAATTAATAATATTGCGATTCTAAAGTAAATACTCCCTTACATAGACAATTAATAATTTACACAAGACAAAAATTGTTAGGAAGAAAGTTAATAATATTGTATTCGACTGTACTCAATGTAATGTATGTAGAAGTTTACAATCAAATTTAATGGTTTTCTAGGTCAAAAGTCAAGCAAAAATTGGACTGATATTGGGCACTATTTCAAGCACAATTTTTTGAGACGTAAATTGTACCTATAGCTCGTTCGATATTCGCGCACTGAGGTGAGTATGCTGGGCGTAGAACCTACGCCCAGCATACTCACTGAACGAAGCCTATAACTCCGAAGTTATTCGAGCACTGTTTTTTCTTTTTGGGCACCGTTTGGCACTATTTGGGAACTATTTTTTGAAGTATGAATTATGTTTGAAGCGTATACAGATTCTCCGGACGGAGGTGAGTATGCTGGGCGAAACCTTCGTCCAGCATACTCATCGAACTATGGCTATAACTTCGCAAGTACAAGAGCACTATTTTTTTCCTTTGGGCACTATTTAGCACTATTTCAGAACAGTTTTTTGACATTCATGAAATATCAGGATTCCATGGTGAGTATGCTGGACGAAGGGACACGCAGCTGCCCCTCTAAACATTTAGATTATCTACCTTAATTAGGTATAGCTCTCGCCAAATTTCTTGGCCACCCTGAAGTTGGCTACAATAGCTGCGCAGTAGTAAATCTCATACAAAAACAGCACCGTTTCGTGCCTCGCGCATCCGGTTAACCAACTTCAGGGTGGCCCAGAAATTTGGCGAGGACTATAGCAATTGTTATTCAAAACTTTTACTTGTTAGTACATTCATTTCTTTGTACTCACCAGGTGCTCGGTAACCACGAGTTTGATCACGACATAGACGGCCTGATGCCATACCTGACGCGGCTGGACTCCCCCATGTTGGGCGCCAACGTCAACACGACGTACGAGCCCACCATGACGCCCTATATCAAGAACCACACCATCGTCACAAGGAACGGCAGGAGGATCGGGATCATTGGCGTGCTGCTGAGACAGGTAGGTGCCTGGACGCGCTTAGAGGCTCTCGAGTCTTGAAAAAGTGGCATTCGATGTCAGCGAATAGTCGAAATGTCAAATTGTAAGGGCTGATCACGGTAATTTCAATATCGCTTGTCAATCCCATACAATTTTGCCTTTTTACCCGACTGCCGAAGAATTGTTTCTTTGTGGCGTTCCAGAGAGCAAACGCGTTGCCCGATTTTGATGATTCTTACGTCAAACGATTCGTCGTTCTTACGTCTAACTAAATTAAAATTTGAAAATAGAAAAATAGCTTTTGGGCACCATATTGTGGGGGGACAATTTTGTTTTTTCTTCCAAACCCATCGTGTGGGGCATCAAAATAAGGGATTTAAGAGGTGATTTTAAAAATATATAATACTTACCATAATTATGTTTAAATGTAAATAATTCGAAAAAATGTTAACTAAAAAGTTATAAATAAAAAATCAAAAAACCTGACTGCTTCAGAAGCGAACTAAAAAGATGTAAACAAGAAGAAAATCATGCTGTGCAGTCGGATACATCTGATTTTCGCCCGTGAATATGTATTCTGATTTTTTGAATTAACTTTTTTTATTTATAACTTTTTAGTATTTTTTTTTTTATTTGCTATCGCTATCGCCACGCTTTCGATGATAGAATGTCACTTGTCTAAGTCTTCTGGTCAAGAGCAAGAGACGTCGCACGATCAAGTGAACGCCCTGCAGTCTAATTGCGCAAGTGAATTCGGAAAGGCAAAGGGTTTGACTGCCATCAATTGACCAATCACACGTGAGCTAAAAGACGTAATGTGGATTACAATATATCACGGGAATTTAACGCGATGATTTAGATTATCATCGCGTCCATTATGAAACGCGCATCCATTATGAAACGCGAAAGTTTTAAAGTTAGTAATGTGGATTTCCGTAGCCTAGTTGTGTAAAACCTACAATAAATCAGGTTAATTCACAGCTAACTTAGCTAAGTTTTCACAGTGACATATTTATTTATTTGTTTGAATCTTCAATAAGTAGATATAACAGAAATAATAAGGATCTAAAAAAGGCGATTTTTACGAGTGCTTCTTCAATTATAGGAGACCAGCATGCATTCATGTGAATGGCAAACATCGTGAGGAAACCGGGGTTTCTTAAAACCAAAAAATCGAAGACATGTGCCATCTACCAACCCGCACTGAGGCCGCGTAGTGGATTATAGCCCATTCCCTCTTACAGAGAGGAGGCCTGTGTCCCAGCAGTGGGAACGTTAAAAGGCTGATGCAAATAGACACAAATAACTGCGGACAGTACATGAATACAAAAAAAAATACAGTCGAATTGAGAACCTCCTCCTTTTTGAGTCGGTTATAAATAGACCATCTGTTTCAGTTCTCCGCGCCGATTGGACGAATTATAATGGAGGACGAGCTGGAAGCAATAAACCGCGAGGCTGAGTTACTGACGTCCATGGGCGTCGACATCATCGTGGTGCTGTCCCACGTCGGGTACACCAGTGACTTGTAAGTCTATTGATTTACTACTTGTCGCCCACGACTACGCCCTCGTAAATCTCGTAAAGGAACCGCAACTACTCCGATAAAAGGTATCTATTGTATGTTAATCCAGCGGCCCTAACCTCGTAAGTCCTGTGTGTAATGAAGTCGACAAGGCAAAGGGCAAAGAGTATGAAAAATCGACATGTCACAAGGAAGGAAATCCACATCATGTCTATCATCTCGTATGTGAATGGTCGATTTTTTATACTCTTTGCTCTTTGCCTTGCCGCGCCGAATTCATTAAGCGATAAGGCTGCAGGTCCCAGGGACCTATCTGTGAGCCAAATCGTTAAGTATTTTTTGCGTGTAAGAGTAACAAACATAACTTTCGCATTTATGAGTCGAGTTCCTCAGAGAAAAATTTAAAGAGATCGATATACTGACTCTACCTTCTCTTTGTATTTTGGAATGTATTTTGTATGTCTGCAAAAATAGAGGGCTTTTTAAAACTAGAAGCGACTTCCATAATTTAAATACACGCAGTAAGCATGAAATTGTAATACCCAAATTCAGATTAACGAAAACTAGCAAGTCTTTTCTTATAAACAGTATACGCTTTTATAACAAGTTGCCAAAGTCAGTTATAGAATTGACCGATGGAAAGTTCAAAAAGTACATCAAACGTGTCCTTATTAAAAAAGCATATTATAAAATCAAGGACTACGTTGAAGATAAAAATTTTTGCTCCTTCTGCGCATGCGGCTTCCCTGGTAACTCATAAACGACACAAATATGTGGATGTCTCTAACTATTCAAAATCTCATTTTTCTTTTTTTCCTTCATTTAATTAGACTTCTTACAATGATTTCAATAATCTTTATAGCCCTTTGCTAAGAATAGTTACAGCACTGATAACAACATTTGTGCCACATGTTAAATTTAGTCTTGTTATATATTTTTTTTTTTTTTCTTTGTATAGATTCTTTTACCGATTGTTTTGTGAATGTGTGAACATTGTAGGCCTTCTAGATTTCTAGACGCTTGTTAACATTTGTTAACTCTTTATCTTGTTTATCAATCTTTTTTTTTAGTTGCTTACGACTTATTGTCGGGCCTACGTTGTCCCCCCATATCTAAGCCTAGCACTAATGCTGTAACATGGAAATATTGTAAAAACAAACCAATTTATTTAAAAGAGTAACCGTGGCGTTTCTTGCCGGTTCTTCTCCACAGGAAACGACCATCGCGAACCTTTTGTCGACGTTTTATAAGTGCCCATGTAGGCCCATGTGAAATAAAAAACATTTGATTTGATATGATAATAAGTATTTATTTATAACAAGCTTATTGCCAGCGTATTCGCTGCCGTGGCCCAAAACATGACCCTTAAAAAAAATCTAACGGTGTTCTTCATAAGCCAAATAACCCATAATAAACAAACATACAATTTTACCTGCTTATAATATTAGTTAAGATTAAGTTAGTTAAGACGACATTCAGTTCTCACGAACTTCAACTTGGCGGAAGGAAGGAAGCTTTTAATTGTTTTAATGACTGCTCTATGGTCTGGTCATAGTGGTTAAAAGCATTGCAGCTGAGCGTGGGATGGGTTCGATCCCCAGCAGCCTTATTGCGTAATGAATTCGGCAAAGCAAAGGCTAAGAACAATCGACAAATCACATAAACGGAAATCCACATCGCGTCTTTCATCTCGTATGTTCATACTCTTTGCCCTTTGTCTTGCCGAATTCATTCTGCAGGCCTTAGTGCGAGTTTTTACTCACGCTCGATCGCGTTAAAGTAATCAACAATTTGTATTGAAACTGGATATGCGCCGTCTGGTGACGTTAAGGAGAAACCTCTTTTTTTGTATACATTTTGACATAAGAGATCGTTTACGTTGTCACGAGTGAGTAAATTAATCCAGTGATGCCTACTAGTCGCCCCCATTACGTGATACTTTAACAAAACATGCGAAATGCAGGTGTATAGGTACCTAATATTAATACCCTTTTCGGTAACAGGCGTGCTGTTATTAATATTAACTTCTCCAAAACTCTAACACGGGGTGCGCGTTTTGTTTCTTTGCGAATTATTTCTATAAATAAACCTAAACATTGTACTATTGTTTTCAGACAACTAGCAGCGCGCGTATCCCCAACTGTGGACATAATAGTGGGCGCTCACTCTCACACGCTGCTGTTCACCGGGGAGACTCCCAACGGGGACACTGCGCTCGGAGAGTATCCCACTGTCGTTACACGTTCCGATGGACATAGGGTAATACATTTTAAAAGTCTTCAACTAAATGTAAATAAAGTACGTAGTTAATGTCTCTCAGAGTAAATAGCATCTATGTCGGCATATATGAACTACAGAAAGAGCTGACGTCACGCATATTTACATCCGCAATTAAAGTTCTCCGCGCGATTAGAACCATACAACGGACCGGCAACAATAATCGGGCAGTTCTGTTGCCCACCACACACAATTTTAATTGAATAGGTAGGATAGGGAGAATAGGATAGAGAGAATAGGGAGGATGAACAGGCACCCGCCTGTCCATCCTTCCTATTCAATGGATGTTGCAGGATTATACACCCAGTTCCGCTTACCCCCATAATTATATAAAGTGAAAAAATAATAAAAGCAGAGCTTTATTAGATTTTTTTTATTTTTAAAATTATTCATATATTCAGATTTAAAAGAAACATTTAAAAATTTAGAAAAAGCTAATACATTTTTATTTAATTCTACATAATTTATCTAGTTGTAGACACGCTTTGATCGACAATCTATTGAACAAGTAATTATGACCCGATATCTTGCGAAAACACCCCGGTTCAAACAGAAAAACGCCTATAACTTTTGATTTTATCAAACATAGCTAAGAACACTCTCGATAAAGATACCTTACAAACAAAACAAAACGGAATTAAAATTGGTTCATACATTTAGGAGCTATGCTACCACAGACTAATACACAAATACACACGTACACACGTCAAACTTATAACACTCCTTTTTCCGTCAGGGGTTCAAAAGAGGTACATTATAGGCGTTCTCTGCCAGTCACTCAACCTTCCAGTTTTCGAGAATATGTCGAAAAGTCGGTGTAAAACTGGTTCATTGTATGTATAGTAAATTGTATGGCTGAGCATGGTCCTGGGTTCGATTCTTGGGTCAGGCAAGGTGTTCTCAGTATATCTGGTACTTTGCAGTAGCAGGCTAGCAGCCCCCAAACCGCAGCCTTATTACGCAATGAATTCGGCAAGGCAAAGGGAAGAGAGTGTGAAAATGGACCAATCACATGCGAAATGAAAGACGCGATGTGGCTTTCCGTCTATATGATTAGTCGATTTTTCATACTCTTTTTCTTGCCGAATTCATTACGCATTATGGCTGCCAGAGGAGTGTGGACTCAAGTTAATACAGACATACCTATGTTATGGACCGCTATTCCACTGGCCTTTTACGAGCCTTACCGTTCCTCCAACGTCTGACGTTGGTGCAACGCTCGTAAAACGCCAGTGGAATAGCGGCCTTAATGTACTCTACAGATCCCAATAGTGCAAGCGTCGTGCTACACGCGGTATCTCGGCAACATCAAGTTCTACATCGACGGACAAGGCGTGGTACAGGACTGGGTAGGAGAGCCCGTGTTCCTGGGCACTTCCATCGTGCAAGGTAATAAAGCATAATTTTCAATTTAAATCGACTGATAGGCCTGACCTTAACAACCCATTATACCTAGGTACTATGTATCTACTTATTTATAAGACAACTTAACTTAACTTGAAACCATCGGGAAGTCAGGATGCATTCCCTTAGGTTGAGCCATCATATGTGTACAATCGTGAAAATGAAATCACACTAGTCCTGCCGTCGACTAGAATCGTAGAAATCTTAAGAATCGTTGTCCGACTTTCGGGCTAATACGAACTATAAATTACCTGACGTGGCACAAATCCTACAAGCTAAGTTATACAACCAGCGGGCAGTTGCCCACCAGACACTCATAACACTCCTCCGGACGAGGAGCTTTCGATCCTGCAGCCTAATTTTGTAAGTGAATTCTGCAAAGCAAACAAGTTGGACCCTTTCCAAAAACGACTTTTCTCATTACATATTACACTCTGAAACGGAAAGGTTATGCTCCTATCATTACCAATATTTTGACGTAGAATTAATTGTAAAAGAATGAATGAAAGCGGAAGAATCGAGATAAAACTTCACTATTGGTATTGTGTAATGCAAATGTCATATATCTTAAACTTCGTAGTATCTCTAAGTCTGTGTTCAACTCATAGGAGGATTTGGAAAGCTAACGCTAGCTTTCCAAATTAGTTTCGCAATACCGAAAAAGTTGAAAGAAATGATTCTGATTCTTTGAAAGAATCGATTGTTTCCTTTGCAGAATTCACTTACGCAATTAGGCTGCTGGTCCTCATACGTGTTTAGAACCATATAAATAAGCCGCAATGGAGAGGGCTATGCTCGGAGTATCGCATCAGAAATGAGGATATCCGCAGGAAGATCAAAGTTAACGACAGTCCGAGGAATTGCGATACTTAAATGGCAGTGGGAAGGACACATTACTCGCAGAATGGGTGGCCGATGGGGCGAAAAGTTCGGCAGCCTTTTTGCAAAATGGCAAAGCAAAGAGCACCGCGACCATCGACCACACAGCCCCACAGGCTGTATTGTCGATGACCGCGAATTGGAAGACGCTGCGTTGGAACCCCCGACTAGGTGGACCGATGTCCTTAACGGGTTGCAATAATGCGAGACGAATGGGACCTGCCAATGTGGTGACACTGTTTCGACTGAAATAATGATGAAATAAGTCGCACATTTTACCCCCTTCTTTTTCTTCCTTAGGCATGCCAATTCCTGAGACAAAACTTTTTTATATATCTTTATTGTTCTTCGTTCTTTTTCCTATAGACCCCAGAATCATGGCACTCCTGGAGCCGTGGCGCGAGGAGGTCGACGCCGTGGGCAAGGAGGTGCTGGGCGTGTCACGCATCACGCTCAACCGCTCGTGGTGCGGCCGCGGGGAGTGCAACCTTGGCAGCTGGGCCTGCGACGGCTTCCTCGATGAGGTAACGAACAGCCCATAATCTGACCGCACATCAATCAACCTGCCTAGCCTTTTCCTCAACTATTTTGGGGTCATATTCCAGACTAAACGGCTTCAGCTAAGTAGGTACCAGTGTTTACATGGACCGAATGGCTAACTGACCTCCACAGCCCAGAAACTGGGTAACACGATACCCCTTGGCAAAACTGGTGTCAGAGCTCAGGCTTCTGACTACCCGTAAGGACTGTCAAAGATCTTCAAATGACAGCCGGGACCAACGGCTTAATGTGCTTTCCGAGGCACGGAGGTAACTCGCTATGTAAAGTGGCCACCCATCTACAGACCGACCTCGGTAAGCGTTGCTTAACCTTGAAGATCGAGCCGTGCGGCTGTTATTATTTAGCCACTAGCTCATTACCTAACCTAATCGCACGTAAAAAAATATGTATTTTGTTTTATTTAACTGTGAGCAAACCCTTTCATTTATTTTGATACCCATTTCATGGGCATGCATAAAAAATATTGGTCTGCCATATATGGAATTTATGTTGGATTTAGGTACTTACTCACTTAGGTAAACGAGCTGAAATTTTTATACACGTTTTGGTTTGAATTGACAATTAAACCTAACGTGTACGCAAAACTTCAGCTCAAACGGTTGAGGATAGCAGTTATCCTCAACCGTTTGAGCTGAAGTTTTGCCAAGTTGTCAAGTGCAAATTGAATATTCTTATCTCTCATACCTTTTCTCTTTCTAAATAATACTACGGTACTGTAAGTTGGACGTTACATTGCAGATGGTGCCTCTAGCGAGAGGTAGCGCATGGAACCACGCACAAGTGTGTCTCATCAACTCCGGGGGACTACGAGTGCAGATCAACCCTGGAGGTAAGTTTGCTTCAGTTTTGTCGTAGTGTGCTGAACTGAAAGGTAATAAATACTTCTTACAAACAAACGTAATGACACGCCTTTTTCGCATGGGGTTAGGCAGAAACTACAGAACGCCACCTGCTATGATCCTTCATCCTTACATCATCAGCCTTTTAATGTTCCCACTGCTGGGACACAGGCCTCCTCTCTGTGAGAGCGAATGGGCCGTAATTCACCAAGTGTGCGGGTTGGTGAATGTCACATGTCTTCGAATTTTTGAAATCTCAATAATTCAAGGGTAAACCTAACCATAGTTTATCCGTAAAATTGCAGTCGCACATCATTTCACACTATAATAATAAAATATTTTTTTTATTAATTATTAATTGCTTCAATCCCTTTATAAATATTAAATACAAATATTTTTTTAAGTCTTTACACTCTCATGATATAAGAATAAATGGTGAGGGAGGTAAAGGAAACATAAACTCTCGTATGGTATGAAAAAGTACTATAAAAGATCCTTAAAGGAGTTTATCTACTCTCATATCGTAATATTCGAATTATAAACTTCAAAACAAGTTTATATTGACATACTTTATAAACACAATACCGAAATTTAAAAATAGAATCTTATTATAACACTTTTTCTCTAACAAAATAATGCTATAATACAATTTTTTTTCTATTACGATACAGGACAAATCCAAGAAGTTAATCACTAACCCCCTTACAAATAAACGCGGTATAAAGTTATACCAGGTATAACAAAGGTATAACCATACATTTTCATAGGTTTATACTTGGTATAACTTTATACCGCGTTTATTTGTAAGAGGGTAAGGAGATTTCATCAATTATTTTTTGTAATGCCATTTTTATAGTACCTATTTAAAAAGATTTGATTCCAATTTGTATTTGTCTATGACAATGCCCGCTTCAGGCTTAGTACGCACTGCGATTTTTATTCGCGCGAATTTTGTCTCTTTCTACATGTTCATAGAGCTCAAAATATTCACGCGAATTAAATTCGCGCCGCGGTGCGGTGGATTCTGTGGCAAAACACGGATTTCTTGCGGTATTATTTCTGCACGATTTTTTACCGCAATGCGAGCAACTTCATACAATTCCATAGGTCGCAGAATAGGCGAAAAAAATTCGCACGAATAAAAATCGCAGTGCGTGCTATAAAAATAGTAGTTTATGAAACTGTTGCATAATAAGGGGTATTAAAACATGAGTGTGTGTTTAAAAACCGAGCCGTAGGCGAGGTTTTTAATAGTATTCACACGAATGTTTTAATACCTAGTTATGTGCTGTTTCATACACTACTTTATCTACACTCATACATTGGGATTGAACCTACTAAATACCTTTTTTGCATTTTCCATGCCATAAAGTCGTGATAGCATTTATCATATAATTTTCTCGACTTTGCTGGTAATAAATTATGAGAAATTTCCTTCGCCGCATCTAAAATATCGGACGAAGTCAAATTTTCTTCACATTCACTGATATCAGACATTTTTAAGCAAGAATTCAAAAAACTCATGAAATTCAATACAACTAAACCTGCAAAATATGAATGGCGCCAAAACCCAGCACATTACCGCATTACGCATGCGCTAAGGTTTAGCACGCACTGCGATTTTTATTCGTGGTCAAACACACACTCATGTTTTAATACCCCTTATTATGCAACAGTTTCATAAACTACTATTATTAACCAGTACATATCTATTTTGTCACCCGTGCACTGTTACATAGCGTGTATATGACTGATATGTCATGTGTAACATTGTTGTTGGTTCGTTTTAACCATAACACTGAATGGAGAAATAAATGCGCCACTTTCAGACAAAATACACCTTCTTTGTGGTTTTATATGACCAAAAACAGTGTTGCCCAAAACGTTCTATGGCTTATTACAACTAGTTTTTAGGGTTCCGTACCCAAAGTGTAAAAACGGAACCCTATTACTAAGACTCTGCGGTCCGTCTGTCTGTCTGTCACCAGGTTCTATCTCATGAACCGTGATAGCTGCCGCTATAACAACAAATACTAAAAAAAGAATAAAATAAATATTTAAGGGGGGCTCCCATACAACAAACGTGATTTTCTTGCCGTTTTTTTGCGATAATGGTACGGAACCCTTCGTGCGCGAGTCCAACTTGCACTTGGCCGGTTTTTGTTACTTGGGTACATCCAGTCACGCACGGGACCGGTCAATGTAGCGACAATTGGGGGAAGCCATGTCCAGCAGTGGACGTCTTTCGGCTGATATGATGATGATGATCCAGTCGTACCTACGCCGGTTGACAGTACCTACTGTGCACCTGGCCTTTCTGAACAATATCACCAATAAGATCCGTGTATGTCCTTCTAGGGCATTTGCTTCCGGCGTTTGCACTCAGGTCTGCCTTGCTTAGTACCTTTTACCTTTTTGACACTTGAACCAGATAATTAGGGTGTTCTGTCTCTTCTGTATTGCAGAAGTAACAACCGAAGCCCTGCTAATGGCGATGCCGTTCGAGAACTACGTGCAGGTGTACGACCTCTCGGGCCAGTACCTGCTGGAGGCGCTCGAGTTCTCCGTCGGCGTATCATGGAGCGAGTCTTTCTCCAGTGGACGGATGCTGCAGATCGGCGGTACAGCATTTTAATAAACTGCCTGTCTTTTCCCAAACAAACATCTTTTTAAATTAGGGCCACTGTGCACGAGCTGCTTTAACACCTAGGAGACAGCCGTTTACTTCATCATGAAATGCGAGTCTATGGCTTCTCAACGCGTAGAAATGCTCGGCACGGTGACGTCACTCCGTGAAGCCTCTGAAGCACCTAGGAACTGCCGTACTTTTGGGCAGAGCTATGCTGGCCATGTTAGCGAAGACCCCCACGCACAGCGGAACAAATAATGGAGTATCTAATACAACTACTAGTGGCCTTTTGCCAACTATGTAGTCGACTTCCAGACTAACTGCATGCAGTTGTAGCTACTGACTATCACCTCCACAATCCAGAAACTGGGCCATGCGATATCTTGTCGTATGACTGTCTGACTGCTTGTGAGACTTTCTGGTTTTTTACTGGTAGCAGTTTGTAACCGTAGTAGTACGTAGCCGTAGCAGTTTGTAACCGTAGCAGTGTGTAGCCGTATCAGTTTGTGGCCGTAGCAGTTTATAGCCGTAGCAGTTTGTAACCGTAACAGTGTGTAGCCGTAGCAGTTCATAGCCGTATCAGTTTGTAACCGTAGCAGTTTATAGCCATAGCAGTTTGTGACCGTAACAGTGTATAGCCGTAGCAGTTCGTAGCCGTATCAGTTTATAGCCGTAGCTGTTTGTAACCGTAGCAGTGTGTAGCCATAGCAGTTCGTAGCCGTATCAGTCTGTTACCATATCAGTTTGTAGCCGTAGCAGTTTATAGTCGTATCAGTTTGTAACCGTAGCAGTGTGTAGCCGTATCAGTTTGTAGCCGTAGCAGTTTATAGCCGTATCAGTTTGTAACCGTAGCAGTGTGTAGCCGTAGCGGTTTATAGCCGTAGCTGTTTGTAACCGTAGCAGTGTGTAGCCGTAGCAGTTCGTAGCCGTAACAGTTTGTTACCGTATCAGTTTGTAGCCGTAGCCGTTTATGGCCGTAGCAGTTTGTAGCCGTAGTAGTTTATAGCCGTAGCTGTTTGTAACCGTAGCCGTTTATAGCCGTAGCAGTTAGTAGCCGTAGCTGTTTGTTACCGTAGTAGGTACTACCCGTGAGACTGTCCAAGATTTACATATGACAGCCTGAACCAACAGTTTAACGTGCTTCCGAGATAAAAGTTATTACTACTGGCATATATTGTGTGTTTATTATTGGTCTGACCATTCCTGTCCTCCTTTCTTATTCTGTAATGTTTTACTGTCAGGCCTGCGCGTGACGTACAACGTGTCACAGCCAATAGGGTCCCGCGTGACGGCGGCGGTGCGCTGCATAGAGTGCGACGTGCCGCGCTACCTGCCGCTCGACACCAGCGCCTCCTACCGCGTGCTGTCGCAGAGCTATATCGGCGACGGCGGTGGCGGCTACACGGTAAGTGTTACATTGTAAAAGGGGTTTCAACTTTTCCTTTAGAAGCTGGAGAGGACAAAGCGAAACTAAATTGGCATAGTCATTTTGATTTTTCTGCAAAGATGCGCCGCATGATTACACAAACAATAATGACCTTGTTCCACGTTTCAGTGATATTTGAAGGCAGGGATCTTTTTAAATATGAAAAGAACTTTAATTCTAAATACCTCAACCTGAAACTTCCTGTAGCGCGTAGGCATATTAAATATCTTTAATCTTAGGCCATCTAAGACGCAGCTCGTAAGTTAGTTCTAAGCCATCTCAACACCTCTGTATGCAACTTCACTCGTTCATTAAATCTTTAACTAAGAACATTTTCAATTACCAAATCTTTTGTTATTGCCAAATTGTAGGACAAAACCTATAAAAATTTGTCATCAGAAGTAGATTTTGACACGTTCTTAACTGGTATTACTCAATTTAAACTGTGAGTTATTATACTTACCATATTTTTTTCCAGATGTTATCTGACAACAGACAGAACATGGAAACTTTTCAAGTGGATTATGTGATGCTGCAGAATTACTTGCGGAGACAACAGGTCATCACCAAGGACCTCGATGGAAGGATACAGATAGTCTACTGAGCTATGCTAGTACATTATATTATCTGTGACTGAGCCCATTAACTGTTATTTTTATGCTAACTTCTCACGGCGCGTGATATCACGAGTTGCGCCGCGCCGAGACGATTTTGCGAACCCGCGTCACCCGTTCTCACGGACGCGGTGCGGCGCGCGTTGACACTTCTGCGCCGCATAGGTATACTAGACAGACCGAGGCACGCATTAGTATTTCACGAATGAAACAGTCGAGATGAAATGAACGTGTTCAATATCGTGAGCCTCCACGAGATCGCTCGCACCGGGCCATTGAAATTACGGTCATTTACCGGGTTGGACGCGCCAGTCCGAGTCTCGTCAAGCGACTGCCTTCAAACGGCGCGAAGAGCGAGCGGGCGCGGCGCGACTTGTGATAACACGCGCCGTGAGAAGCCAGCATTATATTTATTGTTATGTATTTTTTAAATAAAAAGTAAACCGCATACCTATTTTGTTTTTTTTAGAGAGATATAGCAGATTAATATGATTGAGAGCGAGAATAATGTCCTCCTGACGGCTTTCGGCCACGGCGGCCAATCTCAGCGGAGACTATCTATCGGCACGTGACATTATAGTGTACAAGTGTGTGCGTAAATATAATGCACTGCATCTTTCGTCACTCTGATAGTCCGATGGGAGATGGGACAGCGGTCCGGCACAAACGGAGAGAGATCCGGCGCAGGACCAACGTCTGAATGTACTTTCCGATGCACGGTGTAGATAAACACCCCCAACTTCTAAACTTCGGGCTGTCTAGGCCCAGTTTTTGCGTTTTGTAATTAACTCAATCAATGGCTAAATATGGTAACCAAAAACCACAGTTAAGCCTCACAAATGGTCAAATAAAATAGAGAGTTATTATTTGACCATTTGTTAGACTAACAATTGAAGAATAAACGCGTTTTACCGAAATTTTAAAACATTGGTTAGCATATGTAACCATTGGTTGAATTATCTAACCAATGTTTAAATATGCTAACCAATGGTTCGAAATTTCGGCTATGCGCGTTTATTCATCAATTGTTAATTTGTTAGTCTTACAAATGGTCAAATATAACTCTCAAGCTATTTGACCCTTTATGAGGCTAATAATTGATGAATAAACGCATTTTAGTGTAATTTGAAACCATTGGTTAGCATATTTAACCATTGGTTAACTACGGGTCAAGAAACTGGGTCTTAGAGAAACTCCCAATGACATATTTTGCCCGACCTGGGCATCTAATCCAGGCCTCCATGCTCAGTAGTCGCGTTTGCGACTACTTCACCAACGGGGCAGTTATAGGAGGAGCAGAAGTGATAAATAAAACACAAGCATTTAGTCCTATTTAGACTATTTATTAAACTATAATAAAGACAGTCATTCTTTATTTCATAAATATTTTACGAAAAAGATATTGTAGTTTCCGCGGTGGTAAGCAGAACTTTAAGTACAATATTTACAATCAGTTACATATTCTATATACTTTGCTATATTTTGTTTTTAATACGTATCTATTTCATTTTTTTATATACAGTATAAAATAGGTATTAATACCTAGCGAATTATAACACTTTTATTTTTAAATACAATATAGAAACCTAGGTATACAGTGTCGGATTAATAATTAAAGTTTATATTAGATTCTGTACATAGCTTTGGTGAAGTAACAAGATAAACATGCCAAAAAAAATATTGAAAAAAATATTATGCGGTCTGTGTTGTCCTATTTAGGCTCACTTGCACGAAAAACTTTACTAAGATTTAATTGCTAACAACGAAGTTAAATTGACAATATTGTATTACAAACTGTGCAAGTGGGCCTTAGTGTTTTGCTTGTTCTCTGGTATCTGAACATAGCTGGTCTTGCGCATACTTTAGTGACCGATATAACAGGCACCCAAAGCGAAGAAAGAAAATTTGGTTCAAATAAATTGCACTAGATGGCGTGATAAGCTTCGATTTGTTATTGAGTTTTGTAAAACATTAAGATTTTCTAGAGACGATCATAAAAAAAATATGTTCTTGTTTAATTAACTCTCCTAAGCATAAAATGAAGGAATATTGGGCTCTTAATTCACATTATATTGATTATTTGAATGGCTCATTTAAAATTGATTTCAATAGATGGCGCGGTATTAAATTTCTGAGGCATGGCGCTCGATTTTTTTACAATGGAACTGTAAAAACGTGCATAAAAATGCTATAAAACAAATCGTACCTGTATTAAAAAAAAACACGAACCGAGTAAAGCCTTTTGCGTGCAAGTCGCTGCTAACACCATCTATATCCGTGGAACGGAACCAAACGCGATTGATGTTCTTAGAAAAATAATCAGTTTTATCAGACGAAAAACGCTAGTTACGTGGGATTCTTTGTATGGGATGAGGCATCTTTATGCTAGTATTATATTTTCTGTGTTTTAGGCCATCACACTTGCATGCAAGTAACTTTGCAGGGCATGATTCAGCGTTTGATCATATTATATTTCGGCAGCACTTAATATAATGCAACCTGCATGGGAGCTGGTTGTAGGTGGCCTTAAGCTCAAATCAAATCGACAAAAAGTCGAAGCGAAACGCTGAACATATCCGAGCACATTCGACCTTCGAATTTTAAAATGAGATCGTTTTTTATCAGGATAGAAATATGTCCACTACGTTGTGGGGATAGTGATCAATATGCTGTGTACATTCTTAGCGCTTCGCTTCGACCCTGTCCCAATGTACTCGCGTCTGAAGGACGTTGTGAAATTAAATTTTTCCTGCTCGACGCATTTCGTCTCATATACATATTGTCATGTTAACATCCCTGTACGAACCGTCCAGCGTCCACTCATACGTTTTTAAAAGTACCAACTTAATTATTTTTTTTAAATCTATATTCAAGCGGCAATTGTTTTAATAAACCGCCGGCGAAATGGAGTAAAATAGTGAACTATCTGACAAAATGACGTCGAATGATAACTGTTATAAAATTGTGACATTAGACGGAACTTAGACGACAAAAATGATAAAAAAAATAAACGTCAAGCGGTTATATGTAAACCTTACTTAATGGTAAGAATGTAATAACAAACTTCAAAGTCTAAATGAGTACAAAACACAAGAGTAAATGCCAATCAGAAATGAGCTTTATGACGCAACGGTTCCGATCAACCAGTGAGAGAATTCTATTCTCCTTCGGACTAAAAAGCGATGACAATAATTGGTCGAAGAGAAACAAGATGTGCTCAAAATAATCTACTTTTTGTGAATAATGGAACGCCGTAACGGACTTATAATCTGGCTCAAGCCAAGGTTTGGACAAGCCAGCCCTGATTTACACTCATATAGTAAAAATACACCCGGTTTCTCAAAATTCACCATACTGAAAGCCATCGTTCGTGGCATGACATGTAGCGGTCATAAAACGCGAGAGCGAGACGACACGAGACTTACTATAGTTAAAAATCCCTAAACAATTACCGTCCTACTCGCACGTTTTGTGACCGCGACTAATTTGCATCAGTACACATAGGTCTGTTTAATGTTTTCGCTGTTGTGATTGGAGAATTGAGCAGCCAATCAGAATGCGACAACATATTATATAGACTCTCTTCGTAACCGGGTTTTAAGGCTTCAGCATTGTCCTAGGTTGACCTTAGGTACGTTTATAAACGGCAGGTCCATTTTAAAAGTGTTTATATCGGGTATGAAATCTGCGTTGTTCTCAGTGGTGTCTCCGATTGGTTCGCTCGCGTCCAAGTAAGTTAGTTCGTAGTGTTTCTTCGCGTTGCTGTTTGGAGTGGTTGCATTCGTTGATTTGTGGCCCATTATCTGTGGAAGATAAAATGCCAAATTGAGTGCAGGGTAGTTAAATATAATTAATTGATTATATTATGATACTTATTCCTTCGACAACGGGACCATATCTACAGAGGTTTCCGTTTCGACTGAGTTTACAGGTATACGTGTAATACGTTGTATTTGAGACGTTGTCTAGAATCGATATGTCAATGTTTGGTTGAAGAACGCAAAAAAAAAACCGGCCAAGTGCGAGTTGGACACTCGCACGAAGGGTTCCGTACCATTATCGCAAAAAACGGCAAAAAGAATCACGTTTGTTGTATGGGAGCCCCACTTAAATATTTATTTAAATATGTTATTAGTATTTGTTGTTATAACGTTGTTGCTGTTGTTGTTGTTGCGTTGTTGTTTGTTGTTGCTATAAAGGCAACAGAAATACATCATCTGTGAAAAGTTCAACTGTCTAGCTATCACGGTTCATGAGAAACATCCTGGTGACAGACAGACAGGCAGACAGGCAGGCAGACAGACAGACAGATGGACCACGGATCTTAGTAATAGGGTCCCGTTTTTACCCTTTGGGTACGGAACCCTAAAAAGACGCTGGCCTTTACGCCTTTAATTTACAACAACCGAATTAAGATCCTGCACCTTTTTGCAGTCGGTTAAAAAAGCCAGACATAAGTACCTGTATAGACAGTTTCCTGAACTTGGACTTGTTGCCGGTCGGGAAGTGGTCTTCGACCCAGCCCTTGACATCCGCCAGCTTGATCTTCTCAATTGCAGAAGCCTGCAAATGTAATAACAATTTTGTTATATAAATCATTATCGTAACATTACAAAATACAATTAATACAAATAATCTTTAAGATATAATTTTTTACAGCAGTCATTGCAGTTGTTGTTTTGATGTGTGTTACACAAACAACAATCCATCGTTCGCAATTTAGTTTACAAACATGTAAGTTTGAGCTATGACTGCAAAATTTTAATTTCAAAAATTGCTAGTTATTCTGAAATGGACTTAATCAACACTAACAGAAACTTGATATTTGTTAAAGCGGTATAGTGCCCGGCACGTAAGTTGGCAAGGTTTTGGCGTAGTGGGGGTAAGTACGCGCATATTCCGCGAACTGACCAACCACCATATAGAGCGAACGGAACGTGGACGCGTCGCGATTGGTCAGTCGATCCTTGTATCAACTGACCAACCAATCGCGCGCTAGGAACGGTCCTAAATGTTCCCCGCGCCCCCCTTCACTACCAAAGATACCTAAAAAACTACCTCTGCACCTCTAACGATTCTTGCCAACTTCCGTGCCGGGGATTATAATAGCATCAATTCGAAATATAGTTTTAAAAACTCCGACAGCAAGTCGCCTTACCTCCAAGAACAAACGGTGGAACATATATTCCCTGCTCACAATCTCTCGCCAGTTCCTTTCGACCTGAAAAATAATTCTTTATTTATTTTAAGGTACTAATACGGCATTACAGATTATGTACAGTAAAATCGACAAAAGTTGCTTCGACATAACAAACAAAAATTTTATGATATTTACCAAATACTTTTGATGGATACTTTCTCCAATCCAATCGACTTAGTTGCCATGTCACCGAAAAAAAAATTGACATCCCATATCCATACTAATTTTGATCAGCTGATGATACCTTTGTATGCAACATGATATTTTTTTAGGGAATACTATGACTTCCTAGACCAGTGATGGACAAAGTACGGCCCGCGAAAGCATTTAATCCGGCCCCCCCGACTGTCCTTCGACATGAATAGTATATGACCCGCGATAATTATATTTTCACGGTCCAGAACTATAATGTAGATTCTACTTCGTAGAATAATAGACGCATAGGTGAAAGTAGCGCAGAATACAACGGTAAGCCAGTATGTCTTATATGTAATGAAGAAGCAATGGCGGTATTTAAAGATTTTAACCTCGCTCGCCTTTTTAACTCCAAGCATGCTAAAACCAAATATGCTTTGACGCAGAAAAAAGGTGAAAGCGGAAGCCTAAAAAAAAACAATATCTGGTCAAAGAGATATGTTTAAAAAGCAAATTCTGGCCCTCTTCTGAAATTTCTTAAACTTTTTGGCCCCCCATTAAGAAAGTTTGCCCACCACTGTCCTAGACGAAAGTTATTAAATTTCATGAGCAGAATAGTACATTTCGTGTCGAGCATAAAAAGTCGAGATATTAACACGAGAGATGTAGCCAATTTAGCTTTTCGTCGAAAGCTACACACGAAATGTACTATTCTGCAATTCTATTCTTATTCCACAACCTGATGAGCTTACTTAAGATAAGATAAGATATTTATTTTTGTAAAACATGAGTGTACAATAGATTTGCATGGTCTTAAAATAACATTTGGTAATAGGATCTACATGTTTGCCTTTCAGGGCGTACAAAATATTAATTAAATGCAAATAAGTCCCACCAACAATTTATTAGAAACGTTCAGTCTAAAAACCATAGACTATATACACACGATCCACGCGCGCTTTTTCGAGAGGCAACAGGTCTGTATCATTCTGCCAGTTACATAATGATCCATACAAAAGTCATTTCGTAACTGTCATTTCGTAATTTTGTTTTTATTAATTTTAATTTTATAATCTTGTGTCTAAATGTTCATATTTCGAAACTAATTTCTTAGGCAATGTGTTACATAATAGACAAGGTAGGTTTTTTTTTTTTAATATATAACTTATCTTTGTTTTACTGTTTTGCTTGTCACAGTTTAAATAATACACCTGCAAGTTAACTCTTCACCAGCCTTGGTTGACTGGTAGAGTAAGTAAGTCCGCCATTGTACTTTTGTGCATGATGATTTGAATAAATATTTATACACCACCTCAACACCCTGTATAAGGGGGACTCCCTTGCAGTAAAAAATGCAAAATAAATTAGTCACCTCTTCCTTGAGCTCGTAGTCTGTGGTGTGCTTGAGCTGCACGAGGGAGTGCTTCGTGGTGGCCAGCGTCTTCTCCGTGAGCCGCCGGATGTCGCGCGAGAACTTCTTCAGGAACTCCTCCACGCGCGCGTCCACGTACGACACGCTGCGGATACGAACAGGTATTAGGCAAAACCTTTTGGAAACACGTTCATTGTGCGTGCAGCTAAGAGTCAAAGAACTCACAGTCGAACCAAAAATCTACATAGAATATTGACCCCTATCTCCACAACTTAATGTACGAATTTCTATACGCCTTATGCGTCAATATGCCTTGACCGTAAGGAGTGAATTTCCCTGCCGGACTCTGTGTTCACTAATAGCTATAATAATATCTAACCTGGGTGTATTTAAGACAACAGGCAATAGGTTAGTTCTAGGAAAGCTTGCCTAGACTGCATATTTGACTTAATTTCCCCAGAAATGAGACAGTGGTCAAACGAGTGTTTCTGCCGGATGCAGCTGAATAGCCTGTATTTTACATGAAGCGACTGTCTATCTGACCTCCAAACCCAGTAACTGGGTGTAACAGACACCAGTGTATAACGTGACGTACCTGAACTTGTCCACCTGCGTGTTGACGGTGATGGAGAAGCCGAGCACGCCGAACGTGTAGCGCATCATGCTGAACACGCTGTAGCCCAGCTGCTCCTTGGTGCGCAGGTTGTCGAATACCGGTTCCTCCATCAGTAACTATAATTCAAATAAAATATTAATTGTAAAAAAGAAGGAAGTAAGGATGAGAAGTGGCGTTCTGTAGTTTCTGCCTACCACCATGAGAAAAAGGCGTGATTATATGTATGTAAAAAAGAAAAAGCTTTTTCGTATTCTTCACAGTAAACCTTTTCGTTTGTTACCTATATCTTAGTTAGAGGTGCATAAAAAACAATTGGTCCGCCATCTTTTGGAATCAACCATTTTGGATTTAGAATGATATCACTTATCTAACCGTGCATTGTCGTCCAATCCAAACGGGTATACAAAATATCAGCTCAATCGTTTGAGGACAACTGTTTTAAAATGTTATTGCAAGATTTGACCCATACATACAAACCAACAAAACAAGTTAAATAAGCTTGTATTATTTTTATCAAAGGAAGTTTTCTAAAAAAAAAAAATACACAGACGATTTGCCAAAGTAAGATTATACAAGGCTCATTAGGACACAGAAGGTGGCAGCAAATCCAAGCTCACAACCACAATAAGGAATCAAGGAATTCGGGTGCTGTGGCCGAAATCGCCAAAATATCATCAGGCAGTAGGATGTTCTTACCATAAGCACTTCAAGCGTGGCGGTATCCTTGGAGGTGGTGGCCTCCCCCTGGTAGTAGTTCGTGATGATGCTGTTGGTGGACGCATCGTTCAGGCTCAGCACGCGGATCTTACGCTCGCCCAGGGGCAGCTGGTGGACTTTCACCTGGATTTAGGATAAAATTTGTTTGACGAGGCCTTTGTAAAGCAGCAACATCTTTCGGGTTAAATTGCTAGGTTAGGCTATCGCATAGAATAAAATTTGATAGAGGGCGAGCTGGCATAGTTTTTGAATAAACATATTCGGGACCGAAAAGTTGATAGCTGAGTTGAACACTGAGAATATATCTGAAAACTTTCAGATAGGAGCCCTTTGATCAGGGGTCCAAAAAGAACACCAAACGTACAGGGCCCCGGTCGTTTAATGTCATATGATTGAGTGCGGCTGGGTGCAAAATGACATTTATAGGCAAATCTGACGAAGAAATTGTAGGATTTTCCTAAATTTAATGACTTCGAAAACTACAAGTGTTCTAAACAAACGCCAATGGCCTGAAATAACAGTAAACACAGTGTAAAATGATACAATAATAAAATAACTTACATCGGGGAACTCGTCTTCTGTGAGCGCGTCCCACTTGAGAGTAGCGTGCACGTTCTCCGCTATCTTGATGGCCTGGTGCCACGGCAGGTTGCCTTGCATCAGTATCTGATAAGAAAAACGAATACTAAATATATGCTAAACCAGAAAGAAAAATGAAATAAAGAAAAAAAATATTTATGAACCGCACAGGAGACACGAGAAATAAGCAAAAACTAAACAATAATAAACATGTCTAACAAGGCCTCTGCCTTTCAAAGGTCCGGGATCCGAGGGTCCCGAGAATGTCAAAGATATAAAAAAAGTTAATAAAAAAATCAAAAAACCCGACTGCTTAAAAAGCAAACTAAAAAGACGTAAACAAGAAAAAATCATGCTGTGCAGTCGGAGGATACATATTCGCGATCTGGCGGACCAAAACCAGATGTATCCTCCGACTGCACAGCATGATTTTCTTCTTGTTTACGTCTTTTTAGTTTGCTTTTTAAGCAGTCGGGTTTTTTAATTTTTTTTATTAACTTTTTTTATTTACAACCTTTTTGTTATTTTTAGAATTAGGTACATTTAAATATATAAGTGTTATATATTTTTGAAATTGCCTCTTAAAATCCTTTATTTTGATACCCCACACGATAGGTTTAGAAGAAAATTGGCGCCAATTTGTGGCGAAAAAAAATTTTTTTTTTCGCCACAAAATGGCGCCCAAAATCCGCCATTTTTGTATTTTCCAATTTTAATGTAGCCAGTGACACTCGCAGGATTAAGACGAATCGATTGACGTAAGAATCATCAAAATCGGCCAACGCGTTTGGTCTCTAGAACGCCACATAGGAACAAACATACATACATACATAGACTGATAAACACATTACCCTCCTTCGGCAGTCGGGTAATAATAATACCCGTGCGAGACCAAAATGGCTCCTATGTCAGACTGTGCAGCGATACCCAAAAAGAAAAGAAACTAATATGTATACGCCATTCTAAAAGCATAGGTGCCTGCCGTCACGGTAAAAAAATAGGAATGGAAGATTCCTGAACAATCCTATTTTGACCTTCAGTTCATATTGGGCGCGGATTTTAACCCAAGACCGTAATTCAATACTCTGAATCACTATTTGCTGCTCTAGTGCTAATATCGCTGCAGATACATTTAATTACCTATGAGATTAATTTTAAGGCTACCTAATATTACATTACTGGCTGATCAATTTAGTTTTTTGTTGGTGAACAATTTAGTTATTTTTGCCGACGACTATACTCCATTTGAAATAACATTAGAAAATTTTACAAGCCCTTTTTTCAGTCCGTTCAACCGATTTTGAGTTCTCTCCCGTAAATATAAGGATGGCATAAAAAGCATAAACCTGTTACCAAAACTGTTTAATACAGCTGCCATTTATCATATCACCAACGCAATTGAAGTAAAAATCGGTTGAACGGGAAATGAGATTATTTAAATGTGTAATGTGATCTCAAATGGAGTATAGCAACAGCTTAATTCACTTTGTTTGTGACCAAATACGTTTTGGCCTAAACCTCTTCAATCAGGCACGGGGTTCTCATTGCTAAGAAAGAAAATTTGGTTCAAATAAACCTCACTAGATGGCGCGTCATGTGAATTGAACATAAAAATTGAATGTTCTTGTTTAATCAACTCTCCTAAGTACAAAATTATGGAATATTGGGCTCTTAATTCACATTCCAAAGATTATTTGAACGGATCATTTAAAATTGATGCCAATAGATGGAGCATTTTTAAATTTCTAGGGCATGAGGCATTCCACTCGAATGCTAAAATTTTGGTGCAAATTTGGTAACTAATTTGGTGCAAAAAAACTGTAAAAACGTGCAAAAAAATACTATAAAACGAACCGTCACTGTATTTAAAGAAAAAAATATTCACGAACCTAGTAAACTCTTTTACTTGCAAGTCGATGCTAACACCATCTATTGCCGTGAAACGGGATCGAACGCGATTGATGTACTTACAAAAATAACAAGATTAATCAGATGAAAAGCGCTAGTTACGTGGGCACGGTTTCTTTGTATGGGATGAGGCATCTGTATGCTGGTATTATATTATCTGTGAATTAGGTGACCGTTTAAATTATAGCCTTTTATTAATGTGGACATCCCACCCATACGCACTAAGCGTTTTGAGAATACTTTTATTGTGCGTACAGCTAAGGAGTGGAATTCCCTGCCGGAGTCTGTGTTTCCCGATAGCTACAATCTAGGGGTCTTTAAATCAAGAGTGAATAGGTTTCTTCTAGGCAAGCGTGCTCCATCGTGGACCACATCATCGCTTACCATCAGGTGAGATAGTGGTCAAGCGCAAGCCTATAAAAGATATTAAAAAAAAATGTAGACTGACCTGACAGTACATCTTGCTGAGCAGCCGGTCACTGTACTCCTGGAGCTCGGAGAGCGTGATGCTGTGGATGATGGCCGCCTTCTCGCGAGGAGATACGTACGGCATCAGCAGGATATTCATGCGGACGTCTCTGTAAAGAGTAGCCGAATGAAAGGTGTTGGTATTAGGATGCTTTTATAAGCTTGTGTTGCAGCCAGGCTTTTGCATCACTGATATTTTATAGAACGTTACTGCAGCGGCCAGTAAGAGGCATTGATGGACGAACGTGTAAATGTGGGCAGAGGCGAAGCCGAGGCATACATATGTCAGTCCATAAATGCCTAGTTGTGGCCAAGGCTTGTATAGTGCTTTTTTCAAATAATGCGCGGAAAAAACTAAGTAGTACCAGAACTAATTTTGTCAAATACAATTTATACTTTTCTAAATCAATGACGAACAACAATATTTTAATATATAATATATTTTAATAATTGTATTTGACAAAATGAGTTCTAGGTTAATAATTAGTAGGTTAGTAAATTTGTTTTTTTTTCAATAAACAGCTTTCTATTTGTAAGTAAGTTACAAATTTAATTCTTTGATAAGTTTACTCCTTGGTTGCTATGTTTCGGTGTAAAAGATCGTTCCATTTTTAAATTACACGACAGATATGGATTTTCATACAGCTTTTGCCGGGCGCTGCTCGCATGTATTTGGCTAGTACAGCAATTTCGATTTATCTCGAATAAGGTTGTCAAAATAATGCTCAAATTTCCAAGCACGTTAGAGAAAAATATGTTTATTTAGTCTATACTGTCCGACTGAAGAGCGATTTCTGGGTAAAGAAGAAACAGTCGGTTAATCAGCTATCGCCACAACCTTCGACCCAAGTCGATGGTTGAATTATCCTGAGAAGATCAGTTCAAGATTGGTAACTTTTTTTATTTTGTTCTAGATGTGCCCATTTTCTAGCGAAGGCGACTGGCCGAGGCAATGCAGTATAACCCCTGCCCTCCGACTGTTGCTTCTTCCATCGCGCTCTCGCACATTCGTAACATTTCGTTCAACTTCGGCACTTTCTAGAAACGGTTTCGATCGAACACTATTAATCTTTCAAAACGATGCATAAAATTTGTTCACTTTCTATACCAATATTATAAAGAGGAAAGATTTAAACTACTGGACCGATTTTAAAAATTCGTTCACCTATGTTAAGCTACATTATACCCGAGTAACATGGATCTCTAATTTTATTGCAATAATGTAACCCAAAGTAGCAAAATCTTGCCTATAAAATCATTATTTGGCGTGCGCTGAGAAAACTATTGATGTTACATAAAACTTATGTACTACATGATTAAAGTCCTCATTATTAACTACAAAAAAGTCTGCGAAAGAATATATCTCACTATCATAGTTAAGTCACAATAAGAGCTTTTGTGTTAGAAACAAAGGTTACATTCGTATTGTAGTATTAATTTATCACACATCACATCATCAGCCTACTAATGTTCCCACTGCTGGGACACAGGCCTCCTCTCTGTGAGAGGGAATGGGCCGAATCCACCACGAGAGCCCAGTGCGGGTTGGTGGATGTCACATGTCTTCGAATTTTTGGTTCTAGGACATGCCGGTTTCCTCACGATGTTTTCCTTTACCGTTTTGAGAGCAGTGGTGATGAAATAATTTACACAAAGTAAAGCGCCTGCCTGGGCTCGAACCCACGACCTGCAACTTGCTAGTCGCGGCCCATACCGCTGGGCCACCACTGCTAGCATTATACTAGTATTAATTTATACTCAAATAATTTAACAAATTGGTAGGTAGGGTAAGTAGAGTATGTAGGGTAGGGTAGGTAGGTAGGTTGATCGGTAGGGCAGGAGGAGTGTAGGTAGGTAGGTAGGGTAGATAGCCAGTTGACGGGAGCTAAGCCGCGGGGGTCAGCTAGTCTATACTAATATTATAAAGAGGAAAGATTTTTTTGTTTGTTTGTACCGAATAGGCTCCGAAACTACTGGACCGATTTAAAAAATTCTTTCACAAATATAAATCTACGTTATTCCTGAGTAACATAGGCTATTTTTTGATCCCGAAAACGAGTCCTGTGTGGTGGCCCACGGGAGCGAAGCCGCGGGGAACAGCTAGTACCTAATAAAATGAGCACACTAACTTGGCCAGCTTGTGCGGCTTGATGAGCACGTTGTGGTAGGTGCGCGCGCGCACCTCGCGCACGGCCTCGAACATGGCGCTCGTCAGGTTCTGTGTGGACGAGCGCATCTCGCGGGTGATCAGCTCCACCAGCAACTGTGGGGGAATGGTTAAGAGGTTTGAGAAATCTTTATTACCATAAGAATACAATAATAATTCACTTACATAACAATATTAAAAATTTATAAAGATTAGTTATTGCTGGAAGTATTACAGACAATAATTCCATTTTGAGGGTAGACCAAGAATACAGACAAAATTTTAGTTTGTTACCGGTTCAAGTTCAGTTAGAACAAATCTATTGTCAAAAACACCTCTCACCCGCACAATTTGTGTGCTCAACGAATTACATGAGAGGCTGGGCATATTTTCGTGTAATTGGAGTGAATTCGCAAGAGTTTTGTTGAATTTTGTTAGTTATAATTAAAATTTAGATAAGTAAAGTTTTATTTTATATCAGTTTAGAAGATTTTAATAGTGTTAGAAGTTTAGGCTTATAAAAAACTTTTTAACAAAAAACAAACCGACTTCCAAAAAAACACTGCAATACGAAAAATAACATTCTTTTCCGAAGTCGGTGTCTTTGGTACCTATTGTTTTTCGTGTTTCGACACCGACTTCGGAAAAGAAAGTTATTTTT
This sequence comes from Anorthoa munda, assembly GCA_945859665.1. Classification (NCBI taxonomy): domain Eukaryota; kingdom Metazoa; phylum Arthropoda; class Insecta; order Lepidoptera; family Noctuidae; genus Anorthoa; species Anorthoa munda. The sequence goes on from OX243904.1 coordinate 13,901,186, forward strand.
CGTTTTGCAGTGTTTTTTTCGAAGTCGGTTTGTTTTTTTGTTAAAAAGTTTTTTATTTATCTCTTTTTAGTTTTGATAGGTACTTCCAATTGCTATAAAATTCATATATAGCCAAAGTGCATCTCTTGACGATTCCAATAAGCCCATACACGACTAGTATACATTATTTTATTTCGGAGTACCAGTGCCTACCTGCCGGCTTCATCATCAGATCTGTTCGATGGTACCATTTTCATCAGCACTATGTATTTATAAGTATTTTCTTCATCATAGTCGTTAAACTATTCGAGATATCTTATAACCCATGACATACTTAGCATTAAGGAAATCTATTGGCCATTTGTGGGCTTCTTCATCAGATGTTACTTTCTGAGTGCAGATGATTGCATTGTTGATAAAAATACCAAAATCGCTATATGTATGCCTATAATATTTGAGGAGTTCCCTCGATTTCTCCAAGATCCCATCATCAGATCCTGACCTGATGACTATGGGACCAACTGGAAAGTATACCCTTTCAAACAAAAGAAGAATTTTCCAAATCGGCCCAGGCGTCTTACAGTAATCGGGGAACATACAAAAAAAAAAAAAAAAGATTCCGACGAATTGAGAACCTCCTCCTTTTTTTTGAAGTCAGTTAATAATTATTATACATTTAAGTCAAGTAAGTAAAGTCTGATTTTAGATTAAGTTTTTAACCACTTTATTGTATTGGGTTCAACCTGTAAGATAGTGTGTGTAAGTTAAATAAATAAATAAGTAGTTGTTTAATAGTTTAACTTTCAAAACAGCAAATTTTCCCTTCATTATGCATTTTATAAGCCACGTAAACGATCTATGTTTCGAACGCGATCTGTTAATTGAACTGCGCTTCATAACATATTAGTAAACCTAGAGTTTGGATTTTTGGATGTTAGTCAGCTGATCTTTGACCAACATCCAAAGTCAAAATGGGGAGAACATAATAGCGAAATCGCTAATTGTTCATAACTCTCTCATTTGATACGCATATCATTGCAGTATAAAAAAAAAACTAGTCCGCCATCTTGGGCCGTCCACAATATCGGATTTAGAATGACGTCACTTAGCTAACCATGCGTTGTCATCCAAACTAAACATGTATGCAAAATTTCATCTTAATCGATTGAAGATAAATGTATTAAAATTCAGTTGCAAGATTTGAACCGAACACACTTACATACATACATTGCAAGTTAAATAAAAGCTTGTAATAAGAGTGCTTACGTGTAAATTCTGGCTGTATCCAGTCACTTTCATGGTTAGTCCTTTGTCGCCAACGTACAGTGAGTGAGACAGGTCCGCCATATTAGCTGGATACACTTCTTCCTATAAAAAAGTGTTTTATTTTAGACTTTATTTCAACGCGTACAAAGTTGATATTTTATTAGGTTTTGCTTGGTTAAATATTACCTTTAGTCCTTGTTGTAATACGTCCGTCCAAAGATCGAGAAGACAGGAACTGTGAACAAGGGGGATGTTGTTTTCAAACTTTTTTTTTTTACTTCCTTAGGTAACAGGTACAATACTCGGCCGTAACGCTTTTACGGTTACATTTCCACTGAAAAGGAGAGAAGCGGAGCTAAGGAGAGTCGATGGGAGAGGATCGGAAAAGTGCAGGAATCGATAAATCACACAGGCTGAAATCCATGTCCCATCTGTGATTGGTTGATCTTTGCCATCTGTTACAATCACCCAGTCGTAAACTAATACATACTACATATCATAAAATCCGGCCAAGTGCGAGTCGGACTCGCGTACTGTTACATCCCTTATTACAAGGCAATAAAGCCGACATTAGCACTCCTTACTTAATGTCTCAGTTTTCATTGCAAAGCCAATGCTGAATTGCAGTTATCGCACAGTAGCGGAATTTTAATATTATTTTATTTAGTTAGATTCTGGAAGCCGTCGCGTAAACCCAAATTCTTTAGACTTATCTCGAGATATATATGAGATATAGAAAGTCATTATTTTGGTGTATTATCGTGTATTGTTAAATATAACTTTAATCAAAAGTGTAATTGTGGATTTTGTGAATAAATAAGTGGTTTGGTAGAAGATAGTTTTTTTTTTTAAAAAAGATCTACGGGTTCGGCCGTGTAACAGTACGAAGGGTTCCGTACCATTATCGCAAAAATACAGCAAAAAAATCACGTTTATTGTATGGGAGCCCCACATAAATATTTATTTTATTCTGTTTTTAGTATTTGTTGTTATAGCGGCAACAGAAATACATCATCTGTGAAAATAAACGGTTCATGAGATACAGCCTGACAGACGGACAGACAGACAGACATACAGATGGACCCCGGAGTCTTAGTAATAGGGTCCCATACTCTACAAAATAGTAACTTTTACGGTAGAATATGTTTAAGTTATAAATAAATCATTGTTAATAAGCATTTAACAACATAAGTTATGTGAAGTATTCTCCCTAGACGAACCTTACAAAACCACAATCATTCGTTTCGCGATGAAATCGAATGATTGTGAATAACAATGCAGGACTACCATTTTTTTTACTTTTTTAGGGTTCCGTACCCAATATGGTAAAAACGGGACCCTATTACTAAGACTCCACGATCCGTCTGTCTGTCTGTCCTTCTGTCACCAGGCTATATTTCATAAACCGTGATAGCTAGACAGTTGAAATTTTCACAGATGATGTATTTCTGTTGCCCCTGTAACAACAAATACTAAAAGCAGAATAAAATAAATATTTAAGTGGGGCTCTCATACAGCAAACGTGATTTTTTTGCCGTTTTGCGATAATGGTACGGAACCCTTCGTGCGCGAGCCCGACTCGCACTTGGCCAGTTTTTTCGGCTATGTCGTCGATGCTGCTATGTCGTCGCATCTTTTTTGCGGTGACGCTTTAACGGCTGTACAAAACAAGTATGAGCTTGTTGACGACACGACACACCACACCGCACTGATTTCACGTGGTTCGTCTAAAACAATACAAGTGCACTGCAGTTTCGTTCCAGAATCGTGTCTAGTGAACAAACGAACGGACGACAGACCGTCTGCAGTGTGTCGTGTGTTAAAAATCGTGACCGCTAATCGTGTTGAGCGGTGCCTCGTGAACCAACGACCTTAGCATACTCACTCTCTGGGCGACTTGAGGCTCAGCGGCGAGATGAAGTAGAAGTACAGCAGGGCGGTGGGGAAGCGGAACTTGAAGTCTGGCTTGTACCACAGCTCCATGTGCCGGTTCTTACGGAGCAGGTTGGGCTGGTCCAGTCTGGGAAACAACAGGTTTGATTAGGTACAATATAACGTTACATTAAAGCTGCGCCTTGATTGGGTAATACTCTAAATAACAGCTTCCATCACAGTCGAAAAGAGTTCCTAATCCATTGCATCATATGTTTATAAGGTGCACAGTCCCATGACGCACATATGACATTTGTGATTGTTTTACCTATTTTTTTTGCTATGTCGACAGTGAACCTCTTATAATAATTATTTTAAACTTTATTTTTATCTTACTGTGCATTGTCACCCAAACCAATTTTCAAAATTTCATCTTAATCGGTTGAGGATAACTGCTTTAAAATTAAGTTGCAAGATTTGACCCGAACATTGCAAGCTTGCAAAAGGCTTGTACAAAAATCCTTCTATATTCCGTCCAGCTTTTTATTTAACGTTAGAAGAATATCCTTAGGGGAGCTTGTGACTCTTGTGGGGTTTAAGCCTGTTAGATAAACTTAAAATATTGAACACGTATTTTTTTGCCAGTTTATCGAAAAATTACGACGATACAGTGCGTTGAAATATCGTGTGACGTCACGGTGTGCTACACTTTAGACTGACAAAGTGACGTCACAAGCCCCCACTCCTGAACTTTGAGGCGCTTTATCTTTGTCAGTTTTTATTTATTTGATAAAGCAAAGAATACGTGTCCAATATTATTTGATAATCTCACTGACGGACTAAATAGAATTATCATTTTACAATGCATGTCCTCGAAAAAAGCGTTTTCCAAGCAGCCAAACTGTGCGGAAAGTGTCACTTTTTTTAACTAGTGCTTTTTACTTTTCTGTACTTTTTTAATTTTTAACTCCAACGTCAGCCCGACGACGCATAGAGTTTTTATTATTTGAGAAAAGTATTACAAATTAGTTAAGTACAGATTATCATTCATATAAAAGGTAAAATAAAACTAATACTTCATTAAAGGCGTTTTTAATTACTCTAGATTTAGATTTTGATCAATAAATTAATTTTAAATATACATTAAATATGTTTGGCAGAACGTACATTTTGCTCGTACCTTTTTGCGTTACGACGTGACAGCTATTTGAACATACGCAGTAGATATGCCCGAGGAACTATTAGTTAATCTGTGGATATGCAGGGCCCGCTTGAATAAGCCCGCCATTTTATTAATTTCTTGCTTGGTTCAGATATATTTTTTTTATTGCCTCGCACAGTGCATAGTAAAATGTTGTATGATACACGTACGTAAGATGATTTCCGACTCGTGTCGATGTCGAAAATGCCACTCATCGGAAATCACCTACCTTCCGCACTTGTAGCATAAATGACTATTCTACCCAGCAAACATCCCTATACAAGAACTGTCTCTATTTAAGATCCGACTGGTATAAGTGTACCAAATATTGACTATATTGGTACATCTTATACTTACCTAAAATAAAACTTATTATTACATAAAACTTACCTAAAATGATTCACAGTAGCAATAAGGTCACCATGGCTTAAAATCTTAGTAGTATCTGTGTTGGCAGCTTCAACTTTCTTATGGATATCCTTAGGGGAACTCTTCAAGTCTATGCCCAGTTCTTGGGCAGTCTCTGTGTATGCTGGATGAGGTTGGATCAGGCTGAAGTCAGTTGTGATGTATACGTTCTTCTCGGGTAAGAAGAAATTTTCGTACGGGTCCACGTTCAGCCAACGGTGGAGCCATTTGCTGGGGATCTCTGTGGGGGTGAAGTAGTGGTAAATAATGTGACTGTTTTACAGAAGAACTGTATTGATAATAATGGTCATATTCTCGCAACTCAACGCTAACTTAACTCAAAGTAGAGCATTGAAAATATAACCGGCCAAGTGCGAGTCGGACTCGCGCACGAAGGTTTCCGTACCATTATCGAACGATAACGAAGGTTTACGTTTGTTGTATGGGAGCCCCACTTAATTATTTATTTTATTCTGTTTTTAGGATTTGTTGTTATAGCGGCAACAGAAATACATCATCTGTGAAATTTTCAACTGTCTTGCTGTCATGTTTCATGAGGCAGCCTGGTGACAGACGGGCAGTGGTGTCTTAGTAATAGGGACCAGTTTTACCCTTTAGGTGCCGTCCATTAATCACGTGAGGCTGGAAAGGAGGGAGGGGGGGAGGGAGGCGGTTTAGCAAAAATCACGAAATATCATTGGGGGAGAGGGTTGTAGTAAGATATCATTTGTATTTATTATTTCGTCATATTCGCGATTTCTAAACCGAAAAGCGGCGTGTAGTCTTATTGTGCGTGTAATATTATTTTTATGCCAGCCAAAAACAACCTGCAACCTTTCTGTCTAGACATTTTTGTCATGGTCCTTAATTTCAGAATAAAATAAGATTATACTTTATACCTGTATTTAAAGATAATATTCTAAAAAAATTAAGGGTACACTAGTCGAAAATTCTTCAATACAAACGTAGACTGGCTTTTACTCCACTGTTTGACGATGTACGTTCAAAATAAAAATTGACATCAATTTGTCTCATCATTATCTAGTCCTGTATGGAAGAAAAATGTAAAAAAAAAAATTACTAGAAAGTTATGAGCTTCGAAAGTTCCATATTTCAACACTAATTTTAACGCATCTTTGGGCGCAAATAAGTACCATAAGAAGAAGGAAAATTAAAAAACGGCCTCCATACAGGGATAGATTAGTAGTTCAACAATGCAAATAATTTTATCAGTAATAGTATTCAGTCGTTTTTTCATGATATCCAGACTCCCAAAGGTCTGTTTATAAAATTTCGCGCGCTCGTTTTCGTTCTAAATCATCATCTATTTGGCTACAAATTTGCAAAAGTGTGTATTCGTACGCGAAGTAACTTCTTACTGCTCATAACAGCATCTATCTGTTCCGCACGTGTTGTCGGTTAATATAGCATACATTTTAACACCGCGCATAAAATAGTTCGTGCCGTTGACTAGTGTAACCTTAAAGATTCTTTGTAGGTACAAAAAAAATACACGTGATTTTTTTTTTGGATTGTCTTATACCTCACCACATATCACAAAGGGGGAGGGGGAGGGTTAAATATGCTAAAAAACGTGACGTGATTAATGAACTGCCCCTTTGGGTACGGAACCCTAAAAATGAGCTTTAAATGGGGTCATGTTGGTACGAAGTTATTTCCAAAATAAGTTAAATACCCGCCTTGATCAACCGTGGTGATTATTGCTCGTGTCTTTTCTGTATGAGAAGAACTCTTTGCCCTGCAGAGGGATTGTATCAGGCAGGTATTTCTTTAAGTTAGATACACCAGAAATGCTAACATACGAGTCACGACATAGAGTATATATTCAAATGTTTATTTTGAGTTAGTGTTGAGTCGAAGAAACAATGTGCATTATCAGTGGTGTCTCATCCCATACAAAGAAACCGTGCCGACGAACTGTCCTGATTATACTGATTATTTTTTGTACATCGATCGCGTTCGGTTCCGTTCCACGGATATAGATGGTGATCTATCTATCGCCTTGGAACAGAACCGAGCGCGTTCGATTTACAAAAAATAATCGGTATAATCAGATGAAAAACGCTAGTTACGTCGGCACGGTTTCTTTGTATGGGATGAGGCATCTGTATGCTAGTATTATATTATCTGTGGCATTATTAACATGATGATACTTGCCCCAATTGTTGCTGAAAATTTCTAAAGGTAAAGAAAAACAATATTTTACAAATTAGTTCCAAAGGCCAAAACTAACTTTAAATATTTATAAGTATTAAAAACTTAGTGCTAAAAAACGACGGTATTCAATTCGAAGTTCATTTTATATACTTAACCATGTGACGTACTACCTAAGGTGTACTTTATCTTAGTATATAAAACTCTCCCATTTGCTGGTACCTACCAGTTTTTCTTTGCTCTCAATCTACAAAGCATTGTAAACCTTATCTCGTATTCATAAGGTATATTTTACAAAACTCACCCATTTTCTTATACTCTGTGCCGAACCACTTTTCCTTGGAGTCGTAGTTGATCGGCGTAGAATGTTTGTTCGACAGTATTAAGATGTTCACTGTGTCGGCGCGCATGCAATCCAGTAACTCCGTTATACCCTGCAAATGAAAAAATAAAGATAGCATAAATCCTTCAATCGACATAACATAAGTTTTTAAACTCTTTGCTTTGCTCAGCAATAATTACGGTTTGCCATCTTTGGGAGTCCGCCATATTGGCTTTAGAATGATGTTACTCAGTTTACCGTGCGTTATTACACAAACCAAATGTGTGTGTGATCAAAGGGATTTGCCTCGAACGCGGAAGCGAGGCGTAATACACAAAGCTCGAAAGTGCACCTTAAGGAGCAGATACCCCTCAGAAGCTGATTTTAAAATGAGAATCACGTCAAATTTTTTGGATAAAATATATTTTACATTAGACCAATTTCTTAATAATTTGACAAAAGAAAATTTTGTATTTCATACGTATAACACAGTGTAATTAATTTGTAAAGTTATGTCTAATACGGACAAAAAAATAGAAAATTTAACTATCTACATTTTGATCTAAGGCTTTTTTTTACTCATAGGAACAGTGTTAGTAACAAGGAAAGTACAAAATACTAAAGAGATTTGGGTCGCACGGGTGTGAAACGAGTGCGCGTTTTGTTCCCTCAAGGTCGTTGGCGACTGTCGTCGTCTTAAAAACTTGTAAAAAAATAAAGTGTCATAGTTACCTTAGGATCATACTTGTAGTAGAGTCGGTCGCCGGTGATGTAGTGCTGTGGCGGGTAGAAGTGCATGTTCTCAGACAGCGTCTCCACGTAGTCTGCCGGCTGAGACTCCTCTTCGAATGTGAAACTCGTTTCCTCTATTGTCTATTAGAAGAAAGATTAAAAGCCATTAGAATGACACATTATAACGATGCCCCATCTTTTGAACATCACCCGTTCTGTGATAGACCTTTGCAAGGCTAGCGCTAAGACTGTCGACATCTATAATAGTGCTAACACACGTCCGGATTTGGTACGACCGGACTAAATCCGCCCACAAATCATAGTGTTGCCGTATTCAGAACATTATTTTCCATTTTTATTTATGACTAAGTTGAATGTACAAATATCGGGAGACAATAACCATAATCAGTAGATCTCCCATAAATCAGGGACTTTTTCAACCCGACTGACCTGGAGCAACTGCGCGATCTGGACGCACCGCTTGCCGTCGCCGACGGCAACAAGGGCCGAGGAGGCCCAAGTCCTGCGGACAATTTGTCCGACCAGGACTCGCGCGGGTGCACCTCCAAAGTTTGGAGGAAGCGTCCGCGCAGCAAAGAATCGGGGTCGCTAGGACTCTCCTCAAGTGAGGAGACCCTGTCGGCCCCAAAGATGTCAACGGGGCGGAGAGGGCGGGGTCGCGCCGTTGCCACCGCTCGTGTGCCGGAACGCGACGTGCGGGGTCGCTTCGTGCCTCGGCCCGACACGCCTGCCCCTGCAGAGAGCGTGCAGAGCGAGGGCACATGAGTGCGGACCAAAGCGATGGCTCCACCACGTCCTTGCTAGGGTCAAATAAGGCGGAAGCGAATGCCGCAAAACGGGCGCAGCGACGGGCTGTCGCAGCCGATGAGGTCGGTGAGTTGGCCCGACAGGCCAGAGAGCGGCGCTCGGCTCGGACGGCGGATGCATCGGCGGTGGCGGTAAGTCGCCAAGTGATGGACGGCCTGGATGTCGTCCTGAAGGTTGCCACCAAATCCGGCAACCTGAAGGGCACGTTCACGCGTGCCTTGAAGGACGCGGTGGACAGCATCAAGGAGGCGGTTGAGGTCCTCAGTAGCCGCACAACTACGGAAGAGACGGCGTAGTTGTGGGAGGAGAACAGCCGCCTTCGATCAGAGTTGGAGGACCTCAAGCGGCAGTTTGCCGCCCAGAAGGCAGCCACTGTTGTCACGAGCCCACCGCTGGCGCCATCGTCGGCTCCATCTCCGACCCCATCGTCGGCTCCATCTCCGGCCCCATCATCGGGCCCAGCACTTGCAGATGCAGATATTGAGAAGATCGAGCGCATCTGCATGATGCAGTGCGGTTAAATGGTGGGTGCCCGGTTGGAGGCCATAGAGGCGAGACTGCCCGCCGAAATCCTCCGCCCACCACTCGCTGGAGACAAGCGGAGAAAGGAGGCGCCCGCAAAACCGGGCCCGGCGGCAGCAGCGGTTGAGCCAAGAAGATCCGGCCAGGAGGCTGGCAAGCCCGCGGAGGATAGGTCCACACCCACCTCCCAGTCAAGTGGCTGCGACATCGGCTTCACCACCTGCCCCCTCCACGGAGGCCTGGACGACGGTGGTCAAGAGGGGCCGCCGTCGTAAGAAGAAGACAGCGCCGCAGGCACCCTCTGGAGCACTGGAACCGGCACCAAATAAGGCCGCGGGACCGCCGAGGATCAGAACCCCACGCTCCGCGGCTGTAGTAATCACGCTGCAGCCCGGAGCCGTCGAAAGGGGCGTTTCCTACAAGGCGGTCCTGACAGAGGCGAGGGCCAAAGTCGCGTTCCCCGACCTCGGTACACCGTCCGGCTTCAAAATGAGGCCGGCGATTACGGGGGCGCGGCTGCTCGAGGTGTCGGGTACCTCAAGCGCCGAAAAGGCGGACATTTTGGCCGCCAAGCTGCGGGAGGTCCTCAATCCGGAGGACGTCCGTGTGTCCAGGCCGATGAAGACGGCTGAGCTACGTATCGACAGTCTGGACGACTCGACAACCCCAGTAGAGGTCGCAGCGGCCATCGCCCGAGCCGGCGGATGTCCATCCGAGGATGTGCGGACGGGTGAAATTCGCGCCGACGCTACCGGGCTCGGCATGATTTGGGTGCGGTGCCCGGTGGCGGCGGCGAACAAGGTCGCTAACGGTGGGCGACTGTTGGTGGGGTGGGTTTCAGCACGGGTGAAGCTGCTGCTACCCAGGGCATTGCGGTGCTATCGTTGCCTGGACATTGGGCATGTCAGAGCACGATGCACCGCCGAAACAGACCGCAGCGAGCAATGCTACCGCTGCGGTCAGCCTGGCCACAAGGCGGCCCAGTGCTCTGCGGCGCCAAACTGCAGCCTCTGTACAGCTGCAGGGAGGCCCGCTTGGCACAGAGCGGGTGGAAAGGCCTGTGGCGCACCCGCGCAGCAGAAGAGGAGAAGGAGGGCCAAGGTTGCCGGGGGCTCTTTACCCCCTCGTCAATCTGGCTGCTCTTCGGCCGACTCCCGGCCTAGGAATGGAGTGGAGGGAATGGATTGCGCATAATGGCGCTCTACCATTTCCTCCAGGGCAATATCAACCACTCTGCCAGAGCTCAGGATGTCTTGCTCTAGAGCATGGCAGAGTGGTCGATTCACGTGGCTGTGGTCGCCGAGCCGTATTTCGTCCTACCCAGGGATAACTGGGTTGGAGACCTCGACGGTTTGGTGGCCATCATTGGCGGGGCTCTAGTCAGCCCGTCCCGAGGTCACGGCTGGATGGCCGCCCTCGCGGACGGCGTTGGCATAGTTGGCACGTATTTTTCGTCCAACAAGAGTCTCGCCGACTTCGAGTTTCCTTGTCGAGTTGGGCGCCGTCGTAGGCCGACTGCACCCTCGCCCTGTGCTGTTGCTAGGGGATCTCAACGCCAAGTCTTCGGCGTGGGGATCTCCGGTAACCGATGCTAGGGGCGAGGTGCTGGAAGAGTGGGCAGTCACCACTGGTCTGGTCGTCCTAAACCGGGGCTCGGTCCACACGTGCGTGCGACAGCGGGGCGGTTCAATAGTGGACGTATCGTTCGCAACCCCTGCTGTCGCGAGCCGTGTCCGTGACTGGCGTGTCGCCGTGGAGGTGGAGACGTTATCGGATCACAGATATATCCGTTTCGACGTCTCCACCCAGACCGCCGGCGGCCGCGGTGCGCTGGCCCCGCGAACGGACGGTCCGCGCTGGGCGCGCAAGCGCATCGACAGGGAACTTCTCGAGGAGGCCACCATTGTCCAGGCCTGGATCCGGGAGTCGGCAATAACCGGACCCGTCGACGTCGAACAGGAGGCGCTGTGGTTCCGCGGGGCGATGACGCAAATCAGCGACGCGTCCATGCCCCGGGTCCACGCACAGTCAGCGAGGCGCCAGGTGTACTGGTGGTCCGCTGAGATCGCACAGATGCGTGTCACGTGCGTAGCGGCCAGACGCCAGTACACCCGATACCGGAGGAGACGTCGTCGGGTCCCTGACGAAGAGGCCGCGCTGTATGAGGTGTACCGCGCGGCGACGGAGACTCTGCGGCTGGCCATCGGCGAGGCGAAGAAGCGAGCCAGGGAGGAGATGTTGGAGACTCTAGACAGGGATCCTTGGGGGCGCCCTTATCGAGCGGTTCGTGGGAAACTTCGAGCCGCCGCGCCTCCACTTACGGAGAGTCTCCAACCCGAGCTGCTGGAGGAGGTAGTCGCAGCCCTCTTCCCGGCGAGAGCGGAGCATATCCCGCCGCCAATGGCTTTGCCCACGGCCGCAGAGTCTACGGAGGAGGATGCCATCAACGTCCCAGAGGTGACACTGGCAGAGATGGGGGCGGCCGTGATGCGGCTCCAGGCCAAGAACGTGGCTCCGGGGCCCGACGGAATCCACGGCCACGTGTTAGCCCTCGCTCTGAAGGAGCTAGAGCCCTGGCTGAGAGGACTCTTCACAGTGTGCCTTGAGCGGGGCCAGTTTCCCACTCTGTGGAAATCTGGTCGTCTGGTCCTGCTCAGGAAGGCGGGGCGCCCTGCGGACTCGCCGTCCGCGTACTGGCCCATAGTGCTGCTAGAAGAGGTGGGTAAGCTGTTCGAGCGGATAATCGCTGCCCGCCTCGTCAGCCACTTGTACAGTGAGGGGCCGGACCTGGACGAAAGCCAGTTTGGTTTTCGGCACGGGCGCTCCACCATCCACGCGATATCGCACGTGAGAGTCCTGGCGGAGGAAGAGGTGTCCCGGGGTGGGGTTATGTTGGCGGTGTCCTTGGACATTTCCAACGCCTTCAACACCCTGCCCTGGAGTTGTGTTCGGGAGGCACTGCGGTATCATCGAGTGCCTCCCTGCCTCCGCCGCATCGTCGGGGCCTATTTGGCGGAGAGGTGTATCACCTATGTCGTGTCGTGTCACCGCATGTCGTGCGGTGTTCCACAGGGCTCGGTCTTGGGCCCGCCCCTGTGGAACATCGGGTACGACTGGGTGCTGAGGGGCGAACTCCAACCGGGCGTAGACCTGACGTGTTACGCGGACGATACGCTGGTCACCGCCCGGGGGAGTTCGTACAGGGAGGCAGCGTTGCTGGCGACGGCTGCGGTCTCACAGGTGGTGAGCCGCATACGGCGCCTTGGCCTGGAGGTGGCCCTCAATAAGTCGGAGGCCATGGTCTTTCATGGCCCCCGGCGGGCGCCACCACCCGATGCCCACATCGTCGTCGGGGGTGCTCGAATCGCTGTCGAGTCAACCATGAAGTACCTGAGATTGGTGCTCGACAGCCGGTGGAATTTCGGCCCCCACTTCCGGCGGCTGGCACCCAAGTTATTGGGCGCGGCTGGGGCGCTGTCAACGCTGCTTCCCAATCTGGGGGGCCCGAGCGCTGCCTGTAGGCAGCTCTACGTGGGGATCGTGCGATCAATGGCTTTGTACGGGGCCCCGATCTGGGCGGCTGACCTGACGGCCGGCAGCATCGCTGTCCTGCGAAAGCCGCAGAGAGCGATGGCCGTCAGAGTCATCAGGGTGTATCGCACGATCTCCTATGAGGCGGCTTTTGCACTGGCCGGATCCCCGCCCTGGGACCTGGAGGCGAAGGTACTCGCGTCACTGTATCGGTGGCGCGAGGAAGCGCGGGCGCGGGGTGAAGGGCTGATGCAGCGACATATGGAGTTGCGTCAGTCTCAGCTTCGCGAGGTCCTGGTGGCGGAATGGCGGGACAGGCTTTCACGCCCTACCGCCGGCCTCATTACCATTGAGGCGGTCCGGCCAGTGCTCGAGCGCTGGCTCGGGAGGAGGCACGGCTCCCTGTCGTTTCGGGTGACGCAGGTGCTCTCGGGGCATGGTTGCTTCGGGAAGTACCTGTGTCGCATAAACAGGGAGCCGGACGCCCGGTGTCACCACTGCGTCGACTGCCGGTAGGACACGGCGCGGCATACGCTGGCAGAGTGTGCGGCTTGGGAGGAGCCACGCCGTGTCCTCATCTCTGAAGTTGGCAGTGACCTGTCACTGCCGGCCGTAGTCGAGTCTATGGTCGGCAGTGAGGAGTCCTGGGACGCGGTGGTATCCTTCAGCGAAACAGTCGTTTCGCAGAAGGAGGCTGCGGAGAGGGAGAGGGAGATCTGATCCTCTAACCCGATCCGCAGCAGACGCGCCGGGCGTCGACGGAGGGCGGACAACGCCCTCTTCCAGTCCCTCTAAATGGGTCCAGGGGCGACGGACTCGGGGACGTCCGTCGCCCCCCAAACATCAGGACCTGAGGTGGTGGCGCGTAGTGTTCCACGCGCGCCCCTCTTAGACGTCGCGGGGGGAGTCCAACACCTCACTCTCCCCCCAACCCGAGGTCGTGGCCCGCAAAAGCGGGCTGGCACTAGCCGGGGGTTGCGGAAGTATCGTTGTTCCCGCGACCCCCAGCGTAGGTGTGGGATGGAACACCGGGGTGGTTTTTAGTCAGTACGAGTCTGACAGACCCCTCGCCGTCCCCAGGGCGGAGGACATCCAATGAGGATTTTCCACCCCCAAAACAAAAAAAAAATAAAAAAAAATGGACTTTTTCAACGCTGGTCGTAGTTGGTACGACCAACCAGCCGACAACCCTACATACGTCCGGATTTCGTACGGAGCAGGCGATCCGATGTGAAAACGAGATGGACTCAATTAATAATAATAACGTCCCGCGGACCACTCTACACTACACGCTCGGATATGGTACGGCCGGACTAACTCCGCCCTCAAATCCGTGGTCCGGCCGTACCAAATACGGACGTGTGTTAGTACTATAAGAAGAAAAGTTCGTAGTGTCCCACTGCGAGGCAAAGAACTCGCGCTCGCAGGTTGTTGCTCAGCATTACTGCTTCTGCTGGGGTTAGTCTATTCTCATCGCTAAGCGTTCTTATATTCCGTCCGTGTTTTAAAGCTAAATGTCGTCGGTAATTAAGCGAGTGATTAGCCCACTGTGCCTTAATCCGCTAGCGAGACTGCCGCTTCAGATCCTACGGATTTATCATGTGTATCATTTTTTTTTTTGCTTCGATAAATACTCATGCATACTGCACTACCACGGGAAGATAGCGCAGTTATGTGGGACTCTAACCCACTAAAGCTCCACGGTATCCTCCTGTGCCGCTTATGGCGGGAACACGGGCAAGCGTTAGCACTCACCGCCAACCCGACGCGGTTGTCCGTCACCGGACCCTCCTCGGGAGAGTACCCCCCATCACCGGCGCATCAGAACGCACTGTACGCCGTGACCACCCCAGGGACCAAACCAGCACATGGGCGCCAGACGACCCCGTGTATGGCACCCTTGGTCCCCCTTGTGACGGGTCAAGGTCAATGGCCCCGTCACCTACCATTTTTCGGCCGCAGGGGATAGGGTATCATCCCGAGTTGATTCTGTTTTAAGGCGCAGAATACAGACAGGACAGTATGTAAGTAGAAAACGTGTTGCGCCAACCCCAAGTAACATTAAATACAGTATTAAAGGCTAAATCATAAGTGGTCAATGTTTTAACAGTCAAAGGATTAAAAAGTAGATTTAAAACTTACCTTTATTTCTTTGAATATTCTTTCTGATGGTCCAATTTGTTTGAGCATGTTTATGTATGAGAAAATTGCTTCTAGCACCTGAAAACAAATAATTTACACATTATTATATCAAATTTCAATAATTCTGTTGGATTTTGGTATAGAGATAGATTACTTTTTATACCCGAGGGGAAGTTCTCTTGTGATAATTTCCTACTTTCATGCAGCCGAAGCCACCGGCAGAAGCTAATACTAGCTACCGCCAGCGGCCTCACCCGCGTGAAAAGTGTTTTCTTATCCCAAGGGAACATTATACCGGGATGAAAATAGGTGAGCATCAAGATGGCGGGATCAAGTCCCCAATTTAAAATTTATCATATTGAAGAGTTTGTACTACATATGTACTATTTGTACCCTAAATAAGACATTTGTACTTCTAAAGGTAAAGGAGGTATGTCAAGACATCCCTGGTCCTGCCACTTTGACGTCAAAGTGGCGGGACCTTCTGGCAGCACTACTCAGAGGCAGGAATTTCACACCCGAAGACTTAGTACTACATATGTACAGCTGTATACTCAATTTTCAATAAAATTCTAAGTGCCAAATTAAAGATAAGTGATTAAAACATTGGTCCCGCCAATTTGATGAATCATTCATCGCTGAATTCATATGAAAATCGTTAGATCTGATGGAAAATCAAATGTGGAAACTTAGTACCTCCTAAGTACATGAACGTGTGTAAAAATTTTAAATTGGGGACTTGATCCCGCCATCTTGATGCTCACGAAAATAGCCTATGTGCTATTCCAGACTATCTCTATGCCAAATTTCATTCAGATTCGTTCAGCCGTTCTGGCGTGATTGAGTAACAAACATAGATACAAACTTTCACATTTATAATATTATAGTAACATGTAAGATTTTGGATCAACTGATAACGATACTTTTTACTCCATTCAATGAAGCAATTGTGATGATATGTCTGAATGTTTGTTTTTATTTACCTCATCGATATGGTCGAGTCCCTGTTTGGTTAGCACGACTTGCGTGGAGAACAAACTGTATATAGACGTGTAGTCGATGCCGCTTTCTGAGTTGCCCGTGTAGATGCCGAGAGCCCACACCCTGTAGGGAAACAAAAATTGTTATTATTCAACTGCAGCTAAGGTTGCTCTAGTCACAGATAATATAATACTAGCATACAGATACCTCATCCCATACAAAGAAACCGTGCCGACGTAACTAGCGTTTTTCGACTGCTTATTCTGGCAATTTTTTGTACATCGAACGCATACGGTTCTGTTTCACGGTGATAGATAGATGGTGTTAGCAGCGACTTGCAAGTAAAAGGGTTTACTAGGTTCGTGAATATTTTTTTCTTTATATACAGTGAAGGTTTGTTTTCTAGTATTTATTTGCACGTTTTTACAGTTTTTTTTTGCACCAAAATGTGTTAAAATGCAAACTTTAACAATCGAGTGGCATGCCTCAGAAATTTAAAAATGCGCCATCTATTGGCATCAATTTTAAATGATCCGTCTTATATTTTTGAAATGTGAATTATGAGCCCAATATTCCATCATTTTGTACTTAGGAGAGTTGATTAAACAAGAACATACAATTTTTGTGTTCAATTCCAGAAAATGTTAATTTTTCACACATTCAATAACAGATTGAGGTGCATATCGCGCCATCTAGTGAGATTTATTTGAACCAAATTTTCTTTCTTAGCAATGAGACCCCGTGCCCTAGTCGACGGCAAAAACTATTTTGTGCGCGGGTTTAAAATGCTTGCGATAGAGATAGATGCTGTGATGAGCAGTAAGAAGCTAGTTCGCGTACAAATACACACTTTCTCAAATTTGTAGCGAAATGGGTGATGATTTAGGACGAAAACGAGCGCGCGAAATTTTATTTTTAATAACTAACATTTGGGAGTCTGGATATCATGAAAAAACTACTAAATGTATCTGTTCAAAATAATATTATTTGCATTGTAGGACTACTAGTCTATCCCTGTATGGTGACTGTTTTAATTTTCAATGGTATTTATTTGCGCCCAAAGATGCGTTAAAATTAGTGTTGAAATGTGGAACTATCGACGCTCATATCTTTCAAATATGTATTGTTTTTACTTTTTTGTTTCCATACAGGGCTAGATAATAAGGAGACAAATTGATATTATTTTTATTTTGCTCGTCCACCGACAAACAGTGGAGTAATCGCTAGACTACGTTTGTATGGAAGAATGATCGGCTAGGGCAACCTTAAGACTCAAATCACCGATGACACCCAAAAAACATTCAATCTCAAGTGGGACCAGAGTATCGTGGTGATATTATCGATTGCCACGAATAATATCGCATCGATTCTCTATCGCTCGTGGAGACGGCCCCTAAGGCTACAACAACGTGGCTCCTTGAAAACGTCCACCGGCATCGCGGCTGACGAGATAAATCGAATTAAGTAGTACAAAAAAGCCTTCGACCTGATGTGAGCTATGTGCATAGATGTTATTATTGTTATTTTTAGTGGCATCAATGCTGCCACATGAAAATTTCAAAAAGACCAGACACACGAAACCTATCGCGCAATCACAGTTTTCCGCACGATTTGCACATATACTCGTACAACGGCCTACAACAATCAACGTCTCAACACCCGCCTAAGGCCATAGACAAGAGACTTTCTATAATTTCGTGTCGAGCATAAAAAGTCAAGATTTTAACACGGGCAATGTAGCCAATTTCGAAAGCTACATGCGAGTGTTAAAGCCTTTTTATGCGAGACACGAACGATTCTTTTTTCACTACCTGATGAGCTTACTTAATTAAATGCAAATAAGTTCCAAAAACAATTTATTAGAAACGTTAAGACTAAAAACCACGGACTATATACACGCAATCAACGCGCACCTTTTCGAGAGGTTACAGGTTCAGTATAATTCTGCCAGTTACATAATGACATCAATACAAAAGTAATTTCGTAACTGTTATTAAGTAACTTTGTTTTTTTTTTTAATTTTAATATCTTGTGGCTAAAAGTTCATATTTAGAAAAGAATTTCTTAGGCAATGTGTTACATAATCGACAAGGTAGTGGAAAGAAGTTGTTTTATATTCGGGTAGTTAGAGAAATATTGCGATCAGTATGTACGTAACATTTAAAATTTGTCAGTGAGGTGAAACAAAGTGAAATAAGGATATTGGCAGAAGGATAGAAGGTAAGTGTCATTAATCAACACTACTAACCATTAAACATTTAAAATATTAAGCAACATATTCTTTTTAACCTTAGATAAAGTACCTATAGATTAAGCCTTAAAATGACCTTGATTGATAGAGCGAGATGGCTAATTGGCAGCTCCATGTAAATAATAAGGACAAAAGATTATTTTTTGTCTGTGTCCGTGGCCGGTTTCTGTTGTTTGTCAAACTCTAATACAATGGCAGGTTTGACAAACAAACTCGGTTTTGTTTGATTTTCTATGATTTCCTGGTATTATGTGTTAATTGAGACAAGGAATTTGGGTTATTTATAGATAATAAGTGTCAGTGCGATGGTGGGTTGTAGTGTTCTTGTTCTTGTTGTAACACCAGAACTAACTATTGCTGTCTCATGTGCGGCCACGCCAGTGCTTAATCTATAGGTACTTTATCTAAGTTTTTAACCCACAGGCCTCCGAACCTCGAACGAAAGCAGGTGTCAAGGATGGATGACACACCAGACCGCGGCCGAGGTTACGAGGCAGCTATGTGAGGCAGCCGTTTATACGGAACGTTAACCACCCGCATATTGTAGCTATGTATAAACTCTTTAATAATTTTTGCAACTTATACTGCCGCACCTTCGATCAAGGATACACTAGATATAGAATCCCATACAAAACTTATCTTTAAAACTGACGCCAATTGTGTTTAATAACATTAGACATTTAAATTAGCCCATTTTACAGCTCATTCAACCGATTTTGACTTCTATTGCGTTAGTGATACGACAAATGGAAGCTGTAGTAAACAGTTAGTTTTGGTAACAGGTTTATGCTTTTTATGTCATCCTTATGTGTACGAGATAGAACTCAAAATCGGTTAAACGGACTGTAAAAAGTGTTGTAAAGACGTCTAATGTTATTTCAAATGGAGTATAGGTAATTCTAAGAATTCTAATTGAAATAAATATACATTAATGCAAATTCAACCTCAAATGCAATGTTTAAAGTTGCATTCACTAAACTATGTACAAGAACCGGCCCAGTGCGAGTCGGACTCGCACACGAAGGGTTCCGTACCATTATCGCACAAAACTGCAAAAAAAACACGTTTATTGTATGGGAGCCCCACTTAAATATTTATTTTGTTTTGTTTTTAGTATTTGTTGTTATAGCGGCAACAGAAATACAACATCTGTAAAAATTTAAACTTTCTATCTATCACGGTTCATGAGATACAGCCTGGTGACAGCCAGACGGACGGACAGTGAAGTCTCAGTAATAGGGTCCCGTGTTTACCCTTTGGGTACGGAACCCTAAAAAGCAGCCCAAAATGAGCTCAATACAAATTTATTCTTATACGCAAGTATTAAAGTCTAAATTACAATTAGTCGACGTATCTTACAATAGTTTCGACGCAAACGTTGGTCAAACAATCATAATATTTGGTAATTGATTCATATTTACTATTTAATTCGGTTTTTACTTTATGAAAAACACTTCACGATATAAACCGAAAAAAAGATATTCCTTCCAAAATCAAGGTGTTACGGTGATTATTTGCACAGTTTTTGAACGCACATTGCATTTTTTAACGTCTTAATGTTGGCTATGATTGGACCATATTAATTTGAAATAAGACCACAACCGTATTTGTGGCCATATTTTTCGGCCCGTTTTTGAAGCGCTAACCGGGCATCTAGTGTATCCTTCATCGAAGCTTCGAGCTCACTTCACCTAAGTCATCACGGTGAGGTGTCTACAGAATCGGCAGTTAGTTTGGGGTCGTTACAGTGCGCCACGGCAATAACATAATTATCTGTTCCAGTTTCAAAACAATAATAAGACAATAGACTACTTACTTTTTCCTCAGATAAGACAGCAGACTGCCTTTCCCCTCGTGTCCGAGCAGGTACGAGATGTACTGATGAGGTTTAGACTCGTATTCAGACAGCAGCGAACGCATGCACCATGTCAAATGTACCTATGGAATAAAACAACATAATATTTTAGGTGATTACTCGTAACTGTGAAGAAACTGGTATTATAACCTCGTGTTTCGTGATTCCATAAATTAATAATTTAGTTTGCCAGGGCTTTCTTGAGTGGTTCAGCAAAAAAATAAACGAAAATATTTGTATTTCACCAAAACATTTACTCTTACAGACAGGTATAGTTCTCGCCAAACTTCTTGGCCGTCCTGAAGTTGGCTACAATGGCTGCGCAGTAGTAAATCTCATAAAAAAACAGCACCGTTTCGTGCCTCGCGCATCCGGTAAACCAACTTCAGGGCGGCCAAGAAGTTTGGCGCAGACTATACATGGCATTTCGAAGTACATTATTTTATTTTTATGTTAGATTTTTTTTTGGGACAAACCCACCGCACTATTCCCAAACCACTGCAACTCCTGAAAGCCAGAATCAACAGTGGCTACCACCAGAAAAGCGTCGAGGCAATGAAGCTCGACGATCCCGCAACGAAATTAATCAGAAAAGAATAACGGAGGAGTAGGAAAAATTTTGTATTTTTAAGATAGTTAAAAAAGAACCGTTTCCCCACACCAGGAATTTCTTCAGTATTGTCGCTGTGATTACAAACATGATCCCACATACACAAACACCCAGACCCGGAACAACTATCCTGTAGAACAAACACATATTTTTTCTGTGCGGGAATCGCAGCAACAGTTCCCCTTGAGTACCCGAAACCACGCGAGACACAATGGCTTTTTAATAGGGATGTTTCCTGGGTAAAAAAATGATAATTCTATTTAGTCCGTCAGTGAGATTATCAAATAATGTTGCACCCCTATTTTTTGCTTTACAAAATAAATAAAAATTGACAAAGATAAAGCGCATCAAAGTTCAGGAGACGTTCAAAGTAAAAGCCCCCACGCTTGTGACGTCACTTTGTCAGTATAAAGTGTAGCACACCGTGACGTCATAAGATATTTCAACGCACTGTATCGTCGTAATTATCTCTTTACGTGGCATAAGAAAAAATACGTGTCCAATATTTTTAGGTTATCTAACTGACGGACAAAATAGTTTTTTTTTTGTCAACTACCCTATTGTTTCGGTAATTA
This sequence comes from Anorthoa munda, assembly GCA_945859665.1. Taxonomy (NCBI): domain Eukaryota; kingdom Metazoa; phylum Arthropoda; class Insecta; order Lepidoptera; family Noctuidae; genus Anorthoa; species Anorthoa munda. The sequence continues at coordinate 13,922,436 of OX243904.1, forward strand.
CGGTTTTGAACCGGTTAAAAGCTCTTGGAGTGAATTCTCATCGGATCGGAGGGAAGAGAGATTTGATATTATATAACTAACCTCAGTGGTATCGCCGACTGGCTTGACGTAGTAGATGCTTCTGAACTCGGGGGTGACGGTATCGGCCTTGAAGTTGAACTGGCTGAAATCTTGTGAAGGTAGCTTGTTGGTGGGAATGTGGCCAAAGGTGTTGACGACGTAGTCTTCTAGGGCGGACAGGTCCATCCGTGCCTAATAAGAACAATAATAACTCAATTTACATATTCGTTCTGTTTGTCGTTAAAGGGTTCCTTCCGTTGTTTGCTTCATATCTTGAAAACTCCTGAACCAATTTTGATGAAACTTGCACTATTCCCTAAGTTGAAAATTTTTTCAATAAAAAGAAAGACTGCAATGCGATTTCTAGTTTCTGAGAAATACGTGGAAAACATACATACAAAGTTTCTGCACTTTTGAAATTTGGCACACCTGTTTAGAAGCCCACATAGAGTATCATATTTGAATTTTGAACAATTTCAACAATATTACATAGTGTACATACAATCATATTGAATTGATAAACTCCTTTTTTAGAGTCTGTAAAAAATTTAAAGAATAATATTCGTTCTGAAACGTTTACGGAAAATTCAAAAATTTGATGTCCCTATGGAAATTTTTTATTTTTGTAATTAAGGAAGGCCGTTACTGTGATACCTGTGACTCGATAGATACTACTAATATTATAAACTAGCTTCTGCCAGCGGCTTCGCCCGCGTGAATGTCGAAAATTATCCCGAGGGAATTTTTAAGATATATGGTTTGACTCTTGAGTTGTTGTTAATCTACTTGTGAGGGTATGACGACAGTCATTTGACGTTAGAAATTACTGTCGCCTTATGTCACTAGATGGCGTTAGTACTAGTAATAGTATGAAGTATAAGGAGTAAGGTTTAAGGCGTCGACGGCACGAACTATTTTGTGCGCGACGTTTAAATGCTTGCTATCTCATCCGACAACACGTGCGAAAGAGATAACTGCTGTGATGAGCAGTAAGAAGCTAGTTCGCGTACGAATTAGCACTTTTGCAAATTTGTATCGAAATGGATGATGATATACGACGAAAACGAGCGCGCGAAATTTTTTAAGCAGACCTTTGGGAGTCTAGATATCATGAAAAAACCGGCCAAGTGCGAGTCGGACTAGCACACGAAGGGTTCCGTACCATTATCGCAAAACACTGCAAAAATATCACGTTTGTTACCCTGAGCCCCTCTTAAATATTAATTTTATACTGTTTTTAGTATTTGTTGTTATAGCGGCAACAGGAATACATCATCTGTGAAAATTTCAACTGTCTAACTATCACGGTTCATGAGATACAGCCTGGTGACAGACAGACAGACAGACAGACAGACGGACAGCGAAGTCTCAGTAATAGGGTCCCGTTTTTACCCTTTGGGTACGGAACCCTAAAAACGACGAAATGTATATTTTCAAAATAAAATTATTTGCATTGTTGAATTACTAATCTATCCCTGTATGGAGGCCGTTTTGCGATTTTCCTTCTTCTTATGGTATTTATTTCCGCCCAAAGATGAGTTAAAATTAGTGTTGAAATATGGAACTTTCGACGCTCATAACTTTCAAATTTTTATTTTTTTTGTTTGCTTACAGGGCTAGATAATGATGAGACAAATTGATATCAATTTTTATTTTGAACGTACATCGTCACACAGTGGAGTAATCGCCAGACTACGTTTGTATGGAAGAAAAATCAACTATACTGTGATTTTTTATTTCGTTGACTAAACTGACAGCTGCTATAGACCTTATTTTTTTTAAATGTTGAAAGCGCGGAGCATAGTGTTGTAGGTAAGGCTCAATCATAAGTGATTCATCGAATCGATGTGACATGACTCCTGAATTTATTTTTACTAATTGATGTAAATAAATGTTTTTTGAATATAAACGTAATATATTTAAATATAACAATATTCATACACATAGTACATGAACTTTTATTGTGTTAAATATGAAATCAACAATAAAATAAATGCAATGGATAAAATTAAGTCTGACATAAATGAGTAGAAACTAAATATGGGCCGCTAGTTTCAAACAAATTATTTTTTTAAGCCGTGAAATAGTTTCATTTTCGATCTACTTTGATTTTCGATTAACTTTCGATCACTCAGGATAGTTAGGGTACGACACTATTTTAATGTAACGATAAAGTGACAACCCCCCAAACGTCAGTTTAGTCCACGAAATAAAAAATCACATTATAGTGTAACCTTAAGGGCCAAATAACAAAGTTTAAAAATTATATATCAACATTAGGCTCAGTGCAACTATCAAGCATAGAACTTGTCGAGTTATCATTAAAGTTAAAAAAGTTTGAAGGTTTGTCGTATTCGTACGTATGCGCGAGCTGGCTGCCCAAAACCAAACGTATCCTCCGACTGCACAGCATGATTTTCTCCTTGTTTAAGTCTTTTTAGTTCGTTTTTCAAGCAGTCGGTTTTTTTGATCTTTTTAATTAACTTTTTTTATTTATAGAATAGAATAGAATATACTTTATTGTACACCAAAAAATTAAGTTACACATCTCTTTTACAATAATACTTATTTCTACGGGTACAAAGGCGGCCTTATCGCTGACAGCGATATCTACCAGACAACCTTTGGATGGACCTAAAGAACTTAAAATAAAACAGGGGGTAGTCTGTGGTGTAATGCTACATAAAAATTTAAATACATACAAAATTACATTACTATATATATATATATATATACAAACATACATATATAATATTACGTGTTACACATATTCATAGATGGAAAAAAAAAGGGTTGAATAATGATAGAAAAAGTTATAGAGAAAGGAAATGGTTTTTAACCAGGTTCTTAAAAGCAGCCAGTGACTGGGCTTGTCTTACTGACAAGGGCAACTCATTCCACAATCGCACAGCCTGGACCGTAAACGATTTGTCGTAAAACTTAGTGGAATGAGTAGGCATCGAAAGTCTCAAATTTTCCGATGATCTCAAGTTTCTTGAATGTGTGTCATGAAGGAACTTAAAGCGTTCTTTGAGATAAATGGGGGTTGTAGGTATAAACAGAATACTGTAAAGTAATGATAAAATATGGGCATTCCGGCGAAGGCGGATTGGCAACCACTTGAGCTTAATACGAAAATCAGAAACATGGTCATATTTGCGTAAACCAAATATGAACCTTATGCAAAAGTTTTGGAGTCGCTCAAGCTTATCTAGCTGCACTTCAGTTAGGTCTAAATAACTGACATCAGCATAATCGAGGATTGGGAGAAGAAGGGATTGGGCAAGCGCAGTTTTAGTGGCAGTAGGAAGGAAATTGCGCAGTCTGCGTAAAGACCCCGCAGACGCAAACAGCTTGCGACTAACTTCTTGCAGCTGAGGACCCCACGAAAAGTCTTTGTCAACTAAAATACCCAGGTCTTTCACCGAGTCGCTGTATGGAATAGCTAAGCCATCAAAAACAATCCGGGGGAGCTGCGACCAGTTAATTCTTGAGCGCAACCTAGGACTGCCGACAACAATGACTTGAGTCTTCGTTGGATTAACCTGCAGACCATGAGCCGAACTCCACTCAGAAATACGAGCTAAATCTTGATTGACTATGTTAACGGCCTCAGACAATTCATCTACTGGAGCTTGAGAAAATATTTGCAGATCGTCAGCGTAAAGGTGGTAGGACGAGAGAAGTTCATTGGAAATAGAATTAATAAAAATAGCGAAGAGAAGAGGAGATAGAACGCCCCCCTGTGGTACGCCTGCAGAGGTATTGCACCATGACGAGGAAGAACCTTCAATGCAAATACGTTGTCGGCGGCCACACAGGTAACTACGAAACCAATCAATTGCCGTTGGAGATATGTTAAGAGAGCTGAGTATGCCAAGTAAGATGTCAAAATCGACGGTGTTAAACGCATTGCTGAAGTCTAATAAGGAAAGGACCGTCAGATTTCCATTTTCCATACCAAGTCTAATATCGTCAGTAATGCTAACAAGAGCTGTTGTAGTACTATGTCCTGGACGAAACCCGGATTGGAAAAAATTAAGGAGGTGATTTTTGCATAGGAATGTACTGAGTTGGTTATGGATAAGGCGTTCAAGGACTTATAGGAAGGATTTATAATTTTTTAGTTATTTTTTTTTTCGAATTATTTACATTTAAACATATAAGTGTTATATATTTTTGAAATCATCTCTTAAAAACCTTTATTTTGATATCCCACACGATAGGCTTGGAAGAAAAAAAAAATTGGCCCCCCACAATATGGCGCCCAAGAACCGCCATTTTTCTATTTTCTAATTTTAATGTAGCCAGTGACACTCGCGGGGTTAAGACGTCCAGAGAGAACCATCAAAATCGGCCCACGCGTTTGGTCTCTAGAACGCCACATAGGAACAAACATACATACATACTTACATACATACATAGACTGATAAACACATTACCCTCCTTCGGCAGTCGGGTAAAAATATATAGCAATCATAAGAATTTAGATTCCGATATTGATGAGCGTCATAGCATCGAGCAAGATTTCATGTATTACAACAGCAAAGAACTTCATTCAAGATGCATAACCCATTTGTTTCATAAAATATTGATTTTAAATTTACAGCAATCCATTAATTGTTCCTTTCATTTTTGTGTTAGAGCTTAATGATTATAATAAGATTGGTGATTTCTGGGTAGTTATTAATCTGTTTGTGATTGCGCTGCGGATGTGACGACGGGTCAGTTTGATGTTAGGGGTGACCGTCGTCGCAAATTGCAGATGGCGCTAGTTGCATTTGTTGATAATCCATTTGTTTTGTTCAATAATACTAAGAGATGTGAATTAATTAATTCCTGCGTTATGGTGTAATATTAAATCAAATGGTTTGGAGAATTTAATGTTTATTAGAACTGTTTTGGTTGTTAACTGTATGACATGTCTTAAATGAATTGTTTACCGTTTCCGCCGAGTTGGCGCGCTACACTTACTTTCTGCTGTTTGGCTTTTGGGGTAGCGCGCTAGCTCGAGGATGCAGTCGGTTACCAACCGTGTTACGAGCAAGTCTTGAAAAATATAACTGACTAGCTGACCCCGCAAACTTTGTTTTGCCATAAAAACACAAAACATTCATCTACCCTACCTACCCTACACTACCTACCCTATACAAGAAAAATAAAATAAAAGTAAGAAAAAGAAAGAAAATTCATTCTCCGGGACTTCGTCGAGCTTCATTGCCTCGGCGCTTTTCTGGTGGTCGCCACTGTTGATTCTGGCTTTCAGGAGTTGCAGTGGTTTGGGAATAGTGCGGTGGGATTGTCCCAATTACCCTACCTACACTACCCTACCTACATTACCCTACCTACACTACCCTACCTACACTACCCTACCTACACTACCCTACCTACACTACCCTACCTACACTACCCTACCTACACTACCCTACCTACACTACCCTACCTACACTACCCTACCTACACTACCCTACCTACACTACCCTACCTACACTACCCTACCTACACTACCCTACCTACACTACCCTACCTACACTACCCTACCTACACTACCCTACCCTACCTAAGGGAAGGTACCAATTTTTTTTCCTATTTTTTTTCTCATAAGAACCTTCTCCTAACAATAACAAATACAACAAAAAAAGATTTAGCGAAATCTGTCCAGCCGTTCACGCGTGATGCCGTGACCAAGGGAAATAGAAATTCATTTTTATATATATAGATAAGTGAGAACCAGTGAGTTTTATTGGAGTGGTTCCTGCAGTTCTTCAATACGTGTATGACTAGATGTATGAACGTGGATGAAGTTAAAGGAGTATGTAAGGATCGTAGCAGGTAGCCTTCTGTAGTTTCTACCTACACCCATGAGCAAAAAGCGTGAGTTTATTAAACGGGCCCTTTCACTTTCATTGATTCAGGTTTGTTAGCAAATAATTACATCGGTTTTATTTACCTTTCTAAAAGAATACTACCCATCCCTTCTCATTGTTCTGGCGTATTGTTTGATCTGCAGGCCGAGCTATAGTAAACATTTCTACTCGTATAGTTTTGTTTGATACCATAGTGAGCTATCGAATGTTATTGTTTTTTTTTATCTCAGGACAATTAGAATCATGTTATGTTTTTTTTTTGGAAATTGACAATGCTAAGTTATTGTAGTTTTGTGAGTAGATATTTATGGGATATTATTCATTGCACATCAAGTAAATAATCACCAATCAATTTATTTCCATCATTTATATACTTGTTTACATCAGAAATACTGACTGCACAGAAAATTAACCAGAGCGTACAACATATATAAAAAAATAAGTCCAAGAGCGAGTAAGGCAGCTCGGGAGCTTAGGGCACTCCGAAACGGGATAGGTCAGGTTCGAAGAGGCCATGTTAGGTTACTTTAGACCCCGCAGACAGATATAGGAGCCCCGCAATTGTTGCTAAAATAATAATATTTTAGGGCAACTATTTTGCTGTACAATCAGAATTTTTGATTGGAATTTGGATCGTAGCAGGTGGCGTTCTGTAGTTTCTGCCTACCCCCATGGGAAAAAGGCGTGAGTTTATGTATGTAATTTGGATTATTTTTGGATAGAAAACGTATTTTTTTTTTATTTGCTACTAGCCGACCCCCGGGGCTTCGCTCCTGTCAATTGGCGACCATCCTACCCTACCTACCCTACCTTACCTATCCTACTCTACCTGCCCTACCCTACCTGATCATGTAGTACATATTTTTATGTATCATCAATAGTTTTCTCAGCGCACGCCAAAGGATGAATTTTATATGCAACATTTTGCAATATTAATTTTATTATGCAACATTATTGCAATTTTCATAAGGATCTCAATTTTTTTTTTAAATATTTGAAATAAACTCAGGAATAATGTAGCTTTCTACTGGTGAAAGAATTTTCATAATCGGTACAGTAGATCCAGAGATTACCCCCTACAACGTCACAAACTCACAATTCACAAACTTTACCTCTTTATAATATTAGTATAGATACTACCCGATATTTATTTATGGATCTCTGTTATAACCTATGAGTGTCATCATGTGTTTTGTATTTGAGTTATGTGGGGTTTTTAGGGTTCCGTACCCAAAGGGTAAAAACGGGACCCTATTACTGAGACTCCGCGGTCCGTCTGTCTGTCTGTCACCAGGCTGTATCTCATGAACCGTGATAGCTAGACAGTTGAAATTTCCACAGATGATGTATTTCTGTTGCCGCTATAACAACAAATACTAAAAACAGAATAAAATAAATATTTTGGTGTTATTATAATACCCATACAACAAACGTGATTTTTTGTAGTTTTTTGCGATAATGGTACGGAACCCTTCGTGCGCGAGTCCGACTCGCACTTGGCCGGTTTTTTTTATTTATTTTGTATTATATTTATAGTACCTGGGTAACCGATAATAATAGAGAAAACAACGTTTTCTAAAAATGTAACCTAGCTAGATCGATTTATCGCCCCCGAAACGCCCTGCATACAAAATTTTATGAAAATCGTTTGAGCCGTTGCCGATTCAGATTATATATATACTAGCTTCTGCCTATCCTATGTGCTATTCCTGACTATAATCTATATCTGTGCCAAATTTCATCCAGATCCGTTCAGTAGTTTTTGCGTTAAAGAGTAACAAACATACATTCACACAGACATCCAAACTTTCACATTTATAATATTCTAACATCATTATCATCATCCGCAGCCTGACTTCGACCACAGCTGGGCAAAAGCCTCTCTTTTCTTAGTTCCAATCCCCACGCTCCTGTGCTACCCTTTTATCCCGGTGTAATGCCCCCTTGGGATGATAAAACACTTATCACGCGGTCGAAGCAAGTGCATAATAAATCGATGTAAATTAAACCACAACAGCAATTAAACTCTTTTGAACCGACTCCAAAGAAAGGAGTAGGTTCTCAATTCGTCTGAACCTTTTTTTTTTGATGATTATAAAACACAGTCGATGGAAAGACCTATCACTCTCTTTCTCTTACAAGTCGGCTATGCAGAAACAACAGGACAACACGTGTCAGGAATCTCGCATACACGCGTCATGCATGGATTTAATTATCGTGCGCGGTGAGCTGCAGCCGCTCGTCGTCATTTATGTCATCCCTCAAACTGCGCAGGTTGCCCCACGTGAACGCGACCACCCACGATGAGCCAACATACCTGCACAGCGACAGTCATCCTATGCGCACTGTAGTGCCTCTTCCTGAAAGCGTGCGCGGCGAGGTGCAGCCGCTCGTCGTCATCTATGTCGTCCTTGAGACTGCGCAAGTTGCCCCACGTGAAAGTACGCGCTGGATGGCCTTCGGGGAACAAACTGGAGAGGAGTTGGTCCTTACGGTTCGAGTCCGAAGGGGATGCTATCGCAAATTCTGTGAACGGAAAGATACATTCGTTTATTAACACTCCATTATACGCGAACCAAAAAGTTATTCGCTTGGTACTTGCGTGCCCTAAATTATATGAACTGCTATAAGCAAAAACAAAGAGAATAATTAAAAAAAACCGGCCAAGTGCGAGTCGGACTCGCACACGAAGGGTTCCGTACCATTATCGCAAAACACTGCAAAAAATCCCCTTAATTTATTTTAATTTAATAATAATTATTTTTTGAAGTGAATATACAACTAAACATTTTGTGAATATTTCAAGCGTCTACCTGTTGCCGTTATTAATATCCAGCAAAAAACGGCAAAAATATCACGATTGTTGTATGGGAGTCCCCCTTAAATATTTATTTTATACTGTTTTTAGTATTTGTTGTTATAGCGGCAACAGAAATACATCATCTGTGAAAATTTCAACTGTCTAGCTATTACGGTTCATGAGATACAGCCTGGTGACAGACGGACAGACAGACAGACGGATCGCGAAGTCTCAGTAATAGGGTCCCGCTTTTACCCTTTGGGTACGGAATCCTAAAGATTAACAAAATATTTTGAATATAGGTATGTTATCGTTCTTCATTGACAGATTTAAACAAATAGGATTTCTCCTGATAAAACCATAAAAATAAAAGACTCTTTTCATGATCTCACAAAATTGAGAAAATTCAAAATAGGAATTTAAAATTTTCTTCACTATTATGTACAGTTACGGAGTGGAATTCCCTACCAGAGTCTGTTTCTCCTGATGGCTATGACATGGGGATCTTCAAACCAAGAGTGAATACGTTACTTCTAGGGAAGCTTGCTTCACCGTCGACCACATATCATCGGTTACCATTAGGAGACATAGTGGTCAAACACGAGTCTATCAATAAACACAGTAAAAAAGAATGAAGTCGAATTTGTTAGACCGTTTATGTACCACTTTAAAAATAGGATAATATGTATTCATACTGAAGAAGAAACTGGCATAATCGAATAGGAACTGTAAATATATTTTTTATATTAGCCTATACTGTCCCACAGCTGGTCAAAGGTCTCCCCCAAATCCTTCCAAGTATAAACTCTACATATCAAGAGAAAAAATATTGTTTGTTGTTTGGAGGTTATCTCTGGAAGTAGGTACTGATCCGATCACGAACAATCTTTGCTGATAGACAACTGCACTGATATCTAGTGTCCGACCGAAAGTTAGATTTCGGACGAGTTTCGGAAAAAAAACCATTTCGGTTTAGTTTCGGTTTCGGCGGCAAACTTGCCGAAACTACAACCGAAACCGAAACTGCATTCGGGAGTTCTTGCGCTGTGATTGGTCATGTTCGGCGCGTTCAATTCCATCCAAGCGAGTATTTTTCTTGCGAATATTTTTTTCTTAAACGAGGGGTTGTTAAGTTGATTATCATACCAATAAGTGAAAATGTCGATGACTACCCAAGTAGCACAAAACTGCATTATAGGATGTCACAAAGGGTAACATCGGTAACTTTAGCATTTATGAAGACTTATTACAGTACACTCGAACTGCAATAGCTGAAAATTACGCTTTCGTCTGTATAATAATGCTTTTATGCGTCACGGAGACAACACTGTAATGCTGCAGTCGTTAATATAGATGTGCAGTTCAGTAAAATCAACCGAAAATGGTGTTGTTTGCTGATGACACATCTTTGATATTTAAAATAGATCGGCGGCCACAAAATCTTGATGATGTGAATAACTCGATTCATCAGGTCCAAAAATGGTTCACGGCAAACAATTTGGTACTAAATGAAAAAAAAACCAAATGTATTAGATTCACATTGCCGAATGTTAGAAGTAGCGAATGCGACATCATATTGAATGGCGAAAAGCTGGACTTTGTAAATCAAACGGTTTTCCTGGGAATCACTCTAGACGACAAATTGCAATGGAGTTCTCACATAACATCTCTTGCGGGTCGGCTGAGCTCGGCCGCTTATGCTGTTAGAAAGATAAGACAGTTGACGGATGTGGAGACCGCGCGTTTGGTCTATTTTAGTTACTTTCACAGCATTATGTCATACGGTATTTTATTGTGGGGCCGAGCGGCTGACATTGAATCCATATTTATATTGCAAAAGAGAGCTATCAGAGCCATATATAATTTAAGTCACCGAGAATCTCTTAGGGAGCTATTTAAAAATATTAATATTATGACAGTTTCTTGCCAATTCATTTATGAAAATATTATGTATGTAAGGAAAAATATACATCTCTTTAGTAAGGTCAGTGATAGACACAATTGTAATACGAGAAATAAAGATAAGTTAGATCAACCATCTTATAGACTAGCAAAAGTACACTCATCTTTCATGGGGTACTGTGTTAAATTCTATAACAAAATACCTTGTGATATATTAAAACTAAATGAAAGTAAATTTAAAACTTTAGTTAAAAGCACACTTTGTAAACAAGCATATTACAAATTAGATGATTATATTCAAGATAAAAATGCTTGGCAACATGTTGGTCCCGCTCCGTAGGGCAATCTTTGGTGTGGACATAATCAAATTTGCTAATTTGAATTCCTATTCGTAGTTATTGTATTCTTATGTTATTTTTTATATTTTTCCAGACTTGGACTCACACACGGTTCCGTTGTTGTTGAATTAGGTATTTTACCTTTTTTTTTTTTTTTTTGCGTGGAGAAATGCTCATGCATACTGCGCTACCACGGGGAGATAGCGCAGTTATGTGGGACTCTAACCCACTAAAACTCCTCGGTGTCCTCCCGTGCCGCTTATGGCGGGAACACGGGTACGCGTTAGCACTCACCGCGAACCCGCCGCGGCTGTCCGTCACCGGACCCTCCTCTGGGGATTACCCCCCATCACCGGCGCACCAAAACACACTGTGCGCCGTGACCACCCCAGGGACCAAACCAGTACATGGGTGCCAGACGACCCCGTGTATGGCACCCTTGGTCCCCTTGTGACGGGTCAAGGTCAATGGCCCCGCCACCTACCATGTTTCGGCCGCAGGGGATAGGGAGAGCGGCCAATGCTATACCGACACTCCTCTTCCCCTGCGGCCCCACCGCGTCCGCCATCAGACGGTGGCGACCCCGTCCAGGCCGCGGAAGGTAGGGAGAGCGGCGCACCGCAATACCGGCACTCCTCTCCCGCCGCGGCCTCCAACCCTCAGCCGTGATATCGTATGGTTTTACGACATCACGGCCCGCCTCAGTTGCGATGTTGCCCAGGCAGCACCGCAACCTACATGTTGGCCGCTACGTCGTCGGCTTATCGGCAAAAGCCCTGACGAGCGGCCCCTCCTCGGGTTCCTCTTTGCTTCACCGTGGGTGACCAAGCCACGGTTACTGAGCCCCCCCGCCTCGACAATGCGGGAACCCACCGGGGGGGTAGGTATTTTACCTATGTTTGGAATATTTGTAAGTATGTGAGAACCATGTTCCTATTTATCAAATTAATGAATTTACCTGTTAGTGCTTTTATTACTTTATACCTGTACGTAGTATAGTGTGTAGTGCTATTTTTGGGTGCATCGTCCTCACATATATGAATTTATTAATGTATGTACATAAGTAAACATTTTAAAAAGAGTAAGTATGGAGTTTCTTGTGCGTTCTTCTCCATAACAAGCTACTTTCCGAATGCACGGTAGAGTCAATTTTTATTACTTGTACATTTTTAATTTAGATTTAATGTTTGACGTTCAAAAGTGCCGCTTATTGGCCTAGTTGAAATAAATATATTTGACTTGACTTGACTTTGACTTGAGTATTAGTACTGTAAGCTGCAATTAAGCATTTTTATGGACTTTAACTCAGCAATATTCTGAATTAAAGGCCACAAGTGTACCCTTAGACCGCTTGCATTATAAGAAAGAACATGTGAGCTACTATAATGCAGTCAGTTAGTCTGTGACTTCAATTAACAATGATATAATGCGTCTTGCTGCACATAGTTGAACTTTAGTAGCGTTAATCAGCTTGTTACACGCAATCTTATAATAGCACTTATATAGCCCACATGATCACTATGGGTGAACTTATATGATGCTAAATTACAGCAAACTGCTATAAATTAGCTCACACGTTACCTATGATCCTGGTTAGAGCTGAATACGTGTACTAGCGTCGGCAATTAATCTACTAATGCAGTTAAATAAGATCTTGTAGACTTATCTTTTCAGCACCCCAGTTTGTAAAAAAATATTACGAAAATCGGAGGCGTGTTTCTTGGGATGATGTAGGTAACCAAATAACATAAAAGGATTGACACAACAGACGTATAATTTTGTAAAATAAATCCATGGATCCCTAGAATTCCTGCTCAGACTTTAGTGGTTCACTGATGATTACCAACAATATTTGCGTACATGTTACCCAATATCAAGCTTTACAGGAATCTGTGGCTGACTTGATTCACACAAGGACTACTCGTATCAGCTCGTTGCTGATTTATGTACCAATAGTGGATACTTAAACAGCACATACCGCTTAATTGTGTTTAATACAGTGCACATTGCTTGTCTGCCATTTTTTAGGTCCTAACCTAAAAAATGGCACCTGTAAAATAATATATTAACATTTTTTCTTTGTTAAATAACGAAAATAACAACTGGATTTCAATAGAAAATCTAATGATTTTATACGCAAACAGCTTATTGTCAAATTACAAATGCAAAATAAAATTATTTATTTTTTATAATATATCATCAACTTATTTTATACTATAACTTTCAAGTAAACAGTGATATTTTGAGAGCGCGTGAATATTTTCACCTATATTCATATACTATTTGCCAATAAACTCTCTTTCCCCTTCGAATTTCACGCACAGGAGGAAAAAGCAAAGTTTTTGTTACGGAAAACAATATTTGTCTATTTTACCACAAAATGTTTAACAGAAACAACATATCAAAATAATAAGGAGTAGGGTGAAAACTATTCACAATTTTGCCACTTGTGAATTTTCAATTCTAAAGAAGCATTATAATTATTCTGGTGTGTACCTTGTGCTGAAAAATAGGTAACCATAACTCTATTAATCGGCCATTGTGCTATATAAAAGGTAACAAATACTCTAATAATCAGTCAATATTCAGCTCTTGGGATGACTGTTACCTTTAATAATGCTCAAATAATGCTGATATAATGCAAATAGTTACAGTTATTCAGCTAACAGCTGTTTAATTTGTGCCCAAATCAGAGTTATATCAGCTGAAACAGCGCCTTTAATGCTCTTATTCGGAAGGCTTGTTCAGCTTAGGATTCTATTGTGGACAGTGATTCAGCTACTATACAGCACTTTTGTGTTACTTGGGTATATAGCTTTGTGATTAAAATTTAAAGATAAATAAATAAAGACTGCCTGATTATAATAACGTTTTCTTTATTTTTCTGTCAAAACATGATCCTTGTAAGGAATTTTCGGTATCGGTTTCGGCCGAACCTGAGACTGTTGCCGAAACTCGGTTTCGGTTTTGGTCGTAAAAACCAGTTTCGGTCGGACACTACGTGATATCTCTTTTATCTGCAAAAATATACGGTTTCTGTGGCACAAGCCACAAAAGCGAAGGCAAGGGAAAACTAATACTCGAACCGATAAAATTACACATAACAAACCAAAAAGTTGGGAAAATCAAGTTGTTTTAAGTAGCATACACACAGAACCTTTAGTAACATTGCACATTATAGTGTAAGCTATATAGCCAGATAATAAACATCATTGTCTCATAACTAAATCAATAAGGAAAACCGCAGTGTTAGTCACCTGTTACCTACTATCGACATCAATACAGAAATGTTATCTAATAACAAACTACACTGCATAAAATCTTCAAGTGCCAAGGTACGAGTATAATAATTATTATTATTAAGTGAATGTTTAACTATTGTGTCTGCTATGTGGACAGTAAACCTGTTAAAAAACTTTTAATTTTTAGGGTTCCGTAGCCGAAGGGTCAAAACGGAGCCCTATTGCTGTCACTCACGTGTCTGTCTGTCCGTCCGTCGTCACACAGGTTTTACAGCCAAACTTTTGGAGCTACAGTTATCAAATTTTCACAGACCCAAAACCATTCAAATAATATTTTTTAAATGTTATTTAAGGGGTATACAATACAGATGAAAAAAAAATTGTCTTTCCCAATCGAATGTTGTATCGTTGTTTAAAACTCGTTATGAGCAGATAATACGGTATTTAAAAAATATTGGAAAACAAAGGAATGAGAATTCACCAAAGTCAGCATTTTTACAAAATTTTGTTGCGAACTAACTTCAAATTTTGTGATAATATTTATTATTACGTATATTTGTAACAAATACCAATATTTAAAAAAAAATCTTTGAAATTCCCTCATTTTTAGGGTTCCGTACCCAAGGGTAAAAACGGGACCCTATTACTAAGACTCCGCGGTCCGTCTGTCTGTCTGTTGTCTGTCACCAGGCTGTATCTCATGAACCGTGATAGCTAGACAGTTGAAATTATCACAGATGATGTATTTCTGTTGCCGGTAAAACAACAAATACTAAAAACAGAATAAAATGAATATCGAAGTGGGGCTCCCATGCAATAAACGTGATTTATTTGCCGTTTTTTGCGATAATGGTACGGAACCCTTCGTGCGCGAGTCCGACTCGCACTTGGCCGGTTTTGACCTGTGTGTGTGTTTTTCCTATTAAGTACAACCAACTTGATTTTGCGATTTGGTACGGAACCCTAAATGTTCAAAGTTCGACACGCACTTGGCCGGTTTTTATATAGTTATTTTTAAACTACGCCTAGTAGCTGTAGACGCACTTCGATCGAAAATCTATCGAAACACATAATTATGACACGATACCTTGCTAAAAAACCCCGGTTCAAAGAGTAAAATGCTCATAACTTCTGAACAGCTGAACCGATTTCGCTCTCGGCAGTCACCTTCAAACAAACAAACTTAACCAACATCGGTTCATCCGTTTAGGAGCTAAGGTGCCACAGACAGACACACAGATACACGAATACACCAACAAACAAATTTGGAACATCCCTCTTTTGCCGCCGGGGCCGCGGGGGTATAAAATAGACCATTTAGCCCGAAATGCGTTTATTATAAGTAGAAGTAGTTTCAATCCGTACGTATCTTTGGGATAATTCCCGACACGCGGTATGCGAAGCCTCGATAATAAGCTAGTCTATATATATAAAAATGAATCCCGATTTCCCTTGGTCACGGATCACGCGTGAACGGCTGGACCGATTTCGCTTATTCTTTTTTTGTTGTGTTCGTTATTGTTAGGAGAAGGTTCTTATGTAGGGTAGGGTAGATAGGGTAGGGTAGGTAGGGTAGGTAGGGTAGGTAGGGTAGGGTAGGGTAGGGTAGGGTAGGTAGGGTAGGGTAGGGTAGGGTAGGGTAGGTAGGGTAGGGTAGGGTAGGGTAGCGTAGGTAGGGTAGGTAGGGTAGGGTAGGGTAGGGTAGGGTAGGGTAGGTAGGGTAGCGTAGGTAGGGTAGGTAAGGTAGGTAGGGTAGGGTAGGGTAGGTAGGGTAGGGTAGGGTAGGTAGGGTGGGGTAGGTAGGGTAGATGAATGTTTGGTGTTTTTATGGCAAAACAAAGTTTGCCGGGTCAGCTAGTCGGATATAAATCCAAGGATCCGCCAAACCAGCCATTATAGAAAGAAAGAATGGAAGACAAAATGTTTATTCATCACAAAAACGACATGCAATTTTTGTTGTTTCTTCCTTAAATTAAACCCTTAACGGTATATAGAGCAATCGCATGTCGAATATGACCTTTCACACAGCTATTGGATTTATAACAACTTATAAGTTTTCTCTAGAACATAATCAGCGCAACCGTTCAAGTGCGAATCATATTCTATTCACACAGAAAATAATAAATATTATTATAAACAGTGCTTACATTATAAATATGAGTGTACAGAGTATGGAAGTTATTATCAAATCAAGCAATGTATGTAAGCAAAGACTCGGTTTTCGAAAAGTCCTGTTTGAGTAGCCTTTCCTTTCTGTATGTTTGTTTAGGCACAGAATAAATAATAGTGGTTTAGGTCGTCAATTCCGAGGTTTTTTGTAAATATGTGCGCTAAGCGTGTCGAATTGATGTCTGGCGAACATGGTTTTATGCTGTATTCCTGGGGGAATGATGGTACGTTTTTTAGGATCAGAAGGAGGGACGCAGGCATGTCTCCTGAGTACTGAACGAAGCATAGAGCTGACGGTCTGAAAGCACCTTACATTCCGAGTACAGTTGTGTAGTCGGGGAACGGAAAGGCTTGCAAAAATGTGTATCAGTCTCATAGCCCTGGATGTCAGGGCATTAAACTGTAAGTCCCATCGTAACACTGCATCTATTTGCCAAGATAATTTAACACTCTCAGTTCTTAGGAGTGTTGGACATTTACACGGAATTGGAATGTAAGAATACTTGACAAACTTGTCAAAGTTGAGAGTCAGAAGATTTACATTGACCCATTTTATAAATTCAGTAAGTGCTGATTCTGCGCTATTCTTGACACCAATCGAAGTTAACCAGTTAACTATAATTACGGTATCATCAGCATAAGCAAAGATCTTGGCATTAGGGAGAGACATTCTGCACAAGTCATACACGTAAATTTAAAAAAATATGGGATACAGGATACTTCCCTGAGGAACACCGTAAGTGATAAGTTCCTCATCACTAAGGAGGTTATAATTTTTGTCATTTGGGTGCGATTGGTGAGATAACCTTTGAAGATACTCAGGGCGATGCCGCGTACGCCAAGCAACTCCAGTTTGCCAGGGAGCAAGGGAACAGAAACCGTGTCGAATGCCTTTGACAGGTCAAGAATATACCTAGACACTTAGTCTTACTGTCAATATTCCTGGTGATCACTTGCGTCAAATCGAGTACTGCATCTTCGGTCGAGACTCCTGTGCGAAAACCATACTGGTAATCAGCTATGACCTTGTACTTCTCCAGAAAACTTTTCAGACGACTGCTAAGGATCCTTTCAAGCATCTTGGAAAAGACTGTCAAAACCGAGATAGGTCTGTAATTATTGACACAGCTTTTATCCCTGCCTTATGGATAGGATGAATAATTGCTCCTTTATATAACAAAAGTTAAGCCAATATAACATAGTTAAGCCAGTTTAGTCAAACCGAGCATACATTTAGTAGCAAATTAGCTGTTGACGCGTCTATAATTTGGGCAGTTAGTGTAAGTGGATTACTATCATCTGATCACTTAATCCGTATGTAAGCCAGCTGTGCTCAACGTATTATTGGTTTAAAAGTAAATCACTAAATTGAGAAACATGTTAAAGAAAATCTCTTGTTACCGTCGGCGTTCCGGACGTATTAGAACTTTTAGAACGTTGCCATGGATGGCGGGTAGGCTTTTAATGTGGGCCGTGACTTGTATTGATACTCTTACGCCATCCCATGGTCCTAGCTCTTCGTGATGTGCTGGCGCTGCCGCTACGGCTGCAGACAACCTCAAGCGGCGGAAATATAATAACCTCATCGGCAGTTTTATTTTCGAGCCGTTTGGGGTTGAAACTCCTGGTCCGTGGGTTCCGAGTGCGCATTATTCAAAGATCTGCGTAAACGCCTAGTTGACACTTCGCGTGAATCAACCTGGCTGGTTTTTACCTTGGTCAGAGGATAAGCATTGTATGGCAATGCTGCCAGTCTTTTGGGCCCAATACCAGTGGACAGCGATGTGCAGGAGTTTTTCGACGCCATATTTTAGATATTATGTTTATTTTAAAATCGAATCAATAGTTCGCTTGCATCTAAGTAGTATAACCGTGATACTACTTAGATGCAAGCGAACTATTGATTCGATTTTCGATCAATCTTCACGCTGCAAGGTCGAACTAATTCGTCATCTATACAAATATCTATACATACATACATACAAATAAATAAAATTGAAGTGTCTGTATGTAATATCAAAATAACAACGTTTTATTGAATGCACGTGAAAGTATATACGGTACTAACAACAAATAAGTAATTTTTAAGATTTATTTCTGTCTGTTTATCTGTCTGTCTGTTTGTTCCGGGTAACATAGGCTACGTTTGATCACGAGAAAATTCATAGTTCCGGCGGGAAACTAAAAAAAAAAAATATATTTATACGAGTTTGACGCGGACGAAGTCGCGGGCAACAGCTAGTTGTAAATAAACTTTATATTCTACGCACTTATCATTATATTAACAATAGCAAAGGCGTAACAACAATACCCGTGCTTATACGTATAATTTATGTTGTTTAACAATATAAACTAGTATTATGTAGAAGTAAAATTGCTAGTTTCTTTATTAATCATTTATTATTTTTTATACATATTTGTTAAAAAAAAAATATTTACTCATAAAACTTTAATAATAGTAGCCCGTCAAAAATAGTAGTAGCCAACCGGTATCGGGAACAGAGTCCAAGCTACCGGTGGTCAGGTTTTCTGAGAGAGGAAGCTCCTAACGGTACGTGCCGTGTCCAGGAGTTTCTACCAGTTTCTGGATCAAACTGAACCGACTTCCAAAACAAAACACACAAGTCTTTGTTACCTATTTCTTTTTCATTTTTGACTTCGCAAATAAAGTTATTTTTCGCTGTAGTGTTTTGTGTTGGCAGTCGGTTAAATTTTTTTGTTAAATGTTTTTTATTTTTCTCTTTTTAGTTTTGGTACCTTATATTACCATGAAAATATGCATTACTAAGGATAACTCAAAAACGACTTGTCAGATCTTAATCAAATTTAAATGGGCCACATGAGAAGAACCTACCAGGGTTTTTCGTGTAACTAATAGTTTTGTTTTAAAAAAATAATTAGCAACACGATATATTTTCGCAACATTTGGATACTCCTTCAAAACGACTTAGATGTTTAAAAACATTTTTCACATAAAAATTGATGGCTGGAATTTCTTCATAACTGAAATAGCATATATAAAAATCAAATAATATTTTGCAAACAATACTGTTCAAAAGGTGGTTCAATATTAATATATTGGCTCCGAGCGGGCGCACGGCCAGTACTGCGTTAACATTGGGCGTATAAATATATCGTCCCGTTTTTACCCTTTGGGTACGGAACCCTAAAAAGCGTATAAAAAAATTGTGTAGTTCGTAAGTATGTATGAGGAAGTCCATGGATTGATCAAATTAATAAAATTATTTCAGCGATAGTAAGCTATTCTTTCACAGAGTTCTATATACTTGTATCCCGGAAAAAAGCACGGGAATGGGCAAGGATAGGGGAGCGATGACGCCGCGGAGTACGCAAGTAGGTACGTAATAAAGACGTTTTTATGCTGTTCAAAACACTGGAACGTGAAATGTTGACGCGACGCGCAAATGATGCTATATATCATCATTATCGCACATCATTGTGGTCATACAGTCGAGTGACTGACGGTAGTTGTATATTACCTAATAGTTATGTAGTATTTATGTTAAGAATCAGGTTATTCTGGGTCTCTATGACGGAACCATAGCTGCCCGCAGTGATGACGTATGGAACCGAAATGTGGTCGCTCACATTGGGCCTCATCAGAAAGCTCACCCAAAGGGCAATGGAGAGAGCTATGCTCGGAGTTTCCTTGTGTGATCGAATTAGAAATGAAGACATCATCAAACTTAAGAGGCAGTGGGTAGGGCACGTTGCTCGCACAACGGATGGCTTTCGGGGCCGAAAAGTTCTGAAGTGGCTACCGCGAAACGGAAGACGTTGCGTTGGAAAGCCTCCCTCTAGGTGGAGCGATGTCCTGGTCAAGGCTGCGAGAGTCCGGTGGAGGCGAGACACACTGGGCCGATCATTGTGGCGATGCTTGGGGGAGGCCTTCGGGCGCACTGATGGCGCAGTGGTTGAGCGATTGAATGCTGCGCTGCGTGTCGCGGGTTCGATTCGCGCACGGAAAAAATATTTGTATGACCTACAGATAGGTGTTCCGGCTCTGGGTGTTGTGTATGTGAGTTTGTATGTTTGTAGACGCACCTACGATACAGGAAGAAATTCCTAGTGTGGGGAAAAAAAAAAGGCCAATTGCCAGCAGTGGACGTCTTTTGGCTGAAATTATGATGATGATTATGAACTGCCGTTGGTCTAGAGTTCGCAAGCGGCTGAGCTCGATGTACTGGGTTCGATTGCCGGGTCGAATTGTCAACACATCAGACAATGAACGTCAGGGAACAGAGTGTATCACCTACGCCGATGACTACAGTTAGTCTCCGCCGTGATCTGTGATGAAATTCGCTCAGGAGAACAATTAATGTGGTATTAGTTCAAGCAATTTCAACTGACCTGACTCAATAGCCTCTCGTTCCCTTTGCATGGCCTCCTTTTTCATGAGCGGACTGACGAAGAACTGGCTGAACATATCCATGGCCTTGGGCAGGTACTTCTCCTGGATCTCGAAGTAGAACGTTGTCACCTCGCAGTCCGTCGACGCGTTGTCTGAACCGCCTTTTTTCTAGAGAAGATATATAATATTTAAATATTGTAAAACACTGGCATGATGACGAGGAAGTCCTTACCGAAGTCTGTGTCCCTGATAGTTACAACCTGGGGGTATTTGAGTCAAGAGTGAATTACATACTTCTAGACAAGCGTGCTTCACCGTCGACCATATTATCGCTTACCATCAGGTGAGATATTGGTTAAATGCGAGCGTTTTCATAAAATAAAAAATACATTTGGTATACGAGTAATGTCAAATTCCTATCTCTAGTTGTAGGCAAATGTATTAACAAATACGGTACGTTTTTGGGTTCGGGCATCAGACAGTATTACGGGAGATTGGCAGGAGATAGCAAAAGACTGGGGAAAAAAGGTAATAAAAAAATCTAAGTCCGACATATTCGCGAGCTGGCTGACCAAAACCAGATGTATCCTCCGACTGCACAGCATGATTTTCTTCTTGTTTACATCTTTTTAGTTCGCTTTAAATTCGCGTTTCGCAGTCGGGTATTTTGATTTTTTGAATTAACTTTTGATTTTTTGAAGGTAACTAAATTTAAACAAATAAATGTTATATATTTTTGAAATCACCTCTTAAAACCTTTTATTTTGGTGTGGGGGACACCCTCGTGTCGTGGGCCCTAATTTTTCTACACAATATGGCGCACAATATGGCGCCCGAAAGCCGCCATTTTTCTATTTTTCAATTTTAATGTAGCCAGTGACACTCGCAAGGTTAAGACGAATAGATTGACGTAAGAATCATCAAAATCGGAAAACGCGTTTGGACTCTAGAACGCCACATAGGAACAAAAAACGTACATAAACTGATAAACACCTCCATCGGCAGTCGGGTAAAAATAGAAGCTTATGGGCGAGACCTCTGCCTAAGACCTAAAACTTCGAGGAATACAGACGTAATTTTACGCTTATTTATGACAAACATCACATAACAAGAAAGTCAGGATTCTTTTGTTTCTGTTTACTTTCGAATTTGCGTTCACTGGCGTCAAATATTTACAGCGACACAACAAGCCACATAATATTATTTATTACACAAACAACGTTTGTTTGTGCGTCCACTTACAAAACAATACCGGTTTAACATGTTACATTTTTATCATAACTTCAGGTGAAAACAACAAGCTTTCACGGAATGAAATCTCCACCAGCACCAGCATGAGTTCATCATTAGCATTCTGTCCAAATTGTATGCTTTCACCGCTTTCAGAAAAGTTATACTTCTTAGGCCAGCTTGCGCGAACTCCAAGTTAGTGCTAACACGGCCAATTTGTATGACATAATTTGTTATTTATCCAAGCAAAAAGGGTACAGTTCTCAGCATTTAGTTGCCGAGATATATGCAGTTTTATAAAGTTGCCCTCATAAAAACTCAATTACAGTTTCAACTTCAAATGTCTGATAAAAAAGGTGGCATTTGAATATTTTTTTAATGCCAAAAGACAAAAACTATTTAATACTATTCGAGATACCGAATCTAGTCTTAACTCAATACCCCACTGCTGGACCCTTTTTACTTAGACGCCCACATTTAATCTCGTCAAATCTCGTGTTAGCAATTAACTCTCAAGTTAAGTCTTTGGCGCAAGTTGGCTCTAGACAGACAAACTGCACGCCAACTGCACCTACTACAATCGGACTGCACGGTTGGTTTGCAGTTTTATTGCAGTCGTACTAACTGAATTCAAACTGCAAATTTGCATTCGGACCATAGCACTTGAACTCCACGTCGAGTAAATTACGAATCTTTTATAAAACAATCTAATCATAAGCTAGAACTGGCTTGGCCTACAGACGTCAACTTGGCGGTATAACCATCCAACTTCCAATACTCGTAAAATCCCAGAAAATCGAATCTCTGCCATCATCTAATTTCGCTTCCCACACCCATCAAGACTTCATTCTTCTACGACTGGTATTGGTATACAAATAGTGGAGGTTGTTTTCCACACTATAATTTCACCAATCCACCCACAGAGAATAACAGGTAACTGCTACGAGTAAGTACCGCTGATTTGCACGAAAAACTTAAGGGCCCTTCCATCGCTTTAGTGCCGTAAAACGGTTACTTTCTAAAGCATACTCCTCTCCTACTTAGTAACGGCTAGGTTAAAATGTTTGATAAAATTATATATGTATTATTGATTCATGTACATCAGCCGAGAGACGTCCACGGTTGGACATAGGCATCCAGCGGATCCCCGCAACCTTCACCAGGTCATCGGTCTACCTGGTGGGAGGCCTTCCAACGCAACGTCTTCCGTCGCCACTCCAAAATGTTTCTGCCCCATCGGCCATCCGTTCTGCGAGCAATGTGCCCTGCCCACTGCCACTTAAGTTTGGCAATTCTTAGGGCTATGTCGGTAACCCTGGTTGTCTTGCTGATCTCTACATTTCTGATTCAATCACGCAAGGAAACTCCGAGCATAGCCCTCTCCATTGCCATTTGGGTAAATTTAAGCTTTCTGATGAGGCCCATTGTGAGCGACTACTTCTCAGAGCCATATGTCATCACTGGCAACACAGACTGGTCACATACTTTCGTCTTGAGACACTGTGGTAAATTGGACGAGAAGATACCGCGCAACTTCCCGAACGCTGCCCAGCCGAGTCGACGGTTGACCTCTTTCTAGAAGTTGGCCCTACCCAACTGGATCGTTTGTCCCAGGTATTCATAGTCGCCCTCAACTTCGAGTGTAGAGTCTCTTACCTTGATATGAGTGGGTGTAACATGGACATCCAACATCACCTTGGTTTACCTACTACCCTACTGAGGTCCTCGAGCACTGTACTGAGGTCCTCCATGGTCTTAGCCATGACCACTATATCGTCGGCAAACCGAAGGTGAGTGATGTATTCGCCATTGACATTGATGCCTAGCCCTCTCCAGTCCAGAACCTTGAAGATATCCTACAGTGCAGCGGTGAACAGTTTCGGAGATATGGCGTCTCCCTGTCTCACACCTCGGTGCAGAAGGACGGGTTCCGGTACATTATTTGTGAAAAAATATTTTTTCGTGCAACTAACAGTTTTGCTAAAAAAAAAATTAAAAACAACATAATATTTTTTCGCTACTTTTGGATACTCCTCCAAAACGACATGGATATTTAAAAATATTTTTACACAGAGAAATGGATGGCTAGAATTTCTACACATCTGAAATAGTATATGTAATTCAAAGAATATTTTGCAAACAAAACTGTCCAAAAGGAGGTTCAATATTTATATTCTGGCTCCGAGCGGACACACGGCCAGTACTGCGTTAACATTGGGGCATATATACGCCTTAACTCAGAGTTAGTTGCTCAGGAGGTTAAATTGACAATATTGATGACAAGCTGTCAATTTAATCTAGTCATATTTCCACCTACTTTGCTCTTACCTTGATGAAAGCATCAAATTCATTCTCCTTAGGGTATTTCTCGCTCCCCATGAAGACCATGTGTTCGACGAAATGCGCCAGCCCCTGAATGTCCGCAGGGTCGCTGTAGCTGCCCACGCCGACGCAAAGCGAGCATGCTGCCTATAACAAGAGAATAAGGAGGGTTAATGATACGGAGAAATAGAGAAGTCTTGAATCGGGCGATTAATGAGACATATTTTTTTATATGTAACGGCGGCAATTGCCCCCCCAGGGCCTCGACCAAAGTATACTCCATTTGCGATAACATTAGACGTTTAAATTAGCCCATTTTACAGCGCGTTCAACCGATTTTGACTACTATTGCGTTGGTGATACGACAAATGATAGCTGTAGTAAGCAGTTGGTTTTGGTAACAGGTTTATGCTTTTTACCCGACTGCCGAAGGAGGGTAATGTGTTTATCAGTCTATGTATGTATGTATGTATGTATGTATGTATGTATGTATGTATGTATGTATGTATGTATGTATGTATGTATGTATGTTTGTTCCTATGTGGCGTTCTAGAGACCAAACGCGTTGGCCGATTTTGATAATTCTTATATCAATCGATTCGTCTTAATCCTGCGAGTGTCACTGGCTACATTAAAATTGCAAAAAACCAAAATGGCGGATTTTGGGCGCCATTTTGTGAGGAAAAACAATTTTTTTTCTTCCAAACCCATCGTGTGGGGTATCAAAATAAAGGATTTTAAGAGGCAATTTCAAAAATATATAACACTTATATGTTTAAATGGACCTAATTCTAAAAAAAAATAACTAAAATGATGTAAATAAAAAAAGTTAATTAAAAAATCAAAAAACCCGACTGCTTAAAAAGCAAACTAAAAAGACGTAAACAAGAAGAAAATCATGCTGTGCAGTCGGAGGATACATCTGGTTTTGGTCCGCCAGCTCGCGAATATGTATCCTCCGACTGCACAGCATGATTTTCTTCTTGTTTACGTCTTTTTAGTTTGCTTTTTAAGCAGTCGGGTTTTTTGATTTTTTAATTAACTTTTTTTTATGTCATCCTTATGTTTACGGGATAGAACTCAAAATCGGTTGAACGGTCTATAAAAAGATTTGGAAACATGTCTAATGTCATTTCAAATGGAGTTTAGTAATGGTCAAAACGTGAGGTATAAACGAAGTCCTAAAATTTTTGAACTCGCTTCGCTCTCTCTTAACCACAATGGCTTTCAAGTTTACATTTCATCAAAAATCGTACTGAAAAAAAAAGTAAAAATTAAAAATTTCCAAAATTCCGGCAATTTTATTTTATTTAATGCTTTTTAACCTACATAATTTATCTAGTAGTAGACACGCTTCGATCAACAATCTATCGAACACGTAATTATGACACGATATCTTGCGAAAATACTCCGTCTCAAACAGAAAACAGCCCATAACTTTTGAACGGCTAAACCGATTATCACCAAAGAACACTCTCGACAAAGTCACCTTTCAAACAAACTAAAAATCTAAATCAAAATCGGTTAATCCGTTTAGGCGCTATGATGCCACAGACAGACACACAGATACACAGCAACACACATCAAACTTATAACACCCCTCTTTTTCCGTCGGGGGTTAACAAAACCAAGGAGTTTATTAATACGATTCGAAAAGCAGGATCAGCCTTTTTTTCAAAGACACCCCCTCCTAGAGAGCCATTTGTCCCCCCTCCCCTCCTCCTCCACTGAGCAAAATCCGGGATCCACACCTGCACTGCTGGGACACAGGGCTCCTCTCCGTGAGATTAAATGAGACGTAATCCACCACTCGGGCCTAGTGCGGGTTGGTGGACGTCACACGTGTCTTCGAATTTTTGTTTCTAGGACATGCTGGTTTACCCAAGATGTCTTCGTTCACCATTTTTGTTCATCAGTTCACGTAAGCAGCGGCCGTTACCACTGGGCCCTTAGATAAAGTACCTATAGATTAAGCCTTAAAATGAGCTTGATTGATAGAGCGAGATGGCCAATTGGCAGCTCCATGTAAATAATAAGGACAAAAGATTATTTTTTGTCTTTGTCACCATGGCCGGTTTCTGTTGTTTGTCAAACTCTAATATAATGGCAGGTTTGTCAAACAAACTCGGTTTTGTTTGATTTTTTGTGATTTCGTGGTATTATGTGTTAATTGAGATAAGGAATTTGAGTTATTTATAGATAATAAGTGTCAGTGCGATGGTGGGTTGTAGTGTTCTTGTTCTTATTGTAACACCAGAACTAACTATTGCTGTCTCATGTGCGGCCACGCCAGGGCTTAATCTATAGGTACTTTATCTAAGACTGGGCCACCACTCTGTTCTGTGTAGTTATCAATCTAAAATGCTAAAAGTTGTCAAAGGTGAATGAAAAAGTTATTTGGCATGACATTGAACTCGAGGGAATTTTAATTTTAACTTTCTCCTTTCACGCGTCTCCTTTCGCGGATCTTATAAGAAAAGACATGACCATAACGACCTCGATCAAGTTATTTATTAATACGATTTAACAAACCGGTTAATGTTTTGATTAAAGTAAGCATGTATAGGCATACATTTAAATACTATGTAAGGCTGTGTGATTTAGTAACATTTAAACTAGAATCTCATTCATACATTTTCTTAGAGTAGATCACATAATACAACAAATCGTTCGGCAAACTGTTCTTCGATGGCTTGGATGGGTATTCACAACCGTTCGATTCCATCCCGGATCGAATGGTTTGTAAGGTTCGTTTAGAATGATGCACTTCAATGTTGTAAGGTTCGTTTAAGGAGAATGATTCGCTACAATTTTGTAAGGTTCGTTTAAGGAGAATGATACACTTAAATTTTGTAAGGTTCGTTTAAGGAGAATGATAAACTTCAATTTTGTAAGGTTCGTTTAAGGAGAATGATACACTTAAATTTTGTAAGGTTCGTTTAAGGAGAATGATACACTTAAATTTTGTAAGGTTCGTTTAAGGAGAATGATACACTTAAATTTTGTAAGGTTCATTTAAGGAGATTTACATCACATCACATCATTAGCATGTTAATGTTCCCACTGCTGGGACACAGGCCTCCTCTCTGTGAGAAAGAATGGGCCGTAATCCACCACGCGGGCCCAGTGCGGGTTGGTGAATGTCACATGTCTTCGAATTTTTGGTTCTAGGACATGCCGGTTTCCTCACGATGTTTTCCTTCGCCGTTTTGAGAGCAGTGGTGATGAAATAATTTACACAAAGTAAAGCGCCTGCCTGGGCTCGAACCCACTACCTACAACTTGTAAGTCGCGGCCGATACCAGTGGGCCACCACTGCTCCCCGGTTAATATATACTAATATCTTAGATAAAGTAGGTATAGATTAAGCCTTAAAATGACCTTGATTGATAAAGCGAGATGGCTAATTGGCAGTTCCATGTAAATGATAAGGACAAAAGATTATTTTTTGTCTTTGTCACCGTGGCCGGTTTCTGTCGTTTGTCAAACTCTAATACAATGGCAGGTTTGACAAACAAACTCGGTTTTGTTTGATTTTCTATGATTTCGTGGTATTATGTGTTAATTGAGACAAGGAATTTGGGTTATTTATAGATAATAAGTGTCAGTGCGATGGTGGGTTGTAGTGTTCTTGTTCTTGTTGTAACACCAGAACTAACTATTGCTGTCTCATGTGCGGCCACGCCAGTGCTTAATCTATACCTACTTTATCTAAGACTAATATTATAAAGAGGTAAAGTTTGTGATGTTGTGAGGTTGTAGGGGGTAATCTCTGGATCTACTGAACCGGTTTTGATCTTTCACCAGTAGAAAGCTACATTATTCTTGAGTGACATAGGCTATTATTTATTTTCAAAAAAATTACAGATCCTTATGAAAATTGCAATAATATAACCCAAAGTAACAAATTTTGCCTATAAAAATCATTATTTTGCGTGCGCTGAGAAAACTGATGATACATAAAAATTATGTAGTACATGATTAAAGTACTCATTATTACCTACAAAAAAGCTTGCGAGAGAGTTTACGTAACTATGATAGTTAAGTCACAATAGCAGCTTTTATGTTCTAAATTTTAATTAGATCGCCGGTAAATACATAAGTTGGTTACATTCGTATTGTAGTATTAATTCTTATTCAAATAAATAGTTTATCTAATTGGTAGGTAGGGTAGGTATGGTAGGTAGGGTAGGTATGGTAGGTAGGGTAGGTATGGTAGGTAGGTAGATAGCCAGTTGACGGGAGCGAAGCCGCGGGAGTCAGCTAGTACAATGATATTTTTATGACCAACTGTAAAAAGAGAAAGTTGCCACATGAAAGGTTTCATAAATATTTTAACTTTCACACGTGTCGTAAAATATAAACATGTTGGATATGTATAAGCGTTTCGAAAGACCTACATAAAATAATAAAAACAAAGCGCAAAATTTAAAACATGTTATGTTTTTGAAAATAAATATTATATAGTTTTAGATACGAGCCTTTTTGGTCTCGCACGGGGTTCATTTTTATTTTTTGTTTATAATTTACTCTCGTGTTTCCTGTTCGCGTCACAAATTAAATATTTTTCTTTTTTTCCTTTAGAATAATTGATATATTATGATATTTTTGTTTTATATGTTTGTGTATAATTTGTAGGTATTTCCTATTAGTATTTTGTGAATTTTATTGCTTATTGTCCTTTGTCTTTTTAAATTTTATGACTGTTTCAATCTTGTTAAATGTCTGTCAATTTTATTGCTAACGTTCTACACGTGTTGGTGTAAAGCTATTATAATGAGTAATATCATCTGCCTAGCCTTTTTCCCAATGATTGTTGGGATCGCTTCCAGTCTTACCGGATTCAGCTGAGTACCAGTGTTTTACATGGAGCGGCTGCCTATCTGACCTCCACAACCCAGTAACTGGGTAGCACGATACCCCTTAGACTAGGACAAGACTGGTGTCAGATCTCAGGCTTCTGACTCCCCGTAACGACTGTCAAAGATCTTCAAATGACAACCGGGACCAACGGCTTGACGTGCTTTCCGAGGCACGGACGAAACTCGGTATGTTAAAATGGTCACCCATCCACGGACCGACCTCGTCAAGCGTTGCTTAACCTTGAAGATCGACCCGTGCAGCTGTTATTATTTAGCCACGAGCTCCTCTATAATGAGTAATATAAATTATTTAAAAAACCGGCCAAGTGCGAGTCTGACTCGCGCACAGAAGGATCCGTATAAACAGCAGGCAGCTACTTTCACCAAAATAAATAGGTAACATTACTAACGTTCATAAACAATGAAAACACCGAACATTGCTCTAACGAAGGGACAAACTTAACTTGGCGTTTGAAAACTGTTGTCCCCATACATCAATACCTATATAATTTATTTATTTTTCCACGTAAATTTTAAAAGTTGGTCGACTATTACTCGTAAATTTGTAAAGCCTAATACCTAAGCTGTTATAGTTTTGCTTTTATACACTACTGCCGTGAATTTTTTAACATATCCAAATGCGACTATTTAGCTGGCAGGGGGCTGGGACACTTGACTCTAATAAAAATTAGTAATTTAAAGCTTAATTTTACGCAAACGGATCCCTGAATCGAAAAATGGTTTTCACTGACCCGTAATATTTTTGAATGGCGTTTCCAACGATTCCCCACACCATGGGATAGACGAGAAAAAAATCTCCCCCACTTTACGTGTACAGGAGCCCAGGAAGTACAATAAAAAAATATGATTTTATTTTACCACTTCATCGGCGTGATTAATAGCCAGTATATCCATTCCAAATTATAGCTTTCTAGTACTAAGAGTCTCTGAGCTAAGCTGCGGACGAACAGGCGGACAGACGGACATGGCGAAACTATAAGGATTCCTTGTTGACTACAGAATCCTAAAAATGCACACGTACGTACGTACGTACGTAAAGAATATACGTGTATATTGACCGAATAACTTGGAACAATATTTTGTCTATTCTGAGCAAAACTCTATGGATTCTGAAAATCGATATATGTACTTAGAATGGTTTAGAAATATACGTACTAAAACTATTTGTTTACTCAACACACAAAACAGCAACTGTCCATAACGAAATGTTTAAGTTTACATATGTCTATTTTATTCATTTTACGTACTATTAGATTTAATTCTGAACTACCTCCCTACGAGTATACTTGCGGGGCGAGCACGGCTTACTGTGACAGGTTTAAGTCACACATTTTTATCACAGTTTGGGAGCAAACACCGTGATAAAATGCGTGACTCAAGCCAATCACAGAGACAGTGCTCGCCCGGCTGAGGGCCTAGAAAAAGTCACATATCTATCCTACCTACTGGTACTGGCAATCTACCTACCTAACTACTGAATAGATCCTACCAACTAATAGAAAGCGATAATTCAAATATACAACAGGCAAAACAGATACTCCAGACAAACTGACAATCTAACAACGATAAACATTGCCAAAACGTCAAAATGTAAGGTATAGTGCTCGCCAAACTTCTGGGCCGCCCTGAAGTTGGCTTTCCCGATGCGCAAGGCACGAAACGGTGCTGTTTTTGTATGAAATTTACTACTGCGCAGCCATTGTAGCCAACTTCAGGGTGGCCAAGAAGTTTGGCGAGACCTATATTTAACCACGTGACGTTTCGGTAGCGCATGGCAATCATTCATTTTGAACTTTTTGACAATCTTCATCAAATCATCACTAATAGGATGTCACTTTCAGAGGTTAAAGACAAGTGACATTACAACAAAAAAGAATAGCGATACAGATTGGAAAAATGTCAAAAATATATGGTATTGACAAGCGCTGTCAAAATGTCTCTGGATCAATCTCTTACATTTTGGAATTTCGACTATAGACATCGCGGACATCGAATGGCACTTTGTCTGGCGCGTCTTGTGTTTCTAGGCATATCGTACCGTGTCGAGTGTGAGACCACTCATAAAGATCTTGCATCTCTTTGTTAAAGATATTCTGTCGTACACATTCTTCAACATTCTAATCAAATTTCGCTTATTGTTACCACCGATTTCCTGTCGAAAGCATATTGTATTAGTAGTTGTCATTCTGAGTACTGGTCGAACAAAATTTAAATAAAGAACAAGGGATTATCGTCACGATGAAGAAGAATTTGTCTTTATAGCTTAGGAGCCATGTTTGTCAAAAGCCCGATGGCTAGTGAAGCACTGCTTAGAGAGCCCCGTTTTCATTAGGGGACATTTGTCCCGCGACCTTGTCGCCCGACACGAAAACGAAGGCTATAGACGGAGTGTGGTGCAGCCCTTTCGGCTCAAACTAGAAAGAAAGAAAGAAGAAAGAAAAAATGTTTATTCTGCACAAACTAAACGCACAATACAAAATAAAGAGTGGCATTCACTAAAGGTACAAATTAGCCAAAAGTCTCGTATTTAAAACGAAAAAATTATAAAAGTTTGAAAATTTTGTCTATTGCTTGATGAGAGCAATACACAGTTATCTGTGGGTGAGAGAAACAAACAACGATGATGTTTTCTTCTATAGGTAATAAATAGACAGCATCAGTTGTGGCAAACTTGAGGACTAGAAGTTAAGAGCTTTTCTGAAATGAAGATGACCTTTCACTGATAATTAATTATACTAACATTAACATTAGAAACGGGACATTTACCATGTTTACTGTTTGTTTCGAGTTTCCGATATTTCGGTGCTGTTGCAAGCACCATGATCACGGATAAACTGAAAAGTCATAAACACCCACCCGCAATGACTTTTCAGTTTATCCGTGATCATGGTGCTTGCAACAGCACCGTAATATCGGAAACTCGAAACAAACAGTAAACATGGTAAATATCCCGTTTCTAATGTTAATGTTAGTGTTAGTGACCATGACAGTTTAAAAACTTATAATTAATTATAGTTAATGCATCTTTTTATAAATAGAATCCCATTAGTTCGTAGAATTGTAGACATACGTTTTGGAACTTGCAGTACCTAAGTGGCCCGTTGTCAATTGTAAAGTGCCTGTAAAGGCGAACGCGCACCTAGACGCACCGCAGGAGCCGCACGCGCCGCAGTCATCGCATTTCATCAATCTTTATATGAAATCGTATGCAGCCTCGCGCACATATCCGTGCCGCACGATCCGCATTTTATCAAAATGCTGTAGGTATACGGATTCCACCAGCGCGTGCGGATGACGTCATCAGATTCGGCGCGTTCGATGCTTGCGGCGAGTGCGATGCGGGCGGCGCGGAGACGTCATAAGTATCCATATAGAAAATATTGTTCAAGATGTACAGAAGTGGATACGATGCGTGCGGCGCGGATTGCGCGGGGCCTTGAGAAAATGGTTTTTCTTTAATGGTTGAATTGAAATAAATGCTTTGAGTTTAAGAATCCTACATGTAATTTGCTTCTACATTTATTTGAACCTTATCCTACTTCTTGATACCTAATATTATACCTAAATGTGAAAGTTTGTGGGTGGTTTGTTTGTGAAAGATCACCCAAACTACTTAACAGATTTTGATGAAACTTTACAGTAACATACCTTATACATCAGAGTATTACACATAGGCTATAATTAATACAGATATTGGGGGAAGTAGGTTTATTCAACGCCAGTTGTAAATATTCGTGAGCTACGTCCAACGTGATTTCACCAACTTCTTGGACGGATATTGATTTTATACCACGCGACTGATGACTACAAACTACTAAAAACATAAATTTTGTTAATATACGTGACAAATGGCATCATTGACTCAAAGCGTATGTGAACACTCTAGACGCAGCAATTTGTCACGTCGCAAAATTAATATCACCGATGTGATAAATAATATTATCGAAGGAATATTGTCCGGATTGTACTGTTGGCGGCGGAATGGTTTCTTTTGGAATGTAATGGTTAATATAAATAATTGACGGCAAGACAATCTTTTTCGAAATGTCGTTTTCAAACCTGGTTCTGAAATTTACAGAAAAGGGAAGGTGAAATAAATCTTGTTATAAGACCCTTCTCACATCTTGCTTACACGATAAGAGACCATTCGTAACTTAAAACATATTCAGGGCGAAATGTTGATAGCTGAGTGAGTAGGTGTGGCTTGCTAACTCGGAAAAAAGTTATACCAAGTATAAACCTATGAAAATGTATGTTTATTCCTTTGTTATACCTGGTATAAATTTATGTTGCGTTTATTTGTAAGAGGGCGAGAATATATCTGAAAGGTTTCAGATATGAGCCATTTGGTCCGCGGTCCAATATATAATTTCGAAAAAATAAATAAAAAAATAACTAAAAACCCGACTGCTTAAAAAGCGAACTAGAAAGACGTAAACAAGAAGAAAATCATGCTGAGCAGTCGGAGGATACATATGCGCGAGCTGGCTGACCAAAACCAGATGTATCCTCCAACTGCACAGCATGATTCAGTTTATCTGCGATTCTCACACGAAATCTCTAAGGTCATCAGATAACTTGCGACTTAAAATGCCAATGCATTCCACAACATTCATAGATAAATCTTTTACTGTCCAGGCTGCTCGTCTGTGGAATGTCAATAAAACGTGCTCAGTCTTTAAAAAACTCATCACAGAACATTACCTATCGCTGTGATTGTGCTCTTGGTTTTTGACATAATGTGCTGATTGTCGTACATCATTTATTTTCATTGCTTATATATTAAGTATGTATGTATTTATGTATCTATTATTTAGCATATGTATGTATTTTAGTGAGTATCTATTTTATGTTTATTGTTGGTATCGTCGCACCACTGACAACCCCATGTTATGTCCAAGTAATTTCTGTCCATTCCAGGTTGCCTGGAAGAGATCGCGGATTGCGATAAGGCCGCCCATTGTATACTATAGTATTAAGTTTCTTTTTTCTTGTTTATTATGGTGTACAATAAAGTGTATATAAATAAATAAAATGATTTTCGGCTGACCCCACACGATGGATTTGGAAGAAAAATATTTGGACCCCCACAATATGGCGCCCAAAAGCCGCCATTTTTCTATATTCCGATTTTAATGTAGCCAGTGACACTCGCAAGGTTACGACGAATCGATTGAGGTAAAAATCATCAAAATCGGTCAACGCGTTTGGTCTCTAGAACGCCGAACAAATATACATACATAGACTGATAAACACATTACCCTCCTTCGGCAGTCGGGTAAAAAGGACTCTTAACGTGCAGGGCCATTCATTTTCATTTGATATTGATGGTGCGGTTTATAATTATAAATAGGTAAATATGACGAAGCAATTGTGGGCTTTCCCTAAATCTAGCGACTTTCAAAACTTCGATTAGGTCAATTTTTAAAAGTCATCAGATTTAGGGAAAGCCCACCATTTCCCAGTCAACTTTTCCTAAGAACTTCTGAATAATCTTGTTCTTCAATATATTTTCGGAGCTGATTGTATCTGCCCATAATTCCTAAGAATTTCTGGCGCGTAAAGCGGTCTTTCAGGAAACTTCATGAATACGTAAAGAGTTGGTAGCTCGATGGCTTCGATAAGCAATTATTAAATAATACTATCTACCAGTTTATATCGTAAGCAGAGTGTAAAATTCAAAAAAAATTACTATTTCAAGTGTCCGATCGTGAATATATTTCGACAGCCTGACGCAACTGTGAGTGGATGCAACACTTAATGATACTGCTGCCACTGTAATTTGAACGTAGATTCACTTGGAAAGGCAAGGTCGTCTGCTGTTTGTTTTACTAGTTGGCTACGCTATGTTTTGTGCATCTTAAATTTAGGAAGGTCTTTCTTTTTAGAGTCTGATGGCTGAACTGCTGGCTGTCTGGTGTTGGCGATGTTTGTAGAAACGTTGCATTTTTTGTTTGGTTTTAGTATTAATTTACCCGACTGCCGAAGGAGGGTAATGTGTTTATCAGTCTATGTATGTATGTAAGTATGTATGTATGTATGTTTGTTCCTATGTTGCGTTCTAGAGACCAAACGCGTAGGCCGATTTTGATGGTTCTTACGTCAATCGATTCGTCTTAACCCCGCGAGAGTCACTGGCTACATGAAAATTGGAAAATAGGAATATGGCGGTTTTTGTGCGCCATTTTGTGGGGGCCCAAATTTTTTTTTTCTCCCAAACCTTTCGTGTGGGGTATCAAAATCAAGGATTTTAAGAGGTGATTTCAAAAATATATAACACTTATATGTTTAAATGTACCTAATTCGAAAAAAAAATGAACTAAAAAGTTATAAATAAAA
Organism: Anorthoa munda; assembly: GCA_945859665.1. Taxonomy (NCBI): domain Eukaryota; kingdom Metazoa; phylum Arthropoda; class Insecta; order Lepidoptera; family Noctuidae; genus Anorthoa; species Anorthoa munda. The sequence continues at coordinate 13,957,960 of OX243904.1, forward strand.
AAAGTTAATTAAAAAAATCAATCAAATCGGAGGATACGTCTGGTTTTGGTCAGCCAGCTCGCGAAGATGTATCCTCCGACAGCACAGCATGATTTTCTCCTTGTTTACGTCTTTTTAGTCCGCTTTTCAAGCAGTCGGGTTTTTTGATTTTTTTAATTAACTTTTTTTTTCCCTATAACCACAGAAGTCGAACACAAGTAAATAGGGAACACAATTTATAGGAGGAAGAAGAATCAGACTTTAGACAACAGATCACCGTACGGATCAAATATTTGTTTTATCTACAAATAGTTGTTCAGGTTCTGGCTATTTGTGTATGTGAGTTTGAATGTCCTACGATACACGAGTTATTCTTAGTGTGGAACAAAGTGTGTTTTTTCTTTTTTTTATCGGAAATATTGAACAAAGTAAGATATTATTTTTAGGGTTCCGTACCCAAAGGGTAAAAACGGGACCCTATTACTGAGACTTCGCGGTCCGTCTGTCTGTCTGTCTGTCACCAGGCTGTATCTCATGAACCGTGAGTCCGTGATAGCTACAAAGTTGAAATTTTCACAGATGATGTATTTCTGTTGCCGCTATAACAACAAATACTAAAAACAGAATAATATAAATATTTAAGTAGGGCTCCCATACAACAAACGTGTTTTTTTTGGCGTTTTTTTATATAATGGTACGGAACCCTTCGTGCGCGAGTCCGACTCGCACTTGGCCGGTTTTTACCTTTATGTATCCAGGCGATTACAGGATGAGTTTTTCAAGTGGGCGTGAATGGCCAATTCCGAAACTATGAGGAATAGCGAAAAACTCACAAGAAGTCACGAGCTTGATTTTGATGAAAACTAAAACAGCATCATTGGATTTAAAAAAACATATATATTCCCAGCCAGGAATTAAATCAAAAGATTATGAAAATAAAAAACTATCTGAATTTGCACCATTCGATATAAGTGATAATGAAATGATGGCTATTTAAAAAAAAAACCGGCCAATTGCGAGTCGGAATCACGCACCAAGGGTTCCATACCATTATCACAAAAACGGCAATAAAATCGTTTGTTGTATGGGAGCCCCACTTAAATATTTATTTTATTCTGTTTTTAGTATTTGTTGTTATAGCGGCAACAGAGATACATCATCTGTGAAAATTTCAACTGTCTAGCTATCACGGTTCATGAGAAATAGCCTGGTGACAGACAGACAGACGGATCGCGGAGTCTTAGTAATAGGGTCCCGTGTTTACCTTTTGGGTACGGAACCCTAAATACTAAAAACAGAATAAAATAAATATTTAAGTGGGGCTCCCGTACAACAAATGTGATTTTTGTGCCGTTTTTTGCGATAATGGTACGGAACCCTTCGTGCGCGATTCCGACTCGCACTTTATGTCATGTCATGTACTATTATTTTCTATTATTACCTACTTATTAATTTATTCACATCACACATCACATCATCAGCCTATTAAAGTTCCCACTGCTGGAACACAGGCCTCCTCTCTGTGATAGGGGATGGGCCGTTATCCACCACGCGGGCCCAGTGCGGGTTGGTGGATGTCACATGTCTTCAAATGTTTAGTTCTAGGACATTTCCGAGGTTTCCTCACGATGTCTTCCTTCACCGTTTTTAGAGCAGTGGTGATGAAATAATTTACACAAAGTAAAGCGCCTGCCTGGGCTCGAACCCACCCGCCTGCCTGGGTTAATTTATTCACCTAAATTGAATTAAAATTAGTATATTTGAACTGCAAGATTCAAGATTATTTATTTGTGGAAACATGAGTACACATACAGAGCATGCAAGTTATTAAATTACAACATAGATTAGGATCAGTCATGTTTGGCCTTAGTGGCGTACAAATATTCAAATTTCAGTAGTTCAATCAAAGTCATTAGATAAAATATTAGATTACATAAGAACAAAATAGTAAATCTCAATTTCAAAATCAGATAAATTTAATTTATGGTAGCTAAATAACAATGATTAAATGTCAATTAAAATTATTCAATGTCAAATGTCAAATAAAATGTCAAATCTAATGTCAAATAAAATGTCAAATGTATTAATTTCAATAACAATAATAATTATGTTACTATAAGCACAGATTACGTCAAAGATGTATTGATAACATTGGTAACCACACGGCATTAGATGTTGTCATTAAGAAATTCTAGAATACTGTAGTATGCTTTCCCTTCTAGCAGTATCTTTAATTTCTTTTTCAATTGACGGACATTAAGTTCCTTCCAACTATTTGGGAGTTTATTAAAAATTACATAGTAATAATTAATAAAAATAAATAATAATAATAATAATTAATAATAATAATAAATTAATAATTAAGTAATAATTGCATAGTTTATATTTAATAAAATGCTTAATATGTAATATAATAAATATATTTTGAGTTAATTGATTAATGTCATTTTACTTATCCGAGTTATCTTTATTTTTTATTGAATTTACCGACAAATATTCGTCAATTGTGTAATCGTCAACAAAACATCGAAGTACTTGCATTTTGTAGGTCTTATATACTTCTGTTATATACAAAGCTATTGTCATTCATATTATGTGACCGCAATTCATGATTTCAAAGCATTACATTCAGTGGCAATTTGATGCACGTCTGTGTATTGTTAAATGAACTTGGCAATGGTTTTATATAATTTCACATGAATATGTCACCAGATTATTGTAGACGTCGTTAGTTTATGAACTACCTAGAGGGATTGTAAACTTTAGATAAATTGTGAACTTATTTCTAATAGAATAATACGAACAATCAGTGCACCAGTCTACAAGCTATCCGTTTTGGAGTGACAGTGAAATTGTAAACACGGCCCTGATTGGTCAGTTTGGTGCCAGTACCAAACTACCAAGTAGGTTATTGCAAACGAGCTGTCTTTAACAAGCCCGAGCCAAAGGCGAGGTTTTTTAATGACACGAGTTTGCAATAACCTACACACCCGTGTAACACACGACGTTTTTCAATACAGTTGTGGGAAATAGTAAATACAAATCATAAATGTAATATTTGTTTTTTCCATAAAATAAAATTATCGTAAGTCGCCATATATTTTTCTCGAGATTTTGGGAGCAAAATTTCATCTTGCGCAGTTTTCGCGTCAGTTAAAATATCGGGTGGAGTTAATTTCATTTCATCACTTGTACTTGAACTCATATTAACAAAAAAGAAACAATTTATCACACAAAATTTTCAGAAAATGCCGCGTTTTTGCAGCTGGACATTTTTTTTACAACGAAAACAGCCTATACAGCCTATTCGACTTTTGGCATTTTTTTATGCAAAATAATTAAATTAAAACTGGTAATTAAATATAATATACAACCATTTAAAAGACTTTTGAGAATTCAATACTAGCCTAGCAAAAGATTTAATTTTCGAATCATAATGATAGCCTCTGAAAGTACGCCATGTTTAACAACTGTATTGAAAAATATTTTTCTAAGGACTTTATATTTTCGGATTCGTCTGCCCCCATGGGCAAATGGCGTAAGTTTATATATGCATGTTCTATGGATTTACTTAAAAATCTTAAACTCATTCACTGACAGCCTAAACCGCTGGGTCTAGAAGCATGGAACTGTGCACAAGAGTCCTTTAAACTTATAACGTTAGGGTTATTAAACATTTATCCTACCCTTAAAAGGAAATGCGGTCGCGGACTTGCGACTGAATTTCCTAAGTAAAAAAGTTAATTAAAAAAACCAATAAACCCGACTGACCTAAACCAGACGTATCCTCCGACTGCACAGCATGATTTTCTCCTTGTTTACGTCATTTTAGTTCGCTTTTCAAGCAGTCGGGTTTTTTGATTTTTTTTATAAACTTTTTTTATTTATAACTTTTTAGTTATTTGTTTTTTCGAATCAGGTACATTTAAACATATACGTGTTATATATATATATATATATTATATATATTGAAATAATTATAATAATATATATATATATATAAAAAATATTGAATCACCTCTTGAAATCCTTTATTTTGATACCCCACATGATAGGTTCGGAAGAAAAATAAAATTTGGGCCCCCACAATATGGCGCCCAAGAACCGCTATTTTCCAATTTGCCAATTTTTATGTAGCCAGTGACACTCGCGGGGTTAAGACGAATCGATTGACGTAAGAACCATCAAAATCGGTCCACGCGTTTGGTCTCTAGAACGCCACATAGGAACAAACATACATACATACATACATAGACTGATAAACACATTACCCTCCTTCGGCAGTCGGGTAAAAAGAAAGATATATACTGTGGCCCTATGTTTTCCTTTTCTATGATACATAATCTTTAGAAGCACTAGAACCCTCAAAAGATACTCAAAATTGCGCTGTGACCAGTTATGTATTACTAAATTGTTTTCTAATAACATGAATGAACGCAGTTCATGTAATCAGATTACATAATTGTACTAGTAGAAGTTACCTAAGTTAAGTGTTTCTAATTGTAACTCATTTATTTTCAAAATATTTTTTTTTTTCACATATATCTTATTTTACAAGCTTTTTATTAACTTGCAATGTATGAATGTAATTATGTATGCTTGGGTCAAATCTTTCAACTGAATTTTAAAGCAGTTATCCTCAAATGATTAAGATTAAATTTTGCATACACGTTTGGTTTGGATGACAATGCACAGTAATTTAAAAAGAAAGCTAAAAAAAAGTATTGGGTTAATATATTTATTACTAACTTGAGTAAATTTTCGATAATAGTAGTTTATGCAATGGTCATATAATAGGGGTTATTAAAACACGAGCGTAGGTTTATCATGAGGCGAAGCCGAATGTGATAATAATATTACGCGAGTGTTTTAATACCTAATTATATATGCCGTTGCATACACTACTTTATCTTCACTCATACAGTTGAAATAAAACAAAAGTGGAAAGGGAAAAATATGTGGTATGCCGGGCAATTTAGATTCTCATTGCGCAGCGCGCGCATCCACAGATTCCACAGACAATGACACTTCTTTTCGACATTACGTCAATGAGCCCATACGCGCCAGGAAATTAAAAAGTAAAAGTGTTCTATAAAAATTAAAAAGTTATTTTATGATGCAGTTGCTTGAAAATCGAAGGAAAATGTTGAACTGTAATGGTTTATTTATTTAATTTTACCTATTTACGAATACAAAGTACGTGTTTATACAATATTTTTTGAATCCATATTTGGAACATTACGTTGTGAGTGTAGATAAAATATTTAAAAAACACGAGTTTGTTAGTTCCTTTCATCATAACGTGGTAGTTATAATAAATCAGTTACACATTATTTTTGTAAAAATACCGTTAATGACCGACCGTTTCCAATATTTTTAGTGCCTAGGTAGGGGACCGTCCATTAATCACGTGAGGCTTGAGAGGGGGGGGGGGGGGGGAGGGGGTCGTACTTGCGTCGGGGACCACTTAAATTGTGGATAAGTGTTTATTGTACAATGTACATAATATACGCACGTTGTTTTCATTTTATTTACTTAGCGGTGACGCACCTTCCAAACAAAAGAAAACTAAATTGGTTCATCAGTTTGAGAGCTACGATGCCATAGACAGACACACAGGTTCACACGTCAAAGTTATAAACTGCGCCCCCAGACGTTTAAAAATCAATACTGTTAGGACTAGTAAATAACTGCTGCTACATAACATCATGCCAGAGAGGAGCTCCTGGCTAAATAATAACAGCAGCACGGGTCGATCTCCAAGGTTAAGCAACGCTTGACGAGGTCGGTCCGTGGATGGGTGACCATTTCAACATACCGAGTTTCCTCCGTGCTTCGGAAAGCACGTTAAGCCGTTGGTCCCGGCTGTCATTTGAAGATCTTTGACAGTCGTTACAGGTAGTCAGAAGCCTGAGATCTGACACCAGTCTAGCCAAGGGGTATGGTGTTACCCAGTTACTGGGTTGTGGAGGTCAGATAGGCAGTCGCTCCATGTAAAACACTGGTACTCAGCTGAATCCGGTAAGACTGGAAGCCGACCCCAACAATAATTGGGAAAAAGGCTAGGCAGATGATGACATAACATCATGCCAGTATTTCCCAAAGGATCGTACATAGAGGTGTCTAGTAGGTACATCTATAATGCGCAAGTTACGTTTCAGTCTTACATCATTGAGCTATCCGAGGTATCGATTTTGTGGTTAAAACAATTACTAGGCTAAAGTAAAAGCATTTAACGGTTGATTGTATACATAATTTTGGTGTTTCGTTTATTCATACAGAGTCAAACTAAAGTACAGTAGTCAAAGCGGATCTTTGTGTCTCTGAAGACGGCGACTAACGCCAACGACCTTGAGGGAACAAAACGCGCACTCGTTTGACACCCGCGCGACCCAAAATTTAGTAGTTTTTTTGTACTTTCCTTATTATTCTATGACTTAAAAAAAAGCCTCAGATCAAAATGTACCGATAATTAAATTGTCTTTGAGATGGTGTCGATTTCATTAAAAAGCGCCCAGCGGTTTTGGTGCGATTGTCGTGTTTTTGTCCGTTTTAGTCATAACTTTACAAATTAATTACACTATGTTACACGAATAAAACTCAACATTTTCGTAGATCAAATTATTAAGAAAATGGTCTAATGTAACATATACTTTTTCCAAAAAATTACGACTAGCCGTTTAGACGTGATTCTCATTTTAAAATCAGCTACTCAAGGGAACCTGCGCCTGAAGTTGGCTGCAAGACCACGCACGGTTGCTATTTTTACCCGACTGCCGAAGGAGGGTAATGTGTTTATCAGTCTATGTATGTATGTATATATGTATGTATGTATGTATGTATGTATGTATGTAAGTATGTATGTATGTATGTATGTTTGTTCCTATGTGGCGTTCCAGAGACCAAACGCGTCCGCCGATTTTGATGATTCAAACGTCAATCGATTCGTCTGAACCTTGCGAGTGTCACTGGCTATATTAAAATTGCAAGATAGAAAAATGGCGGATTTTGGGCGCCATATTGTGAGGGTCCAATTTTTTTTTTTCTTCCTATCCCATCGTGTGGGATATCAAAATAAAGGGTTTTACAAGGCGATTTCATAAATATATAACACTTATATATTTCTATGTACCAAATTCGAAAAAAAGTAACTAAAAAGTTATCAATAAAAAAAAGTTAATTAAAAAAAACAAAAAACCCGACTGCTTAAGAAGCGAACTAAAAAGACGTAAACAAGAAGAAAATCATGCTGTGCAGTCGGAGGATACATCTGGTTTTAGTCAGCCAGCTCGCGAATATGTATCCTCCGACTGCACAGCATGATTTTTTTCTTGTTTACGTCTTTTTAGTTCGCTTCTTAAGCAGTCGGGTTTTTTGTTTTTTTTAATTAACTTTTTTTTTGTGTCAATGTTGAAGTAGAAGATGGCATTGTATAATGTCTCTTTCACTCGCTTACGTTTGTCGCATCACCTATCTCGCTTACTCTATGCAGTATACTCGATGACTGTTTCTTGCGCAATGTTACTTCTAGGCAAGCGTGCTTCATCGTAGACCACATCATCACTTACCATCAGGCGAGATAGTGGTCAAAAGCGAGCCAATAGATTATTAAAAAAAAAAGGTTCGCAGACCCTTTCTTCAGAGACACAAAGATCCGTTGTGCCTACTGTAGTTAGCACTTCAATAGTGCTTGGCATTCCTATACATTTTAACCCCCGTAGGAAAAAGAGGGGTGTTATAAGTTTGACGTGTGTTGTTGTGTGTCTGTGTATCTGGGTCTATCTGTGGCATCATAGCTCCTAAACGGATGAACAGATTTTGATTTTGTTAAAAAGGTAATTTTGTCGAGTGTTCCTAGCTATATTTGATTAAAATCGGTTCAGCCGTTCAAACGTTACCAGCATTTTATTTTTTGTGTCTGAGTTTTTTTGCATTTGATGTCATAATTACGTGTTTTGATGGATAGAAGTGTGTCTACTACTATGTATATTATAAGTAGTTTAAAAAGCATGAAATAAAACCCGGCCAAGTGCGAGTCGGACTCGCGCACGAAGGGTTCCGTACCATTATCGCAAAAAAATCACGTTTGTTGTATGGGAGCCCCACTTAAATATTTATTTTATTCTGCTTTTAGTATTTGTTGTTATAGCGGCAACAGAAATACATCATCTGTGAAAATGTCAACTGCCTAGCTATCACGGTTCATGAGATAAAGCCTGCTGACAGGCAGACGGATCGTGGAGTCTTAGTAATAGGGTCCCGTTTTTACCCTTTGGGTACAGAACCCTAAAAAAGTGATAGCCTTTGATCCGACTTGTACCATAAAATATAATTACGTAACTTGAGAACAAGATTTTTTGTTTATGGAGATATATTTTGATAATTTAAAAAATTATTCAACATTTTAAAAAATTATTTAAGGCGATGATAGCTCAGTGGTAGTGACGTCGGATACCGAGACGAAGGTCGCGGGTTCGAATCCTACAATGAGCTTGAGCTTTCGGTGAAGGAAAACATCGTGAGGAAACCATAGCACGGTGGTAGGGTACTTTGTAGTACCCGCCTGGCTGGCAACCACCCTCAAGTTGAAAATCTGTCGCCAAGCACCTTCCGGTGTGTTCCGACAGCAGCACTTGAGAGCCAGTTCCCTTCTAGGCTTTGTGTGCTTACCACCATCGGCCACATCATCACTGACCACGGTGAGATTGTGGTCAAACACAGGCCTAGATATAGTAAAAAAAAAAAAAAAGAAAAAACCCGACTGCTTAAGAAGCGAACTAAAAATACGTAAACAAGAATACAATCATGCAGTAGGAATAGGAGGATACATACCAGATATATCCTCCGACTGCACATTATTATCTATTATCATAGATACTAGTTATGGTCTCATTTGAAAGGTATAGGCGTAGAACCATTTTATTCGTCGGTATTAAATCATGTAAATCGGTCCACGTGTTTATGAGATACTAGCTGTTCCGCGCGGTTTCGCTCCCGTGCACCACCCCACATGACCCGTTTTCGGAATAAAAAAAATAGCCTATGTCACTCAGGAATAATGTAGCTTTCTATTGGTGAAAGAATTTTTCGAATCGGTCCAGTAGTTTCGGAGCCTATTCGGTACAAACAAACAAACAAAAAAATCTTTCCTCTTTTATAATATTAGTATAGATTAACTCATTACTGAATACCTAGTGAAAGGGTCAAGGACGCCCCTTACGATACGTTAGTATTGATCGTGTTAGCGACACTGCCTTTAATTTTTTACCCGACTGCCGAAGGAGGGTAATGTGTTTATCAGTCTATGTATGTATGTATGTATGTATGTATGTTTGTTCCTATGTGGCGTTCTAGAGACCAAACGCGTTGGCCGATTTTGATGGTTCTTACGTCAATCGATTCGTCTTAACCCTGCGAGTGTCACTGGCTACATTTGGGATTTGGGGCGCCATATTGTGGGGTACCAATTTTTTTTTTCTTCCTAACCTATCGAGTGAGGTATCAAAATAAAGGACTTTAAGAGCTGATTTCAAAAATATATAACACTTATATGTTAAAATGTACCTCATTCTAAAAAAAGTTAACTAAAAAGTTATACATGTTTTATGCGAATAAATGTTATTCTATTCTATTCTATAAATAAAAAAAGTTAATTCAAAAATTCAAAAAACCGAGTTCAAAAAGTCGGAGGATACATCTGGTTTTGGACAGCCAGCTCGCGAACTTGTATCCTCCGACTGCACAGCATGATTTTCTTCTTGTTTACATCTTTTTAGTTCGCTTTTTAAGCAGTCGGGTTTTTTGAATTTTTGAATTAATTTACGTATCATTTTGAAATATTGGAATTTATTGGTAGACAGGAGTAAACGGCTTTTTTTTTGTTATCTGGTTGTGAGAACCTATATATATATTTATATAATTATAAGCGAAATTACACAAGTAAGTTCACATGGACGCAAAACGATACCGATTTGCGCATGCAATTGATTTAGAAAATAGGTGTATTAAACGGCCCCATTTTCACAGTATAAACATGGACGAACAGTACGGTAACTACCTACAAACGCTCGAAACGGCACACTCACGCAAACATGCGCATCGACGAGACCCCGAAGCAGTTGTCGCGATACTGTCAGTAGTGCGAGCTGCTTAAAGGCACAGAATAAATATACAAACAGTATGGAAACTAGAGTCTGGCAAACGAAAGTAGACACTCGAATTATTTGCAAACATTTTATATGGCAATGCTATACTAATGTCAACATAAATTTTTGGTGAAATGTTGTGGTCTTGATAATAGCATATTAATAAGTGAAAAATTAATAAAACAATTAAAAGTGGATTACAGGAGATATCGTTTAGCATGATTTCTAAATATCAAGAAAAACATCAGGAGAAAGATGTCGAATTCAAACAAAACCAAGATTGTTTACGTGTGGTGTTAGATTTCATAAGTTAATATGACGCTAATAAGTTGAATAAACCAAAATTATTACAGAATACTGTTGTTTTTTTTAATGAGATTGATACATAATATCTAAAATATTACCTACCTCAATTACCTATTTCAGAAGAAATAAAACAAATAATTCTTAAGTATCAAATCAGGTTATTCCAGGTATTTCATACTAGTTTTGGGGTTGCTATGCTGATTTTTTTTTTAAATTTTCCGCGCTTTTTCAGTCTCTACTTTCGTTTGCCAGACTACCTACAAACGCTCGAAACGTCACACTCACTAAAAATACACCATACAATACCAAACATACCAATACCATACATTGTAGTTAGTTTCCGTACTGTTTGTCCATATTTATACTGTGTCAATGTGCTCAATACACCATACAATTTACTCAATACATTCAACCGTAAAGGCTGTAGCGTATACAATTGTACAAATATATGCACTTCACGGTTACCTAATTATGCTTTGTATTCACCTTCAATAATAAATGGGCCTCTTTATCACATACTAGCTGTTGCCCGCGGCTTCTCTCCCGTGGGCCAACCCACAGGACCCGTTTTCGGGATTAAAACATAGCCTATGTCACTCAGGAATAATGTAGCTTTCTATTGATGAAAGAATTTTTCAAATCGGTCCAGTAGTTTCGGAGCCTATTCGGTACAAACAAACAAACAAAAAAATATTTCCTCTTTATAATATTATAGTATAGACAAAACATTGTTTTTTGTTTCACAATAGTACCGTATCGTGAGAAAATGTTCTTTTGCATGAAGAGCTTAAGTACATGACTACTGCAGTCACATCAAAGTCAATCAATGTTTCAAATCGATTAAATAAAAATGCGCTAGTTTAGTAAATAAACGTTTATCATCACGTAATTGTGATTGTAAGCAGTTTGTTTGTGTTAAGGATAATGGTTATTATAGTAATTTATGGTAATTTAAAAACGGGTGTGTAACGTTTGAAATAATAAAAAGTGACCTAATTTCATCTTATATATAAAATTCTCGTGTCACAATGTTCGTTCCCGTACTCCTCCGAAACGGCTTGACCGATTCTCATGAAATTTTGTGAGCATATTGAGTAGGTCTGAGAATCGGCTAACATCTATTTTTCATACCCCTAAGTGGGTAGGGTAGGGTAAGTAGGGTAGGGTAGGTAGGGTAGGGTAGGCATGTAGGTAGGGTAGGGTAGGTAGGGTAGGGTAGGTAGGGTAGGGTAGGGTAGGGTAGGTAGGGTAGGGTAGGTAGGGTAGGGTAGGGTAGGTAGGGTAGGGTAGGTAAGGTAGGTAGTGTAGGGTTGTTAGGGTAGGGTAGATGAATGTTTGGTGTTTTTATGGCAAAACAAAGTTTGCCGGGTCAGCTAGTTTAATATACTTTTTTAGTATATCGATCAAATGATATAATGAATTATTGATATAATTTCATTTAACCAAATTTTATATGGTATAATGAACATTTTATATAATGCACATCAGCAGTGTCCCACGTGGTTTCCTACCGCTCGCCACCTCGCCAGTAATGACATCCTCTGCTCAAGCAAATACGTTGTGTATATCATTGTTGGTTATTGTCGGAGCACATATTTATGTCGTAAACTACGCTACTCAAAACGTTGACGTAGACGAGTGGAGACCACGAAAGAGTAAACGTAAGGACTGATGCCCGCAGGCTAGATGGAGCGACGACCTTCGCAGGGCAGCTAGATGAGAGTTGCCGAAAATCGAGAAAATTGGCGTGACAATGGAGAGGGATATGTCCAGATGCTATAGGCTGTTGATGATGAAATTACAGCATATCTTTCAGTGGCACTCAAAGCATGGTAAGTTATTTTGTTTTTAATTAGTATCATTTTCTTTCTTTCTTCCTTTTAAAAAAGAACTATGCCTCACACTAGGAATTTCACTAGGTTTTTTTTATAATGACAGAAAGCAATTCACGTGTTGACGGCCCGCTCAGCCGTGTCCCACGTGGTTTCCTACCGCTCGCCGGTAATGACATCCTCTGCTCAAGTAAATACGTCGTGTATATCATTATTTGGTATTGTCGAAGTAAATAGTTATGTCGTAAACTACGTTGTGTGAGAGCGACAGGTTAATTGCATGTTAGGAGCTAAGGCAGACATGAAACCTATGTTTTCCAATTATTCAGTTGTTTTTTGGTTCGATCAAAATATAATTGATGATAATATGAGGTCGTTTTATCGATTTTAACGCGACCTTAGACACTGATAAAAAGTTAGTACACATACATATCTTGTAGTACTTTGGTCAGACAGTTAAGGTCCCAGTGTACTATATATATATAGAGATGTACCTCTAGCCAACCCTTCGAGAAAGACAGGCGTGATGTTACGTATGTATGTAACTACATTCCCTAGAGAAGAATAAAAAAGACAAATAAGAAGATAAAAAAAAAATAATAAAAAAATCAAATAACCCGCCTGCTTAAAAAGCGAACTAAAAAGACGTAAACAAGAAGAAAATCATGTTATGCAATCGGAGGATACATATTCGCGAGCTGGCTGGCTAATACGAGATTCTTTTTAGTTCGCTTTTTAAGCAGGCGGGTTTTTTGATTTTATTATTTATAACTTTTTAGTTAACATATTTTTTCGAATTAGGTACATTTAAACATATCTTAATATATATATTTCTTGTGTGCGTGTGTATGTGACTGAACTCCTCCTAAACGACTGGACCGATTTTGATGAAATTTTTTGTGTGTGTTCGTGGAGATTCGAGAATGGTTTAGATTTACAATTGAAAAAAATAAAAAAAATGGAAAATGTTTTTTTCAATTAATTTCTTATTTATAAGGAGTTGTTGATTTTCCGGCGGACGGCGCTATCATCGCATTCAATATTATTCTATTTCAATTTTAGTTTGTCCCGAGAGATGGTGCTACGATTAATTTGAAAAAAATTTTGTTATTCGATTCATGTGCTGATTAAAATATTAAATGTAATTATTTTTTAAAGAGTTTTGAAGTGTGTATAAATAATTTTGTGAATTCAGATGTTTTTTTAATTAATTTTTATTTGTAAGGAGTTTTTGATTTTGGAATGTTTTACATCAGATTTGACGGATGGCGCGATTGATAATTTTAGTTTGTCCCGACAGATAGTGCTACGATCAATTTGAAAAAGTATTTCGTTATTTTGTGTTATAATTGTGTTATTCAAGTGAAGTTGCTAATTAAAATATTTAATGTAATTAGTTTTCGAAGAGTTCTGAAGTGTATATAAATAACTTATACATTTTGTAAATTTAGTGCGGAATCGAAGTGAGTATATATTTTATAAATTATCTTTTTTAATTTACACGTGCGTTTATTAACAACCAACATAACCTTCAAGTTTATTTGTGTAGTTAGTGGATTGAATTTTTTTAATTATTTTTATTGACAATTAATTCATTTTTGGAGATATTAAATAAAAAAACTCACAAAATGCGATTACATGTTCTTTATCTAAAATTTGTCATAATAAATCTTTAAAAGAAAGTCGTGTTAGTTACTTCACTTATAACTCAAGAACGGCTGAACCGATTTAGCTGAAAATTGGCAGGGAGGTAGTTTAGAGCCAGGAGAAGGACATAGGATACTTTTTATCCCGTTTAGGGTAGGGTAGGGTAAGTAGGGTAGGGTAGGTAGAGTAGGCAGGGTAGGGTAGGTATATATGTAGGGTAGGGTAGGTAGGGTAGGGTAGGTAGAGTAGGCAGGGTAGGGTAGGTATATATGTAGGGTAGGGTAGGTAGGGTAGGGTAGGTTAGGGTAGGGTAGGTAGAGTAGGTAGGGTAGGGTAGGGTAGGGTAGGGTAGGTAGGGTAGGGTAGGTAGCGTAGGTAGGGTAGGATAGGTAGGGTATGGTATGTAGGGTAGGGTAGGTAGTGTAGGGTTGTTAGGGTAGGGTAGGTAGGGTAGGTAGGGTAGGTAGGGTAGGTAGGGTAGGTAGGGTAGGTAGGGTAGGTAGGGTAGGTAGGGTAGGTAGGGTAGGTAGGGTAGGTAGGGTAGGTAGGGTAGGTAGGGTAGGTAGGGTAGGTAGGGTAGGTAGGGTAGGTAGGGTAGGTAGGGTAGGTAGGGTAGGTAGGGTAGGTAGGGTAGGTAGGGTAGGTAGGGTAGGTAGGGTAGGTAGGGTAGGTAGGGTAGGTAGGGTAGGTAGGGTAGGTAGGGTAGGTAGGGTAGGTAGGGTAGGTAGGGTAGGTAGGGTAGGTAGGGTAGGTAGGGTAGGTAGGGTAGGTAGGGTAGGTAGGGTAGGTAGGGTAGGTAGGGTAGGTAGGGTAGGTAGGGTAGGTAGGGTAGGTAGGGTAGGTAGGGTAGGTAGGGTAGGTAGGGTAGGTAGGGTAGGTAGGGTAGGTAGGGTAGGTAGGGTAGGTAGGGTAGGTAGGGTAGGTAGGGTAGGTAGGGTAGGTAGGGTAGGTAGGGTAGGTAGGGTAGGTAGGGTAGGTAGGGTAGGTAGGGTAGGTAGGGTAGGTAGGGTAGGTAGGGTAGGTAGGGTAGGTAGGGTAGGTAGGGTAGGTAGGGTAGGTAGGGTAGGTAGGGTAGGTAGGGTAGGTAGGGTAGGTAGGGTAGGTAGGGTAGGTAGGGTAGGTAGGGTAGGTAGGGTAGGTAGGGTAGGTAGGGTAGGTAGGGTAGGTAGGGTAGGTAGGGTAGGTAGGGTAGGTAGGGTAGGTAGGGTAGGTAGGGTAGGTAGGGTAGGTAGGGTAGGTAGGGTAGGTAGGGTAGGTAGGGTAGGTAGGGTAGGTAGGGTAGGTAGGGTAGGTAGGGTAGGTAGGGTATGGTATGTAGGGTAGGGTAGGGGTAGTGTAGGGTTGTTAGGGTAGGGTAGGTAGGGTAGATGAATGTTTGGTGTTTTTATGGCAAAACAAAGTTTGCCGGGTCAGCTAGTAAGTGTTATATATTTTTGAAATCTCCTCTAAAAACCCTTCATTTTGATACCCCACTCGATGGGCATGGAAGAAAAAAAAATTGCAACCCCCACAATATGGCGCTCAAAATCCGCCATGTTCCTTTTTTTTTAAAGGCACTTGGCTAAGAACACTTGGTCTTTTCCCCAAAACTCCAAGCGCCTGTCGAAGGTTGCCCACGTTTAAAAAGATAGGGCATTGGTATTGGTGTGATATAACTGGCTGATGTCCTCAGCTCTAAGTCTGTAAAGACCTTTTAGGACTTTACATGGTCTTCTTTTTACCCAACTGCCGAAGGAGGGTAATGTGTTTAACAGTCTACGTATGTATGTTTGTTCCTATCTGGCGTGCTAGAGACCAAACGCGTTGGCCGATTTATTTGATACTTACGTCAATCGATTCGTCTTAACCTTGCGAGTGTCACTGGCTACATTAAAATAGTAAAATGGCAGATTTTGGGCGCTATATTGTGGGCCATTTTTTTTTTCCAAACTCTGTGTGTTTTATCAAAATAAAGTGTTTTAAGAGGTGATATCAAAAATATATACCACTTATGTTTAAGAATACCTAATTTCGAAAAAGAATGTTAACTAAAAAGTTATAAATAAAAAAAAAAATGATTCAAAAAATCAAAAAACCCGACTGCTTAAGAAGCGATATATTCGCGAGCTGGCTGACCAAAACCAGATGTATCCTCCGACTGCACAGCATGATTTTTACCCGGCTGCAAGGAAAGGGATGTTTTTCGCGCGTATCTTGTATGTTTGTATTTATGTAATATTCTTTATTACCTCATATCTTTCAAACTAATTGGCGGCTTTTTATAATTACTTAATTATAAAAAGCCGCCAATTAGTTTATTTTGATAAAACACACAGAGTTTGGAAAAAAAAATGGCCCACAATATAGCGCCCAAAATCTGCCATTTTACTATTTTAATGTAGCCAGTGACACTCGCAAGGTTAAGGCGAATCGATTGACGTAAGTATCAAATAAATCGGCCAACGCGTTTGGTCTCTAGCACGCCAGATAGGAACAAACATACATACGTAGACTGTTAAACACATTACCCTCCTTCGGCAGTTGGGTAAAAAGAAGACCATGTAAAGTCCTAAAAGGTCTTTACAGACTTAGAGCTGAGGACATCAGCCAGTTATATCACACCAATACCAATGCCCTATCTTTTTAAACGTGGGCAACCTTCGACAGGCGCTTGGAGTAACGCTTATAAACAGTATACGCTTTTATAATAAGTTGCCAAAGCCAGTTATAGAATTGACCGATGGAAAGTTCAAAAACTACATCAAACGTGTCCTTATTAAAAAAGCATATTACAAAATCAAGGACTACGTTGAAGATAAAAATTTTAGCTCCTTCTGCGCATGCGGCTTCCCTGGTAACTCATAAACGGCACAAATATGTGGATGTCTCTAACTATTCTCAATCTCATTTTTACTTTTTTTCTTTCTTTTAATTAGACTTTTTACAATGATTTCAATGATCTTTATAGCCCTTTGCTATGAATAGTTACAGCACTGATAACAACATTTGTGCCACATGTTAAATTTAGTCTATTTAGTCTTGTTATATATTTTTATTTATTTTTTCCTTTGTATAGATTCTTTTACTGATTTTTTTGTGAATGTGTGAACATTGTAGGCCTTCTAGATTTCTAGACGCTTGTTAACATTTGTTAACTCTCTCGTTTATACAATTTTTTTTTAGTTTCTTACGACTTATTGTCGGGCCTACGTTGTCCCCCCATATCTAAGCACTAATACTGTAACGTGGAAATATTGTAAAAACAAACCATTTTTTTTAAAAGAGTAACCGTGGAGTTTCTTGCCGGTTCTTCTCCACAGGAAACGACTAACCCGAACCGTGCACCTTTTGTCGACGTTTTATAAGTGCCCATGTAGGCCTACGTGAAATAAAAAACATTTGATTTTGATTTTGATTTTGAGTTTTGGGGAAAAGACCAAGGAGTGTGCGATTTTTACCTCACTAAAACAACCCCAGTGATCACCCATCAGCATGTAGAAGGGGTCCGTGACCTCTCAACAGACATTCCTGCGCATTAGTGCGCATTCCTGGGAAGACTGAAAGAGCGCCTCCCCTGAGCATCGCTGTGCACGGCAGCATGTGATCACTGTACCACCGTCCTTCCTGGAGTCACTTGTTGGGCGGACAGTCTCAAACCTGAAGACCGCCTGCTATTACCAATGCCCTACCGAAAGAATGATAACTATCACAACGCGTAGTCAACAATTTCTATTCAAAAATCTATCCCAACTTATATCGTCTATTACATACATACATAAACTCACGCCTTTTTACCATGGGGGTAGGCAGAAACTACAGAACGCCACCTGCTACGATCCTTACATACTTCTTTTGCTTCACTCACATTCATACATCTAGTCATACACACACGCCGGTTATGAGTACTGCGCACCTGGTCTTTCTGAAGAACATCACCTACAAGGTCTATGCATGTCTTTCTAGGGCGTCCCCTCCCGGCGTTTCCATTCACGTCTGCCATGTAAATACCTTTCGTTAGTCGCCTTTCATTCATTCTCTCAACATGACCAAACCATATTAACATACTCTTTTCAATGTTAGTCACTACATCTTCTTTTAAACCACAACGTTGTCGTATTATCTCATTCCTCAATCTATCATTTAAAGTTACACCACACATACTTCGCAAGGAACACATTTCTACTGCATTAATCCTACTTTCATGTCTTTTTTGCCATACCCAACTTTCACTTCCATAAATAAGTGTAGGCACCAGCACACTGTTGTGAACGGCGAGTCGAGCTTCCGGAGACATCGATTTGCTGGTCACAACCGCATGTATAGCACCATTCACTTTATTCCCTGCGTTCACTCTCCTATCGTCTATTAGGCTATTCAAAACACAAACACGTCAACCGGAATTATTCATCCTGTTAAGACTAATGTGATTTGACCGCGTTGTTAAAATCGCTAGCAGAACTAGACCAATCCTGAAACGTAGCCAGCATGTGTTACGATGCCATTACCAATTTATTTTGCACTTGACACAATAAATGTAACAGTCGAGACAAGGTTCCCAGGCTTGTCGTGGGATGAACCGATGCAAGGAAGTTGACAGACTATCACTGGGATGTTTTCCTTATGGGTTTGTGGGCTAATGGAACAAGTTGAGACAAGGTTCCAAGGTTTGTCGTGGACTGAACCGATTGCAAGGATGTTGATAGATTATCACTGGGATCTTTTCCTTATGGGTCTGTGGGCTAATGGAACAAGTCGAGACAAGGTTCCAAGGCTTGTCGTGGACTGAACCGATTGCAAGGATGTTGATAGATTATCACTGGGATCTTTTCCTTATGGGTTTGTGGGCTAATGGAACAAGTCGAGACAAGGTTCACAGGCTTGCTGTGGAATGAACCGATTGCAAAGAGGTTGATATACTATCACTGGGATCTTTTCCTTATTATATAAGTGGCTTGAGTAAGATTTACGTAGGTGACTATAGATACAAGATTCATTATTAATTTATCCTCGCACTGGAACGACTTACACTTACTTTAGCAATCACATCAATGGAGCAAAAACTTAAAAAAGCCTTCAAGATTCCTCACGATGTTTTCCTTCACCGTTGTCAGTGATGTCCAAAATAGATAAACTACTCCTTATTGTAATTACGGATGTCGGAAATATTGCGAGAAGTGAGTAAGCGAGCTTCCGATGTTCGCTGATGGCTTCAAATTGCATCGATAGACAATAACCCGCACGTATCTTCTAAGAAACGCGAAACTTTGCATGGATGGATGTTTGTTACTCTATCACGCCAGAACGGCTGAACGGATCTGGATGAAAATTGGCACAGAGATAGATTATAGTCTGGAATAGTACGTAAACCCATTTCCTTTTTACCCGACTGCCGAAGGAGGGTAATGTGTTTATCAGTCTATGTATGTATGTATGTATGTATGTATGTATGTAAGTATGTATGTATGTATGTATGTATGTATGTATGTATGTATGTATGTATGTTTGTTCCTATATGGCGTTCTAGAGACCAAACGCGTGGGCCGATTTTGATGGTTCTTACGTCAATCGATTCGTCTTAACCCCGCGGGTGTCACTGGCTACATTAAAATTGTAAAATAGGAAAATGGCGGTTCTTAGGCGCCATATTGTGGGGGCCCAAATATTTTTTTTCTTCCAAACCTATCGTGTGGGGTATCAAAATGAAGGGTTTTGAGAGGTGATTTCAATAATATATAACACTTATATGTTTAAATGTACCTAATTCGAAAAAAAATAACTTAAAAGTTAAAAATAAAAAAAGATAATTAAAAATATCAAAAAACCCGACTGCTTGAAAAGCGAACTAAAAAGACGTAAACAAGAAGAAAATCATGCTGTGCAGTCGGAGGATATATCTGGTTATGGTCAGCCAGCTCGCGAATATGTATCCTCCGACTGCACAGCATGATTTTCTTCTTGTTTACGTCTTTTTAGTTCGCTTTTCAAGCAGTCGGGTTTTTTGATATTTTTAATTATCTTTTTTTTTAGGGTTCCTTACACAAAGGGTAAAAACGGGACCCTATTACTAAGATTCCGCGATCCGTCTGTTGTTCTGTCTGTCACCAGGCTGTATCTCATGAACTGTGATAGCTAGACAGTTGAAATTTTCACAGATGATGTATTTCTGTTGCCGCTATAACAACAAATACTAAAAACAGAATAAAATAAATATTTAGATGGGACAAACGTGATATTTTTGCCTTTTTTTGCGATAAGGGTACGGAACCCTCCTTGCGCGAGTCCGACTCGCACTTGGCCGGTTTTGTTTTTATTTTCCCGAGAACGAAGTCGCGGGCAACAGCTAGTTATATTATAAATGTGGAAGTGTACGTTTGAATGTTCGTAAATTGATAAGGCCATAATGACTGAATGAATTTGGATGAAACTTGACACCTGGATAGACCATGACCTGGATTTGGACATAAGATACTTATTATCCCAAAAGTGGATAATTTTCGACTTAGCGAAGCTGCTGGCAGAAACTAGTATATAATTATACTAGCGGACGCCTCGCGGTTTCACCCGCGTAGTTCCCGTTCCCATGGGAATTCAAGGATAAAAAGTAGCCTATGTCAGCCGGAGATAGTGAAGCTTTCCAAAGGTGAAAGAATTTTTGAAATCGGTCCAGTAGTTTATTTGTTACATACAACAATACAAATCTTTCCTCTTTATAATATTATTATAGATTTGTCAAAATCTACCTCTATTGGAAGCTGTAAATGCTGATTCTCAATGATTGAGGCTGAGATTCAGCTTCAGCACTTTAATCAAGAAATTATGGTGCTTTATTAAATTTCAACCTTATGTACCTATAATATAAAACTGAAAATAGACCAACAACTTTAGTGCAACTTTCCAGCTTTCTATTTAAAAAAGCAAACAAAGCAAAGGCCACACCTTATGCTAACACAATTGATCTGAATCAAGGCCAAACATTGCATCGTATAGTGATGCAAGTTTACAATTCAAGGCTCTGAGTCACGGTCAATATTAATTACTTAACTTTATTTTCATACCAAACAATACTATATTTTTAAGTGTTTTTTATGCCAAAATAACTACCAACTATGAGTAGTAGTGGCCCAGTGGTAACGGCCACGACTTAAGTGTAGTAGTAGGTCATGGGTTCAAACCTAGGCAGGTGCTTTACTGTGCGTAAATTAATTCATTACCACTGCTCTACAAACGATGAATGAAAACATCGTGAGAAAACTGGCATGTCCTAGAACCAAAAATTCGAGGACATGTGACATCCACCAACAGGTACTGGGCCCGAATAGTGGATTAAGGCATATACCTCCTCTCACAGAGAGGAGGCCTGTGTCCCAGCAGTGGGAACATTAAAAGGCTGATGAACTACTAACTATTTTTTTGCTATATTTTTTTTCATTTAATTATTTTGCATGATTTGCATTTTTGGTTGATAGGTATCATGCTTAAAAAAAAAATTATGCTTAAACACATAATAAACATAACATGACGCCAGTCTTCCCCAAAGGGATAAGCAGAGGATAGCCAATAAAATTTTGCCTGAACAGGTTTATTATTTAGTGTAAGTAAACAAATAATATTTTTGGTCAACATATCAATTTTACTTATCTGAAATGGTCTGTATTATACTTAGATAAGGTTAAAAATATTTAGACCTCTTTACTGGCACAAAAAGAAGAAAAATAACATTTATACTATTAAATGTTTTGGAACCCACACAAATTATTGTTTGCCTCATAAAGTCATGTAACTAGCTATTACTTACATAACTTCATGGATTCTTTCCTAACTTAAACTATTTTTAAAGAGCAAAGAACAAATATACAACGAATGATTCCACTCTAAAGTTCATCTTTCTAGATTTATTTACAACAGAATTTAAGTAACTTTATTTTATTTAATAAAATATATTATTACTCTTTTAAAATTAACAAATAGATATATTTGGACAGTTGCAGTTAAAATAAGAAAGGAGAACTAATGTGGAATAAGGGATTTTAAATTATTTTACTGACCAGTTTCTCCTCGTCATATTCGCTGCGCCTCTTGCTGCCGTGGTGGTCACTGGCTGCTGAGTGTCCTGACTGTCCACTCTCACTTTCAGGGTCTGTGGTCTCATCCGACCCGCTGCTCTCCTCCTCACTGGAGCTAGTCTCGTTACCCGTCGTTGGACGGCTCGGGTCTGATATCAGGAGCGCTGTTAGACCATTCTGCAGGCGTATAGTCCTGCAGCAACATTCCAGTGTTATATTTTGGTTATATGTATTTATTTGAATTAACCCGTCCTTTATTTATGTATACCTCACATACCATACAGTATTTAACGTGAGTAAAAATCGTTGTTTTATTTTATGAAATAAGCCTACTCACTTGTAAAGTTTTTTATCAGCATCTGATTTGATTGGTTCAGACAACACATCAACTTTCTCCTGTCGTAGCGACATATACATCGCTGATTTGGATTTATTATTTATCACCTTCACTTCAGGCTTAAACTTAGGAGTTCGGTGGAAACTACTTCTTTTAGACATCGCAGGTAATAAGTGTTTTGCGCCCAGAGAACCAGATGTTTTTTGAATAAAAATGGACAAGAATTTTGACATTTATTGGCGCATGTGCTAGTGTTACAACTTACAAGACATATTTTCTACTCTTTATTTCGAATTTGTTTTAAATACTACCAAATCACATATTTGCATGGTAGTTTATTAAATTTAGGCCGTATTACATTACTGTGTCTACAACGCTGTATAATAAGCAACTGTGATCGCAAGGTATTTGTGTCACCTATTTGGAAATAATTGCACGCCGTCGATAGATTATACAGAGCTACAAGGCAGAATGGAAGCAGAAAACTTATTGCACCGAATGCCCCCAAGTAACATGAGAGTTGATGGGAGTGGGACAGAATCAGAAAGATGATGATTGAGAGATACAAGGATCTTTTGGCGTTTTATTATCATTCTCAGTGGGGCGCTAATAAAATAATTTGTATATTTTAATATACAACGTTTTATATCGCATAGCTTATAGCCTTGCTCTTCAAGAAGTTTTAGAGATTTTGTTTTTATTTTTAGAATTATATGCATTTGATAAACTGCGAGCGATTAGCAAACGACTGTTTAGGACCTACCACATCAACACTGTAGGTTTGTACTTCCGACTATTTGACTATTATGACATAAAGCGTTTGATCGCGCGATGATTGCTGTTTCTAAGCCTGCCGGATACACAGAAAGCCGACCTCAATCTAGTTAGGACTATTAGTATAAAGTGCATATTAGTAGCGATTATGTGGTAAAAGAATCACATAGCAAAGCAGCTTTTGCTGTATATTTAAAAAAATGATTTTAGCTCGGTGGTCAAGCTAACTGAGCACCCGAAATGTCAATGTCACTCTGACGTTCGACTCTCGCTGCTCGCTGCAACGTTTTTCATTTAAGCTCCGCTCCTATTGGTCGTAGCGTGCGTGAAGTTATATAGCCTTCCTCGATAAACGGACTATCCAACAAAAACGGAATTTTTAGTGCCTGAGATTAGCGCGTTCAAACAAACAAACAAACTCTTCAGCTTTATAATATTATTAGTTTATTCATTGTTTCTGACATTAGCTACAAACGACAACGAGCTTTTTTGTTTTATTATCTGCGACTAAATCTCTATAGGTTGGTAGCAGTGAAAGTACGTTTTGTTTGTAAATTAATAGCTGATCTGTCAAAGTTGTCAATTTTCAAAAAGTTTGTGTCGCTGGGTGTTTTCGTTAATTCTTTTGTATACTAAACTTATTCGTTTGCTTAAAATAATGTATTAATAAATAAGCGGCTATGGATGAAACATACTCAGAGAGTGACGTGTCACTCTCTCCTTCCCAAATATTGGAACGTTTGCAAGTGTTGCGACAACTTCAGTTACTACAGCGCGGGAAGCTACAAAAACAACGATTGGAGTATAAAGAAACCTCTGAAACTTCATCAAGTATTACTGAAATTGTCAGCCATTTCAGTAACAGTACTAGTTATAATACATTTCGTAGTTTGTTGCAATCATCTAATGATATTTCGAATGAGGGTACACCGCGGGCCAACACCAGCGATCTATCCCATAAAGTGCATGAAAGAGACTTAATAGAAGGTGTTTCAGTGTTAAACCTTTCCCAGGAGTCAGAGTTTATTGTTAATTCTCCTTTGTCAAGCAGAAGTAGAATATCAGCCCCATCCAGGAACCAAGTAGCTATTCAAGAACTAGATGAAGGCCCCCCATCAGAACCGTCTCAAAATGCAAGTAACAGAACGTCTGTAAACTCTTCTATAAACAAAAACTCATTACTTAAAAAACAAATATCACTTGATGAGATGCCTATTTTATCTCCTAAAAAAGATTTTGAGGCATTGCTTTTAGAAAAGTTGCAGAATGAAAAACAAGGACCTAAACCGAAAAGCCCAGACTGCAACCATTCTATAAAAGCTTATAACAAAAGACCTTTTCTAAGAAGAGGTGAAGGAATAGCCCGTCTTGGACTTAAGAAAAATGACTTTGTTATACAAAACACTAAATCTCTGCCGTGGAAGAAAAAATCTTTTCAGAATAAAACAGAATCACCTTTCAGAAAACATAAGGAACAAAAGGATGATGTGCAGAAGTTTAAAACAAATAATTTTCAAAAGGAAAATACCAAAAATGTTCAAAAGATTATTGCCAATAATGCTCAAAGTGCCACTAATAATGTACAAAAGACTATGAATACTGATGTTCAGATGTCGGAACCTTCATTGATAACAACTGACATAAGGCAAGCAAAATTAACCAGAAAGATACAACCTGCATGCAGGGTTTCAGATGATAATGATGAACCATCAGAAAATATCAGCACTCATACAGAAAATCAACAGACTTCAGATTCTGTGAGCACAAACAGCAGTAATATTCAAACTGCAAATAAACCAGCATCAAGAGCACTATTCCCAAAAAATAAACACCCATTAGTAACCAACAAAGGTAAATCATGGGCGGCCGTACTGACTAAAGAACAAAATGACTTCCTTAGCCAACTCAAACAGAGTGACTATTACAAAAACTTTGCTTCACCTACTAAAAGTGTGGTTTCAGATGTCAGTTGTGACGAGACAATGACAAGATTGAGGCATGAGAGAGAAACTGCTGAACAAAACATGTTCGAGTTGCTGGAAAACAAAGTAACTCATGAGAGCTTTAACTTAGAGAATTCATTTTTCAACCGCTTCGTAAGAAGTAACTTAGAATATTCTGGAGAAAGTACTCCATTGGTTCTACAAAAGTGTCTGTCCCAAAATCCTGAATTGAGGCATATTTTGCCTGAATACAATGGTAAAGTCAGGAATGAAAATTCTCAGAGTGATGCTGAAACATGTTGCAGTAACTACTCTGACTGCTGCAGTGATGCATGCTCATGTTGTTCTTGCAAAACTGTTGAACACACCCAGGATTCCCCACAAAATCGCAATGAACATAAAGAGAAGAAAAGAAAAAGTATTGATCCTAAGAATAAAGTAGCCAAAATAAATCAAAAAGAGGTTGATAACAACGAATGTCATGATGACACAATGACAGAAACTGACAGCATGAAAGCAAATATTGCAGAAATGAATGCCAAGCTAATTTCCACAAGTGAACTGTTAAAAGATAGATTGTGTGAGTTAGAAGACGAAATAGAAACATTTAGAAAAGAAAATGCGAGTTTGGCTAAATTACGAGAAGAAGTTGATCAAGACAGACAAAAGTTTTATGAAGAAAAAGCAGCTTTCGAACAGAAGTTTAATGAAGAAAAAGTTCTATCAGAATACTATCTTGCAGAAGAAAAAGAGAAACTAAATAAACAGAAGCAAATGTACGATAGATATGTGAGGGAAATGAGAGGCAGACTGAACAAGAAAGATAAAGATGAAGTTGTTAACTTGAAGAAGGAAATAAATGACCTCAAAGATGAGATAAGACTCAAAGACGCGAAGTCGACCTCCACAATAGCCAGACTTCGGAACCAAATCAAAATTATGGAAAAAGAGAAGAAAGACTTGCAGGAGGAGGTCGAGAAGTTAAAAAAGCAAAACAGACGAATTCAACACAGCAATGAGGTAACAAGAAGATTGACTAATATAAAATATCTTGAAGAAATAAATAAAAAGTTAACAAATATGTCCAATAGAGACTCACAACCGGAAGTGAGCATTGATCGCGATGTGAAATATAAAGCTTATGAGATTGAGAGACAGAGCAGGAGCAGAAGAGTTGAGCCTGTTGTTAGAGGCACCATAAGACCTAGAGCAAAAAGTGTTCCTAATCTAAATGTCACATCTAGGTATGCTAAATATTTCAGCCAAAGAGACACCATCAGCCATGTGGAACAGTTACAAAACAGACTGCCAAATGTGACAAGATTTGATCACTCTGAAGATGAGAACTCAGTAGCTGACAATGACACTATATCGAATGAATCCCTAATTGACGAAGATGACAGAAATAAAGATAACAATAATTTAGAGAAGATATACATTGAAAGATTTAGAACATCACCCAAAAGCAACGGAACTAGCAGGTCTAGTGGTTCCAGCTTCAACTTCGAACTTAATTTGAATGATAAACCAAATATAAATGAGAATGCTAAAGGCTTCTTCATCCAGAAATCGAACTCAGGATCGTCAAGAAATTCTAGATCCCCGAAAAGAACAATATCTCCTTGTTTCGGCAATAATGAAGCAAATATAAACAGATCCAAGTCTCCAGTTTCTATACTTACCAACAGATCAAATATCAACAAATCACCTCCTTCACGTAATTCTGTAGACTACATGTCAAATCATTCTGGTTCCAATGCATCACAGAACAGATCAAAGTCTCCCACATCTGCCTTCAACCATTCGTCACTAAAATCGGTAACTGTGATACACAATGAACAATACAGAGACAAACTGCTGACTTTAAGTCCAGAACCTTCTATTAGTAAGACTACTTTTAGTAGAACCAGTCTGAACCCTACAGAAGTCAAGAAGCCAGATGGTTCTAGGGAACTGAGGTTTCCAAATGGGAACATAAAATATATATCATCAGATGGGAAGTATAGCAAGTTTGTGTACTACAATGGAGACATCAAGGAGAACTTTTATAGTGAGGGTAGAATTAAATATTTCTATGCTGAGACTAAAACATACCACACTACTCATGCTGATGGATTGGAAGTTGTGGAGTTTCCTGAGTGAGTATCTTGTTTCAGCAACACTAACATTAACATTAGAAACGGGATGTTTCAGCAACTTCTTTTAGTGTTTTCATGTTTAGTTTTCCTTTTCCTGCTATTTTATCAGCCAGGGAGTTTAGGAAAGGCCTGATCATCATGATACAGCCAAAACAAAGTGAATAGTATCTCACGGATTAATATTGCTTAGCAACCATGTTGGTTACCAGGCAATAATTATGTGCTCTATGCATAAATTCGCGCCTTTTACCCATGGGTTACGGTCCTTACATCCTGCCTGCTATAGTTATAATATCCTTTAACCCGCGGCTTCGCCACAGAACCCGTTATTATTTTTGGGATTAAAAGTAGCCTTTTACACCACCAAATAAATAATAGTACAGGTTACACTCAGGCATAGTGTAGCGTTCTTTCTATCAGCGATTGAATTTTCGCTATCCCGGATTAGTAGTCTAGCGATGATGCATTACAAACATACAATTTAACACCTCTTTATAATAATCGTTATCAAGGAAAAATGTGTATAAGTTTGACGTGTGTATCTATCTGTGGCATCATAGCTCCTAAACGGATGAAACGATTAGGATATAGCTTTACTTTATCGAGTGTTCTTAGCTATGTTTGATGAAAATCGGTTCAGCCGTTCAAAAGTTATGGACGTTTTACTGTTTGAGTCGGGATGTTTTCGCAAAACATCGTGTCATAATTACGGGTTCGATAGATTGTCGATCGAAGCGTGTCTACCATCATCTTCCTGCCCTTATTCCGTGTCTAGTCTACCACTGCATTAATAAGTAGTTTAAAAAGCATAAAATAAAAATGTGTATGTTTATTTGTAATTTTGCAGTGGCCAAGTCGAAAAGAGGTACAAAGACGGTTCATCGGAGGTCCGGTTACCCAACGGTAGCGTCCGATACTTCGACCCCAAGAACGAACATGTTCGAGAAGAGTGGCGGTTCCCGGACGGCGCGGCGCTAACCGTGTCCGCCAGTGGAGAACAGCGCATCGTGTTTAGTAATGGACAAGTCGAAGTTCATGCTAAGGATCATAAGGTGAAGAGATGGTTATTTTATTATTGTTAGACTCGCGTTTGATCACTATCTCACTTGATGGTAAGCAATAATGTGGTCGATGGTATGAATCGACATAAAGAAGTGATCAATTCACTCTTGCCTTGAAAACCCTCAGATTGTAGCTATCAGGAAACACAGACTCTAGCAGTGAATTTCACTCCTTAGCTGTATGCACAATTAAAGTTTTCCCAAAACGTTTGGGTGGGATGTCTTGTATCCGATGATGGTTTGTGGTGTCCTAAAATGACCCCTGTATGTATGTTTTACCAATTTTTTTACCACGCACATTAAAGATTTCACCAATCAAATCAAATTTTACCCGTTTAAAAGTTATATAGACTAGGAGCCGAGATCATTGCCTTCTGCAAACAGAAATCTATATTTTGGGCTGTTACTGACAATTTCCTTATTAATAAAACTTGTAGGGTATTACTGCCCATCCTTGGAATCAAGCCCAAGTTGGACCCTGCACTCAGTTATCGCCATTGCGACCACGAGAGGCGTGGCAGTCAGTAAAATTATGCGACTTTAATTGTGCCATCTTACATAAGGCGGCGCGATAAATATATAAATATTTGCCAGTTTGTTTAGCTGAGCGGTAAGCGGCACAAAAAAAAAAAATTAGCACTCTGCATGCTTGAAATAATTCATCAATTTCGTATTAATCATAAACGTTTGTATTATTCATAAACGTTTGTATTATTCATAAACGTTTGTATTATTCATAAACTTTTGTATTTTTCATAAAATTTTGTATTATTCATAAACGTATTTTCCCATCTAATTTCAGCGTCGCGAGTTCCCCGATGGCACAGTGAAGCTAGTTTATAACGATGGCACATCTGAAACAAGGTACGCGTCAGGACGCGTACGCATCAAAGACAAGCATGGCAATCTGATCATGGACTCGGCGCCCCGATGAAGTTAGTCGAATTTGTACCTTATTGACTGATTAATGTTGATATTGTAATGAAGTGCCTTGAATACTTTTGTTACAGTTGAACTGTGTGCACTGTATAACGATATTTTTTCTGTAATCTATTCTTAAGATTTAATAACTTTAAATTGAATTATTCTTTATACTGTGCATGTAATTTTTACTACAGTTTATTTGTGATAAATAGCTAAAACTTGTTTATATTGTGATTACTTTTAATGATCAGTGTTGTTGTTTATAGGAAATTTTTATCTAAGTAGTAAATGTTTGTAATCATAACTTTTGTAAGGAAAATGTCGGCTTTAATAAAGAATGTTATACTTCACGTATTTTTTTGCTTCATAGTTTATTGGCTTATTTATGTAAGGACATGCTTGAATATTTCTTCATAAATTTACAGACCTTCATTGAGCCCAACCCTGTTTTCTTTAAAAAGTTTTATTTTTGGTATCTGTGCAAGATTATTATAATCTTCGGGGAAGTTATACTATGATGGCACTGCTTTCAGTTTTATAATTCCAAGCTATGACCTTCGACCAGTTATACAAAACTGAAACACAAAATTAAATAATATACAACTTTAATCCTAATCTACATTACAATAGAGTTCTAATTCAACTGGCAGATATTTGGTAGCGCGTTTGCGAGGTCGGCTTGGGAATGCCCTCTAGTTTGAAGTTGATTGGCTTCATGGTGTCCTCTGTACCGAAGATCTTCTTGAGAGCTTCCCTGGCAGCCATCTCCTTTGCAATCGCTACTGATTCGCCGAAACCTGGAATGTTAACAACAATTTCGGTTGAGAAAGAGTGAATCAATTACAATAAATTCGTTGATATGCTGAGGGCATTTTAACAAAACCTATATTATTATCAGGTGAGATAGTGGTCAAGCGTGAGCCCATAGATAGATTATTAAAAAAAATGCCAGTATTTTTATGATCTTCGTCACGGGGTCAAGAAAATTTGGTTTAAATAAATGTCACTTAGATGGCGCGATATGCATCGATTTGTTATTGAATTGTGTGTAAAATTTTCTGGAATTGATTATAAAAATTGTATGTTCTTGTTTAATCAACTCTCCTAAGAAAAAAAATATGGAATATTGGGCTCATAATTCACATTTCGAAAATTATTTGAACGGATCATTTAAAATTGATTCCAATATTTGGCGCGGTTTTAAATATCTGACGCATGCCACTCGATTTTGGTACAATGAAACTGTAAAAACATGCGAAAATATACTATATAAAAAGATTTTTTACAAAAAATAATACTACCGACTTCCAAATAAAAAAACTACAAAGTGAAAAATAACTTTATTTTTGGCAGTCGGTAGTATTTTTTTTTGTAAAAAATCTTTAATGGACACCGACTTCCAAAAATAAAGTTATTTTTCACTTTGTAGTTTTTTTATTTGGAAGTCAAAGTCAATGTATTTATTTCAACTAGGCCATTATGCGGCACTTTTGAACGTTAAAATTTACATGTAATAAAAAAAACCGGCCAAGTGCGAGTCTGACTCGCACACGAAGGGTTCCGTACCATTATCGCAAAACACTGCATAAAAATCACGTTTGTTGTATGGGAGCCCCCCTTAATTTATTTTATTTTAATTTATTAATTATTATTTTTTGAAGTAAATATACAACTAAACATTCTGTGAATATTTCAATCGTCTACCTGTTGCCGTTATTAATATCGAGCAAAAAACGGCAAAAATATCACGTTTGTTGTATGGGAGCCCCCCTTTCATATTTACTTTATACTGTTTTTAGTATTTGTTGTTATAGCGGCAACAGAAATACATCATCTGTGAAAATTTCAACTGTCTAGCTATCACGGTTCATGAGATACAGCCTGGAGACAGACGGACAGACGGATCGCGAAGTCTTAGTAATAGGGTCCCGTTTTTACCCTTTGGGTACGGAACCCTAAAAATTGATTCTAAAATTGAAAAATAAAAAAGCTTTTTATTTTTCAATTTTTCATTGTACCTAATAGGCAAGTTGTTTAGTAAGGTACCTATAACGCCAGAATAGATAACCCGAATGTCATGAAACTTGAACATAACCGGTGAAATGAGAGATCTGAGTACCCCTTAAGAGCGTACTGGCGTGATATTATGTTATGAAATGGTATAATCAATAAACAGACATGCGATTGCAGAAATCCAGAGATTTGCCGTAATTTAATGAAGAGTTCTGTTGTATATCTTCGAAGTTCTTCATCAGATCTTCACCAAATTAAAATGGAACCAATTTCGAAACATACTTTTTAAAACAAAAAAAAGAATTTTCAAAATCGGTCCAAAATTGACGGCGATATGCGTCAACATACACAAAAAAAACAAACATAATGTCGAACATAGAACCTCCTTCTTTTTAGTAAGTCGGTAAAAAAAAATCGTCACTGTATTTAAAGAAAAAAATTGACGTGAACCGAGAAAACCCTGCTGCTATAGCCGTGGAACAGAACCGAACGCGATCCAAGTACTTATAAAAAATAATCAGACGAAAAACGTCGGCACGGTTTCTTTGTATGGGATGGCTGAGGTATCTGTATGTTAGTTTTATATTATCTGTGTCTTCGTTATGAGAGCTACGAATATAAAAATAGCTCATATTTATTACTAGCCTGTATTTTGCCACTGAAGTAAAAAGGGTCTTTACATTCCTTGAACTTCTAGAAACTTGTCCCATATAATAAATACTCTATTGTTCCATATAATATACCCTAGAGCTAGATAGATCTGGGATCTATCTTTATCGTAGGAGTCTTGCGCCCGCTATCTCCCGCTTCCTGCGATGTTCCTTGCAGTTCAGCTAAACTACTATAAACTGCTTCTGCCTATGTATATGAACAAATTTCTCCAGGGAATCATCTACAAAACACATAAAATAAAAAGTTCCATTACAATTGTTAGTCAGTTGGCGACAACTTTGTATGGAAAATCCAATTTGTTTTTTGGGAGTATTTGCCTATGATAAAAGCTTTTTGCTTTCTAAGCTAAATAAAAAGCAATCCCTCACCTGAAGACACCATTTTCTTGTCTACATAGAGACCGACCCTGTAGCAAGCCAGCAAGGTGTTCCTGCCTGTCTCGCCGATCAGCCGGGGTTCTATTTGAGCGCCATCCTGCTTAACTATGGAAGTCAACATTGACCAAGGATCCTCTATTGGAAGATAGTCATTGACGTCTTGACCTGAAAAATTAGCAGATAATAAGTTATGTGTTTTTAAAAAAAATATAATTAACTAACTTTTTACTGCGGTTCGCTCCTGTGACCTATCTACAGGAACCGTGTATGTTTCGATATAAAACAATAAATTAAAGATGGCACTCTGGTAAAATTGAGTTTTTATCAGTGAAATAATAGGGAATATGCATGAAAAAATATTTGTTATTTTACAAAACAGAATAAAAAATGTGAAAAAAATTACAATTTAAAGACATGTATCTGTCCCTCTGAGACTGCTTGAGACGCATAACGACGACATACGAGCAGACATTAACACGCAATACCGTCAGAAACGCAAGGAAATCTATCGCAGTACCCGCATAGATAAGAGACGGTGGGCTGATGGTATTGCTGATCGTGCTCAACAAGCTGCAAACGCCGGCAACTTGAAGGTGTTGTACAATGCTACCAAAACCTTGGCAGGTAACAGCAGGTCGAGGAAGAAGCTGCTGAAGTCCAAAGATGGTCAGCTCATTGTGACGTCAGAAGGGCAGCTACTTCGCTGGCGTGAACACTTTGAAGAGGTCTTCCGTTTGTCAGCTACATCGACGCCTGACGCGCTGCAAGTCAGTTCCCCACCATCCCAGCTCCTCAACATAAACACGGAACCACCGTCAGCCTCTGAAGTTGCGGAGGCAGTCCGCTCTTTGAAGACAGGCAAAGCACCAGGACTCGACCTGATAACTGCGGAAATGCTACAAGCCGACTTACCCACCGCAGTCGACGTCCTGACACCGCTCATTGAAAAGATCTGGATCGCCGAAGAACTCCCAGATGAATGGAACAAAGGCCTTCTTATAACTGTTCCTAAGAAAGGTGATCTTAGCCAGTGCGATAACTGGAGAGGTATAACGTTGCTCTCGATTCCCTCTAAGGTTTTTTGCAAGATCATCCTAGATAGAATGTCGAAGGCCGTGGATCCTCTTCTACGCAAGGAGCAGGCTGGTTTCCGCTCGAGCCGCTCCTGTACGGACCAGATCAACACTCTCCGTATCATACTGGAACAGGCATCAGAATGGCAGAGGGAGGTTTATCTAACCTTTGTAGACTTCGAAAAGGCCTTTGATACGCTGAAGTGGTCTAGTATCTGGTCCCGCCTACTGGACATTGGAGTGCCGCCGAAAATAGTCCGTCTGTTGCAGAGTATTTATAAGAAATATTCCTGTAAGGTTACTCATAACGGCCTAATATCGGATGACGTAACAGTGCACGCGGGTGTCCGCCAAGGCTGCCTCCTGTCGCCGCTCCTCTTCCTAGTCGTTCTTGATGGAATTATGCTTCGCATCCATGATAACAGGCGCCGCGGCATAGAGTGGGGATTATCCAACGTCTTGGAAGACTTGGATTACGCCGATGACCTATGCCTGCTGAGTCATACCCACGCCGATATGCAAGCAAAGCTAAACGATTTACGTCAGGAAGCGGCAAAAACGGGGCTCAAAATAAACATCCGGAAGACCCAGGAAATGAGAACTGGTGTGAAGAACCATTCACCGTTGCTGATTGGCACAGAGGCAGTGGAACGCGTCCACAAATTTACATACCTCGGGAGTGTCGTGTCAGAGACTGGGGGTAGTGAAGAGGACATCGCTTCACGGATCGCCAAAGCCCGAGCAACCTTCGCGCAGCTGAGACCTGTTTGGCAATCGCGGAAACTGACCCGAAGGATTAAACTCAAAATCTTCGGGTCCAATGTCAAATCCGTGCTGCTCTACGGGTGCGAAACGTGGAAGGTCACAAAGGACATCTCACGCCAAATACAAGTCTTCGTCAACCGCTGTCTTCGTCGCATTCTCGGAATTTACTGGCCCGAGACCATCTCCAATGTAGAGCTGTTGGAGAAATGCCACGAGAGCCCGATCGACCGCCAGATCAAGCGTCGCAAGTGGAGATGGATTGGCCACACGCTCCGAAGGGGTCCCGATCACATACCCAAGCAAGCTTTGGACTGGAATCCCCAAGGGAAAAGAAAGCGTGGCCGTCCCCGTCAAACCTGGCGTCGCACCGTGTTGGCAGAAGCGACGAGCATCGGAATGACATGGAGCGAGGTGAAGCGTGAAGCTCAAGATAAATCGCGATGGAGGACATCTGTGGACGCCCTCTGCCCCATCTTAGGGGTTATAGGACATTAAGTCATCTGTCCCTCTCTACGAAAACGCCTTTTTCTATGGCAGCTTAAGGGCGTCGTGCCATCTGACGTCATGTGGCACGTCAGACTTCTCTTTCTAATTCTCAACTTTGACGCTTTTATAACTTTGTCTCTGATCGAGATATTCAAAAAAATCTTTCATATTTCTTTACTATAGTTAATAAGTGTTTCATTTAGCTAATAAAAAAAATTATATGTATATTTTCTATTGTCATAATGGCATCAGTACTTCCGCTCCAGGTATTACTTCCTACAAACTTAAGAAAATAAAATATAGAATAGTCATGTATTCTACGAGGAGCTCGTCTCTAAAAGCTAGGAAGATAGATAGTCATGTATTCTACCATAGTATTGGTATGTTTTCTTAGTTCTATTGATCAAAAAAACAGACAAAAATCGTATAAAATAAATTCATCCAGAATAAAGGTGCCTTTCGCACTGGGTTGGTACGAAAGGCGCCTATGAAAGATGCTATTGAAGAACAAACCTTGTAACTGCGTGATGACAAAGTCTCTAACAAAGTGTGCAGCTCTCTCTTCTCCGGAAGAGTCCAGTAATGCACCAACCACAGCCTTGAATGTGTTTGCTAGAATGAAATTGTCTACTGGATATTCCTATAAAAAACAAAATAAATTAGTTATTGACTACCATAACAGATTGGGCCAAAACACACAAGAAATTGGCACTCATTGTTGTGCCAACATAAAAAATGTATGGGGCATCATTAATTTATATCAAAGAATTTTCACTGCGGAAATAACAGTGCAATTTTTTGTAAGTAACACATTCAGGCAAAGCTGGTAAGATGGACGGATTAACAGTGATTTCGTCAATATTAATTCAGCCTTTCTTTATGCTTACTACCATCCTCTAGCCTTAAGTGGTAATCCTCCACAGTCCACACATTTAGCCTATGTAAATTATAACTAACTTATTACTCATCCTAACTACACTGCATACTGCCTTGCATATACACAAAAACAAGTTACACCGTTGAAGTGCGCACGGTTGGCGCAGTGGTTGAGCGATTGACTGCTGCGCTGCGTGTCGCGGATTCGATTCCCGCACGGAACAAATACTTGTATGACCTACATATAGTTGTTTCGGCTCTGGGTGTTTGTGTATGTGAGTTTATATGTTTGTAAACGCACCCACGATACAGGAAGAAATTCCTAGTGTGGGGCAACGTATTTATAAAAAAAAAAAAAAAAGAATAGAAAGAAAGTACTCCTGCACATACATTTTTATAAGCATATTAAACATCTTATTTTCAGGTTCAGACCTGACTAAAATGAAAGTAGGTGGTAATTTGAATACTTACAGCAGCTAGTATAATATCTTTGGTGCCTAAATGCTGGGATACATTTGCTAGTGTTGCCTCACTGGTAAGGAACCTTTGGACTCCCTTCACACCTACTATGGGGAATTTAGGCAGGACTACTTCTAGGTAGTTCTGAATATAGGCATTTATGAACTGATCTCCTGGAAATAAAAACAAGTTATTTGAAAAAGGATCATTGTATTGTAAGTAATGTTAGTTTGTGATTATTCCAATAGGACACTCTTTGAGTATCATAACTAAAAAATATTCATAAACTACTTAAAAAAAATATTCACAAATATGGTATAAGACAATTAGAGTGCAGAACTTTATATATTATGTTCGATTCTGTGGTTGGTAAACGAATGGTTGCAAAAGTGGTCAATGCCTCATCATTTTAGTGACATCTATATATATAAGAGTATATATATTCCCTATATCCCTTGGTCATGCCATAACTTGAGAACAGCTTTACCAATTTCATTCATCTTTTTTTTTTACAGTTTTCAAATTTTTTGTAGAAGGTTCTTGTAGAAAGAAAAATTCAGAAAAAAATTATAGGGTAAGTAGGTTGGTTAGGGTATGTAATATAGGGTAGGCAGTTGAAGGGAGTGACGCCATGGGCACTGCTAGTTCTTAATATCAATGTCATTAAGACAAAGCCGTCCTAAATCAACATTTTTTACTAATATAAGAGATCCAATGAAGAGTTATTAGGAAAAGGTTTCTATTATTTATAAAGTTTTAAATGAATATATTACCTATTTCTGCTAGCTCCCTGTTGTCTTTCATTTTTATATCAAAATCCATTTCTTTTTGTTTCATCTCCTCCTTTATAACATATGATCTGTCTGTGAATGCCTGCAGCAGTAAATCTGAGTCGAAGTCTTCATTCAGTCGTTGCGCAAACGCGTATAGTTCAGCTTCTAAGTTCCATTCGAGAAAGGTATTTCTTGGGTTGATCTTCTTGCCACCAATCTTCTTTTCACGACGTTTGAGCTCCATCAGTGTTGGAGCAACCCATCGATGTATCTTTTGAGCTTAAATACATAAACTTATTATGAAAAGACTAACAGATATAAAGTGTTAAGTAACAAGAATTTCGATGCTGCGGAAAACTTACCTTGCGTAGTTACAGGATGAATTTTAACAACCCTCGCAAAGAGCGGCACGCAACGTCTTATTAAAGCCATATTTATATCAAATCAATTATCAATTTATCTCAATAAAATTCAATTCAAAACATCGCAAGCAAGATTCACAAACAAAACGTCAAATTTTGAGGTTATGTTTTTTTTTTGGGTATTTAATAAATGGCTACTGAGGCCTTTAAGTAAAGTCGTATTTTTTTTGATACAGTCACTTTAACAAAAAACTTTGTTTGCATTGGACTGCGGACGTAACACATTCATTCTAATATGTTTTTGAGTATTTAGCAACAAATATAGCGATTGAACCATCTTGGCAAGATACGCTGAGGGGCTCGCACCTTGGTATTGTCACAGATACTAGCAATACTAGCATACAGATGCCTCATCCCATACAAAGAAACCGTGCCGACGTAACTAGCGTTTTTCATGTGATTATTACGATTACTTCTTGTAAATCGATCGCGTTCGGTTCCGTTCCACGGCGATAGATAGATCACCATCTATATCCGTAGAATGGAACGGAATGGAACCGAACGCGATCGAGGTACAAAAAATAATCAGTATAGAACGTTGGCACGGTTCCTTTGTATGGCATGAGACACCACTGGTATTGTAAAAGTGGCTTCAACTGCACACACTGGCAAAATTAGCGGAACAAAGAAAAAATATAGTAAAACTTTTTTTACCGTTATGGGCTGGTTTTTCTATTGTCTATACTTATATACTTTGAAATTATAACAATATTATAAAGAGATAAAGTTTGTGAGGTTGTAGGGGTAATCTCTGGATCTACTGAACCGATTTAGATGAAATTTGGCATGGAGATAGTTTGAGACCCAAAAGTCAAAGACCTGAGGTATAGTTTGTATTCCCTTTGGATGGGATGATAAAACACTTTTTACGCGGGCAGAAGCTAGTTTTATAATAAAACCAATTATGCCTAATTGATAAAACAATTGAACATCACCTTTCATGCGATTGTTTTAACTTGATTCGAACTTACAACATTTTGAGAGAATTTCACTTATTGCCACTGTTTAACAGAAACAAATTCTCAATACTCTATGTCTGTCTCTGTCTAACCTTATATTATATGGCTTGACTCCGAACCCTTCGTTAGGTAGTCGAGAGTCGAGACCGCAATCCTATCTGGTCACCCACCATACACAATCGCATCAGCCGTGTATCATAAAGTATTACTGAAACACACCTTCCAATTTAACAAGTAAAGGGTAATTAAACTGTTTTATTGAAACCCTTATAAAACGGTCTTTCATTGGTTATTGGGATTTATGGTTAGAGGTGGACCCTCTACCCATAAATCCCAATAGCCACTTTATGTATAATTTAATAATTGGAAAAATTTTCATTAACCATCTGAATTATTTGTTTTATTTTTAACGTTTAGATCTTTTTCGAAGTTATAGTCCAGTAGCCAGAAGAATATTAAGCCCTTTGATAATTCAAAAGATTTTTATTTTCGCTGTGGGATACCTTATGTGAATTCAACGCTATGTACAAAAATACTAACAGTTTAGAGTTATGCAATAGGCATAAAGTAGGTATTTCCTATTATTTCGTGTTTTAACAATAATATAAAAATTTAATTTAAATAATTGACTGTTTCTTTATTAGTACTATCTAAACTTTCTATTAGTGAAAATGCTAACAGATACGTAGGTACTGTGGAACAATGGAAAACTGAAAATGGCTCGTAACTCTTTCAATAAAAGATTTAAGTTTTCAAATCATTTCCTATATGCATAGAGGGATTAGTTATACGTTACAACAAAAGTTCTAACAACTAAGTATAATGCTGCATAGGTTATTGTGTTTTTACATTGTGATTTGCGAAATATTGAATTTATGTTTATAAATTTGCGCCTAAATATTCGAAATAATAAACTCTGCCACCATACAAAAGTTTAAACACTTATGTGCTATGCTAGTTTAATAAATCAAATACAATTTGGGTATTGCGGGGCGCGGTGTAGGTATGTACGATCAGTATAAATTCTTCGAACCATACAGACCACAGAGGCCCACATCATAAACGGACTCTTCTAATGATTTTTAGAAAAACATTACGGCGCAAATTCTTATTTCAAACTGGCGTCTAGTATATGACAGATCGTTCACTGTTATTTTGCCTATGAATGCAACCTTATTGCTACGATAATAAAGATCACTAAAATAGGTACCTAATCTGGCATGTGTTATACAAGCCTGCCCCGTGCGAATCGAATAAATATTAAAATTATGTCTGGTACAGAAGGCGTTTTTTAGGGTTCCGAAGTCAACAAGGAACCCTTATAGTTTCGCTCTGTCCGTCTGTCCGTCCGCAGCGTAGCTCAGAGAATCTAAGTACTAGAAAGCTATAATTTGGCATGTATATACATATTAATAATGCCGACAAAGTGGTAACATAAAATTATGAAAAATATTTTTTTTTCGGGTACCTCCCATAGACGTAAAGTAGGGATGTATTTTTTTTTTCTCATCTATCCCATGGTGTGGGGTATCGTTGGATAGGCCATTCAAAAATATTATGGGTTTGTAAAAACCATTTTTCGATTCAGAGATTCGTTTGCGTAAAATTAAGCTTTATGTTGCAAATTTATGTTAGAGTCAAGTGTCCCCCCGCCCCTGCCAGCGAAATGGTTGCTCTTGGCTATGTGAAAAAATTCACGGCAGTAGTAAATATAACGAAATTAAAAGGAAAATTATCACGGATAACAAGGCTTTACAAGTTTACGAGTAATAGTCGACCAACTTATAAAATGTACTTGGAACAGTAATTTTTTTTTACAAATGCCTTAGGAATTTTACTAAAATAAAGTTGATAGCTGTGTAAAACAGAGTAAATATAATGTTTACGAACCACGTAAAAATATACAAAAATGAAATCATAACAGGCTTTACAAGTATACGAGTAATGGTCGACCAACTTATAAAATATATTTGGCACAGTAAAATTTTTGTACAAATGCCATTGAAAAATTACTTAAATAACGTTGTTAGCTGTATAAAACAGATAGTAAATATATGCTTATGAACCATGTAAAAATATACAAAAATAAAAATATTACATCCTTAAATTAATAATAATGATTTCTAAATTAATAATGTTTAAGCTCGAATAACGCATTGGAGTGGCCGGAGTCGTTGGCAGTACCAGAACGTTATTACTTGTTTTCTTTTGTCGATATCCTTCTATAAAGTCAATATTTTTTGTTTTATTATTTGTTTGTTTTTTTTTCTTTGTACCCGTAGAAATGAGTATTATTGTAAAAGAGATGTGTAACTTAATTTTTTGGTGTACAATAAAGTATATTCTATTCTATTCTATTCAACCCGACTTCATCACTAATTGAGTAGCGTATAACTTTCCAGAATGAAATAGTGAATACCGCAGATTAGAGGATTCACCTCTAATCTGCGGTATTAGAGGAGATTAGAGGTGAATACATACGATTTTTTTCAAATAAACAAGGAGCGTGCACGCAAGGATCCAGGAATGAACTATACCATTCCCCGTGGCTCTAACGCGCATTCGTATGGGCTCCTTTCGCAATTTGCACCCGCGGTGGTACTCAAATAGATAATATTTTTCTAACTTCAGTTGCGAAGTTGGATTTTATAACTCCTTCTTCAGTTACCAGTTAGTCCTTATTTAGTTTAAGTCAAGAGTGAATAGATTACTTCTAGGCAAGCGTGCTTCACCGTAGTCCAAATCATCGCTTACCATCAGGCGAGATAGTGGTCAAATGCGAGAATATAGATTAAAAAATCCTATGTGGGCCCGTTTTTAGAATTTGTGAGCCGCTGAAACCGTTCTAATGTTCATGTAACAACAACAAAACCCTCTTTTTAGTCCGCATTATTATGCAACTTCGGAACCCTATTACTGCGCGTGGCCCGACACGCACTTGGCCGGTTTTTTTTTATTTCTGTTCTGTGTCTGGTACTGTACGACTGCCCCATATAAGAACGCAGTAGGTGACATATTTTTATAATGGTTTTATACCCTACCCTACCTAGTTTTACTATTTTTATGCTGCGATGGACTGTGTAATTTTAACCAGGAAATTTATAATTTGAATTGAGATTTGGTGCTTTAATTAATAAATTTTATCATTATTTACAATAGGAAAGTCCCTTCAAATTGTAAAAACACCTTAAATTAGCAAATGTCCGGTACTTAATAGGTATTGAATTATCTTGTTTAGTGATATGTAAAATATTTAATAGATTTAGGACACCATTATTATCATTTGTGTTATTACGTACAGTTCACCCGTAAGCCTTGTTTAGTACTCGCTTATTTTTTTTTTCGTTTAGTTACCTAACCCAAGATGACATTCCATAGGCTAATTCAAATAATATTTTTGCGCTATCCTGGAATATAATATTTTATGGCATTTACTAGGTTTTGATGTACAGCAATCGTGTGGTAAGGTCACGTGGTGCTGATTTTTCGTCATAATAGAGTTTAAAAACTAATAGATAGGGCGCAATAGACACGATTATGTAAAATTTATCTACCTTTAAAATAAAAAAAATGTTCTAAATCTTGGTAAGCGTATCACAAAATTGACACCTAAACTTGCCGGGCTCACTAGGGTTGCTACTATATTGATTCTGAATAAAAAAAATGAGTAGGTAATATTTTACAAACATAAATAAATCGATTTGTATAAGCATACGTCATATCATTTATTTTATTTTTTATTTATTTTATTAGTTTAAACTCGCACTGGAACGCCTTGCAGCAATTACACCAATGGAGCACAATCTTATAATAAACTCACTTATAACTTCAGGTTTCCTCACGATGTTTTCCTTCACCGTTGTCAGCAATGTCCAAGATAAACTTAGAAAGTACATATGATTTGAAAAAGTCACATTGGTACTTGCCCGGATTCGAACCCACGACCTCAAGCACGAGAGGCGAGGTCTTAGCCACTGGGCCACCACGACATATATCATGCTTACAGTGTCATCCACTAAGGCTTAGTGGGTAACACTGCCTTTATTGTATTAGGTCTTAGGACCAGCGATGTAGTCAATTTAGTTATGTGACCCACCGCACCGGTTTCACCGGTTATAAGATGTTTGATATTTCTACAGTCACATCAGTTTGGAAAAGGCATTTGCTTGGACTTTTCCCTAATATGTTGGGGTTGATTTCCACTGTTTTCAGTCGAACCAGACGCATCTGAATACCAGTGTTTTATATGAAGTGACTGCCTACCCTGCCAACCCAGATTATACGGTAATCATACTGGATAATACGGTACCCTTTTGTTAGGGTGGCCTCAGACTTTCGGGTTTCTGATGACCCGTAACGACTGTCAAAGATTCACGATACGGAGAATTTTATTATTCTGTCATCTCGATATACTGTCAGCACGGCAGGTACGACTATTCCGTGTTCTGTGAATATTTCTTTCTTATTCTTTTTATAGGAACAAAGAAGGTAGAAATCGTATTCGACCTCAACATTAAAAATAACAAATTGCCAAAAAATTTGATTTTATGAACGAGGTTTAAATACTGATGTGACTGTTGTACTATTATTTATTCTGTGGTGACAGTAATGAAATGGTTTCGCGCCTCATTCAGTACATTCGGAGTGGAGTCAGTGGAGTGTCACCGCGCCCCGCATTACCCAATTGTATTTTATTTATTAAACTAGCATAGCACATAAGTGTTTAAACTTTTGTATGGTGGCAGAGTTTATTATTTCGAATATGTAGGCGCAAATTATATAAACATAAATTCAATATTTCGCAAATCACAATGTAAAAATACAATAACCTGTGCAGCATTATACTTAGTTGTTAGAACTTTTGTTGTAACGTATAACTAATCCCTCTATGCATATAGGAAATGATTTGAAAACTTAAATCTTTTATTGAAAGAGTTACGAGCCATTTTCAGTTTTCCATTGTTCCACAGTACGTATCTGTTAGCATTTTCACTAATAGAAAGTTTAGATAGTACTAATAAAGAAACAGTAAATTATTTAAATTAAAATTTTATATTATTGTTATAACACGAAATAATAGGAAATACCTACTTTATGCCTATTGCATAACTCTAAACTGTTAGCATTTTTGTACATAACGTTGAATTCACATAAGGTATCCACCCAGCGAAAATAACAAACTTTTGAATTATCAAAGGTTATGTGGAAAATAATTGTATCCCTACTGGACTATTAAGAATTGTGGCCAACTTAATCCAAACCGAGAGGATCAGGGCACTTGAGATTGGAAGAAATGAATAAACCTCCAGATGATGTGCATAATTCATCGTTTACCTGTTTCAAACAATTATTAAGACGGAAACACACATACGTGGCATGGCGTGGCGCGGGATCCACCAATCAAACGACTCTGTTCCAGCCTATGTCATAACACAACAGTTTTGTGCCAATCAACTGCGTCAGTAGGCGCCACGCCATGCCACGACACACGATACGTGTTTCCGTTTTTACAGTTTTCAATGATTCGGCGAAACTAATGTTTTTGAGCGAAAATCAGGATAAGGCAGAAAACCCGTACTGCTAACGGGTTTCATTCAGCTTCGCGTTCGCAAAAACCTGGGTTTAAAGGCCGTTCAAGACGGAAATGAGCTGGT
This sequence comes from Anorthoa munda, assembly GCA_945859665.1. Classification (NCBI taxonomy): domain Eukaryota; kingdom Metazoa; phylum Arthropoda; class Insecta; order Lepidoptera; family Noctuidae; genus Anorthoa; species Anorthoa munda. The sequence continues at coordinate 14,001,617 of OX243904.1, forward strand.
CCTCCAGCTCCAGTTCGAGGTCACTCCCGGTCCCTTCCCGCGCTCAGACACAGTAAGGCATAGCACGCACTGCGATTTTTATTCGCGCGAATTTTTTTCCGCCCATTCTGTGACCTATGGAAATGTATGAAGCTGCACGCAATGCGGAAAAAATATCGCGCTCAAATAGTACTAAAAATCGCAATGCTTGTTAAGCCTAAATGTGGACAAACAGTACGGAAACTACCTACAAACGCTCGAAACGGCACACTCACACATGCGCATCGACGAGACTCCTAAGCGGCTCGCACTACTGACAGCACTGCGGACGCTGCTTAGGGATCTCGCCGATGCACCTGTTTGTGTGAGTGTTACGTCATACCGCTAGAGATCTATAAATCCACAGACTACTTAGAGATACTACGTATTATAAATCGTTTACTGCGCAAGCCCACATGGTATGTCAAGTCTCATCTTTCGTGGCACGCACTGTACGTTGCATTGCAATAGTTACTAAGTGACTTTGATGGGATTCTTTTATGAGACTTCTTTAGGCTCTATTGGATAAGATGTGGAAATAGCGATAATAGCCCCATAATAATCCTGTAATTATTAAGTGTGTACAATAAAGTATATCTTCTAATATAATCAAATTCTCGTGTGTAGCAAAACTCCTCCGAAACGGCTCGACCGATTCTTATTAAATGTTGTGTGTAGATAATAGGACCGTAGAGTTTGCAATTCGAATATTCAATTATTCGAATAGCCACTCAAATTTCAAATTCGAATAACTTATTTAAATTCTCCGAATATTCGAATTGTTAATGAAGTAATAAATAAAGGAATTAAAGATCAGCTGCGCCGCAAGCTACAAAATGACGCAGCCGAATCTTTACAGCTGCGACAGTCCGAAGAAGAGGTCTTGGATCTGGGCATTAAAATCCCAGTGGAGATGGCTCTCTTTGATAGCGGTGGACAACGTGGTACAAATTTAACTCGTGCATATAATTTACTACTGCCACGGGGTCTCATTGCTAAGAAAGAAAATTTGGTTCAAATAAATCTCACTAGATGGCGCGATATGCACCTCGGTATCCACCTATCTGTTATTGAATGTGCGTAAAATTAACATTTTCTGGAATTGAACACAAAAATTGTATGTTCTTGTTTAATCAACTCTCCTAAGTACAAAATTATGGAATATTGGGCTCTTAATTCACATTTCAAAGATTATTAGACGGATCATTTAAAATTGATGCCAAAGATGGCGCATTTTTTAATTTCTGAGGCATTCCACTCGATTGTTAAAGTTTGCATTTTAACACATTTTGGTGCAAAAAAAAAAACTAGAAAACAAACCTTCACTGTATTTAAAGAAAAATACATTCACGAACCTAGTAAACCCTTTTACTTGCAAGTCGCTGCTAACACCATCTATCTATCACCGTGAAACAGAACCGAATACGTTCGATGTACAAAAAATTGCCAGAATAAGCAGTCGAAAAACGCTAGTTACGTCGGCACGGTTTCTTTGTATGGGATGAGGTATCTGTAAGCTAGTATTATATTATCTGTGCTACTGCATCCCACCCTCCAGTGTCGAAGCTGAGAGGCTATTTTCTGCGGCGGGTTACTTGTGTCACCGCTTAGTTTTTTACGCTCATATTATCAAAGTTTAAAATAGACAGTTAATTCATAATGTATATGTTTGAGACTAAAAAAGAGATTTTGTTTTATTATAAAACTTAACTAAATTTAAAATGTAACCAAAGTTCCTATTCTATTTCTAGTGAAGATAAATATGGATATTTAGTGCTATTAATTTATTAATTAAGTACAAATCAATAATGCTGACTATGTTACTTAAGCGAGCCTGAATTTAACCCTAATTATAAGATAACTTACTATAGTTACTAAGTCCATTTACAAATGTTGATTGTGATAATTTATAATGATAAATAAACCTAAACTAAATCCTAATTAAAAGATTACTAACCCTAGTTACTAATTAATAATGTCGATTGTGATATAAAAGAGGTACCTGAAGTCCTGATCTGAACCCTAATTTAAAGATTACTTACCCAAGCTGTAGCATAAGTAGCTAAGCTACTACTTTTACTAATTTTAGTTACTTTTCTGATTACCTATCCTAGTCATTTATATCCCTAAGCTAAGACTTACTTACTAAGCTTACTCTGTACCATACTGTACCCATATCTTCCTGTGGGTGTCGTAAGAGGCGACTAAGGGATACACCAGAGAATGGGCAGCAGCGTTCTCTGTGCACTTTAACAACAAACTGCGATCGCCTAACCCGCCTGCCAAGCGTGGCGATTATGGCGCAAACCCCCCCAAACCTAAAGAATAGCACACAGAAAAAAACCGGCCAAGTGCGAGTCGGACTCGCACACGAATGGTTCCGTACCATTATCGTAAAACACTGCAATAAAATCACGTTTGTTGTATGGGAGCCCCCTTTAATTTATTTTATTTTAATTTAATAATTATAATTTTTTGAAGAGAATATACAACTAAATATTCTGTGAATATTTCAAGCGTCTACCTGTTGCCGTTATTAATATCGAGCAAAAAACGGCAAAAATATCACGTTTGTTGTATGGGAGCCCCCCTTAAATATTAATTTTATACTGTTTTTAGTATTTGTTGTTGTAGCGGCAACAGAAATACATCATCTGTGAAAATTTCAACTGTCTAACTATCACGGTTCATGAGATACAGCCTGGTGACAGACAGACAGACAGACAGACGGACAGCGAAGTCTCAGTAATAGGGTCCCGTTTTTACCCTTTGGGTACGGAACCCTAAAAACGGCCTCGAGTGCCCGGCAGCCCGTCTACTAGGGCGTGCAGTTTCGTTCATTTTCAATTTCGAAATTAGCTTACGAAATTGGACTCCTCAGTTTCGAAATTTCGAAACTGAGGAGCCAAATATAATGGAAAATCAGAATTATACTTAAACTAAACTCAAAATGCAAAATTTGTAGTCTGGAGAGGTGCCTAAGTGTAATTTATATTTAAACAAAGTGAATTTTCTTTTTCTCAAGACTTCTACTACAAATACTCCACTGCTGGGGACACCTTAGACGATACCATGCAGTTTTTCCGAGCTGGGTTTAAACTTAAAAGATAGTTACAGATAGCACCTCATAAAATTCCACCCAACTCGTTAGTGACAATAGGAAATGCGCAAGCAGCGCACGTCTACTATCTTGGTTTGGTACGGTGAGGCTTCGAAAAGCATTTAAAACGCCTTTTCTCCCGCATTCTAAAATCAACAGCCTACAGTGGAAAATGGTTATTTGAATAGCTAGCTGGCTGGCTGAAAAGAGCGGAGCGCATCTCCTACAGGCACATTCAGGTACTGACCGGGCACGGTTGCTTCGGTGAGTATCTGAATAGGATTGGGTAAGAGGCCACGGTAAATTGCCATAATTGTAGAGGCAACTTGGATCCTGCACAGCACACGCTAGAGGAGTGCCTTCTTGGGCCTTTGAGCGGTGGGTCTTAATCGCCACGATTAGGCGAGACCTGTCTCTGCCAGTTTTAGTGAGGAGTATGCTGGCGGAGACAGAAACTAGAGTGAAATAGCCACCGAGTGGAATTGTGCGAATGCCAATCCCACTTCGGAGAAGGGCATCGTGGAGGCAACCACCTCGATGTAGACACGCCGAAACCCCGCTTGTATAATTTAAGGCAGGTGGAACACCGGGGTTTCGGGCGCTCAGAGTGGGGTCTCTGTCCGTCCACCGAGTGACCTCAGGAAAGACAGCGGCACAGTGATCATGTGCTGCCGTGCACAGCGAGGCTCAAGGGAGACTCCTGAATAGTCTCCCCAAGAATGTGGTATTTTAATAAGTGCTGATGGTGATCACTGGTTTGGTTTTAATGAGGTACAAATACCACACTGTCTGGTTTTTTCCCCCAAATGTATATTTATTTATTTATTAAAACTTAATGCATTATACAGGTACATAGGTCGACTTAATGCCTGAGGCATTCTCTACCAGTCATCCAAGGATGGTGGAGAGATAACATGGCAGGTGAATAGAAATTTGAAATAATTATTTCTATTTTTATGCACAAGGCGAAGGTTTCCCTCCAATAAAAAAAAAATGGGCATTCCCAGCAAACGATTGTATACCTTAGTATTCCCCTCACTGGCCACCATTATAATAAAGTTCGGTTATTCTACATGGCCAAGCTTCCTTCACTCTAATTTATTTATTTAACACCGTGGTTAGGTTTTGTTTTATTGTCATGTTAGCACACATTATGGTCACAAGGTGGCCCAACGCAACAGTCTAATTGGCTTTAGATTCGTATTCAGACTCATTTTCAGATGATCCTCTTTTGGTTTCAATAATAAATAACATAATTGTATAAAAAATAACATATATTATTTAAATTAAATCCAGTTTCGAAATTTCGAAATTAGTGGTGTCAATTTCGAAATTAATAAACATGCAAATATGGTCCGAAATTTCGAAACTATGAAATTTCGAAATTTCGAAATGCATGCCCTACCGTCTACCCTCAGCTACGGTAGCGGTCGTAGCGATGGCGTGGCAAGGGGTGGGGCAATCCCCGGAGTGGACCCGGCTACCCCAATAAACACCGAAGACTGGACCTGGGAACATATAACACGCAAACACTCCGGACCGACAAGAAGATAGCCGAACTCGAGGAAGAATTGAGCAGGTTGCGATGGAGTATTATAAGGTTTTCTGAAGTCCGAAGAGAGGGAGAGGTCTCGATAATCCTCAAATCCGGTAACCTGCTCTATTTCCGAGAGGGTGACCGGCAGTCCCAGGGTGGTGTCGGGTTTATCGTCCACAGATCCCTTGTGAACAACGTGGTGAAGATCGAGAGTGTGTCGACCAGGGTGGCGTACGTTGTACTCAGAATATCCGCAAGATATTCGCTGAAGGTCTTACAGGTCTACGCTCCGACCTCGGCACACCCCGAGGACGAGGTAGAGGCCATGTATGAGGATATCTCTAGAGCCATGCTTGGTTTCAAAACTCACTTCATCGTTGTCATGGGGGACTTCAACGCGAAACTGGGTAAACGAGACGAGGATGAGCTGCAGGTGGGGCAATATAGAGTTGGACGTCAGAACCACCGGGGTCACCTACTGGCCAGTTTTATGGAGAAGGAGGGCCTCTACATGATGAACTCCTTCTTCAGAAAGCGTGAGCACAGGAAGTGGACCTGGCAAAGCCCCGATGGTGCAACTAAAAACGAGATCGACTTCATCATGTCAACCAAGAAGCAAAAGTTCAATGTTGTCTACAAAGACAATTCGGTGAAAACCGGGAGCGATCACCGCATGCTCTCGACTGATGAAGTCCACGCTCCGTCCAGCACAGACCCAGGTCCAAAACTCCGAGAGCTTTCAGCTCGAACTCCAGAATCGTTTCGAGTGCCTAGGGAGCTCCGTGGACGAATACAGCGATGGGTTCGTGGAAGCTGTCCATACGGTCGGGTCTAAGTTTTTCAAGACCCGCCGTAGAGACAGGAACAAAAAGCTCTCTGATCCTACTCTCAAGCTCATGAAGGAGAGGCGTGAGATGATCTTGCAGTTTTCAGACGATGTGTTGAAATACCGGCAGCTATATAGACGGATCTCAAAGTCCTTGACAAGTGATCTCCGCCGCTTTAATACCGAAAGTATTAAAGACGCGATTGAGCGGAATAAGGGCTCCAAGGTCTTGCAAGAGATCTGTCTATTGCGCAGAGCCAGCTCACGAAATTGAAGACCGATGATGGCAGGATCGTGTCCGCTAAACCGGAGCTTCTGAGGGAGATTGAGAGATTCTATATTGCAGTTGTACACGTCAACCGGTAAACCCGTCGCGAATCTAGCGAATGACCATAGCCTAGAGCTAGATTGACCCGACACTATACCGAAGACATTCCGGACGTCAGCCTGTATGAGATTAGGATGGCTCTGAAACAGCTTAAGAACAACAAGGCACCGGGTGATGACGGAATTACGGCCGAACTCCAGAAAGCGGGTGGACAACCAGTACTTAAGGCCCTTCAAAAAGCTGTTTGATTCCGTCATACTCGAGGGGAAAACGCCACAGACATGGTGCAGGGGTGTGGTGGTACTCTTCTTCAAGAAGGGTGACAATGCCCTACTGAAGAAATATAGGCCCATCTCACTTCTTAGCCATGTCTACAAGCTGTTTTTCGATTTCTGATGACGACGATTCGTGATGACTCTTAAATCACGAATCGTCTCGCGCGTAGGTTTGACGATTTCCAGCCTCCCGAACAAGTCGGATTCCGTAAAGGCTTCAGCACCGTAGACCACATAGATACGCTGCGGCAGGTTATACAGAAGACCGAAGAGTACAATCTTCCTCTCTGTTTAGCGTTTGTGGACTACGAGAAAACCTTCGATTCAATCGAGACTTAGGCTGTACTGCAGTCTCTCCAACGGTGCCAAATTGACTACCGGTACATCGAAGTGTTAAAGTGTTTATACAAAAACGCCACCATGTCAGTTCGACTTCAGGATCAGACCTCGGCACCCGTCCTTCTGCAGCGAGGTGTGAGACAGGAAGGCGTCATATCTCCGAAGCTGTTTACCGCTGCACTGGAGGATGTCTTCAAGGTTCTGGACTGGAGAGTTCTAGGCATCAACATCAATGGCGAATACATCACTCACCTTCGGTTTGCCGACGATATAGTGGTTATGGCTGAGACCATGGAGCTTCCGAAAGACTGGGTCTTAGGCTGAACATGGACAAAACCAAGGTGATGTCGAATGCCCATGTTACACCCACTCCTACCAAGGTCAGAGACTCTACACTCGAAGTTGTGGGCGACTATGTCTACCTGCTGAGACAAATGATCCATTGGGTAGGGCCTACTTCGAGAAAGAGGTCAACCGTCGAATCCGACTCGGCTGAGCAGCGTTCGGGAAGTTGCGCGGTATCTTCTCGTCCACAGTTTCTCAAGACGAAAGTCTATGACTAGTGTGTGTTGCCAGTGATGACATATGGCTCTGAGGCGTGGTCGCTTACAATGGGCCTTATCAGAAAGCGTATAGTGACTCAAAGGGCAATGGAGAGGGCTATGCTCGAAGTTTCCTTGCTTGATCGAATCAGAAATGTAGAGATCCGCAAGAGAACCAGGGTTACCGACATAGCCCGAAGAATTGCCAAACTTAAGTAGCAGTGGGCAGGGCACATTGCTCGCAGAACGGATGGTCGATGGGGCAGAAAGTTTCTGGAGTGGCGACCGCAAACCGGAAAACGTTGCGTTGGAAGGCCTCCCACCAGGTGGACCGATGACCTGGTAAAGGTTGCGGGAATCCGCTGGTTACGAGTTAATACTTTAATAATTTTCTACTCTCGGCGGTCGATAACTGATCAGTTACCACTCGACCAGTTATTCCCGCCAGGCGTCTACCCATAGACAACTATTATATACTCGTCTACCGGTGTCACTTCTCGCCCCGTAAACAGCACAGAGTAGGGATGAGAACGAAGCCGGTCTCCTGTCTTTCTCACACAATAAGCTTTCTCTAACTTCCTAAAGCCTTAAACCTAAACCATTTTCGGCCATTTTATTATTGCTTGTGCGTCGATCGTAGAAGTGACGCTTATACTTATCATTATAGAGGGCACAGATAATATAATACTAGTATATAGAGGGGTAGGGTAGGTAGGATAAAAGTACAATACATTTTAAAATGTCAATGTTTAATGTTTTGTTATTTTTATGGCAACGTTTGCCGGGTCAGCTGGTAATAAAAAAATAACTCTCTAACTACTGAGAAACATATACATTTGTAGATAGTCGAATACACAGACCAGTGCGGATTGTCGCCAAACTTGTAAAATATAATTCCGCCATTGCTAACGCTGTGATGTGTAGAGTATTTTAGTCAACTTCGTAACACTGCTGCTTTAAAAATGATGAACTTATTCAAAGTTAAATGAAACAATAGCGAGTCTCTAATACTTTTCATTATAAAACAGTAGACAATCACATTGAAGAATACGATTTCATTCATGTGAAACAAAGTATAAAAATAAAAACTCATAAAAACATTAGGAACGGCATCAACTTTTCCGGTTGGTGAGGAATCCTCTGACTGAGCTGAAGAATCCTCTTTTTATTTTGCTGTTTACTGGGAGGATTGTGTGGTTACTGTAGAAGGATGCCGACGTGTCGTAGATCGACGAGCTTACTTCCATAGCCTGAAATAAACGAATCGGTACTTAGTAAAAGAATTAGGGCTGATGAAAAATTGCTCGACACGCGGCTGACACGGCAAGTCTAAGGCGGTTTACACACTAGACCGCGCACCGCCGCGGTAGGCGGTGAAGCGGATCTCATGTCGTATTGGCCTCTAATAAATCCGTTGATGGCTAACACACGTACACCGCCCGACCGCGCGGGTTGAGCGGTGCTGTCCCCTCCGCGTCCGCGGCGGTGCGCGGTGCCATGTGTAAACCGCCCTAAGACTGACATGCCAAAACAATAAAAACACAAAAATTATCAGGCAAGTTCTAAAAATTAGCACCGGTCCTTGACGTGAATATCATCACACTACGACTTGAGGAAAGCTCAAAATATGTCGCTGCTTATTAACGAAAGGGCCATAAACCAAAATTGTCCAAACTAGTTCTAAACTAAAACGAACAATATGACCTTCCATTGCATATATTTATTTGATTCAAAATCAATGGAGAAAAATGTACCGAATCATTTAAAAAAAATAAAAATCATACGATTTCAGCGGACTTTATTTTTCATCTGTACATTTTGTTAAAAATGAGGTATTTCCTGTGTCAATACTTTCCAGAATTTGATCATTATTAGCGACACTATCGGATCGTGTAATAATCAGCGTGTTTATTTATTGCAATATCAACGGGAATCCTGGCTAAGAATATTGAGTTTTCCAAAATGTCATATTGCAGTTTTAAGGTCTATCCACACATATCAGGGGCGTGCCCGGGACGTGACAGGGCCGGATACCGTCAGGGGCTCAAAAAAATATCGGTTGGAACATTTTATATGAACTCGTTCACAAACGCCCGTGCACGGGACGTGCCCGGGCCCGTGCACGGACGTGTGTGAACGATGTCATATAAAATGTTTCCCCCGATATTTTTTTAAGCCCCATGACGGGGCACGGTCTGTCCGCGTCCCGTGCACGTCTCGGGCACGGCTCTGATATGTGTGGATAGACATTTAGTTTTCATCAAAACGTTACTGTTTTAGTGTTTATAGCACAGATATAAATCTAACTAGATGACGCGATTGTATGAAGGTACTTCGCATGTCAAAAAACGGAGTAAAATTACGATCAATGATCGTAATTTGAGCTTTTCATTTAGCATTATCGGCACCGGAAATCCACGGAAATCTAGAAAAATGCCTTTTTATGCCCTATTGAGCTGTAAAGACTGTATAGAAAAATTTGGCCGAGGCATTGGAAATGTTTTCTTTCATTGGTAAGTAAATTTGTTTTTAAATTGTGTGTGAAAAAGTGGCACGCTTGGTTTTCACACAGATGGAGGGACTTGCGATAATTAGTTAGATTTATGTCCGTGGTTTATAGCTTTTCGTCATAGTTTCGGATTTGGCCCACATGAAAAACACCCTGCTTGATAGTTTTATATTTTTTGCGACATTCCCGTGACTCACATAAATGTGATTAATGCCATATTAAATCAGAGCCATATAAGGGTCTTTCAACAAGGACGGGTCGATGTTAAAATTGAATAAAACAAGATGTGTGTGAGATATTAACGAAATTTATTTTTTATTTAAAAGGCCCATTTATGCCAATTATGGATGGAATATGACATCGTTCAAATGCCCGCCGCGGCTTCGTATGGTGGCACGAATCCGAGAGGTCCAATTTTTAATGACTCTGCTGCATAGATCCGGCTCTAACTCTACACTCAAACCGTTCATGCAGAATGTTGATTGTGTCGTTCGCTGTGTGGCAAGTGGCGCCATCTTGCTGGAACCACATGTCGTTCACGTCCATATTGTTCAATTCAAGCCAAAAGAAATTGTTTATCATTGATTTGTAGCGCTCGCTCGATCTATGCAGCAGAATCAAGAACATCGACCCGTCCTTGTTGAAAGACCCTTTACCTATCAATACATTCTGATATATTTCGTTTGTGTACGCCATGGGTATGGTTTCCATACTAAGATGGCCTATGACATTTCCGGCAATGAATGATGAAGATACACCAAAGTAGACACCAAATTAAATGGGATTGGAACGGCTAGGCAGACCATAAGAATATAGTTATTTGTGTTACAAGGGGCCAAAGTAATATTTTGTTCTTCCAGGGCGTTATTTTGAATTCAGAGCTAATCGAGGAATTCAATATACGCCGCCCGACAGCAAAATATTTTGTCCTCGAGTGATACACACTATTTTTCATCACTACCTAAGAGAAAAATAAAAAGTTAAGAGTACCTACCTACTCCAAACTAGTATTTCCTCTATGGCGAAGCCTAGAGCCCGTCCAACGAAAGAAGTTCCGTAGACGCGGCGCTAGTTTCTATGCGACTGTACGCTATCCTGTAACAAATCTTGTTAGTTCCGTGTATTTCCGCGGGACTTTTTTCGTTGGACGGACTCTAGTGTGAAATTTTTTCGAGAAAAAATATATTTAAAGAAAGAACTTCAGTTTTTTTAAAGCACATTGCCGCCATAACTTAGAACCAGCCAGTAACTTATTCAAACATATGCGTTCGACCTATTTGGTTAACTTCACATACTTATCAACAAAGAGTAAGTATAATACTAACTCCTTACTAACCAATCACAAAAATGAGTTTATCACCATAGAGAATTAAATGTTAGTTAGTGATATTTTTTTTTATATTAGACCTTCACGCGAGTGCCTCCAACCCAACTACGCAAATCTATCAGAAGCACGAAGCGGACCAATCAGAAAAGAGAAAGCTCAAACTCCTACAGGCGCAAAATTGGATTTGGCTCCCGCTATCCTCTATAGACAATTGTTTTTGGAATAGGTGTGATGAAAAAGAATTAAGAGACTTGCGCACTGTCTGGCTAAAAGTACAACGTAGCCGATTGCAGCTGGCAGCAGCAGGCTTACTTAAGGCCACTGCTGTTTGTAGTCGCAACAACCTTCGACGCAGAATTAGTAGAAGCTTCATCCGAAATGCAAATGTTGATAGTAAAATACCTACGTAAAGTTTGATCGCAACTAATCGGATGCAACGTCGTCGTGCGACCAGTTGGTGGTTGTGGCCGACCAAAATTAGCTGCAGCGCAACTGACAATAAAGCCGATTTCCTGCAGCTCATTTTAATCATTATTTTAAGTACCATATTGTATTGTAAGGCCTTATTAATTAAATACTAACACCAAATGAAGTACTAATGTGATATGAATCAATAGAACTGTTGACGCTAGGCAGATCTGGTGGGGGTCCAATGGGTAGCTTTAGGTGTGAGTCTTTGGCCGATCTCATGACCAAGCACGACATAAGTCTCCTCAAAAACGGCTTCCTGGGCTTCGAGTCCTGCGGCTCCAGCTTAGCACACTTGTTTTCTGAGTTGTTACCTTCTTCTGAATACAACGAGTAGGCTGAAGTTCCTAGATTTGGTGTTGCGCACTTTCTATGTCCTGTAAAAGAACAGAAAAAATACTATTGTGCTATGGTAGGTGCTTAAAAGATTGGCAATGTTTAATGAACTTACCCTAATATTATCTATACTATAATATTATAAAGAGGTAAAGTTTGTGAGATTGTAAGGGGGTAATCTCTGGTTCTACTAAACCGATTTAGATGAAATTTGGCAGTCAGAGACCTTGGGAGGGATATAGGATTTATTCCCTTGGGACTTTACGCGGGCAAAGCTGCGGGCAGAATAACATGTCTTTTTATTTTATTTTTGATAGGCTCGCGCTTGACCACTATCTCACCTGATGGTAAGACGATGATGTGGTCGACGATGTAGCACGCTTACCTAGAAGAATTCACTCTTGACTTAAAGACACCTAGGTTGTAGCTATCAGGAAATACAGACTTCGGCAAGGAATTCCACTCCTTAGTTGTACGCATAATGAAAGTATTCCCAAAACATTTGTTTTTTTTTTGCATATATTTTATTTTTACATAAAACCATCACACCTGGTATTTCCTGAAGGGTGCACCTATGGGACAGCCACATTTCGCCAGCTATGCGAAGTTCTATGTATAATATTCACAGCGGATCTTTGTGTCTCTGAAGTTGGCTCTGTCAACCATTGCGCAACAAACTGTTTTTCACCGAGAGTAAGCGAGATAGGATGATGCGACAAACGTAAGCGAGTAAAAGAGACAGGTATACAATACAATGCTACCATCACTTTCAATATTGACATAAAAATAGCTAATGCGCAGGGTCTTGAAGCCAATTCAGAGACACAAAGATCCGTTGCGAATATTATAATAGGTGACGCCTCTGACCATCAACTGCGTGCCAGTCCAGACTCCGGGCTGCGCTGCTATTGGGAAATTCCAGTTGGAAAACCCAATAACACGGCCTGGCTTGGGAATCGAACCTAGGACGTCATGGTAAGCAGTAGTGTTTGCGACAACTAGACCAACGAGGCAGCAGTTAATTATGTTAATTGGCCTATTATATTGAATGATGCATACTTCTATACCAAACTATGGGCACCTCTCCCACCGCCGACGATCAGCGAGCAGCGAGAGCTAGAACCTAGATACGAGTTGGCGAGCAGCGAGAAGAGAGTGTGTGGTTCCGATAATTTATCAATCAAAAGTTAATTTATCAATCAAAAGTTAAAGAAATGTTGTGTTGCTCTTTTTAAGGATCCGTACCCGAAGGATCCAAACGGAACCTTATTGCTGTCACTCACGTGTCCGTCTGTCTGTCCGTCACCTGTCACAAAATTTTGTTCCGAAGAATTTAATAACTTCCCATTGACGTATGAACTTGAAATTTTGTGATAATGTTATTATTACGTATATTTTACTAACAAAAACCAATATATTTTGTACGAAACCTTAATTGTGCGAAGTCCGACACGCACTTGGCCGGTTTTTTAACCTATCCCTTACTAACCGACTTCAAAAAAAGGAGGAGGTTCACAATTCGTCTGAATGTTTTTTTGTATGTATGTTCAGCGATATTTTCGCCAACTGTGAACCGATTTTTGATGAATATATTTGAGTATTCGCCCGAGGTGGTCCCATTTTTTTGTGAAGATCTGATGAAGAACTTCGGAGAACAACGGAACTCTTCAATAAATGACATCAATTCTCCCGGGGTTGTCGCAATCGCATGTTTATTCTTCCTCTTTATTTCGCAATACCGAGCGCGCGCATTCGCATAAAAGTATATTTTGGTCTGCCAATTTCAATATGTGGATCTATCGTACATACTATGTACAAGCTAGTAACAGAGTCTACTATCAAGCGTATGGCAAAAGCGCGCATATACGAGCGCATAAAAACGTGCCTTGCCTGTACAGAAGAAAGCTGGGTGTGAAACATTAGGAGGGCCTTGTCCAAATTAAGAACTTTTTAAACGCACCTCTGAATAAAGTTTGAAATGAGTTCAAATGATCTAAACTCGAATTAGACAGGGCTCCGATGTCTGTCGATGAATGTGCAACCTGCTTCATAAAAGCAACACTCGCGTAATGTATCTCCACTGAAGACAAAGTTTTTCTAGTGTGAGAAATATACTCTGTTTCTTTAGCGTCTTTAAAATTATCTTTGGTAGTTTGAGCATTAAACAAAACATAAGTTTGCAGTTCATTTCCTTTGTCAGACTCGTCATAGCATTCGCAACCAATGGCAAAGTCATTCTTTGAAACTGGTTTAAGCAGCTTTGGTGCGTCTCCTACTGCTACGTCTTGTTCTATGACAATTCCTGGACGGGGTTTAAATATAGTTTTTACTTCTTCTTTTTTCTTTGACCTTGTTTCGTTACTAACAGGGCTTTTGTCTGAGGAGTCACTTTTCATATTGATATCTAGTTTATGAGTATCGATATTTGTTTTAAAAGTTTTGCTTTTCCATGAAGGGGTTTTAAATATATTTTTTACTTCTTCTTTTTTCTTTGATTTCTTTGTCCTTGTTTCGCTACTAACAGGGCTTTTGTCTGAGGAGTCACTTTTCATATTGATATCTGGTTTATGAGTTTTGCTTTTCCATGAAGGGGTTTTGGATATAGTTTTTAGTTCTTCTTTTTTGTTTGATTTCTTTGACCTTGTTTTGCTACTAACAGGGCTTTGGTCTGAGGAGTCACTTTTCATATTGATATCTGGTTTATGAGTATCGATAATTGGTTTAAAACTTTTGTTTCTCCGTGAAGGGGTTTTAAATATAGTTTCTACTTCTTTTTTTTTCTTTGATTCCTTTGACCTTCTTTCGCTACTAACAGGGCTTTGGTCTGAGGAGTCACTTTTCATATTGATATCTGAATTATAAGTATCGATATTTGTTTTACAAGTTTTGCTTTTCCGTGCAGCTTTTGCTAGTTTGCTACAATTTTTTCTACTGCAGCGAATGGGATCCGTTTGTGCTGCAATTTCACAACACCCTGATGATCTCTCTTCCTCTGATGATGATTCACATGGACAGAGGCCTTTTTCTTGGACATTAGCATGTTTTTTAATTTTTTCAGGATCCCTGACCTTTTTGGTTCTTACTTCCCCGATAGATATTTCACTAGTTTCACGATTCAAGTCGAACTTTCCCATCAATTTCTTAAGTTTACCATAATGATTACTTTTATTCATACATATGGTTTTTTGAATTGTTTTCTTTACTTTATCGTATTGTTGCCGAGAAAGGACAATAGGCTTTTGCTTTGAGAATTGTTCCACTTCCAAGAAAAGTTGAATGTTTCGGTTGAGTATTAATTGTTGATAGATAGCAGACGTTTTATCGTCTTTTTTTTCACATATTCCTTCTGCTGTATAATTGACATTACATAGATTTGAGTATTCCCCATCGCCCGCGTTCTCTCTAAGGAGTCGTGCTTTACACCTTTTTTGTCGACACTGCACAGCGACAGACACCATTCGTTTTGGTTTTTGATGCGGTTTGAAACAAGGGCATAATTTAGTAAACTCAAAATTAATTTCTGTGACTTGACTCTCCTTGCTAAAAAAAAAAGTTTCATTTAATATAATTATTGAACAAACAAATACATTAAAAATTAAAAAGAAAGCTTATTAAAACCATTTTTGCCGGTAGATACACTGATACGGAATTGCGACATC
Source organism: Anorthoa munda (assembly GCA_945859665.1). Classification (NCBI taxonomy): domain Eukaryota; kingdom Metazoa; phylum Arthropoda; class Insecta; order Lepidoptera; family Noctuidae; genus Anorthoa; species Anorthoa munda. The sequence goes on from OX243904.1 coordinate 14,016,881, forward strand.
GTTTTCATAAAAACGGACCTAAAAAAACAAAAATAAATAAATTATAACTTATAATAAAAATAAAAAACGTGTGCTACAAGCTTAGTAGCTTACTAAAAAAAAGAGCAACAACGCAAACTGTGAACTATTATTATCCTAAGTGTTCATACACATGTTGGTTCAGATTTCTATGCCATAAATTCTGTGTAATATTATTACAGACTTAGTTCTAATAAAGTTAAAATTTTACCTCACCTGACTTGTTTTAGAGTGATTCTGTTTGACGCCAAGGAGTTCCCGGATCTGTCTGTCCCTCTCGACGGGGTCACTTATGGAACAGTCATCACCAATGAAATGCTTCATTGGAGCTGCAAAATAATCATTTAAACTATTAAACTTCTACGAGTATTGTAAATACCTCACCGTGATGTCTTAGGTGAAGTAAGCTCGAAGTGAGATGACTTAGGTGGAGTGAGGCTCGAAGTGAACTGTCATTCCAAACGATGACTTAGGTGAAGTGAGCTCGAAGTGAACTATCATTCCAAACGATGACTTAGGTGAAGTGAACTCGAAGTGAACTGTCATTCCAACCGATGACTTAGGTGAAGTGAACTCGAAGTGAACTGTCATTTCAACCGTACACTTAGGTGAAGTGAGGCTCGAAGTGAGGTGTCATTCCAACCGATGGCTTAGGTGAAGTGTAAGGTCATTCCAAACGATGACTTAAGTGAAGTGCGCACGAAGTGAACTGTCATTCCAACCGATGACTTAGGTGAAGTGAGGCTCGAAGTAAACTGTCATTCCATCCGATGACTTAGGTGAAGTGCGCACGAAGTGAACTGTCATTCCAACCGATGACTTAGGTGAAGTGAGGCTCGAAGTAAACTGTCATTCCATCCGATGACTTAGGTGAAGTGAGCTCGAAGTGAACTGTCATGCTAACCGATGACTTAGGTGCGGTGAGCTCCAAATGAACTGTCATTCCAAACGATGACTTAGGTGAAGTGAGTTCGAAGTGCACTGTCATTCCAACCGATGACTTAGGTGAAGTGAGCTCGAAATGAACTGTCATTTCAACCGATGACTTAGGTGAAGTGAGCTCGAAATGAACTGTCATTTCAACCGATGACTTAGGTGAAGTGAGCTCGAAGTGAACTGTCATTCCAAACGATGACTTAGGTGAAGTGAGCTCGAAGTGAACTGTCATTCCAACCGATGACTTATGTGAAGTGAGCTCAAAGTGAGCTGTCGTTCCAACCGATGCCATGGATCCAGTGGCGGTGCCACAACTAAATTTGATGTGGGCAGGGTACATTTCGCGAGGCCCTCTGACGACGTAAGAATAAATAGACTAATGAAGAAAATTGATAACCAACGCACGTTACCCTTCATTTCCTTTTTTAGCATAACTCTACTAAATTATCCATTGGTGCTTAATACGGTACAGAGACGCACGAGCGAGCAAAGCGAGCTGGAAAAATATTAGCAATCGCCAGTGGCGAGGTTAACTTACATCAAGACAATACATTCAAACAAATTGAAAACAGACACACATTAGACTCTTGAAAACAACTTGTAGACACGGCTAAGAAGTGAGATGGGCCTTTATTTCCTCAGCTGGGCTTTGTCGCCCTTCTTGAAGAAGAGTACCACCCCAACCCTGCACCATGCCTGTGGCGTTTATATATGACTAGCTGTTCCCCGCGGCTTCGCTCCCGTGGGCCACCCCACAGGACCCGTTTTCAGGATTAAAAAATAGCTTATGTTACTCAGGAATAACGTAGCTTTCTATTGGTGAAAGAATTTTTAAATCGGTCCAGTAGTTTCGGAGCCTTTTCGGTACAAACAAACAAACAAAAAAATCTTTTCTCTTTATAATATTATTATTAGTATAGATTAACATTAGATAATAATAAAAATTTGTTGTCTGTAAAGTCGGTTTACGGACGATAGTTTAACGCAACAACGTCGTGATTAGGGCATGCATTTCGAAATTTCATAGTTTCGAAATTTCGGACTTTATTTGCATGTCTTTTTTTATCTACTCATTTATTCAATTCAAGAACATATTTATTTACATATGTACATTATTCACAAACTAATATTATAACTAAAATAAGAAAATCTATTATGTACAATTACGGGGCGCCAAATAATTCGTCCACATCGCTGTCAACAGGAAAAGTGTCCAGAAGGCTGGCAGCATTGCCACGTTGGATGGCAATGCTGATTCTTTGGCCAAAAAAAAGGCCAGCCCTCTGGTCACGTGAAGAGTCGACCAACCGCTTGGCGATATCCCGAAATAATAGGTGTGCACTCGGACCCCATGGCCCTTGTGTTTCAACCTCAAACGGCTCAAACACATAATTACCAATTAAGTTGTTGTATTTGCGCCGTTTGAGGTTTTCAGCATCTGCAGCACCGTGCTAGGAAGATGGGATGGTGCAAGGGTGGCAACGCAAGTTGCATCCCACACCAAAGACCTACCCAACTTCCATGGCATTATGGTCATACCATCTGGTCTCTTCCCATCGACGCGTGCCAGGCCATTGGGTTCTAAGACAGCTGGCACCCCGGCGGTGGCAAGAGCACGACGGATGAGATCATTAATGCTAGCATGCCGCGCAATCCGACCTGCACTCTTACTACAGGAAAGGCCATGATGTCCGAGGCAGTCGACTGCTTCACCGCATTGACAGCGATGTGAAGCCCCACAAGGAGCACCCAATCGCAGACATCTAGCGAGTCGGAAGGTTGTGTCACCTAGCATAGTGCCTATGTTAGGTGATGGTAGTGCCTGAAGCCAGAGGCCCGACTCCCACTCACCCACAGCCAGCAGGCGGGCACGCTCAGCAGTATTGGTAGACGTATTAATAAGGTTATTCCGTACCAACCTTGAGAGCGACTCATCCCACTGTCTCTGGGAAAATGGGTTCTCGGGCCGATCCGTATCCGGGCAAGCCACTTTCCAGGCGTCCTCTGCGTCGGTCAAGCACGGCACTTCCGAGTCAACCAGGGAAAGAGCAAAAAAAAATTCCTGGTTAGCTTTTCAGTGCTGTGGACAGAAGACAGGAACGCCGGTAAGATTACAATAGAAATTTTGCGGACGCCGATGCCACTAAAACGAATTGGTAGGGTGGCTTGCAGCCACGTTCGGTCGACCAAGGCCACACTAAGAATGGAGGTTAATGTGTTGCGAATGATTTGGTCAATTTTGTCCAAAAGTTGTGGTTTCTTCCAAAGAGGAGAAGAACGGAGAAAATACACAAAATTTGGGAAACAGCAATATCTGATAAGGGTGAATGCCGAATGTAAATTAATTTTGGAGAGTCTATCCGAAATATCATTAAAATGTTTGATTTTGTTTTCCATGAAAAATGAAAAACTTTCTTCTAAAATAGGGCCTAGGAGGGTCAGAGAACTTTTTTCTAAGATTTTGATTTGCGGGGTTATTGCATTAAATTTATCTAAAGTCGTTTGTCTGTCGGTAACGTCAGAGAGGTAAATTTCGCAATTTTTAAAATTTTTAGGGTTCCGTACCCAAAGGGTAAAAACGGGACCCTATTACTGAGACTCCGCGGTCCGTCTGTCTGTCTGTCTGTCACCAGGCTGTATCTCATGAACCGTGATAGCTAGAAAGTTGAAATTTTCACAGATGATGTATTTCTGTTGCCGCTATAACAACAAATACTAAAAACAGAATTAAATAAATATTTAAGTGGGGCTCCCATACAACAAACGTGTTTTTTTGCCGTTTTTTTTGCGATAATGGTACGGAACCCTTCATGCGCGAGGCCGACTCGCACTTGGCCGGTTTTTGTTTATTAATTTCGAAATTGACACCCATCAATTCGAAATTTCGAAACTCGGTTTAATTTAAATAATGTTTTATTTTTTTATACAATTATGAAAATTATTGAAATCAAATGTTGAGGTGGCGTCACGGTGTCTGGGTGTTGTAAGTACCCACGCCCCTTGGGAAAGTATCCCACTTATGCTGACGTGTGTTTCCTGAGCCTGGCGGCTCCGCTGGTGGCACACGTCACCACGCACCCCTGAATGCGTAAGGTTGTACTAAGACGACCCAAGGACCCAAGTTTTATGACCATCAAAGAAATAAGAAGCGGAATTTTTCTTGGAAATTGTTCCGCAGATTTCGGCTTTTCTTCTAGTTGTTGCCTCTTTGGTGGCTGAGCTGCGACTGAATACACTGGGCCAGTGGCCCGTCTTTTCAATGGCCCGTTGTTCCCAAATTGATGACCGCGCGTTTTGAGACCATTTTTTTACTTTCATTTTCTCTTAGCCGAAATCTTTGGAGCTGAGTAATTTATTCAAATTTCAACATAATCATCACAATTTTGGGCTTAAAAGATAGGTATTGACCACGTACTTCTTTTACAATAATATTTACATATTTTCACATAATAAAAAAGTTTCTAGAACAAAAACATAAAATATTTGGTTTGTTTACATTTTGATTTCAGAAATATGCAATAATATCACGAGAACGCGTGGACCGATTCCTACGAAATACACAGAAAAATATATTAAATAAATAAATTAAAAATAAATTAAAACAAAACAATTACAATATTCTAATTAGTATCTAATAAGAAATAATCATTCATTACTACGTACTCGTTATCTGATTACAATTTGTTTGGCTATTCTTACTTATTGGCTAAATTCTTATTAGATGTACTTAACTAACACTTTATATACAGTTCTTATGTACTTTACATAGGTACTTAAGGTACTTTCATTGAAAAATTCTACCTAAACTTGTTGTTTTTACTAAATTCGCTTTCAGATTCGCTGACAACACAGATCTTATATCTTTACGTATGTACTGAAGGTACTCTGGTAAATAGGCACTGCGTAAACTTGTTGTTTTTACCTATTTAGTCTGCAGATAATGTTTCGTCGCCGACACCAAAAGAGGATCATCTGAAAATTAGTCTGAATACGAATCTAAAGCCAATTAAGACCGTTGCGTAGGGCCACCTTGTGACCATGTGTGCTAACATTACAATAAAACAAAGGCTAACCATGGTGTAATATAAATAAAGAAGAGTGAAAGAAGCTCGACAATTAAAAAACCGAGCTTTATAATAATGGTGGCCAGTGAGGGGAATACTGGTTTGCTGGGAATGCCCATATTTTTTTGGTATCGGAGGGAAACCCTGAACTCGCGCCTGAACTTTTGGGGAAAAAACCAGGCAGTGTGGTATTTCTATCTCATTAAAGCCAAACCGGTAATCACCATCAGCACTTCTTAAAATACCACATCCTTGGCGAGACTATAAAGGAGTCTCCCTTGAGCCTCACTGTGTACGGCAGCACGTAATCGATTTGCCATTGTCTCGCCTGAGGTCACTCGGTGGACGGACAGAGTCCCCACTCCGAGCGCCAGAAACCCCGAAGTTCCACCTGCCTTAAATGAGGCTGGGTTTCGGCGTATCTACGTCGAGGTGGTTGCCTCCACGATGCCTTCTTCTCCGAGTGGGATTGGCCTTCGCACGATTTCACTCGGTGGCTATTGCACTCTAGTTTTCTCTCTCCGCCACCATATTCCTCACTAATACTGGCAGAGACAGGTCTCGCCCGTGCCTGGCGGCTAAGATCCACCGCTCAAAGGCCCAAGAAAGCACTCCTCGAGCGTGTGATGTGCAGAATCCAAGTTGTCTCTACAATGATGGCAATTTACCGTGGCCTCTCACATAATCCTAATCAGGTACTCACGGAAGGAACCGTGCCCGATCTGTACCTGAATGTACCTGTAGGAGATGCGCTCCGCTCTTTTCAGCCAGCCACGTGCTATTCAAATAACTATTTTCCGCTGCAGGCTCTTGATTTTAGTCATGCAGCGTCGGACATCTGATAGTCTATTTCTGCCTCCGAGATTGGGCAGCGGTCTATGTAAAGCGCCCGCTGGCCTACCAATGCGGGGGAAAAGGCGCCAGAAATGCTCTTTGAAGCCCCAACGTATATGGTTACACCAAGATGGTTGTGATGGTTGAGACTTGCGCATCTCCTATTGTCACTACTGAGCTGGGTGGCTCTCTGCTCTTCGGTAGCGCCTCAATTTTATGAAGCGCTATCTGTAAGTATCATTAACCGAACGTCTCATGCCACTCCGAGCTCGGCATGCTGGATGGTATGGTCGAAGGTGTCCCCAGCAGTGGATTATTTGTAGTAGAAGTATTGAGAAAAAAATAATTCACTTTGTTTGAATATAAATTGTACTTAGGCACCTCTCCAGACTACAAATTTTGCATTTTCATATTTTCCATTATATTTGGCTCCTCAGTTTCGAAATTTCGAAACTGAGGAGGCCAATTTCGTAATCTAATTTCGAAATTGAAAATGTACGAAACTGCATGCCCTAGTTATGATGCGGCGCAAGCCGAAAGCTCAAGCCGATCGTGCCTTTCGCTCGCTTGTGTAGCGCTCTCACTCCGATCGTAACGGGACAATGAGTCACCTTTTTTCGTGCGTGCTGCCGGCGTTCATCGATTTATTAGACGTTGTCACGTCAAATGTTAAATAACATTAAATTAGTATATAAATGGCAGACATATTATCTCTTATTTGTGTGAATAGTATTAATAATTAATTTACAAAATTTGCCTATGCTATCGTAGTGTACATCAATATGTGCATCTGGACCGAGGGCCCATTTTTTTTATCCTTGCGAAACGAAATAAGACTTAAAGGGAAATTAGTTAAAAATAGTAAAAACATAAAGCAATGGGCCAAGAATTTCTTAAACGTGAATTAAAACAGTTATGCTTAAATTACTTGGGCCCTCAATCCAGACGCGTGAATAAACTGGCATAGCCTACATCTCAGAAAATACTATCTCTGGGTAAATCATTTTTATTTAGGAATTTAGTTAAGAATTTCTTAAATATTTTAAGAAATTCCCAAATCTGTAGAATATGACATTACAGATTTTTGGCGGTTTAGCTTGGGCCCTCAATCCTTTAATGTCTCTACTGAGGAATCTGCAAAACATGAATTTATCTGAAGATATATATTAATAGGACTGTAATATATTTTGCTTAGATACCTCTGTAAATTAGTTAAAAAGAAATAATGACACAAAAGTGAATTGTTATAAAGTAAATGAGAATCGAATTTTACTATAACGTCTGGACTGAGAGCCCAATATTTTCGGCTTTATTGACTAGGTTCAACCACATAGATTAAGTCAAATTAACATATTTTTTTTTACTATTTTTTAATTAAAATGTTACATATCGTCCGTTCTTCTAAATGCAATACTTTAAGAGAAAATACATTTTTAATTGGAGGAGAAAGTTTTGTAGGGTACATATGATTTTGTTACTTTTTTGGACTGATCAGTATGTATCCTCATACAAGCTATTTTTAAGCGTCTAAAGTAAATATTTACTGCTTGTACTGTCGGAAGCGACTGTTTTTTTGATGCATTATTTTGAAGGGAAGACAGGTCAATTGTCAGGAAAAGTCATTATTACATGGGTCCTTTTCGGGCGAGGATAAAACAAATCTTTCTTGGTAATGTACTTTTACAAAGTAACTAATTGCACAATGTAATGGAGAATAACGTAAACGACATTTCACTAGGCACGTATTTTTATCTAAACTTACAATCGGGAAATATAACGACTGTGTTTCTCTTCAAGTTTTATCATGTTTACTACTGATCAAACTCGCAATCTTTCTTTCTCGATCTCCTTGTGATCTTCTCTTGTTCGCGCCATAAACTAGTGTTATGTCAAGTTAACATCTGTCAGTCATTCGAAACCAAATCTCTCTTCAGAAGGAAATCTTTAACATTGCTGACAAATTTAATAGTGCAGTAAATATTATTATTATCAGTGTTTCTGTTTTGTGATATCGAAGTAAGTTGGTAGGTACCCAGATCGCTTTAATATTGCTTATTTAATTTGAAGAATAATATGCATTTTTCCTGTGTTAATTCATCGTCATCGAGAATTTCTGATTATTGTGTTTTAATTAAGGCATATTTTATTATATCTTGAACACTTTATTGCATTAACACATACTTGGGAACTGGTATGTAAATAAAAAAATATAAATAATAAAATATAATAATAATATAAAATAATAAAATATAATAATAATATATAATATAATATATATAATATAATATATATAATATTTATAATAATATATATAATAAAATATTTTAAAATATTAGGTGTTATTGAATTTGTCCCCCCGTTGAAACCGGCTGATCTTGGTCACTACAAGGGGCATGGTTTCGTAAACGGCCGCATGGTCTCTTATGATGATTTAATGCTTAGATTTTACAATAGTAGAGAAGAACAACCTATTTATTTACACATTGTGACATATGGTTTGGCTGATCCTAATTTTGAAGAGTAAAGATAAAAAATATTAAAAATACATGACTGCGCTGCTAAAATCAAGAACTACAGTTGGGAGACTGTTCTATGGAACACTATTTAACGTCTAAGAGGTCATCCGACTGCAATTCGTGTTTTTGGTAGCGCAGTCGTGTTTTTTTATATTTTTATTATTATTTATTTTTCTTTAATACATTTTAGTGACAAGTTGAATATTAAAACAACATGTAGATAGGTAGGTACTCATCTGGACTTTAAATTTCATATCCATGTTGTTATAATCGACGACAAAATCTGATTTCATCTTCGAAAATAGGGGCATATAGTTAGCCGCTATTTTTGCATAAAAATTATAGCACTAAAAAATAACATTATTATTTAGCGTTCATAACTAAAAATCAGCATACAAACTTCGCTCACTCGCTTCTTTGAACAAATTTATTGATAATTTAAACTGTTTATTAGAAAATTTGTTACAAAAAGTTTGTAAGTAGGTAAATTTTATTTTACAACTAGTTGACCCGGCAAACTTTGTATTGCCATAAAAACACCAAACATTCATCTACCCTACCTACCCTACCCTAACAACCCTACACTACCTACCCTACCTACTCTACCTACCCTACCTACCCTACCCTACCCTACCTACCCTACCCTACCCTACCCACTTAGGGGTATGAAAAATAGATGTTAGCCTATTCTCAGACCTACTCAATATGCTCACAAAGTTTCATGAGAATCGGTCAAGCCGTTTCGGAGGAGTACGGGAACGAAAACTGTGACACGAGAATTTTATATATTAGATATCAGACTATTTTTAGGTTACATTTATGTGAAGTAAATAGTTTTCTTATATTTATACCGATCGTAACCGTTTATTTGAATTGTTGTTACAAATAGTTTGTAATTAAATTGATGTTACGATATCAAAGTATTTTTAGATTATATAATATAAGTGAAGTAAATAGTTTTCATAAATTTATACCAATTGTGTTTTATTCATCGAAATGATTTTGATTGCGACGTCTCTGGTGCTACATATCCTGTATTTAGAAACAATGACATACGATTTTCCGTCCCAAAAAGTAACAAAATCATATGTACCCTACAAAACTTTCTCCTATGAAAAATTAAAAATGTATTTTCTCTTAAAGTATTGCATTTAGAAGAACGGACGATATGTAACATTTTAATTAAAAAATAGTAAAAAAAAATATGTTAATTTGACTTAATCTATGTGGTTGAACCTAGTCAATGAAGCCGAAAATATTGGGCTCTCAGTCCAGACGTTATAGTAAAATTCGATTCTCATTTACTTTATAACAATTCACTTTTGTGTCATTATTTCTTTTTAACTAATTTACAGAGGTATCTAAGCAAAATATATTACAGTCCTATTAATATATATCTTCAGATAAATTCATGTTTTGCAGATTCCTCAGTAGAGACATTAAAGGATTGAGGGCCCAAGCTAAACCGCCAAAAATCTGTAATGTCATATTCTACAGATTTGGGAATTTCTTAAAATATTTAAGAAATTCTTAACTAAATTCCTAAATAAAAATGATTTACCCAGAGATAGTATTTTCTGAGATGTAGGCTATGCCAGTTTATTCACGCGTCTGGATTGAGGGCCCAAGTAATTTAAGCATAACTGTTTTAATTCACGTTTAAGAAATTCTTGGCCCATTGCTTTATGTTTTTACTATTTTTAACTAATTTCCCTTTAAGTCTTATTTCATTTCGCAAGGATTTAAAAAATGGGCCCTCGGTCCAGATGCACATTACATCAATCAGGTCACTGCAGCTATTTAAGATTTTGCACATTCGCGTTATTGGTGAGTTAGCACCTAGGACAGTTCTACTCAAGAGCGGGTAAAGCGGAGTGATGGGATTTCGAGGATAGCGGGACGGGGCACGAAACTTGAGGCGATTAGTAACTGTGGGCAGTCTATTTGCTTTCTGAGGAGTTTGTACAGAAACAGGGCATCCATTACTTCTCCTCGAGTCGATAACGGGGTCGTAACGTAATGGGGTCTCCATACAACTTTACAATACTACAGTATGCTTTGGACAAGGCTATTCACATCACATCACATCATCAGCCTAGTAATGTTCCCACTGCTGGGACACAGGCCTCCTCTCTGTGAGAGGGAATGGGCCGTTATCCACCACGCGGGCCCAGTGCGGGTTGGTGGATGTCACATGTCTTCGAATTTTTGGTTCTAGGACATGCCGGTTTCCTCACGATATTTCCTTTACCGTTTTGAGAGCAGTGGTGATGAAATAATTTACGCAAAGTAAAGTGCCTGTCTGGGCTCGAACCCACGACCTACAACTTGTAAGTCACGGCCGATAAATTGTATAACAAAATACCAAATTCCATAAAAACGCTACCATTTTCTAGATTTAAAAATAATTTGACGAGGTTTCTAATTGAAAAATGCTTTTATAGTGTACATGAGTTTTTCGATTATAAATTGTAAGTTTTTTATTCTTTTTATTTTTTGTAAATTGCAAGGTAATTTTAAATTACGATTGTTATTATTTTGTCATTGGTTTTTATTATTGTGTGGCGAATATCGCCCATTATTGACATGATTATTATTGACACATGATTATTATCTTTATTATTATTATTTTTTAAATTATGATTATTATTTTGTGTTTGGTTTTTATTATTGTGTGGTGAATCTTTCCTATTATTGACATTACTATTGTTTTTGTCATTGGTTTTTATTATTGTGTAGCGAATTTCGCCCATTATTGACATGATTATTATTGACAATTATGATTGTTATCTTTATTATTATTACTTTTTAAATTATGATTATTATTTTGTGTTTGGTTATTATTATTGTGTGGTGAATCTCTCCTAATATTGACATTATTATTATTGATACTTATGATTATTATCTTTATTATTTTTTTTCATATTATATTGACATTTATTTAATTCAATAATACAATTTTAAGGGGCTTATCTGTTTGGTGACTGCATGATTTTGATCAATAACAATTTTAACTAGTTGTAACTTTATTTTATATTTGCACGCCGAAATTAAAGGCAGGATAAGAGAACAATTTTGTACATTTTACCAACCTTCTGTACCTTATTTATGCAAATAAATGAATTTTGATTTTGATTTTGATTTGATTTGATACCACTGGGCCACCACTCTAGACAAGGCTATTATACATATATATATATTTTATTATCGACTTTTTGTTGAGTCCTAGATCCTTTTTATTTAGTTTCTACTTCATGAATTTTATGTACACGAATGGATGGGGTGAACCTTTCTAGTAAATGACAGGTGATAGCATTTATCGAGGTTCAATTCCATTTTGTTATTCTTGTACCATTCAATAACTCTGTTCAGATCATCCTGGAGAAAACAATATCATTGGATGATTCGATTTTTCTGGCAAACTTTAAGTCATCTGCGTACAAAAAACACTCTGCAAAGTAAAAGCAGTGGGGAAGAACATTTATAAAAAATATAAATAATATGGGGGCCAAGCGGGAACCCTGTGGGGCACCGGAATTCATGCGATAATTATTGGTAGAGCGAAAACCATTTACCACAGCATAAAATTCACGGTTAGCGAGTTATGATTCCAACCACTTCAGCAAGGGTCCCGTGATTCCATATGTTGCCAGTTTTTTTATCAGTATGGAGTGGGAGATTTTATCAAACGCCTTACTGAAATCGGTGTATATCACATCAAACTGCTTATTCGAGTCAATAGTTTCTATCAGGAACTCCGTAAAAGACATTAGGTTTGTGGCAGTAGACCTTGACGATACAATGCCATGCTGGTGATCGTTAAGATAAAGGCTAAAATGATGTTGGATATGGGGACAGATAATTGATTCAAATACCTTGGCGAAAGGGGAGACAATCGCAATGGGCCAATAGTTTCGAAATAGTTTCTTTTTTGTCCGACTTGTTTACTGGAACGATTCTGGATTTTTCCACTCGGATGGAAAAATACCGGTGGCTAAAGACATCTTATATATTTTTAGTAATGGAGAGACCAATACCGATGCACAGATAGAAATAAATGATGAGGTTCCGTCTTGTTCTGCTCCTTTCCCAAGTTTTCTGAGTAAAGAATCCATGTCCAAGTCTGGGGTTGTTAGACACTGGCTATTAGTTTCCAGTGAACTAAGTACTAGCTTGACTCGACCTTAAATCCTGTGTTATTTTCAGGGGTGTAGACAGATGAGAAGTAATTAACAAAAAGTTCACAGATAGTCGAGTTCTTACGTTGTAGTCTCTCCGTCGGTCGTTGTCAGTGGATAGACACTAGATCCTCCGCGCTTAGTCTTAACGTGAGTCCAGAACAGTTTAGGATTATCTTTGATTTTGGATTCTAGGTTGTTCATATAAAGACTGTATAAACTTTTAGCTACATTTTGACAATGTTTTGCAATAAATTTCCATTTCATCTCGCGGGTTTTTGTATATTTTGAAGCGCAATCTTAGCTTATTTTTCTTTGAGAGTAGTATATTAATAGATTTATGAAACAATGGGGGATAAAGACTAGACATAGGCTTACAATTTGTTAAAAATTTATTAATGACCGTGTTTAAGACGTCATAGAATACATTTACCATGTTATCCACATCATTGTTGATCCCAGTCTTGTTCATTTAGATAGGATTGAATTTTTCCATAATTAGCTCTTTGGAAGTTTTTCCTCGAGATAGTTTGAAACCTTGGGAAGTCCATAGGATAGTTTTTATCCCGGAAATCATCCTTAAGGGGGTGGACGTTTGAATGGTGAACATTGGTTTACCATTCAAGCTTCCACTTTCTCAAATAAGTTGGCCCAAAATCCTAAAATATAATGGCTATTTGAAGTACTTATACTACACAAATGATGAGGCAAAAGCTAGTAATATATAAAATGCGAGGCGCGAGGCCCCTCTGACTGCGAGGCCGTAGGCGGTGGCCCACGTAGTCTACGCCTAGCGCCGCCTCTGCACGGATCCTTCTGTTCTTCGTGTCGATGTTGTTCTTAAGACCCTTCCGACCCGCTTTAGTGACGTAAAACGGTTACTTTCTAAAGCATACTTCTTAGGAAGGACTAGGTTAAGAGGTTTAAAATATATATATTATTGCTTCATGTACATTATTTGTGAAACATAGTTTTTTCGTATGAATAATACTTTTGCTTTTTAAAAAAAAATAACAACAGTCCTCTTAGGTAATATTTTCTGGGTAAAATATTTTTACACAGAAAATATTATGGTTAGAATTTCACTTTACAAGAGCAGGTCCAATATTGATATTCTGGCACCGAGCGGGTGCACAGCCAGTAGCGCGTTAATATATAATATATAATACACATTAATTTAAATTGTCATCGAACAGTACTCAGCCACGTCGATAGCCTTACGCTGGCCTCGCAAAGATTTTGCATTATGCAGGTGTTTTTGCATAATGAGCAAAACAGGAGACGGGGTATCGTCTGTGTACTGTTTCCGCTGTTGCATTGTGGTTGGTTGGAGTCGGAGTATCACCATGATGCTAGGTGCTAGGGATAGACAGCTCACTTCAAGTTTCACGGTGTATTACTTTCCGAAAAGTACTACTGTTTGGTAAGTTAAGCTTTCATCTGTTTTAGTTGTCGTATTAAGACATAGTTGGTCCAATACCGCCTGTGATCGTCATAATCAGCCTACGCCAATCCACTGTTCGGCATAGGGCCACCAACTGCATACCACTTGCCCCGATATAAGGTCACTCGTATATATCTATTACCTACCTGCTTACACTTTGGAGATCGTCGCATCACCTAACCTTCATCAAGCCCACCAGTGCTATTCTGTAACAATCTCACTATGATCTTACCCGGGCGAAGCCGCTGGCAAGCGCTAGTATTTAAAAACATGTGTGCTGTTTACATGCGGTAGAAGTGAAACCTTCAAATGATATCTTATCATGGGTTTGTCTCTTTTTAACGTCGCTTTTTCGTTTCATCGAGTTTCAAATCACAACGGGGCTAAAAGAGTTTTCACTTCAATAAATAAAGTTTTATCTCTTGAATTATTAAATAGTGGTTCAAATCAGTTAATTAGGACTATTGTAGCATCAAGCCGTAAATAATGTTCTTTCTTATTTTTCGAACATTTTCCTCCGCTTTCTCTACCATTGCAGTAGGTATTGAAAAGGTGTTCTATTTGTTCTACAAATAATTAAATATAACCTGAGAATTCTGTTTCTTCCTCAACTCCATCAGAAAGCAGAGTGGTAAAGTACGTTTGTGTGTTCTTTTTATTATTATTATTTTTATCTTCACGCCTGGAAATATAAGGGTTGAAGTTGAAGTTATTTTTTCAGTATTAATGTACAAGTTTGATTTGATAAATGGTTAGGTTAGTTAGAAGAACACGCGAAACGATAAAAAGCAATAAAAAATAAATCTACCTGTGGCAAATCTCTAGACTATCTCGTATGGTAAGTCTTGAAACATTTCTCATTAATGCATCGTCTGACGGCTGAAACCAAAAAGCAAGAGGTTTGGCAAAGCTTTTCTAAAAGTTACATGATGATTATTATTTTATGTTAGATAGGAATTGATTATTATAATGCCAGCTAAGCGAAACAATAACGGATCCTTACAACAGTCGCCTCCATTTTATGAAAACTTACGTTATTGGAAACTGCAGCTGGCGGACTCCTCGTTGGCGATTTATTACCAGAACGAAACTCTCTTTGTACCACGCTAACAGGCAGACGCGGCCAGCCTGCCATCGATGGTTCATTTTTACACTTTTGGGGATCCATATCTTTCAATGTCTTTCGGATCCTCAAGTCAGTAGTCAACGTATCACGATTAAACAAAACATCGTAATAATCTCTGTCGCCCTCTATATTTACCCGGACCTTAGAATTGTCAAACCTGGCACCATCATACTGTTTTTGAATCATTTGTTCAGTCAGCTTCTTTGTATAAGTCTCTACTAAAGCTTTTTTTGTCTGAGCATGATCCGTATTAGTTCCCGATTCGGCCTTTTCTTTTGATGTATATCTCGAGGTTTGTTCGCTTTTGAAACCTTGGGCTGGTTTACTAGTAAAAGTTTCTTTATTTTTAGCCATCCGCGGTGCAAACACTTTTGGATGAGCTTTTGAGACCTGTGTCTCAATAGCAATCGTTATAGGTTCACCACTTTTAGATACTTGTGTTGATTGAGCCGAATATAATTGTTGTGCAGGTACCTGCTTTGACACCTGATTCTTAAAATGTGTAGTTGCCGAAAATGTGGGATGTTGATATCTTTTACTCGTAGATGTCGTCGTATCATTAACTGAATGTTTGACAGGAGCAATTTCCTGCAGACTATCAAAAGTATCCTCGCATTGCGTGGATGCTGTGAAACTCTGCGCATCTTTAGAATATTGCGTGCCAATGGTCGCGGTATAATTTTGTATTCTTTTGGCAGAGACCTGTGTTCCATTAGACGTATTGGGAACCTGATAATAATCTTTCGATATTTGTGTTCCTTGAGAAGCTGTATTTAGTCTTTGATTTTTTTTTGATACCTGTGTTGCATTCGATGCAGTTAGATTCTGAATGTTTTTAGAGACTTGTGTTGCATTATTCACATTAAGTTTTAATGGTGGTTTTCGTAAACTAGCGTCCTGTTTCAACTTATCTTTCTCTCGTATCTTATCTTTTATTGCTTTTAGAGCTTTTTGACGATCGGGGCTTCTCTTTTCGGTGGTTGGTCCCTTAGCCGAGTTGTCAGGCACTTTAGGTTTCGATGCCTTTCTTACAGGTGATGGTGAACGACTCTGGAGTCTGGGACTTTTAGTGTTTCTTCTTGTATCAATTTTATTTGGAGATTTCTCTGTTTTTAAAATGTGGTTACTCGTATACATATTTACTGCCGTCGGTGATGTACTGCGTGCACTCACGGCTGGAACAGACTTCATGGCATCTTCCGGGCTTACTTTAGGGTACACTGATATTATGACCATAGGGCTTTGACAATCTTTAAGAGTGTTCTGGTCCGACTTTTTGCCACAACAACTGCACTGAACCTTTTTGTCCGCAAATATAGGACATCGCTCTTTGACCGCAGGAACTTCGATGTTAAAGTTAACTTGAGTTCCTTGTGATTCCTTGCTGGAATCAAAAGCAATATTTTTATAACTTCATCGATATTTTTATACACACAATTAATTTTATGAACTTAGTGATAATATATGTTTACCTTACTGCATCAGAAACTGGCAGTTTTTCAATGTCAAGATCATAGTTATGGTCAGCTTGTTGACATGAGTCTTGTTGTTGCCTGTAGAAGCAGGTCATATAAAAAAAAACAAAGGACTTGGCAGCTGAATTCGAGCCAATTCGGTAATTGTGTGACACGGACGCTTGCTACAGTTAGCTGAAACAGGCGTCTGTATGTAAGCAACGTTAAAGGTGAACTGTAAGGTCGACCGTTGCAAGTATCCGTATCGCTCGAATCCGAAATTGGTCATTCAAAACTACGAAACGGAGCCGCCAAACGACTAGGTATTTGCACTGGGTCGTTGTAAAACTTCTGATGCCCACCGAAGACGTCCTGTCGACTTAGTGTAAGTGAGCATTCACAAACACATTTCTGTAAGTGCGGTGTTAACGTCCGCAAACGTGGCGGTGAAGTTTCTAACTACTTAAGGGCCTTCTACCGCTTTAATGCCGTAAAACGGTTACTTTCTAAAGCATACTCCTTATTAACGGCTAGGCTAAAGGTTTGAAAGAAATAATAATAGTTGGCTCATTTACATTATTTGTGAAACATGGTTTTTTCGTGTAACTAATAGTAAGCTTTAAAAAACAATTAACAACACGTAATTTTTTTCGCTAATTTTGGGTACTTTTCCAAAACGACTTGGATGTTTAAAATAATATTTTTACACAGAAAAATTGATGGCTAGAATTTCTACACATCTGAAATCTAAACATATAAAAGAAGAAAGTGACTGACTGACTGACTCACTCACTGACCATCAACGCACAGGCCAAACGGCTGAAGCTTCAATCATGAAACTTGGCACGTAGGTTCCTTTGGTAGTGTAGGTGAGCACTAAGAAATAATTTTTGGAAATTCCACCCCTAAGGGCGTGAAATAGGGGATGAAAGTTTGTATGAAAATCCGTCAGTTTTAAAGTCAGGATCTTCATATTTTGGGTTTTGGCTGAAGATTAAAAAATAATTTACACGTGTCTCAGCGATTTTGAAGATTCCACCCCCATGAGGGTGAAATCGTCTAGAGACTTGAAATTTTGCAAATAGATACTTTATACTGTGCAGGCATCCACTAAGAAAGAATTTTTGTGAATTCCACCCCTAAGGGCGTGAAATAGGGGATGAAAGTTTGTATGAAAGTCGGTCAGTTTTGAAGTTAGGATCTTCAAATTTTGGGTTTGGGCTGAAGATTAAAATCTAACGCAATTTAAGGATTTTTAGGAATTCCATCCTTGGGGGGGCGAATTGTGGGGAATGAAATGTTGTGTGCAAAAGTCCTTCTTTTACAAAGGATAAATAATTAAAAATATTCTCGTCTTTAAATTTAAAGTAACTATAAAATGGCTCAATGCATAAATATAGCAATTAAATAGGGACGGGAAAATCTGCTTCGCCATGACAATTAATAAGGCTCAAGGACAAACTCTGAAGTATGCTGGTGTAGATTTGAGGGAGAATTGCTTTTGCCATGGACAGTTCTATGTAGCGTGTTCACGTGTTAGCTCATCAAATAGTCTGGTGATAGTGGCGTCAACATCCAAAATGGTTTAAAATGTTATTATAAGGAAATACTTTAATTTAATTACTTACTTATGCTTATGATTACTTATTATTAGTCATGGATAGACACAGACATAGTGAAGGGATAGGGACGGGACAAGGATAGAGCGTATTGATGATAAAGTAGGTAAGTATAAGTCTGTCCTAAGAAACACTTTCGCATTACATTATTTTTTACTTTTTTTCTACATACTGTTAAAATGTGATAAGGAGAAGTATGTAGTATACGCGTGCGAAGCCGCGGGCAAAAGCTAGTAGGATATATAAATTAAAGAATAATTTGCAAACAAAACTGTCCAAAAGGAGGTTCAATATTTATATTCTGGTTCCGAGCGGGCACACGGCCAGTACCGCGTTAACAGTGATATATACGCCATAAGTACTAAATTTAGTCAAATCTTACGGTGACTGTCCAGTAGCAGCGTATGAAGCGTCAGCAAGAACATGTGAAAAGTCGTTAGTTAATTGAGCGACATCTGACATCACTGTAAAAAGACAAGGATTTTACTGGTGCCTCAATTGTTTAGCAATACTTTGAAAGCAGAAAGTTGGGTTTAAGTTAAAATTCTTAAAACAAGAAACCGGCCAAGTGCGAGTCGGACTCGCGCACGAAGGGTTCCGTACCATTATCGCAAAAATCGGCAAAAAAATCACGTTAGTTTTATGGGAGCCCCACTTAAATATTTATTTTATTCTGTTTTTAGTATTTGTTGTTATAGCGGTAATAGAAATACATCATCTGTGAAAAGTTCAGCTGTCTAGCTATCACGGTTCATGAGATACAGCCTGTTGACAGACAGACAGACGGACCGCGAAGTCTTAGTAATAGGGTCCCGTTTTTACCCTTTGGGTACGGAACCCTAAAAAGCATCGCATTCCGAGGCTAGCTTAATTTCGTATGTTGGTTGGAGGATGCCAGGTTCTTACAGTTAAATAATTATTCGGTAGCCCTGCCAATGCCTTCGAAATGTTTATTTGTACATGGTTTAATATCATTGTCTGTACCTGTTTTATCGTCCACCGTGGCCCCATATCTCAGTACATATTTGTCTTCTTCAGAGATTCCTAACTGACCGTATATTCGTACGCGACTTTTGTTAGGTGCTTGGCGGTCCCTTGGTTCCTTATTCATACAGTTGATACACTTTTCGAAGTTGCTCCAATCTAAAGTATGTTGTGCTTCCGAGGTGTCCACCGTTGCCGGTGACTTCTCTTTTTTCTTCTTCCTATCCATGTTCAGAGACTGGATCAGCTGTTGGAAGTTTGTCAGTTCCGATACTGTTGTGTCTTCATTTTTCGAGTAGCTATCGTGGTCTGTGGAGAGTTTGGCGCTGCCTGTGGTCTTGATTTCATAAACTTTCTCTCTTCTTCGTCCCGCAACTATTAAGTATACGTTCTTCGTCTGTATGGAGTTCTCGTGATTTGATGTAGTACTCTGAACTCTTTTCGGTATATATCTCCGTCTTCTAAGCAGTTTCGCTGCTTGTACTTGATCCTTTTTTGGTATGACAGTAACTTTTATGAGCGGTTTATCAGAAGTATTTGGTTTTTTTTCTGGTTTAGGTAAGGTAGAAATTTTGTTAAGAGGTTTCTCTAAGCTTGGGAAACTTACAAATGAATACTGCTGTCCTAGGATCTGTTGGTAACAGGAAAATGTGTCATGCCTTTCAACAAAATTAAATGCTTAGTAAAAATAGGATAATTTGAACGTTACCCTAAATTGAAGTGAGGGTCTGACCTGTGTTTCGGACGTTTTCTTCAGTATCAACGATGTGGTGGATTCAGTATTATTGACAGTGTTCGTGTGTTTTGTTAAGTTGGGTGGTGGTGCGAAGAATGTATTGCGGAAAGTCCTTAACAAGTGAACGTCGTTCTCATCCGAGTTGTAGGCACTACCAAACGCCTGCCTGCTGCTGTCGATCCTTTTCACTGGCGGACTTAAAAAGTCCAATGACTCTGAACACCAAAAAATAAAAATAAAAATGCGGAACAAAAAACTAACAATTTGGAATAAAATAAAAAATTAAATCAGACCGATAAACTCAGACTCTGCGCTGTAACAGTCCATATTGAATTTCGAGGCTGCATTAATTAATATTGATATTAAATGAAAATATCGCTGCGAAACAACATTTTTCGGGAAAAAAATTTTGACAATGATCGTACTTTGACAACTACAACTGACATTAGTTGTTCTCGTTTTTGACATTATGTTGATTTGCGAAAAAGGTTAGGTCGTAAGGGTAATGCATGTCCAAGGTTTTATTTGAAAATACCAGAAAATACCACAAAAATAGATAGATACATACTCAAAGCTCAGTGACATGTTTGCTGTCACGGAAAGACATTTTACCATTTTACTATCAGTGCGGCACAGACAAACCTAACAGTGCGGTCCACAGGTGTCTATATTGTCCGTATATATGTTTCTCTGTGATTTAGATCAACCGAACATGCCACTCCAATCTTTATAATTTTATTCACATCCTACTCTATCTAAAAACATCCGTTTTCAAATCAAATGAGTACCTCGGAAACGAAGTTGTTACCGTCTACCAAACTTCATGAAATCGAGACTTTATTATTAGAAATTCTAAGTGGAATCCAATAAGTAGAAACCTAAAACAAAATGCCTGAGGAAATCGACGAGAAGACGCTGACCACAAGTCTGAAACTGCCGGAAGCAATTCGCAGTGGTATGGTCCTTCCGACGTCCAATGAGACGTATTTTAATACCCATTGGAAGTCGAAGAAAGCTGCTCTTTGTGCCTACGACATGTTGTATCATCCTCCCGACTACAACCCTAAAGCTCAGCGCTCTGATCGAGAAGAACCGCAGATCATACGAAAGAATATTTGGGACCAAGTAAGTTTGCAATAGGTAGACCGATGACCTGTTTATGGGCACGGGAATGCGCTGGATGCGAGATGCACAGGACTGATTGATATGGTGACACTTGGGCGAATCCTTAGCGGACGTCTTTCGGCTGAAATTAATGAAAGAAGTTTAGGAAGCTAGCTTTTTCCAGAGGCTTTGTTCTCGTAGCCTTACCAGACGATCACGCAGGAACTGCTTATTTTCCCGCGATACAAAACCTATATCTATCAATCAACGACAGAGTAGCTGTTTATCAGGGAAAAAGTAGTGAGCAGTGGTGGCCCAGTGGTAACGGCCGCGACTTACAAGTTGTAGGTCGCGGGTTCGCACCCGGGCAGGCGCTTTACTTTGTGCAAGTTATTCATCACCAATGCTCTCAAAACGGTGAAGGAAAACATCGTGAGGAAACCAGCACGTCTTAGAACCAAACATTCGAAGATATGGATATGCCCGCGTGGTGGATTACGGCCCATTCCTCTCACAGAGAGGAGGCCTGCACGCACAATGGAACAATGGGAGTCTAAGTGTGGAAAAGGGGTTCCATCTAACCTATCCAGGGAAAAATAATTTTGTAATCGGATTAGTGCTTTCAGAAATTATATCCTACAAAGGAACAATTTAAGTTACTGTATATAGTATATATTTAATTATATTAACCAAGGATTAAGGAGAGATACAGATCTGCTGGTAGATTGCCTTGGGCTAAAATACTAGTTTGGCCTGAAATCGGGTTCGCCTGGTTTGTCTCTAAGATTGCATGGCATCAGGTGTTGCAGATGTCCATAATGTAGAAGTGATCTGAAAGAAAGCAAATAAGTTTATTAGAGTCGACACTCAACATTACAACTAAATGTCATCGGCACGTAACATGGCAAGATTCTCGTAATGTGGGTAAGTTCGCGCATCGTACACTTATTGCCACAAAAAAGTGGTCACTTTTATTTCTTGTCATTTTTCAATGGTTATGGCCATCATTTATTTTTAATCATGTATGTTTAGACGAAAGTTAAATAAAGGAGAGGAATTCGGGCTGTTTATTAGGTGTTATACATCAAATATATACAGTTAAAAGTTAAAAACAATATTCGAAAAAGATATTAACATTAATTTTAAATATTGATGTTTTAAATAAAATAGTAACAATCGTAACAAAAACATAATTTAAAACAATTACAACTACTCCTAACAAAAACTCAACAAAAACAAAGGGTACAACTTTCGTGCACGCAAGTGTAATCGGGAGCGAACGGAAAGAGGACGCGGTGCGGGAGGCAAGGGTCGACTGAGCCGCCAATCGCGCGCTCGGGTCGGCGCTACCTTGCACCCTGTTTCACTACCAAGGAGACCTCATCTAACGACTCTTGCCAAGTTACGTGCCGATGACTATACAAACAGTGGACTCTCTCAGTTTTACATTAAAAAAAAAACCGGCCAAGTGCGAATCGGACTCGTGCACGAAGGGTTCCGTACCATTATCACAAAAACGACAAAAAAAAACGTTTGCTGTATGGGAGCCCCACTTAAATATTAATTTTATTCTGTTTTTAATATTTGTTGTTATAGCGGCAACATAAATACACCCGTCTATGTCCGTCCCTATGAGGTTGAACCTAGTCAATAAAGCCGAAAATATTGGGCTCTCAGTTCAGACGTTATAGTAAAATGCGATTCTCATTTACTTTTTAACAATTCACTTTTGTATCATTCTTTCTTTTTAACTAATTTACAGAGGTATCTAAGCAAAATATATTAAGTCCTATTAATATATATCTTCAGATAAATTCATGTTTTGCAGATTCCTCAGTAGAGACATTTTTTTTTTTTTTTTTTTTACCTTTTATAGGCTTGCGCTTGACCACATTAAAGGATTGAGGGCCCTAGATATACCGCCATAAATCTGTAATGTCATATTCTACAGATTTGGGAATTCCTTAAATTATTTAAGAAAATCTTAACCAAATTCTTAAATAAAAATGATTAACCCAGAGATAGTACTTTCTGAGATTTAGGCTATGCCAGTTTATGCACGCGTCTGGATTGAGGGCCCAAGTTTTTTAATTATAACTGTTTTAATTCACGTTTAAGTAATTCTAGGCCCATTGCATTATGTTTTTACTATTTTTAACTAATTTCTCTTTAAGTCTTATTTCGTTTCGCAAGGATTTAAAAAATGGGCCCTCGGTCCAGATGCACATTCAACAAGGAACCCTTATAGTTTCGCTCTGTCCGTCTGTCCGTCCGCAGCTTAGTTCAGAGAATTTAAGCACTAAAAAGCTATAGTTTGGCATGAATATACATATTAATAATTCCGACAAAGTGGTAACAAAAAATAACGAAAAAAAATTTTTTTCGCCTACCTCCCATAGACGTAAAGTGGGGATGTATTTCTTTTTTAGGGTTCCGTACCCAAAGGGTAAAAACGGGACCCTATTACTAAGACTTCGCGATCCGTCTGTCTGTCTGTCTGTCTGTCTGTCCGTCTGTCTCCAGCCTGTATCTCATGAACCGTGATAGCTAGACAGTTGAAATTTTCACAGATGATGTATTTCTGTTGCCGCTGTAACAACAAATACTAAAAACAGTATAAAGTAAATATTAAAGGGGGGCTCCCATACAACAAACGTGATATTTTTGCCGTTTTTTGCTCGATATTAATAACTGCAACAGGTAGGCGCTTGAAATATTATACACAGAATGTTTAGTTGTATATTTACTTCAAAAAATAATAATTAATAAATTAAAATAAAATAAATTAAGGGGGGCTCCCATACAACAAACGTGATTTTTATGCAGTGTTTTGCGATAATGGTACGGAACCCTTCGTGTGCGAGTCCGACTCGCACTTGGCCGGTTTTCTCATCTATCCCATGGTGTGGGGTATCGTTGGATAGGCCATTCAAAAATATTATGGGTTTGTTAAAACTATTTTTCGATTCAGAGATCCGTTTGCGTAAAATTAAGCTTTAAATTGCAAAAAAAAAAAAAAAAAACAGCAAAATATCATAACATCCTTAACAATAATGATTTCTAAATTAATAATGTTTAAGCTTGAATAACGCATTGGAGTGGCCGGAGTCGTTCGCAATACCGGTCCGTAGTCCGTACGGCGCATGCGTGCGGGGGAGTCTATTTTGTGTTTTATTAAGAAGTATTTTCGACGTTTTGTAATCAAGAGAGGATGTAAGGATCTACATACGATTTTTTTCTAATTCCAAAAGAGAAATAAACAAGGAGCGTGCGTGCAAGGATCCAGGAATGAACCATACCATTCCCCGTGGCTCTAACGCGCGCTCGTATCGGCTCCTTTCGCAATTCACACCCGCGGTGGTACTCAAATAGATATTGCTCTAACTTCAGTTGCGAAGTTAGATTTTATAACTCGTTCTTATTCTTATTCTTTATTGCACAAAAAAACATAAAATAAAGATACAAATACAATGCGAGCTTAACCCATAATTGGGTTCTCTAACAGCAAACCTCAGTCGTTATTTGAAATTCGATCGATTCGATTACCAGTTAGTCCTTCTCTAGGTTAAGTCAAGAGTGAATAGGTTACATCTAGGCAAGCGTGCTTCACCGTAGACTACATCATCGCTTACCATCAGACGAGATAGTGGTCAAACGCGAGAATATAGATTAAGAAAACCATCATCCGTTGACGTTGTGTGCCGCTGAAACCGTTTTAATGTTCATGTAACAACAACAAAACCTTTTACTGCGCGTGGTGGCCCGACACGCACTTGGCCGGTTTTTTATTTTTTTTCTTTTTTACTCTCTGTTCCATATACCTCCAGTCACATAGGTTCCTCAGCACACACGTACCTTCATATTTCCATGTAATTGTTTGCGATTATTCCCGTTGTCCACCACCTAATTGGCCACCACTGGGGGACAGCGACACGGATTTTTTAATTATGCTCGTTGTCCACCACGCGTCTGATACAGACTTTTAAATTGTTCTCGCCACCACCACCACTGGGGCACAATGCCACAACTTTTGATCCAATTCCCATTGGCCATCAATCTAAATTATTTTTTCTAGAGACCAGTAAAGGATAGCTTGATATACTTACGGATTTGGTCTTTTAGCTAATAATGCTAGATTTGAGACTAAATTAATTTACTAAATTATATGGTAGGTAATTATTAAAGTCATTTATATTCTTAAAATCAACTTTTATTAAATGTTTCAATTAAATTAAAAGAAAAATCATCCTAACTACTACCTATTAAAGGTTTGATTGCTTATTTTTTTAATGAATTGGTTAATTAACTGACATAATATTTTCACAGCGACAACATACTTCTACACTTACTACAGTGAGTATGCTCAAGAACTCCACCACCTCATCCCACCGGCCCCCTTCTACCATTGGACATCTAGACGCACTGCAAGTTACCATCCTTACCAGGTTTCCATTCCACCAATTCGCACCAAGCGCAATTGTTACCAATTCGCACAGTTGTTATTTATTCTCATTCATCCTTATATCTCACACCACTGTCACCTCTCTTTGCTATTATGCCATTGGCCGTCACGACTATCGGCACAATGACTGCTGCATTCACATCCAACATATCGACAACCTCGTGGGCCAGATCAAGATAGTTACTTTCTCTATCTCTTTCAACCTTCACGAGGTTCTTATCATGGGGGATTTCTTTCGCAGATGATATAATATTATTATTATGGACATACCTTGATTCTGATAAGTCCTTTACATTTGTTCTTCTTCCTGTTAGTGCACTCCCAGACTATTAAACCACTTTTATGTTTTCGTTTTGTTATATATTCATGTCCCTCCGTGTAATAAATTTTGCCCGCCTCTTCTATTTACATATGTTAAATGCTCTTTTCCTGATGAACTGGAACCACTAGTATTTAAATCGCACATGGTCGGTTATGGGAGCTGATATATGGTTCTCAAGTAATATATATGTCAATGGTTCTTTTATTTCAAAGTATGTTTTGACATCAAATGATAAATAATATGTTTCATCTTTAATCTATTAAATATCAAAAAGATTTAAATGTAGCTAACTCAAAGAAGACTTCACTACATTTACAAAATAATTAAGATTGATGGCCAATGGGAATTGGATCAAAAGTTGTGGCATTGTGCCCCAGTGGTGGTGGTGGCGAGAATAATTTAAAAGTCTGTATCAGACGCGTGGTGGACAACGAGCATAATTAAAAAATCTGTGTCGCTGTCCCCCAGTGGTGGCCAGTGGGAATATTTTTTTAAAGTTTTCCCGCTGTCCCCCAGTGGTGGCCAGTGGGAATATTTTTTAAAAGTTTTCCCGCTGTCCCCCAGTGGTGGCCAACTATGTGGTGGACAACGGGAATAATCGATTTTTTGCCTGTTTTTACATTAATCATTTTGCAACAGGAACTTCACAAAGGCATACCAGCAACGACTCATTTTACGCTTGGAAGACCCACGAGGCCTATTGCTGATCGGCCTACTAAACAGTATGTGAGGGTTGTAGGTAAGAAATAAGACCATATTACAGGCATAATTTTAACTGAGACTCTACCTGAGGTAGCTGCTCAGTGCAGGACGGTTGTTGATTGCCGTCAGTGAGCGAAAGTCAGTGGTCAGTGAGAGTTTTTAAACGTACTCGACCGCGTTAACGTAAACGTCAATTTGTATTGGAACCAGTTAAGCGCCGTCTGGTGGCAATAATCGAAACCGCTTTTTGTATACAAATTGACATATGTGAACGTGATCGAGTGTGTATAAAACAAAGCATACGTATCCCACTAGGCCTTCAGTAAACTCAGGTAACGTCACTGTTAAGCGGTACGCATACAATAAGTTGCTTTGTCACGAGATTCCATCAGGCCACATTTGACACAGCTGCATCTCTGGCTGGTGTAAGGACGTATTTGGTGTTTTTTTTCGTATTTCCTAGACTAGAGTTAGAGCTATTTTATACACATACTCCCGTTCGTTCTTGCTCCCGTTTTATCTTGGTTTTGTTTTACCTAAATAATGGATAACGTTTTGTGTTTAAGTTTTTACAGCAGCAATATCGGAGAGCCGTCAAAGCTTGGGTAAGTCACCAAGTGAACCGTGGACCTAGTAATGTCACAGAATTCAGCTGGGTCCAAGCACCGCTTGGTGCACCAGACCAGACTTCGAATTTCGATTTTAGGACATATTGGATTCCTCGGCATGTTTTCTTTCACCGTTTTGAGAGCAGCCTTACCACGATGTCTTAATGCCATTATGATTCCGTTGTTAATAAAAAGAGATAGTGCTATTCATCCTAATTAGCTCCGTCTCTCCCTCACACTAAAAACATGATGTCTTTAAGACATCATTGTGCACCATTGCAGCAATATTATGATGATATTGACACGGATTCTTTGTTTTTCAGTTAAAAACGAGAATCCTCATATGCGTTTGCACCATGTCCTGGAATGGGCTGCGTTGTCCAGCGAGGGAGGGGGTATGATGACTTTCTGCTACAGTTAAAGTTGACCCTTTAACATTTGTACCTAGTAGATACTGGACTAACAGTAAGCAGCAAAGCCCTGAAAATGAGCACTCGTTCCACTAGAATCCCCTAAATCGATCCCCCAGGGGATTCTACAGCACTCAATGTTCCACTACGATCCCCTAGGGGATCATATAAAACTCTAATTTCCTTTTGAATCCCCTAATTGTTTGAGAACCTATTTACAAGAAAGGATGGAATTATTAGATAGTTCTAAATAAAAATATATATGAAGTTCTGGTTACAAAATGAAGAATTTGTTAGAAGATGGTCAGTTTTCGGCGAACGTCACAGAACAACAAATATTGCAGAAAACTGGCATTCCCAGATAAATAAAAAATTGTCCGTAAACCAACGCTAGCACATGTTTTGAATGCGTTAAAAAAAGAGCGCCTCCCAATAGCTAAACAACGAAGATCAGAAGATGTACTCAAACATCAGTGGATTCAAGAGTCACAACTGAAATTGTTGAATGGGCAATTATCAGTTGGTCATTTTCTAGAAATGATGAAGTAAATAATAATTCAGGAATAAACCACTTTTAAGTTAATTAAGTAGAATTACAAACTTTATTTTTTTTTAATCGAAGACCTACACACGATTATGTCTACCTGGGACAAACGGTCCAGTTGGGTAGGTCTAACTTCGAGAAAGAGGTTAACCGTCGAATCCGAGTCAGCTGAGCGGCTTTCGGAAATTGTCTATCACCAGTGTGTGTTGCCAGTGATCACCTATGGGGCCGAGACGTGGTCGCTCACAATGGGCCTTATCAGGATGCTTAAAGTCACCCAAAGGGCTATGCTCGGAGTTTCCTTGCGTGATTACGTCAGAAATTAGGATATCCGCAGGAGAACCAAAGTTACCGACATAGCCCGAAGAATTGCGAAACTTAAATGGCAGTGGGCAGGGCACATTGCTCGCTGAACGGATGGCCGAACGCCACCGAGACGCTGCACTAGTCGAAATTGCAAAATTCTTCAACGCTTTTGGTACTTTTTTTTCAATATCTATCTTATCTTATAAAAAAATAATTTACGCCATTGTAATCCCCTCTGTAGACCGATTTTTAATTCTATGTATTACATAATTTTATTTTATAGGTGGCTTTTTTATTTAGAGGGGACTTTAAAGGAATAGAAATTATTAGTACTCATAGAATCCCCTGCATAGGGGATCGTAGTGGAACATTGAGTGCTGTAGAATCCCCTGGGGGACTGATTTAGGGGATCCTAGTGGAACGAGTGAAAATGAGCTACATATTGTAAAAGTTTTCAATTAAATTATTTGTGAATAAATTTATTGTTTAATTTGTTTTTACATAAATAAACTCACGCCTTTGTCCCATGGGGGTAGGCAGAATCTACAGAAAGCCACCTGATACAATTCTAACATATATCTCACAGCTGGACAAAGGCCCAGCTCTGGGATATAACAGTCTACTGAAATAACTGAATTAAAAAATAAGAAACCTCTCCCTTTTACATATCTTAAA
The DNA here is from genome assembly GCA_945859665.1 of Anorthoa munda. Lineage (NCBI taxonomy): Eukaryota > Metazoa > Arthropoda > Insecta > Lepidoptera > Noctuidae > Anorthoa > Anorthoa munda. The sequence continues at coordinate 14,045,923 of OX243904.1, forward strand.
GAAAAACTATTATATACCTAAGCTCCTTTTTACGCGACTGCCGAAAGAGAATAGTGTGTCTATGTATGTAGGTATGTTTGTTCCTTTGTGGCGTTCTAGAGACCAAACGCGTTGGCCCTTTGAGATCCCAATACAAAAACTTGTTATACTCAGGGAATTACAAAACAGCACTTTTAAGAAAAAAGTATTATGACAATGGGACCTGTTATTTATAATAAAATACCTCATAGTTTTAAGGAATATTCCGTTCACATTTCTAAGGTAACTGCACTACTTTTAAGAAAATGTTATTACTCAGTAAAGGACTTTTTAAATGATGTATTTTTTTAATGATTTTTAGTGATGAGTAAAGGACCTTTAGTAGTAGATATAGTAATATACCGACTAAATATATTACTCGGCGCCGATGTTCGAGGTTCTGGAGCCTAGATTCGACCAGTACTTCATTGCCGATAAGCCTCTTGGCCCGTCTTTCGATCGACTCAAGTGCATCCAGCTGGTAATTGTCAGATCCGTCCCAGAGATGAGAGCAGTACTCCATGCATGACCGAACTTGCGCTTGATACAAGTTGAGCAACTGTTCTGGCGTGAAGTACTGTCTCACCTTTGCAAAGATCCCCAAATTTTTGGCAGCCTATTGAGCTTTAGCCTCAATGAATGGACCAAAATTGAGGGTCGACGTCAACGTAACGCCACAAGATGGTCCGATATTGGCACGGTCACACCACGGAAAGAAGGAGCCGGGTGGAATTGGCTCCTTTTAGCGGAAAAAAGACATGCCTGGGTCTTAGCAGCATTGAACCTGACCATATTGGTATCACCCCACTCGGAGACTGCCTTCAAGGACAGATTCAAGCGCCCAACCATGGCTTCCCGGAGAGACCGGATCTGAGGCCCAGTAGCGCGCGCGTCGGATGCGTATCTCTCAGCAACAGTGCTGTAGTCTGCATACCCAAAGGTACCGCGTTTTAGCAGATAATTTATATGCAACAAGAACAATGTTGCCGAGAGTACAGACCCCTGAGGGACCCCGGCGTTGATATCCAGTTGGTCAGACGAGCGGCCATCAATAACCACTTGTATAGACTGGTCTCTCAGGAAGTCTGCGATCTAATCGCAAAGACCACTGGGCAGACCGAATGAAGGAAGCTTACCAATAACGCTCTCATGCCAGACCCTGTCAAAAGCCTTCGAGATGTCGAGGGAGACGGCAAACGCTTCCCCGTGCCTCGCGATGGCCTCACTCCAAATGTGAATGGCATACGCTAGAAGCTCCACAGTAGACCGATTTCAGCGAAAGCCATATTGGCGGTCACTGAGGCTGTCGTTAGCTTCTAGGTATGCCAGGAGCTTAGAGTTGAGCTGACATTATGAAACGTACTAAAAAAACGACGAGTCGGAGGATACATTTGGTTTTGGTCAGCCAGCTCGCTAATATGTATCCTCCGACTGTACAGCATGAATTTCTTCTTGTTTATGTCTTTTTAGTTCGCTTCTTACGCAGTCGGGTTTTTATTTTTTGAATTAACTTTTTTTAACGCTAAGAGGGATTCATGACAGTTGAACCTGTCCTCCGGGACTCGTCGAACTTTCATTGACTCGGGCGTTTTTTTGGTGGTTGCTATTATCGATTCTGGCTTTCTGGAGTTGCATCCAGTGGTTGGAAACAGTGTGACGGGCTTGTCCCAAAAGAAAAAACATTTGGGTTAAAATGGTAGCATTGTGATACAGGTAACCCCGCTTGCGACACTATGGGCTTTCTTACTAATGCCGAGCTAACCCGCCTATTAATGTATGACATATTTGTAATTTGACAACGTGTTAGCAACAAACTCTGAGTTAAGTGTTTGGCGCCAGACTCCTATTTAAATGATTGGCTAGATTGATTATAAGATAGAGGAGAAGGGAAAGAAGGAAATAGATCTCCAAGGAGAAGTATTGTCCCTCGTCTCCGGCTTGCATTTATTGGCCGGTCGGAAAACTGACGGGGACCAGAGCCTTGCCTTAATTGGCTGGCTTGAATGGAGATTCGCAAGAGCAAACGTGCTCGGAGGAAGGAAGTTAACTCAGTAAGAAACTGCAGGGATCTTGACCGTACTGCCGGGGTCCGGATAGCCGTGGCATACCTCTCCACTCCTCAAGCACCTCCGTATATGTTGTCCTCTTGGCGCTACGTCACTAAGTGCTAGCGACTGTTTATGGGAGGGCACATTAATTGAGTGTGCAAGTCATACCCCGCCATTTTTAGCCGTGTAGATCAACAGTGGTCAGGCAGGGGCTAATAGTCCTTCTATAGTTTAAGGTAATCAATCCACGAAACCTCCCAAACCCATACCCTAATGTGTTTTTTCTCCTTATTCTGCAATAGTCCTGCACCAGCCGGGGATTGTCCTTGGGTGCTCTTGTGTAGTGACTAGTGCATACAGGGATAATCGCCGGTTGGTGTCACATTTTATCCTACATGTCTAACAAGGTCTCTGCGAGTTGGTTTCGGCCCCTGGTATGCCATTCCTTTCGGGACTCAGGACCCTAGGGTCCCGAGAATCTCAAAGATATATCAAAAATAATTATGATGTAGTAATAATAATAATAAATCATTTATTTGCAATAAGTATTGGTACAGTGTAGGTTTTTAAGTAAGTTATAAATAGTTTCCTAATACATAGTCAAACATTTGACATGCAAAACAATACAATATACTTAATGCTAGGCTATAGTGTTTATGTCCAATGGCATGCATGATTTTTTTCTATTATTTTACAATTATACGTTTATTTATTAATTGTCATCACATTAAACAATAAGTATTTATAAATTCATTTATGGAATAAAATTGTTTTTCTAATAGCCATAATTTTAATCTTGTAAAAAATAAATTTATTACAGCTTCTTACATATGTACATACTTATACCATAAACAAAAGTAAACTATACAAAATTATACTTAAACTAACTACTAAAAAAAAGAAAGAAAAAAGAGAGAGAGAGAGAGAAGAGAGAGAGAGAGAGAGGAGTATATAAAAAAGAAAGGTACACTTAGGCGTCGAAGTACTCCTCCACATCGCTGTCATCCGGGAACGCGCCCAGAAGACTGGCAGCATTGCCACGTTGAATGGCAATGCTGATTCTCTGCGCAAAGAAAGAAAAAAATATGTAACTCTTTAAAGTTCTTTGGTATTTTGTTATATATAAATCCACACATATAATAACAGTTCTTTTTATAGAGAGAGGTCTTTGGTCGAGGTAGGTAGGTATCGTTCAGGTACTATGCCAAACGTTTAACTATCAATGCTTGTGCTGGCTTGGTGTCAATGTTCACTTGTTCAGACGTTAATTAATGTAACGGAAACCAATTAGTAGCTTGATAGCTTAACAGCCATGTTCTTGTACCTACCGCCATATAGGCAGGTACTGATAACACTAATTTTCACTGTATCTAATGCCAGTAATATTTTCGTTGTTGCTACGAGTAACTAGGTACCAATGCTTATTTCAAATACACAAGTACCTACACACATAGGTACGTGCCTACAAAAAACTCACGCCTTTTGCCCCATGGGGGTAGGAGAAACTACAGAATGCCGTACGATATTTACATTTACATACTCCTATGTGCCTCATCTACGTTTATACATCTACGAGTAGTCATATATGCACTCTGGTTATGAGTACGAATGATCTGCGCACCAGTCCTTTCAGAAGAACATCACCAAGACACCAACCCAGTAATAATAATATGGCCCTTAAGGCGCAGACCCTTGAGTAACTGATTTTAAAATGAGAATCACGTCTAAACGGCTAGTCGTAATTTTTTGGAAAATATTTATATTACATAAGACCATTTTCTTAATCATTTGATCTGAGCAAATTTTGAGTTTTATTCGTATAACATAGTGTAATTAATTTGTAAAGTTATGTCTAAAACGGACAAAAACACGACAAACGCACCAAAACCGCTGGGCGTATTTTAATTAAATTAACATCATCTCAAAGACAATTTAATTATCTACATTTTGACCTGAGGCTTTTTTTTTTAAAGTCATAGGATAATAAGGAAAGTACAAAAAACTACATAATTTTGGTTCGCGCGGGTGTGAAACGAGAGCGCGTTTTGTTCCCTCAAGGTCGTTGGCGTTAGTCGTCGTCTTAAGTTGAACAATAGTCTTATCTAGGTAGATAATGATAAGTCGTGAATTGCAGTGACCTATATGGAAAGCACTGAATCGATTGCGAAAATGTACGAAAAATAATCCATCGATCTCCCAGAGCGAGTGCGGTGTTCTTGTTCAGACTATATCCCTTTTGCAAGAGTGCCTCTTATTTTGGAACGAATTTCAGAAATTACACCAATTGAGCACTAACTTACAAATACTAATTATAAGTCCAGGTTTCCTCATGATGTTTTCCTTCACCGTTGTCAGTGACGTTCAAGATAAAATTTAAAAAACGCAAAAATGGTACTTACCAAAGACACCGACTTCCGAAAATTAAGTTATTTTTCACTTTGTAGTTTTTTATTTGGAAGTCGGTAGTATTTTTTTGCATAAAAGTTTTTTTATTTTTCACTTTTTAGTTGTACCTACGTAATAGGAAAGTTGTTTAGTAAGGTACCTATAACGCCAGAATAGGTTACGCGAAAATTTTGAAACTTGAACATAACCGGTGAAATGAGAGATCTGCGTACCTCTTAAGAGCCTACTGGCGTAATGTTATGTTATGAAATGGTATAAACAATGAACAGACATACGATTGCAGCAATCCCGAGAGGCTTGCCGTTATTTATTGAAGAGTTCTGTTGTATATCTTCGAAATCCTTTATCAGATCTTCACCAATTTAAAATGGGACCAATTTGGGAAATTTGGCGATTTTGAAAAAATAATTTTCAATATCGGTCCATAAATAATAAAAAAAAAAACGTACATGTAGTATTTTTTGTAAGTCGGTTAAAAAGTACTTATGTCCGTTTACCTAGGCTTTTGAGTCTAGATGACCCGATTAACCTCCACTATATTATTATAAGCCCATATTAGGCGCTAGCTTATTGTCTTAAATTGGGCACCACAGAATATTTGATAGAGAGTTACCGCGGCCCTGGCACAAGCAACTGAAGGAACACGGGTGGGTTTTAGTAAAAGTCTGACACGCCCTCCCGCTTCACCCAGAGCGGGAGAAGTCATTGGATGATTACCCAACCAAAAAAAAAAAAAAATTGGTACATTCTAGGCAAAAATCGAAAGTCCCGGCTACAGCATGAACGAAAAGTTCTGAAGAAACTATAGCTTCTTTTACGTCCATACATTTGACCATAGCCGCATAGGACTCCTCCATAGATACGACCCAAAACGCTTACGAATGACGCTTATTAATTTTATCGCTGAAAGATACGCCTACATACTTTGAAACAGACATTTACATGTTCGAAAAACTCTAGCTTGTTGAACAAGGAACGATTATCTGAAGTCAGCATAAACAATGAGACTTTATGGGCGGATAATTTACGTATTTGGGCCCTTTAAGGTCTAGAAGGTACAGTGCGTAAGACTTACGAATTGCGAAAGTGTGTTCGTGTTTTTAACTTGGAGGCTTCAGAAGAATTTTTATTAATGTGAGTGTTTTAAAGTTGCGTTATTGTTTTTTTTTATATAACTTCCCTTTATTAAATACTAGCTGTTCCCCGCGGCTTTGCTCCCGTGGGCCACCCCACAGGTCCCGTTTTCGGGATAAAAAAATAGTCTATGTTACTCAGGAATAACGTAGCTTTCTATTGGTGAAAGAATTTTTTAAATCGGTCCTGTAGTTTCGGAGCCTATTCGGTACAAACAAACAAAAAAATATTTCTTCCTTATAATATTATTAGTATACTAGCTGTTCCCTGCGGCTTCGCTCCCGTGGGCCGGCCCACAGGACCCATTTTCGGGATTAAAAAATAGCCTATGTTACTCAGGAATAACGTAGCTTTCTATTGGTGAAAGAATTTTTTAAATCGGTCCAATAGTTTCGGAGCCTATTCGGTACAAACAAACAAACAAACAAAAAAATCTTTCCTCTTTATAATATTAGTATAGATTAGTATAGATTAGTAGAGATTATTGTAAAATCTTTGCCAATTAGTTTAGGTTGTTGCGGCTACAGTACCACTATGAAACTCAACTGATTGTTTTTGTTCTAAATAATTCCGAGCAATATACATTCCCGTCTTTGAACTTGTTGATTTTAGTTCGAACAAAAACTTGATTACATCCTTCTTGATCGCAATATTTAGTATATAGAGCGATTAAAGAAACAACTAGCATCCTTATCTTAGATGAGTTAAGGATGAACGATGCTATTGTCTATTTATTGCTTAGAAATTTATAGACAGCCCGTAGAAAAGCGTAGCGCGTCGTAGAACATCGTAACCTTGAACGACGTAGCTCTGTGTAGACCGCTTAGCGCTTCGTAGTGCGTCGTAGAACAGCGTAGCGCGTCGTAACCTTTAACACTGTAGCACGGTGTAGACCGCGTAGCGCATCGTAGCGTGTCGTAGAACAGCGTAGCGCGTCGTAGAATAGCGTAACGCGTAGTAGAACATCGTAACCTTGAACGGAGTAGCACGGTGTAGACCGCGTAGCGCATCATAGTACCACGTAGAACAGCGTAGCGCGTCGTAGAACATCGTAACCTTGAACGACGTAGCTCTGTGTAGACCGCTTAGCGCTTCGTAGTGCGTCGTAGAACAGCGTAGCGCGTCGTAACCTTTAACACTGTAGCACGGTGTAGACCGCGTAGCGCATCGTAGCGTGTCGTAGAACAGCGTAGCGCGTCGTAGAATAGCGTAACGCGTAGTAGAACATCGTAACCTTGAACGGAGTAGCACGGTGTAGACCGCGTAGCGCATCATAGTACCACGTAGAACAGCGTAGCGCGTAGTAGAATAGCATAGCGCGTAGTAGAACATCGTAACCTTGAACGACGTAGCACGGTGTAGACCGCGTAGTACATCGTAGCCCATCGTAGAACACCGTAGAGCATCGTAGAACATCGTAACCTTGAACGGAGTAGCACAGTGTAGACCGCGTAGCGTTTCGTAGCGCGTCGTAGAACAGAGAAGCGCGTCGTAGAACTTCGTACCTTGAACGACGTAGCACGGTGTAGACCGCGTAACGCACCATCGTCCGTCGTAGAACAGCGTAGCGCGTCGTAGAACATCGTAACATGAACCACGTAGCACGGTGTAGACCGCGTAGCGCATCATAGTACCACGTAGAACAGCGTAGCGCGTAGTAGAATAGAACATCGTAACCTTGAACGACGTAGCACGGTGTAGACCGCGTAGTACATCGTAGCCATCGTAGAACAGCGTAGAGCGTCGTAAAACATCGTAACCTTGAACGGAGTAGCACAGTGTAGACCGCGTAGCGTTTCGTAGCGCGTCGTAGAACAGAGAAGCGCGTCGTAGAACTTCGTGCCTTGAACACGTAGCACGGCGTACACCGCGTAGCGCACCGTCGTCCGTCGTAGAACAGCGTAGCGCGTCGTGGAACATCGTAACTTGAACGACGTAGCACGGTGTAGACCACGTAGCGCATCATAGTACCACGTCGAACAGCGTAGCGCGTAGTAGAATAGCGTAGCCCGTAGTAGAATAACGTAGCGCGTAGTAGAACATCGTAACCTTGAACGGAGTAGCACAGTGTAGACCGCGTAGCGCTTCGTAGCGCGTCGTAGAACAGAGAAGCGCGTCGTAGAACTTCGTACCTTGAACGACGTAGCACGGTGTAGACCGCGTAGCGCACCGTCGTCCGTCGTAGAACAGCGTAGCGTGTCGTAGAACATCGTAACTTGAACGACGTAGCACAGTGTAGACCACGTAGCGTATCGTAGCGCGTCGCAGAACAATGAAGCGCGTCGTAGAACATCTTAACCTTGAACGACATAGCACGGTGTATACCGCGTAGCACATCGTACCCCGTCGTTGAACAACGTAGCGCGTCGTAGAACATCTTAGCCTTGAACGACGTAGCACGGTGTAGACCGCGTAGCGCATCGTAGCACGGCGGAGAACAGCGTAGCGTGTCGGAGAACATCGTAACCTTAAATGATGTAGTATTGTGTAGACTGCGTAGCGCATCGTAGCGCGTCGTAGAAAATTGTAGCGCGTCGTAGCGCATCGTAGCGCGTCGTAGAACAGAGTAGCGTGTCGTAAAATATCGTAACCTTGAACGACATAGCACGGTGTAGACCGCGTAGCGCTTCGTAGAACAGCCTAGCGCGTCGGCGAACATCGTAGCACATCGCAGATCAGAGTTGGTAGATAGATAATAAATATTATACTCTTTATTGTACATTATAATAAATTACAATTCTGATCTTAGAGTTAATATAATCTAACAATGCGCGGTCTTATTGCTAAAAGCGAACTTTACAAAAATGTAAGCGCAGCTCGGGGTCAATCACTGATTTTTAGAACAATTGGTCATAGCACAATTATGTATCCAAATATATTTATTATTATTTATTATATTCTTTATTGTACACCACAAAAATATATACACAGGACAAAAAACATAAAAGCAAGTGTACAATGGGCGGTCTTATCGCACAGGGCAATTTCTTACAGACAAGCCTAGGTGTAAATGTTTATTCCTTATTTAATTAAAGTAACCATTAAAAAACAGCGTCATAACGGAGATGTGAATATGATTAAAATCTAAAATAAAAATCAGCAATATATTCCTAATTTTAGCACAAACATTACACTCCCACACACATCCCCCCCAACACACATACACTCACACGCACCCCTACACTCACCAGCAGACACCGTTAAAGCTTTTATTTTTTGTTTGTTGATTTTAATTTTGCACCTAAATGGTCCCTAATTCTTTGGCTTTGTATTGTCAATGCTTTGTATAAGACAGTCCTAATTTCAACTTATTATAACTTAAACTAATATAGATTATGAAACTATTCTTCTTCTGCCTAGCCTTTGTCCCCCCATATCCAAGCACTAATGCTGTAACATGGAAATATTGTAAAAACAAACCATTTTTTAAAAGAGTAACCGTGGAGAGCAGTGGTGGGCGAGAGCAGTGGTGGCCCAGTGGTATCGGCCGCGACTTACAAGTTGTAGGTCGTGGGTTCGAGCCCAGGCAGGCGCTTTATCACCACTGCTCTCAAAACAGTGAATTAAAACATCGTGAGGAAAATGGCATGTCCTAGAACCAAAAATTCGAAGACATGTGACATCCACCAACCCGCACTGGCCCGCGTGGTGGATTACGGCCCATTCCCTCTCACAGAGAGGAGGCCTGTGTCCCAGCAGTGGGAACATTAATAGGCTGATGATGTGGAGTTTCTAACCGGTTCTTCTCCATAGGAAACGACCAACCCGAACCGTGCACCTTGATTTGATTTGATTTTTTCAACTATGTTGGGGTCGGCTTCCAGTCTAACCGGATTCAGCTGAGTATCAGTGTTTTTCATGGAGTGACTGCCTATCTGACCTTCACAACCCAGAAACTGGGTAACACAATACCTTTTGGAAAGACTGGTGTCAGATCTCAGACTTCTGACTACCCGTAACGACTGTCAAAGATCTTTAAATGACAGCCGGGACCAACGGCTTAACGTGCTTTCCGAGGCACGGAGGAAACTCGTAATGTAAAGATGGTCACCCATCCACGGACCGACCTCAGCAAGCGTTGCTTAACCTTGAAGATTGACCCGTGCGGCTGTTATTATTTAGCCACGAGCTATCACATGTCTTCCAATTTTTGGTTCTAAGACATGCCGGTTTCCTCACGATGTTTTTCTTCACCGGTTTTAGACCAGTGTAGATGAAATAGATTACACAAAGTAAAGCGCCTGCCTGGATTCGAAACCACGACCTACAACTTGTAAGTGGCGGTCGTTACCACTGGACTACCACTGTTCGCATTATGAAACTATTCCTGTAATTAAAATACGTATTAATATGTCCGGCTACAATTTGTTAACGAGGGTGGGCGCTGATATCTATAATAACAGCATATTATGTTAGCTTAGGTATTAGCTGCACTATAATTTATAACTCTACTTACCTTTGGCCTATTTTTATTGTAAATACCATTTTCTTTGTTTTTACTTGAAGGTGCAAATAAACTATTTTTATTAATTATTTTATGTTTACAATTGAATGATTACGTACCAATATCACCAATTATCACCAAAATTGGCAACCAAATATTCAATTATCACCAAAATTGTATAACGTAAAAACAGGCCAATTACGAGTCGGACTCGCGCACGAAGGGTTCCGTATCATTATCGCACGTTTGTTGTATGGGAGCCCCACTTAAATTTTTATTTTATTCTGTTTTTATATGTTTATATTTGTTGTTGTAGCGGCAACAGAAATACATCATCTGTGAAAATTTCAACTGTCTAGCTATCACGGTTCATGAGATACAGCCTGGTGACAGACAGTCAGACGGACAGTGGAGTCTTAGTAATAGGGTCCCGTTTTTACCCTTTGGTTAAGGAACCCTAAAAATGTCGGAATGCGATTGGACGATTTTGATGTTTTGCAATTTTAATGATACTGGCTGCGATTGGATTGTAATCGGTTTATCATTAGGAGAATTACCAGCTGCTAATTTAAACAGCAATACCTTTGTTAGTTAGTCACATTTTGAAGCAAATATGCTATATAATTATCTGCGATTTGTGTAACATTTGTTTTTGAACGCTAATTAAAATTAAAAATAAATTACATAGTTGTAATAAGCAAGCGACATTACTGAAGATTAATCGGTACTGCTCTGAAATTTTGACGGCTTTAGGGTTTCGTACCTTCTCATATATCTAGAATGTTCCCACTATCTATGGGATCGGTTTGCAGTCTAACCTGATGCACAGGTCCGTCTTTACCATGGGGCACAAGGGGTTCATTGGGGGCCTCCAAATTTCATGAGATAATAAAAAAACACCGAGGGTTCCGTACAAAGCACAGCTTAAAGGTATTATAGACCTGAGTATTTGATATGAATTTCAATTTAAAATTGAGGAAGTTCATGAGGAATGGGGTAGAAAGTTTAAAATGATTAAAAATATTTTTATTATATGATGTAACAAAAAATTTACGGTTTTTGCCATTTTTCCTTTATCTATGTTATAAGACGTAGCGAGTGTCGAAAATTTGCGGAAATTTGCGGCACTTTTGATTGCGTTGGCTTAGAAGTTTGATTTTTTCACAGCTGTAAGGGACAATGGACCTGAGTATTTGATATAAATGCATCTTGATACCTTCACGTGTTCCTGAGAAAAAGGTTCTTGACAGACAGACAGACAGACGGACGGACAACAAAGTGATCATATAAGGGTTCCGTTTTTTCCTTTCGAGGTACGGAACCATAAAAACAATAAAAATATACTAAGCTGGAATGGATGTGGAAAATAGTCCGCATTATTGACGTAGATTGGCGAGTATTCTATGCATTTCATATTACGAGCCATCTAGTTTGGTAAGATTAAGCAAGTAGACAGGATAATCAACATCACCGTCATCATCAGCATTTTGATGTTTCCACTGCTGGAACACAGGTCTCCTCTCTGTAAGAGAGGGAATGGGCCTTAATCCACCACGCGGGCCTAGTGCGGTTTGGTGGATGTCACATGTCTTCGTATTTTTGAATCTAGGACAGGATAATTAACATTATTATGCAGATAGCACGGAGCATAATATTTTGACTACGGGGCCCTACAAAATGTTTCCGCACACCCTGGGGCCCCCGTATGAGTTAAGACGGCCCTGCTGATGCACCTGAATACTAGAATTTTTACATGGAGCGATTGCCTATCTGACCACCACAAACATATCTTATCTACCAGTAACTGATTAACACCTTGGCAAGACTGCCTGTCCGAATTTTTTTACTGTAACGTTCAGTAAAACACTCGAATCAAAGACGGATTCCCTTGAGTCCGAAAAACCACGAAAACAAACATTGTTTTGTTTTTTCGTGAGGTCTACCTCAAGCTCATCTGATGGAAAGCGATGGATGTGATAGGGATTCTGTTGCGATTTTGAAAGTATCTCGACAGACAGACAAACAGACAACGAAGTGATCTATAAGAGTTTCTTTTTTTCCTTTTGAGGAACGGAACCCTAATAAAAACTTCGCCCTTTTTTACAATTCCGTTATCAGATGATATCATAATTATGATTGAGAAGTTGTGATTAACTACAATTGTGGCGAAGTACCATTAATTTGGTTAATTAAACTGATCGGGGTAAGAACGTGGATGGAGACGAAAAAGCGTGTTCTCGTAAATTTTCTTTGGGTTCTGTAAATATTGTAGTTTAGGTAGGATATATTCCCTGTGTGCCCAAAGTGACTCCAGCAAAGAAGGTAGCACAGTGATCACTCCTTTGTGTTTTCCCCAAAAGTCCGGACGCATTTTGAAAAGGTCTAGGTACATTGCTCCTCTCCCGCCGCGGCCTCCAACCCTCAACCGTGATTTCTCCCATACGAAATAGCGGCTCGCCTCAGTTGCGATGTCGCTCAAACGGCACCGTAACCTACTTGTTGGCCGCTACGTCGCGTCGTTGGCAATCGGCAAAAGCCCTGGCGAGTGGCCCCTCTTCGGGTTCCTCTTCGCTTCACCGTGGGTGACCAAGCTTCGGCTACTGAGCCCTCCCACCTCGACAATTTGGGCACCCACCGGGGATTTGAAAATGTACCTAGGATGGATTCAAAGATGTTTTAAGCTTTACTACTGTGTTTATTTTTTTGAGAAAGTTGAAGAACTATCCCAGGGTTGCCACAATACCTATTTGTTTAATTGATGAACCTTTACCTACAAATTTTCAAGTGTTTTACACCCGGTCTCCCGATATATTGGATTTAAGATCGTGTCGAACCTAACTTTAACGTCGTTTTGTTTGTGTAACGTCGTCGAGTTGGACAGATTTACTTACTGTCCGTGTCCGAATTAAGAATTTGAAGTTGTGTATTTCTTAAACTCTACTTAGTTTAAGAAATACACAACTTCAAATTCTTAATTCAGGAATCGTCTGTTTTAACGTTAAGTGATTTTTATACTTTCTTAGGTACCTTCCATTTTCTAAGGTAGAACAATGAATACTTCCGAGTTGTTCGCGGAGGTCTTAGTGCCAGTTATAATAAAAAGCCATTTATTTCCTTCAAGTTGTTTACAGAACAAACATTGTTTATAGTGAAAATTTTTTTTGTTGGTATTTGTTCGAGTATCTACTATTTCTATCTGCAAGAAAAACCCCTACACATGTAAAGGCCTCCGACTACGCTAACCAATCTTCTCTAGATTCATTGATTAATTCAAAGACAAAGACAAAGATATTTTATTTCAACTAGGCCACCAAGCGGCACTTTTATTTATTTATTTATTATATACTTTATTGTACACCACAAAAAATATACAGGACATATGTTCAAATATACAAGTGTACAATGGGCGGTCTTATTGCACTAGGCAATCTCTTACAGAATCTCTTGAACGTTACATAAAATGATTCTACCGTGCCGTCAAGTAAAATTCATAAGGATAGTCAAGTTTAAATTGTATTAAAAAAAATATTTAGAATTTAAGTGCAAAATAAGTTCCATTAAATGATAATGTAGCATGCATCGCCTTAATAAGAGATACACCTGAGAACGTGCTCTTAAGCGCGACTACACTAGTACCCCCGACTATTACCTCCTCAGGAAGCTATTAATTACAATAGTCATATGTTTTTGTTAAATTTCTGTAGATGCACGTTTCGTTAATTGCTACATAGTCAACGACATAACAACTATTTTCAGCAGTAACTCATCAAATATTATCTTACTGTAAATCTGCACGTATATTGTTAGACGTAAAGTCTGTAAGTTTGAATGTAGGAGAAACTACTTATCAGATTTCAACAGGAGGACACCGTGGACTTAACTGTATTATTTCCCCGTGGTGGCGCAGTATACATGAACAATTCAAGTGAGAATACGAGAGCGAAGCTGTGGTAAAAGGCTAATCGCGATGGCGACACGGTTAGCAGTGGCTGAGAGATCTGCTGCGCTGCGTGATGAAGGTTCGATACCCGGCACAAATATTTGTACGGCCTACAGATATTTGTTCCGGGTCTGTTTATGTATGTGAGATTGCATGTTTTTGAACGCACCGATACAGGAGAAATTCCTAGTGTCAGCAACGATTTTATATTAAACGAAAACAAAAATCGCTGGTAAATCCTTCATTTTAACAATTTTACAACAAAAACTGTTCAAAGAAGCGAGGAACCATAAAAACTTTAATTCCACACACACATTCGTGATTCGGATTATGAATGGCTAAGCGATTCGCACCGTATTCGAGGTGGATAATTATGCTTCAGTCCGTTCTCATTAAAGTTAAGTATCTGTGCACTCAGCACTCAGTACCTACTTAGGTACTTGTATATGTTGCCATAAAAGTAGTAGTAATAAACGAAATTGTGCAATGTCCTGTGGATTGTGCGAATGGATATCTAAACGTTAGGTATGTTTTTTTATTTTTTTTATTGATGGGCTTGCGCTTGAATACTATCTCAACTGATGGTAAGCGATGATGAGGTCGATGGTGAAGCACGCTTGCCTAGAAGAAACCCATTCACTCTTGACTTAAAGACCCCTAGATTGTAGCTATCGGGAAACACAGACTCCTGCAGTGAATTCCACTCCTTAGCTGTACGCATAATAAAAGTGTCTCCAAAACGTTTTGTGCGTATGGGTAGGTTGTCCACCATGTACCGATAACGAATCGCCGTACGTCTGCAGTCCGATGATGGAACGGGCTGGAACGGGGAACGGGATAATGTATTAAGCCTGAAGTATTTTTTATACACTGAATGAAAATAATTGGAACTTGCGAACTTTTTTCTTACTCACAACAAAACTAGTTTTGTATTATTTTATTATCGTTTATTTTTTTACAAAACATTTGCGGTTAAAACCGAACATTTATAGTAACTCTAAATTTAAGCAAACTTTATAGCCTAAGATCCCACTGAAAATCTGCATGTTTTATATGATACTTATTTTCATGAATGATACTGATAATGTTTTTGTAGTTATTAGAAAATAAACTACCTATGAGAAAATATTAGAAAATTAACCATAAGTTCGCAAGGCCCAATTATTTTTTATGCTGTAAACTGCTATATAACTTCAAAGTCCGTTATATTTATCCAGGCAGACAAGGTTTCGAAACTTTCGTTAGACATTGAATTTTTATTTTTATTCGGATTGATATTTTTTTTTTCGTTTGTAGGATTTTCTCTCATATCGTAATGCGTTCTTAAGGCGGGCGAGCACTCCCTACTGTGACAGGCTTGTGTTACACATTTTTATCACAGTTTGGGAGATAAAATGAATCAAGCCTATCACATTGGCCGTGCCCGGCAGCTGTTAGTCAAGTAAAATCCTATATATTGTAGTAAATGCACACAAGTGTTTGTGTCGTGCAGAAAACGAACCTGCAACATGCAGCACAGTGGCCAATCTTTCAGCTACCGTGCCTTCTATGTCATTACAGCCTTTCCATCTGCCTTGCCTATTTCCAACTATATTAAAGAAAGAAAGAATGAAAAATTATTTATTTGTGACCTGCACAGAAGACACGAGAAATAAGCATAAAAATTATACAATAGTAAATATAAAAAACCCCGTGCGAGACCAAAAAGGCTCCTAAGAAGAATCAGGCAGAGAGCTCCGACAATATTTCCTTAGTAAAAATTCACAATTAGAGGTTTGGCTCTCGCCTGTTTCCTCCTCCAATATTGGAACAATTTAAAAGATATACCAATAACGAGTCATTAAAAATTGGACATCTCGGATTCGTGCCACCATACGAAGCCGCGGCGGACATTTGAACGATGTCATATTCCATCCATAATGGCATAAATGGGCCTTTTAAATAAAAATAAATTTCGTTAATATCTCACACACATCTTTATTTCAATTAAAATTTACATGCTATTAAATACTTAAATAACAATAACTACCTATATATACAGTTAAATAAAAATAAAATAAAACTACGAACGCGTATAAAAGGGCAGGGGTCATAGGGCGTCAAAAAATTCGTCCACATCGCTGTCAACGTGAAAAGTGCCCAGAACGCTGGCAGCATTGCCACGTTGGATGGCAATGCTGATTCTCTGGCCAAGGAAAAGCCCAGCCTTCTGGTCACGTGAAGAGTCGATTAGCCGTTTGCTTTCTTCTCGAAATACTCGAAGAGCACTCGGACCCCATGGACTTAATGTTTCAACCCCAAACGGCTCAAATATATAACTTCCAATAAGGTTATTGTATTTACGCCGTTTGAGGTTTTCTGCACCAGCAGCAGCTGCCCCAGCACAGCCCGCCGCGCTAAGAAGATGGGATGGCGCAAGGGTGTCGACACATGTTGCATCCCACACCAAAGGCCTACCCACCTTCCAAGGCATTATGGTCATCCCGTCTGGTCTCTTACCATCGTCGCGCGCCAAGCCATTGGGTTCTAAAACAGCTGGCACCCCGGCGGTGACAAGAGCCCGACGCATGATATCATTAATGCTGGCGTGCCGTGCTAACCGACCAGCGCTCCTACTGCAGGATAGGCCATGGTGTCCGAGGCGGTCGACTGCTTCACCACATTGACAACGATGTGGAGCTCCGCTGGGAGCCCCTAAACTCAGACATGTAGCGATCCGGAAAGTGTTGTCACTCAACATAGTACCTATGTTGGGTGACGGTAGTGCCTGTAGCCAGAGGCCCGACTCCCAATTTCCCACAGCCAGCAGGCGGGCACGCTCAGCAGTATTGGTGGACGTATTATAAGTTTATTCCGTACCAACCTGCAGAGCGGCTCATCCCACTGTCTCTGGGAAAAAGGGGTCTCGGGCAACGCTGTATTCGGGCAAGCCACTTTCCACGCATTCACTGCATCGGTCGAGTATGGCACTTCACAGTTAACCAGTGATGGCATCAAGATTTTTCTGGTTAAAAAACAAAAACAAAAAAAAAAACAAAAGTTTTTTTTCTTCGTTTTTTTTTTCAAACACACATCTTGTTTTATTCAATTTTAACATCGACCCGTCCTTGTTGAAAGACCCTTTACAACCAACTTCCTCGACTTATTGTGTTTTTGCAGTAATTTGCACTGATTCATTCGACGCGTACGCATACTTAGTTGTAGTACAACTGCGCTTTTCGGTTTTAGAAATTTTCTGAGTAGTTAGTACTTTAATAACTAAATTAATAAAGTAACATTAACATTTCACTGAAAGAAAAACGAGGAATAGTTAAACATTTATTAGTAAAGGAGCTTTTCGTGATGCATTCATTATTTAAGAAACAGTCCGAAAGGAATAAGGACAAGGAGGAAGTGGACATGGCGAAGCGCCAACAATGTGACCAAAAATGAGATAGACTTCATCATAAAAGGAAAATAGCATATATTAAGGGATGTCTCAGTGATCAATAGATTCAATACCGGCAGCGATCACAGATTTTTTCGAGGCTCTCTTAGCTTCAAGCTTGATCGAACTCGTTTGATGAAGTAGACTTCATCACGGCTCCATCCAAATATGCTCCAAACTATGTTAGGATCTGAAGCGTTCAGAGTCAGACCTTAAAAACCGGTTCGCTGACGTGGCAACCACAGACGACGTTAACCAGACGCTCGATCAAATGGTGCAAATCCTCAGGGAGGAAGTTACGAGATTTTGTTAGATTCGGCGTCCGGGCAGGAAGTCAAAACTTTCGGAAGAAGTTCTAGTGCGTATGATGGAACGACGTGAAAATCCACCTGTCACTTCGACTGGACAGCGAGCACTCAATAAAAACATTAGGAAACTGGTATGACGCGACCTCTGACGAGCCAATACGCTCGCTATAGAGGAAGCGATTGAGCAAAATCGGGTGTCGAAAGTGTTCGTCCAGCCACTTGGAATGAGCCACCTGACGAAGTTGACTAAATCGAATGGAGACATCGTCATTTGAGGCCGGCTATTCTTTCGGAAGTTGAAAACTTCTACGGCCAATTGTACGGATCGCATGCATCTCGACCTGAGCCTGAAAATGAGGATCTAGAGCCACCTTAACCCGCCATTACACAGAGGACCTGCCTGAAGTCATCCAAGACGCAATCGAAGTGACTCTCAAACAGCTTAAAAATGAAAAAGCCCCAAGCGAGGACGGTATTACTAATTACCGAGCTCATGAAAGCAGGAGGAAGTCCTGTATTGGAAGAGCTTTGGGAGCTGTTTAACACTGCCCTGCAGCCGAATTGCACAAGTGAATTCGGCAAGGCAAAGGATTTGACCGCTATCAAATCGACCAATCACATGCGAGATGAAGGACGCGCTGTGGATTTCCGGTCTATGTTTTCGGTCGATTAATGGGGTCAAAGCCTTGCCGAAATGACTTGCGCAATTAGGCTTTTGGTCTGTTTTGGAGTCTATGCAGCGATGCCAAGTAGCCTGGCGATACATCCAAGTGCTGAGATGACTTTATGAAGAAAGAAAAAGTGTTTATTTGTCACAAAACGACATACAATATAGGAACATACTTAAGCTAAACCCTTAAAATAGTATTAGTAGTACTTAAATTAACTACTAATTACTTTATTAGTATTAATTACTTTTTATTTTCGTGTGTAGTAGTATTTTAATTATTACTTTATGAAAATACTACAATGACCGTCCAATTTCAGACCAGCAAACTGAACAAATCATACTGCGTCGACAACACATATGCATCTTACTGTGAGACAGGGGTATAATTTCCCCCTTAATTATTCAGCAACGCGTTGGAGGATGTTCTTAAGACGCTGGGCTGGGAAGGACGGGGCATTAACATAAACGGCGAGTACATTTCATACTTGAGATTTGCAGATGACATCGTCATAATGCCTGAATCGCTGCATGACTTGGCTAACTCTTCTGCACGCGTCGGTCTTTGGATGAACTTGGACAAAATTGAAGTTATGTTCAACTCAAACGCCACTCCGATTGTTGTCAATGGCGGTGCTCTCAAGGTTGTTCAAAAATACGTTTACCTCGGGCATACGGTGCAGTTTGGTAAAAACAACCTTGAGAGAGAGGCTAGCAGAAGAATAAGGCTGCGCTGAGTGGCGTTTGGGAAAATTCTACAGAGCCTAAAGACATAAATGAGTCTTCAATCAGTGCGTCCTACCTGTTATAAAATACGGGGCCGAGACGTGGACCCTCACCGTACAGCCGGTCCATTAGCTTGAGATCGCTCAGCAAGCTATGGAAAAGGCCATGGTTTCTCTGAGAGATCGAATCCGGACCGAGGTGATCCGGCAAAGGACCAAAGTTGTCGATATAGTTCAGAGAATAGGCAAGCTGAAGTGGCAATGGGCCGGCCATATTAGCCTTAGAACTGATGACCGTTTGGGTAGACGTGTTCTCGAGTGGAGACCAGGAATGAGTAAACGTAGCGTGGGACGCCCTCAGGCTAGGTTAAGTGACTTCGCAAGGTGGCTGGTAGCAGCTGGATGAGAGTTGCCGAAAATCGAGACCAATGGAATACGATTGCAGAGGCCTATGTCCACCAGTGGACTGCTGAAAGGCTGGTGATGATGATGATGAATTAGTAGAGTCAAGAAAATGGTAAAATCGACGTTTTGCTCAGTTATTAGTAATAATAGACGGGTAAAACCAACTAACATTTTCGTTTTTATGGTTCCGTACCCAAAGGGTAAAAACGGAACCCTATTACTAAGACTCCGCGGTCCGTCTGTCTGTCTGTCACAAGGCTGTATCTCATGAACCGTGATAGCTAGACAGTTGAAACTTTTACAGATGATGTATTTCTGTTGCCGCTATAACAACAAATACCTAATAAAAACCGAATAATATAAATATTTAAGTGCTCCCATACAACAAGCGTGATTTTTTTGCCGTTTTTAGCGATAATGGCACGGAACCCTTCATGCGTGAGTCCGACTCGCACTTGGCCGGTTTTTTTTACGTGTGTAGGATTGTCTCTTTATCGCAGATGCGTTCATCAGCTGTTTGTCAATAAAAATCTTATATAAACACAAGTATTTGTGACGTGCAGAAAACGAACCTGCAACATGCAACACAGTGGCCAATCTTTCAGCTACCGTGCCTTCTATGTCATTAAAGCCTTTCCATCTGCCTTGCCTATTTCCAACTGGCCAGTTTTTTACAATCCATTAAATAATTATTCTTGGCGCACGGTTGGCGCAGTGAGCGATTGACTGCTGCGCTGCGTGTCGCGGGTTCGATTCCCTCACGGAACAAATATTTGTATGACCTACAGATAGTTGTTCCGGCTCTGGGTGTTGTGTATGTGAGTTTAAATGTTTGTAAACGCACCCACGATACAGGAAAAAATTCCTAGTGTGGGGCAACGTTTTTTAATAAAATTAATTAAAAAAACTAGGCCAATAAATACAATATATAGTAACACTTTGACAGTAGCCTTATTTCATCAGAGATTTTTTTTATCTAACTTTCAAAATATAATATCTCGTTTGGATAATTTGGACGGTTGTATTTAGACGGTTTTCCCATTAATACAACGATATATTGAAAGGTAAAGGTTACTGTGATCGGACTAGGGATTAATATTAATATATAGAAATGTGATATTTAAATACATAGGTACCCAAAAAGAGCATTATTGCTACGCCAATCATTTATCGGTAAAACAATGAAAAACCACTAATTGAAATAACAAGCAAGAATTGAACTTATATTTACAAATTATGTAAAAGTGTTTGCCACGGTTTAACCTTAGTTTGATCACGCCAATCCTTTAATTATAAAACAAAGTTCGTCTACTTACATCCGTTCGGTGTGTGCGCACCATAAAGATTGGCGCACACAAATCAACTCTGAAACGGAACGTCACCGCATCGCCTTTTGCCTTGCCGTCAACCAGGTGTCAATCTAACGACACAGTCAAAATAAATGAGCAACAGAAATGTCAATGCCACTTGCGCTATTATGCGGGAGTGGGGTCATTTGACATTTCAAGTACTCAGTTATTTTGACCAAGCTGCAAACACGTATCTAAAGCGTATCAGAAACTCAGGCATGTCGACACGGCTACCGCTAGGCGACCGAGATCTATTATGTCAAATTTCACCTCCCTAGAGTATACACAGGATGGGCGAAAATCGTGGATCAAACGAAACTTGGCGATAGTTGG
The DNA here is from genome assembly GCA_945859665.1 of Anorthoa munda. Lineage (NCBI taxonomy): Eukaryota > Metazoa > Arthropoda > Insecta > Lepidoptera > Noctuidae > Anorthoa > Anorthoa munda. Next base: position 14,067,127 of record OX243904.1, read on the forward strand.
GGTTATTTGCAGAAAAAAGGGAAAAAATGGAACTTTAGGACCTACTGCAAATAACTCCAACTATCGCCTTGTTTTGTTTGAGCCACGATTGTTCGGCCACCCCGTATATTCTGTGAATTTCACAATAGAGAGATGGCTGTCATAGCCATTCCTCTTGATTAAGAGGAAAAATCCTTAAAATCTGAAACGTGGTAACGGATAGACGGAAGCGCGGTGAAAGTTCGGGGGACTGCGACACGGACTGCGAGTTGACCACGCATCGCTTAGGGTTTACAATGCTGCTGATTAGTGTGCGTTGAATTAGGCAATACCATACAATATTGACATATATATTATTTGCGTAAGGACCAGGCCAACCGCGCGACTAAATGGCACCAGCGCGCTGGTCTTAAAATTGCAGTTTAGGACCAACGCGACTCAGTTGACAGTGGTCCATGTGCGTGTCTCTGACTAGTATCTGTGGCGGGAGTGAGAGCGTATTTGCTTGTCATAAGAAGGTTTCTATAAAATGTTCAGATGGGCGTATACTTCCTTTCGAAACCATTGCCATACAAAGAATAGATACCGATCAGCTTGAGTTGATACGGTGACGGTCCGTTTCCTAGTTGATATGTGTGCGTCAACCTTAAGACTACAATTATGAATTTATTCCCAGGCCTCAACATTGGCACGTGAAATAACGTATATTTTTGAACAATTCTTAATTACCTCATTGTCAAGACGGGCTGGAGGATTCAGTAAGGTTATATGGCATTGCTTTGGCGGAATAAAGTTTTCTACGTTGTGTTTTGATAGTTTCCATTTCGCGGTGCGGTGACTCCATTTTAAGTGCAAAGTGATGACAAATCCATATAAAATATTTTGAAATATTTGTGTCCTAGTAAAAAAAAAATGTAACAATATACGATGTGGACAAAAAATTGTGGATCAAACGAAACTGGGCGATAGTTGGGGTTATTTGGAGTAGGTCCTAAAGTACCATATTTTTTTCTGTTTATATCAATGATATTCTAGTAAAAGTAGAGAAAAAAATTGGTTTATATAATATTATTTTTTACTGCAAATTACCTCAAGCACAGATAATATAATATTAACATACAGATGCCTCATCCTACATAAAGAAACCTTGCCGACGTAACTAGCGTTTTTCGTCTGATTATCTGATTATTTTTTGTAGATCGATCGCGTTCGGTTCCGTTCCACGGCGATAAATAGATGGTGTTAGCGTTAGCGACTTGCAAGTAAAAGGGTTTAATCGGTTCGCAAAAATTTTTTTCTTTAAATAAAGTGACGATTTGTTTTATAGTATTTTTTGCACGTATTTACAGTTTCATTGCACCAAAATGTGTTACAATATTAATTTAAACAATCGAGTGGAGTGCGTGAATTTAAAACCGCGCCATCTATTGGCATCAATTTGAAATGATTCGTTCAAATAATTTATGAAATGTGAATTAAGAGCCCGATATTCCATAATGTTGTGTTTAGGAGAGTTCATTAAACAAAACCACAGAACAGATAAAAGAGGTTAGAAGGGCCTTGTGGGCGGGGCGGGCGCGCCGCTCATATAAGTGAACGCTCATATGTCGACCGAAATTACCGTCACCGGCCAACAGTCGCGCTCATATTGTAACAACGTACGAAGCTCCGCGAAAAAAAAAGAATTATGCCGTCTTGCGCTATCAAAACGTGTCGGAAAAGAAGCCAGATGTGTAGTGTAGCCCGAGAAGGGATTTCTTTTCACCGGTAAGTCCAAAAACCTTATAATACGAGTGTTATTTGTAATTATTACAATAGTATTATGTAGTTTATAGACAAAAACGACGCAATCACAAACAGATGCAAAATTATACATTGCTTGCAATGCATGGGTACCATCTTATACTACGCGAGCGATCGCGCAATGTATTGCGTTCATTGCGTGAGTCGCGTGTGCCGAGCCAATGCTTGAATGCCGCGAAATTCCATGCGTATCGAGTGTTGTACCAAGTTGTAAACACTGTCGATATTACAAATGTATTCAAATGATTATTATCAGTAATATTGTAATTAAAATACTTTTGTTTATTACCACCAATTATTGTTAATTGTGGTTATCAATATAGTTTTCGTCTAAAATTTGGTTTGAGGTTAGCCGTTTATAATGAAAACATACATTTTATTATAAGGTTTTCAACAGATCCAGATACAAGAAAATTGTGGATTGAGGCAACCGGTATAATTGAATGGATACCTACTAAATGTAGCACAATTTGCTCTAAAAATTTTGCAGTAAATGCGTAAATACGTATTATATATATATATATATAAAATAATAAATACGTATTATTTCAGGGACAATAATAAAATCAGTATTGATTTTTGTTTAAATGATTGTTAAAGGCTTATGTTTAACTTACCACCAGATATAGTAACATATAACAGACAAAAATAGTAAATGATCACCAAAATTAAACCCGCATCTTATTGTAAAATTATAACCAAAGTTTTAACATCTCGCTATCCTGTTTAGGCAAAATGACTCCAAATAAATCATTGTTAACCCAAAAGTAGTAAATGATCACCAAAAGTAGTAAATGATCACCAAAATTAAACCAATGACCAAAAAGATTATAAAATTTCTGGGAGCAACTTGGAAGTAGCGCTCGCCGGCCGCTGCCGCGGCACCGCTCGCTTTGCTCGCTCGGCTCGCGCGCGGTTGGTCACAGTTCTAACCTAACCTAACCTATTTTACAACATTAAATAGCGCAATAATTTGCTATTAAAATTTGGTGATCAATTTACTAAATTTGGTGATCATTTACTATTTTTGTCAGTATATTACTAGATTTGGTGGTTAGGGGTTATCGTCACAAAGTTTTTTTTGGTGGTCATTATATTTATTCCCATTGTTAAATATTAAAATACTCTTGTACTTTTTACTTGTTTCATTAATTTACTTACTTACTAACTTTAATCTATGTCTTTCTATGCATGAATAACGTTTGTCGCGGGAACAAAGCCCAGGTACACACGGGCGGTTTTTTTCATCTCTCGGTATTGAGCCGAGCATAATATAGAAATTCACAGGGAATTTAACATTAGTCACATGAAATTAATTAAATAGCTGTAACGGATGTTCCCCCTTAATTTGATATTATTATTATGTATTTAGAATGTCCACACTATTCGTACCCCGTCCCCATCTCGATACTATAGCGAATAATTGCAAAACTTAAATAACAATAATTTTAAAAATACATTAATTTTATCGATATCGATAATCGACCTTTTGGTCACCGTAACATGTATGAGAAATAAATTGCTTTTGCGCGTGTGTGAGTGCACGTCAAGCACAGTGTTTGCGTTAGTGTGGCAATCAATAGCAAGCTCGCGATCTAAGTGCGTGTAGTTTATTTGTGTGCGTAATTAGCGTACGTATGGGACTCTTGCTTGTAGTGGAGTTAAAGAGTGGGAGACAAGTGGCGACACGCGTTCTAATACAAATCACGAACTATTTCCTTTCTAACCTCTTTTATCTGTTCTGTGAACAAAACAATGTTTATGGTCAATTCCAGAAAAGTTAATTTTACTCACAATTCAATAACAACTCGATGCATATCGCGCCATCTAGTTCGATTTATTTGAACCAAATTTTCTTACTTAGCGCTGGGACCTCGTGCCTCAAGTATCACCCTGTTTCGTTTGATCCACGATTTTTTGCCCACCCTGTATTAACAGTGTCGTTGCAGAAGCAGAAGCCAGAACGACTAGGTCAAAAATCTTCAAATGACAGCCGGAACCAACGATTTAGCGTGCTTTGCGAGGCTCGGAGGAATCTCGGTAAGCAATGGATATAGTCAGCCATCTACAGATCGACATCAGAAAGTGTTGCTGTACACGTACGGCTTTTATTGGTCAGCCACGAGCACCTCTAGCTAGAATATTACTATAAGTACAACAACATAGTAAAAGCGGTCCATTAGTGGTGTGGTCTTGCATGGATCTGAAGAGAACACATAAGCTAGTTTCGTAAAATTTAACTCTTAGGCCTACTTGCACGATAAACTTATTCAAAGTTAGTTGCTAACACCAAGTTAAATTGACAATCTTTTTTTAGGGTTCCGTACCCAAAGGGTAAAAACGGGACCCTATTACTGAGACTTCGCGGTCCGTCTGTCTGTCTGTCTGTCTGTCTGTCTGTCACCAGGCTGTATCTCATGAACCGTGATAGCTACACAGTTGAAATTTTCATAGGTGATGTATTTCTGTTGCCGCTATAACAACAAATACTAAAAACAGAATAAAATAAATATTTAAGTAGGGCTCCCATACAACAAACGTGATTTTGTTGCCGTATTTTGCGATAATGGTACGGAACCCTTCGTGCGCGAGTCCAACTCGAACTTGGCCGGTTTTTTCTTTTTTGTATTACATACTATCAAATTAACCTCATTAGTTTAGTTTTTCGGTCAAGCGGGCCTTAGTGGTGGTTGGGAACCAAAGCCTTAACAATTGCTAGAGCGTCTGGTAGACGGACCATTAAGGCTCATTGCCGATCAATTTGTTTGCACACTGGCTGCTCGTTTTGAAAAGAAGCACGGTTACGGTAGAATAATTTTTTAATAATATAAATAAAAAATTGACTTTCAAAAGTGCCGCTGAGCCGTGTGAATCAACCAATGACGAGCTCGCGGCGACCGTCAGCGCCAACGGTCAGCGTCGGTCAGCGTGACTCTAAAACCAGCCTAATATCTATTAGTAGGTACAGACTGAAATGTGCTCACTCCGTTGTAGTCCGACTTAGATTGTACTATTTACCGTAACAACTGTACCTACACAATTTTTGCACACAACATCGAACCACGCCTACATTTGCACTCGGTAGGTACATTTTCTACGAGCAAAACAATTAAGTGTTTGCGTGGAAACAAAGACAATTTAATGCGCAAATAAACATGTGATCATAACATTATCATATCACATCATAATATATTTTCATTTCACGAACTGCCGTGGCCAATCTGGAAATCCCTAAACCGATTGCGGGAACAGGTTGGTCGCTGCAGAATAAATCTGGCCAAATGGTGTCTCATAGACCCATCTCAAACACAGTGCCAGTGTGGGGCCCCGTCGCAGGATATGCCCCACTTCCTTGTCTGCCCTTTGTGCCCAGCCACCTACACCATCTAGGACCCGAACGTGGCAAATGACAGAGCGGTCCAGGTGGCTACATACTGGTCAGACAAAATTTGAGTTTATCGACACGAAAAGAAGAAGATTAACATTATCATAATTCAGGATAAATATATTTTACAGCTACTAGGCTGATAAATAAGATTAGATAGTAAAATAATTGTCTACCGTATCGTGACTATCGGCCGATCGTGATATGACTGGAAATGTTTGATTAAACTGATGTGTTGATAAAGAATAGCTTTTATGACTTTGTAATCGATAAAATCATAGAAACCCTTTGGATTCTTCAAATTGAAGTTGGCTGTCTGTCTTATTTAGGTATCATGCACCACCCATTTTGGCAAAAGTCGTGTTCGATCCGTCAGTTGGGTATGGAGATAGCGCCTCATAAAACTGAGGTGCTACCCAGCTCAACATGTCTTTACCTAATGTAATTGACCTTTGGCCGTGATATGTTAAAGTAAATAAATAAATAAATCAGTGTGTGACAGTTGGAGATTTGCAATTCCGTCGATACATTATGTATCTTGGCCTAACCCTGGACGGTCGATGGGGCTTGGACGAGAACTTCTAGCGCCTGGTCCGCCATGTTGAAGACCTAGGGGGTGCTTTGCATTGACTGCTGCCCAACTTTGGAGGATCACAGGAATAAATACGCCGCCTATACGCGGGTGGCGTGCGATCGATGGTCCTTTACGAGCAGCTTGTTTGGTCAAGCATGTGTCCGACGCTGTAGGACTAAAATTAATTGCCTGCAGCGGAAAATGGCCATTCGTATCGCATAAAAAATAACTAACGGTATCTTTTGAGGCGGAAACTATACTGGCACGAGTGGCGCGTTTTCTCCCGCTGGACATTCTGGCAGATGTGGGCGGTTTATAAACGAATTTGCAGCAACCACCAAAATGATAATAGCGTGCTAGTAATCGCAGTAGTAAAGGTAAGACGGCAGAAACGATGACACGCGCTCGAGCGGTGGCGCGAGTGGCTACAGCAGCCGCAATTATTGCGCAAGCTCGTTGTCGAAGACGTCCTGCTGCACTTCGAAGCCTGGCCTGGCCAGCCTCACTCAGTTACTGAGCGGGCACGGTGGCTTCGAATATACTTGAATAGGATTGGGAGAGAGACTACGGCAAATTGCCATCATTGCGGAGGTGACCTTTATTCTGCACAGCACACGCTCGAGGAGTGCTCTGCGTGTGCCTGGGAGTGGCAGGTCTTGGTCGCCAGGATAGGGCGAGACATGAGAGGGCGGATCCCACTCAGCGAAGACGGCGTCAGGGAGGCAATCGCTGCGACGCCTAAAACGCTGAAACGCCGCCTGTAACATAAGCAGGTGGGATTCCGGGTTCGTAGGTACTCTGATTGGGGACTCTGTCCGGCCACCAAGTGACACCACGAAAGACGGTAGCAAAGTGATCACGTGCTTTCGTGCAAAGCGAGACTCAGGGGAGGCGCTTCTTCAGTCTACCCAGGGATGTGCCCTAAAAGGCGTTGCACATAGGGGGTGCCAGATTGGTCTTTTAAGAGGTCAGGGGCCCACGTGCTGATTGCCAAGGTGGTTTTAGTAACCAGTGAGTGTCTTTTTCCCGCTAAAGGGAGCCAGTTTCACCCGACTCCTACTTTCCGAGGTGTGACCTCGGAAACGGACTGCTGATAACGGACCGACTTCAGCTTCTTGGCGTTACGTTGAAATCAACCCTCAATTTTAGTCCATTCATTGAGGTAAAAGCTCAGCTGGCTGCCAAAAAGTTGGGGATCCTTGCGAAGCTGAGACGGTACTTCACCCCAGAGCAGTTGCTCAATTTGTATCAAGCGCAAGTTAGATCATGCATGGAGTACTGCCCTCATCTCTGGGATGGATCTGCCAAATACCAGCTGGATAGTACTGGATACACTTGAGTCGATCGAAAAACGGGCCAAGAGGCTTATCAGCAATGAGATACTGGTTGAGTCTAAGCTCCAGAGCCTTGAACATTGGCGCCGAGTTTCCAGCCTGTCGGTTATTTATCGGTTACATTTCGGGCAATGTGCGTTGGAATTGCATGAACGAATTCCTCCTGGCTCGTTCCATCATCGGACTACAAGACGTACGGCGATGCGTCATCGGTACATGGTGGACATCCCATTCATACTCACCAAACATTTTGGAAATACTTTTATTATGCGCACAGCAAAAGAGTGGAATTCTCTGTCGGCGTCTGTATTTCCTGAGAGCTACATCCTGGGAGTCTTTAAGTCAAAAGTGAATAGGTAGGACCACATCATCGCTTACCAACAGGTGAGATTGTGGTCAAGCGCAAGCCTATCAATAGTAAAAAAAAGGTAATCCCACGTTCCCTGGTATTTTCTCGGAAAATTCAGGCGTTTTGAAGATTTCCCCCGTGAACAAAAAAAAGTGTCCTTGCTGCACGAAGCTAAGGGAGCGTTAGTATGAGAAGAATTTGTTACCGCCAACCCAACGTGTTGGTTACGCTAACTAAAACACACACACACACACACACTCACTCACACACACACACACTCACACACACACACACACACACACACACACACACACACATACACACACTCACACTCACTCTCTGAAAGTTCAGAGCGGCATATTTTTATCATATTTGTTATACACTCGTCCGACAGAATGATAAAAACAAAAAATGTAATAAGTCATGCTTTCCATTCATCGAAATGTTCCAATAGTTAAAAATAAATACACGTGACACATGATAATAGAATGTAAGTACCACTTGCCCGATGACAAGAATTTTGTGGACCGAATTAAAAACGGCAATACTAATTATTCATTTTTTTTTTATTAATTTGTTTTAACAGCATTAATTTATTGCATGCAACTGTACATACAACCAACGTGTAACTTCCGCGTCGTTAAAAAGTAAAAATGTCAAGAATAGCACTGAATGTTAGTAATAAAGGGTCTTTCTAAAAAAATAAACATAACACACAAATAAACCACATTCGACCGTTGCCCTGAAAGCCAACAAAACGCAGGCCATCGCTCGGATTCAGCCGGATCTATGCAGCAGAGTCATAAAAAATTGGACCTCTCGGATTCGTGCCACCATACGAAGCCGCGGCGGACATTTGAACGAAGTCATATTCCATCCATAATGGCATAAATGGGCCGTTTAAATAAAAAATAAATTTATTTTTAATATCTCACACACATCTTGTTTTATTCAATTTTAACATCGACCCGTCCTTGTTGAAAGACCCTTTATTATAAATGTAAAAACAAAATGTAATCTTCAAAAAAACATCAGTATTCTCCAGTTTATATTAATAATAAACAAGTCCCAAACGAGAATACAGCCAAATATTTCGGTATGACCCTTGACGCAAAGTTACGCTGAAAAGCCCAAATCAAGCAGAAAAACCGGTCAAGTGTGAGTCAAACTCGTGCACCGAGGGTTCCGTACCTACCCATTATACCGCCATAATAGAATTGGTATCATTTTTTATTAGTGGCTAAGCTTTAAAGATATGGGCAAATTTAAATTTTCGCGAAAACTTTCCTGAAACCAAAATTTACCTTAATTATCAACGTTTTTATTTTTTGGAATTTTTCTATATTTGTCCCATGGTCCCTGTTGTTTCTATGATCTGTGGTGACATCCCATAATGCAGTTTTGTGCTACTTGGGGGCTGACCAAAACCAGATGTTTGTTTTGTGTTTTTTTTTATTTATAACTTTTTAGTTACTTTTTCGAATTTGGTACATAGAAAAATATAAATGTTATATATTTTTGAAATCGCCTCGTAAAATCCTTTATTTTGATACCCCACACGATGGGAAACGAAGAAAAAAAATTTGGGTCCCACAATATAGCGCCCAAAATTCGCCATTTTTCTATCTTACAATTTTAATATAGCCAGTGACACTCGCAGGGTTCAGACGAATCGATTGACGTAAGAATCATCAAAATCGGCCAACGCGTTTGGTCTCTGGAACGCCACATAGGAACAAACATACATACATACATACATAGACTGATAAACACATTACCCTCCTTCGGCAGTCGGGTAAAAAGAACAAAACAAAACTGTTGTTCGAGTACGTGTTTAGCGTTAGTGAATGTAAAACGTACAAAAGAGCCACCAAACAAACACAAGAACGAAGTATAATCCGCCTTAATTGAGACAATAAGAAAAGTGCTATTGGACACATTCTTAATTTCTTAGTAAAGACAATTTAAATGTTTAGGTTATAATTAAATTACTTATTAGTCTATTTATAAAGCTAGATTTTGCATCCTATTTATGAACACAAGAAAAGAGAAAAAGAATTTGATCTTATGAAACTTAGCACATGACCTTTTATCAGTACTAATCCGACTGGTCCTGTGCGTCTTGCATCCACGATCCGCGGTCGCAACGCTAGGGATTCTACCATGTGCTCTTGGAGCAAGGTTATTGCCATTGTGGTCTAAGAGGAGCTCATTGTAGGGCCCCTAAACTTTTGCGCTTCAGACATCCGTTCTGCGAGCAATGGGCCCTGCCCATGCACATTTGCATTTAAGTTTGACAATTCTTCAGGCTAATGTGCGTGAATGTCAGTAAAGTAATTAATCAACTTAAGAGTTTTATTTTTCTGAAATCGACCGACGTAAAAGAAAATCGGCAAAAAAATGTAAATTTTGCATTTTCCTGAATGACGAATCCTTATCTCGTAGACCACTCTGAACTCTTTGGCAACTTATCTGTCATCCTCGAAGACGCAGCGAACTCGTCACTGCTATCTAGCTATTTAGCCAGTCATTATGAAAAATCGTGTCTATTTCACTTACCTACTTACTTGTTTTTACGATTGTTTTCATGATAAAATATCCTTGATGCTTACACAAAATTTATCAAAACATACCAATCTTATCTTTTAGTACTCCAAGATCACTTTATTGTGATTATTCGTAATTTTTTTCAAGTCATTTTGCTTTGCACTCTTCCTTAAGTTTGTATTTAAGGAGCAGAACTGGAAGGTTAGTTTCAGTGCGAGTAAGAACGGGGTGGGTCTACCATCAAAACCAAAAAGTTTTTAAAGTGGAGATTAAGGAAAAGGTGATTTGTTATTTTATCTCTTATTTCTTTATAGTAAGCTTAATCAGCCTATAATGTGTTTGGAGCTGGGACACAGGCCTCGACTTTGTTAGAGGTGGTGGACTGTAATCCATCACGCGCGGCCCGTTAAGGATTGGTGCAATTACCAGTTCTTCGAATTTTTGTTATCAGACATGCTGGACTCCTTATGAAGTTTTTTTTACCGTTTAATCTTATCCGTTTGAATTTATCGGCCTTTTAGTACCTTTTCACACGCTCCGGTTGCCGGATAGCCGCTACCGGCGGCGAAGTGAATAGATAGCCATGTATGTTAGCTTTCACAAGTACCGGCGAAAACCGGGGCGTGTGAAAAGGCACTTATCCTTTCAGGCCATGACAGTCTATTCCAAGGCCTTTTTACATTAAAGGTTTTCTTTTGAAAATAAACGTCGTATGGTTTAAATTGGAATGAATCCAATATATTATGTCTTATAGTCGGCATACTATGAAAATTGCTAATAAAATTACCTAAAAATTAATACTTAATTAAAAAGAAAGAATTTTTAACTGCGTCAATATGAATCAACAAGATGACTAAAATGTTTATTCATGATAATTTTATTACATTCCTGTATTTACTGTCTGATCATATGGGTATTCAGGTGCGAATGACATTACATTTCCGTAAAAAATACGGTAAATACAGAAAAAGTGCCTGATGCTGCATTCAGTTTGATATTTCGTACATTTTGAAAAAATTCTCTGTCAAAAATCATAAATGGTGGAAAACTCCCATGCCTTAGGAAGAACCAACTGTACTTTTACTGAAGCTAAGGAAATCAAACTACACCACCTAGGTAGTGAAGTAACGCCAAGAAGAAAAGTTTAAAAAAAAAAAAAAATACTAAATACCCGCCTGCTTAAAAAGCGAACTAAAAAAGACGTAAACAAGAAGAAAATCATGTCATGCAATCGGAGGATACATATTCGCGAGCTGGCTGACTAATACGAGATGTATCCTCCGACTGCACAACATGATTTTCTTTTTGTTTACGTCTTTTTAGTTCACTTTTTAAGCAGGCGGGAATTTTGATTTTTTTATTTATTACTTTTTAGTTAACATATTTTTTCGAATTAGGTACATTTAAACATATGAGTGTTATATATTTTTGAAATCTCCTCTAAAAACCCTTCATTTTGAAAAAAAATGCAACCCCACAATATGGCGCTCAAAATCCGCCATATTCCTTTTTCTTTAAAGGCACTTGGCTAAGAACACTTGGGCGGTCAAGACCTATCTAACGATCTCTTAATTATAAAAATCCGTCTATTAGTTTGAAAGATATGAGATAATAAAGAATATAACATACATACAAACATACAAGATACGCGCGAAAAACATAACCCTTTCCTTGCAGCCGGGTAAAAATGTTGCCGCGGTTTCTGAATTGAGAATTTAAAGTAATGAACCTGTCAAACTAGTTCTCAATTTCGATTTCTCAATTCACAAACTCGGGTTTGCGTAAAATGCCCGTATTTACTTTTAAATCGTTCTCATTTCAATCTTAGTCAAGAAATTAAGAAATGCAACCCCATTTCTCAATTAAATTGAAGTTGAGTACCTACCTATTTATTAAACTCAACTTTAGCCTGAAAACCTGTTAAACTTTGACACGTTCTTAACTTTATATACTGAAACTGAAACAGAAACTGGCCCAAAGTCCGCATCTGTACAGTGTTTTTATTAGTGCAAAAAGTTTTTTTTTGTTTAGCTATTACTGTCCCACTGTAGGGAAAATACGGGAGGTATTTGCCCTACAGTGGGACAGTAATAAAAAGTCCAAGTCCGTCCAGACAAAAAAGTTTTAATAAATAAATAAATTCCTGGTCATTTTACGATTTGCCTATATTAACTGCTGAATTGCAACATGAACGAATAACCACATAGTAACGAATGATGGCAACTATTATAAAAAGAGAGACCTCCTTTAATTTTTTGTATTCCACCGTAAATAGTGCGAGTGGAATAATTTGTTAATTATTACACTTTTTTTGTAGGTTTTCTGGAGCAGCTATTAGTAAAATACCAACATGGTTTTAGCCGCCGAGGTGAGTTATTTTATTTTAATTATTTTATCTTTCTGCTAAAATAAAACCCCGGGTTTTTTCGGGCGAGTCCCTATCCCCTCAAATTTAAATAAAAGTTATTTAATTACCAACCGAGTGCGTTTAGGATAAAGTCGACAGCTGGTAGGATGTGCTCGTAGAGGTTTTACCACACAATAGCTAATTCTAGTAGCTTGTAGTATCTATTAGGTACCTACCTAGCCGTTCTCGAGTACTAAAAACCTACTTCCGATATCTGAATTAAGAATTTGAAGTATGATATTATGAGTATTTGTCAAACTCATCTAGTGGTCTGAAAATCTGTCAAAATATGGCTTAAAAGAAGGGTTCGAAACGTTCTTAACACCAAATTCTAAATTCAGAAACCGGCCCATACTCTTTTGCATGCGCTGGTAACGTTATGATTTTCAATTACCTTCCCACCTAATTGCGTCCTCAATCAACAAGTCACCTGGCACATGAAGCCATAATTATAAAAAAAATACCTTACGATTACTATAAATACTGATTATCAGATTCTTAATTCAAATTCTCCATAGAAAATTTAAATTAGGAACCAATATCACCATAATATTATTATGATTAGTTTACACTAATCATATGGTTATTTTAATGCTGTTTTTGTCTACTTATGATGTTATTCCCCCAGAATTGTGGCTGCCCCATAGTCGAAGAGGGACCTTCTCTAGTCAACTCCCCAGTATGCAGCGGCAACTTCATGTTCATGATGCTTCTGCAAGGGTATCTGTGGGGGCGCTGCAGCATCTCCACGCCTTGCAAGAGGATCGAGTCGGTGCAGGAAACAGACGAGGAATATGACTTCATCGTCGTGGGCGCTGGGTCTGCCGGGTCCATTGTTGCTGCGAGACTGAGTGAAAATAGTAATTATTCAGTAAGTGAAGTATTTTTATAGAAAAATATGCCTCGATGGTCTTGTGGTTGCCAGCGTTACTGCTGGGCTTGAGATCCAGGTGTGTTATTGGGGTTTTCCATCTAGATTTTCTTAACACGTTCGCTGATAGTACGGCGTTAGGAGGGAAATTAAAATAATGTGTTATGACCAATCCCAACTGATGGCGCCCGTTCACGAACAAGACGCATGGATTGGCACCACTCAGCTCAACCATCATGAAGGGAACCGAATGAACCAACACATGTGCCACCATCAGGGAGACATAAAAGAGAGCATGACACACACAAGTCAACGAACGACATATAGGTATAGTAAATGGTAGATTTACAGTTGCTACATAGTACTCACACATGAGCAGTTATATAATACTACTACGTCGAAGGACGAGCTACTTATTGTTAGAAGTATTGGCAGTACGTCGTCCGAAGATAATTTTTCATATAAGTATTATAAAGAGCAGTATCCAACCTTATTGTCGTAACACGTGTAATTTTTGGGTAGTTTCATATTGCTATCAGAAAGTATCAGGATCCTTTCGAGGACAATGACAGAGATTATGACTCCGATATGAACTATGAACCACAGCATATAGAAGAAGCTGGCGCCTCTAGATCACCAGAAGAAATATTAGACGAGACATTTTTAGAGAGATTTTTTTATAACGTTCACGTCCATCGACGTAGTATCGAATTTCGGCAGGTAAACATATGGCCAACATGAAAATAAGTCGTGAAACGTTTGTCATTTAGTATGGAAAATTCTACTGCCGTAATGTGGTGTCAGGGTAAGTGCTCACTTCAGCCTAGCTTTTTATTTGATCAGAGAGCTCGACTGACAAGCTAAGGCGTAGTTTTATTGTACGTGTGTGCATGTTATTATGTATGTATATGGCAAAGCGTAGTTTTAACCGACTTCACCTTGTTGTTTGCAACGTTCCATCTTGAGTTTTTATTTGGTCTGAGGCTAAAGTCTGGACTTGTGCCGGGTTGATGGCAACAAGCCCCTATTGTACATATTATGGGGCTTAAACATAACTGGCAAAATGCTGGTGTATCTACTGGAGGAATACTGATATAATGTAGAAAAAAATATCTGATAATCTTATCCTGTAGGTTTATTAATTTTGTTGGGAGCTACAGAATTCCAAACCATTTTTTTCTTTCTTTTTAAGATTCCGTACCCAAGCGTTAAAACGGGACCCTATTACTAAGACTCCGCGGTCCGTCTGTCAGTCTGTCACCAGGCTGTATCTCATGAACCGTGATAGCTAGACAATTGAAATTTTCACAGATGATGTATTTCTATAGCCGCTATAACAACAAATACTAAAAAAACTGGCCAAGTGCGAGTCGGACTCGCACACGAAGGGTTCCGTACCTCTATCGCAAAAAACGGCAAAAAAATTACGTTTGTTGTATGGGACCACTGAAATATTTATTTTATTCTATTTATAATATTTTTTGTTATAGCTGCAACAGAAATATATCATCTGTGAAAATTTAAACTATCTATCTATCAAGCCTGGTGACAGACAGACAGACGGATCGTGGAGTCTTAGTAATAGGGTCCCGTTTTTACCCTTTTGGTACGGAACCCTAAAAATTTAATAATAGAAATATTTAAGTGGGGCTGCCATACAATAAACGTGTTTATTTTGCCGTTATTTGCGATAATTGTCCGGAACCCTTCGTGCGCGAGTCCGACACGCACTTGGCCGGTTTTTTTCATACCGTGTAATACAACAAATTTCCAGTTTATAAGACAAGAAACGCGTAAAACATAATGTTTTCTCTTATATCAAGGCCAAACATCAATATCATTTCAGCCGAAAGACATCCGCAGCTGGACATAGGCCTGTGCAAGACCCATTGTACAAATTAATTAGGTCTGATGAATAGATGACCCCAACTGCCGACCAGTATTGTCTCTGCTATGTTAGTAAGGTCTTAGTATATCGCAGCTACACAGAGACGAAAGTAAATGCATCAGAAAGCTTACAAACACTCAAACGGCAATGGTGACGGCTATGTTCGGAGTTGTCTTGCGTGATCGAATCAGAAATGTAGAGATCCGCAAGCGAACCAGGGTTACCGACATAGCTCGAAGAATTGCCAAACTTAAGTGGCAGTGGGCAGGGCACATTGCTCGCAGAACGGATGGCCGATGGGGCAGAATGGTTCTGGAGTGGCGATCATGAGCCGGCAGACGTTGCGTTGGAAGGCCTCCCACCAGGTGGACCGATGAATTGGTGAAGGTTGCGGGGATCCGCTGGTTACGAGACGCACGGGATCGGTCAATGTGGCGACGCTTAGGGGAAGCCTATGTCCAGCAGTGGACGTCTTTCGGCTGATATGATGATGATGACACATGACTGTGTCCAATATGCGGTAGGTAACATCAGATTAAATGTAAGGTTGAGTATTTGTCAAAGTCTACTTTAGCCTGATGAACGACCGCGCGATGTTTTGCCTTCGGTGTTCCCAACCACAATCAGGCTTCCCAAATTCTCGTCGCCTCCACGCATTTTGTGGCCGAAATATGAAAGAACTCGCAGTCGTTTACAACAAGTGAACTGATCAAGTGAAAGACTCGTCGTCCTCCAAATTCTGCAAGGTCGTAAGGGACGTGCTGGACTGATACAACTCTGATGCTGACCACGTACCTTAGACATGCGGGACCGACCGAAAAAGAGCAAGACTTTAAACTAGAAAACTAAAGAATTTTGGCAGCAAAGTATAGGTTTGACACGTTCTTCATTCAAAACACTAAATTCAAAAACTGGCCCATTACTCGTAGACACATAACTTAGCCGACAACAGAATAAAGCAGATTATTTCTTCCAGGTACTGTTACTAGAAGCAGGTGGTCCCGAACCACTAGGAGCGCGAGTTCCATCATTCTACAGGGCATTCTGGGGCAACGAGGAGGTGGACTGGAGAGGTCGCACTGTTCCCGACAACTACTGCCTCGATCAAGATGGTCAGGGTTGCCAGTGGCCGCTTGGAAAAGGCTTAGGTAACTATTTGTAATTTCATCTATTAAAGGGACTTTAGATTTTTTTGTGAAGGAACTCGATTACTCGACTCGTGACTTTTTCCGTCTAAACTTCATAAGGCAAAAATATTAGCTACATGTTTTAAACCTGCGTCGGGTTCGCGAGAGCTAGGGAGAAATGTTTGCTTGTTCATTTCGCCCAATTTTAATTAATTTCCGTATATGCTAACTATGAACTAGGTGCTTACATTTGTACCATTTCCTTTATATCTTCGCTGCTGTTTTTTACTGATTAATTTAGTTGCGGGTCCCATGTTCAACCGTTTCTCCCGGACTTCCCTAGCTTCATCGCCTCGGCGGTTTTTGGGTGGAAGTACCTTTTTCTGACGATAAAGGCCGAAGAATACTCTTTAAAAACTTTGCCAACTACAATAGCCAACTTCAAAAGCTATACTATAATATCTACAGCTTACTTTCTGTATTTGATTTACGTTCTATTGATAGCCACAACAGATACAAATAGAAAACTACACACACTTCACTGCGTTAAAGGTCTCTTAAAACACACTCCCCTTATTTCGCGTGCAGGAGGAACAAGTCTACTCAACGGCATGATGTACCACCGTGGTCACGCCGCGGACTACGATGCTTGGGTAGAAGCAGGAGCCGAGGGCTGGTCCTGGGACGAACTCAAACCCTTCATGGACATGGCAGAAGGCAACAGGGAAGTTGGGACACTCGTCAGTGCGAAATACCACTCGACAACTGGAAAAATGCCTATCCAGAGGGTTCGTAGTAGTCAAATGTATTTTTTGTAATTACTGATGGTCTCGCGATTTATCACGAACGATGATGATAAGCTCTCAAGCATGCGAGTCAATAGCCATGCCATGCCATGCATATGGCATGCCTGTGAGTGAATAGTGGATTCTCAAACTAAATAGAGCAATGGTCAGTGCCTACTTAACAGCCGTACCTACCTAGGTACAGGAAACTTGGAGGGAAAATTATAATCTTGATAGATCGGTAGGTAAGTAGTCAGACCGCTGCTGCATTCTGTTGATTTCTTTTCTTCTGAGGTACTAACTAGGACATGAATATGGGAATCTCGTAATATCGGAATCTCGGAACGATATTACCGATATTTCAATTCCGATACTGAGTGATCCAATATCGGAATCTCGGTATCAAAAAAATAACCTTATTTTAGCTCCTTGTGAAGCGTCGAGCGAGACAGCGCGGTTAAGCCCTTTGACTACGGTGAGCAGTGGCCAGGTAGTCTGTTTACTAATCGGGCGCTTATTTACTTAAACTTCACTTCATGAAAAAATAATGTACCTTGATGAATTCCAGATTTACAGTTCCGAGATTGCTAAAAATGTTAGCTTTAAGAGTACAAGTAAATACACCGATTCATAGAAATCATCGTAACAATTATATTTTCATTGATTAACCCTTAGGTTACGGGTATCCGCTGAATATGAGGCGCACGGCATCGGCCAATGTGACGACATTTGGGGTAGGCTTATGTTCAGCAGTGGACATCTTTCATGTTCGAATATGTTACTGTTATTTTATGGTCAGAATTGTTTGTTGGCTGTATTTGGTCAATAAAATGATTATTAAATAGTTCTACAATGTCAATTGGATTTGTTACGTATTTATTGTCGATAAGGAGTTTATAAGGACTGTTCTTGGGAATGTTATTTTTTGATGAGTTTATAACCCTCCAGGTTGCTTTAGTTTTATTTACAGCGTTATTGATATAATGGCTATTTTGCGATTTTTGGGTCAATTTGATAATTGTTTTTAAACGTTTGGAATAGGAATTATATCTTTGTTTATTGGCTACATTTGGATGCCGCCTGAAGGTCCATAGCATCTCCCGTTTACGTTTAGAGCACAGTTTAATTCCTTTCGTGATCCATTTCTGTGGTTTAGTAGTTACATTTTTTATTTTCTTTAAAGGGAAACACAGATCGTAAAATAATTTGAATAAGTTATGAAATTCTTTAAATGCGCTATTTGGATCTTTGCAGCCATAAACACCATTAAAACTAAGACTTTGGAGAGCATCTTTAAATTTTTTGATATTTTCCTGGCAAAAATCGCGTTTATAAGAGAACCAGTGTGTTATCGTGCAGGTCTTTTTGACGGGACATTTTATAATTTGAGCTGTATGGTCAGAGACGGCTAGCTCCATTACCTCACATACACTTCCTCTTACGTTGTGTATAATATTGTCGATGCATGTACCGCTATCTAGCCGGGTTGGTTCACGCACACCTAATTTCAAATTAAAGCTATGTAAGAGATTTTGAAACTGCATTGACATTTTCGTGTTATTGAGAATATCAATGTTAAAGTCTCCGCAAATCAGCACCTTTTTTTTGGAATTGAGACATATTTTCCTTAAGATTCCATCAAAGTTATAGAAAAATGAAGTTAAAGAGTCGATATTATTCTTAGGAGATCTATAAATACAGACTATAATTATTTGATGTTTAATTAATTCAATTGCACAAGATTCTAAGACACAAGAACTGCAATATTCTTTTAAGTCGAGAATTTTATAAGGATGTTTATTATTTACTAAGATGCATGAGCCACCTCTCCGCGACTTTCTTGCATAGAAGGTAGCAAGAGTATAATTTGGAATAAAAAGATTGCAATGGTCCTCTTCTGTCATATTGTGTTCTGTAACACAAAGTACATCCACATGTTTCCCAAGGCTAGCAAGATCATTTATATGTAAGCTTAATAAGTCCGATTTACTTATTAAACCGTTTGTGTTTTGATGAATAACATGAATATGGTTATACAAGAAAAAAATTTTGATTGTTCACAGTCTCAGGAGTATTAATTTTATGAGAGACATTGTCTATATTATTCGACTTGGAAAAACAATTATGAAAGATCATGTCAATATCATATTTTACATTGAAAAAAATATTGTTCATACCAGTATTGTTAATCACACCATTTAGCTTAGAAAACATTGTATAATCGTAGGGTAGATCGTAATTAGAGTCATATAGAAATGCATAGTTGTGTATCTGAATGTCATTGTATAACAGGTTATTGAACAATTCTACTCTTAAGTTGTACACATTAGAGTAATAGCTGTATTTATACGTAGGTAAACATATTATAATATTTGTGTTATTTACAGCTATAAGTGTTTCACGCAAGTTAAGAATTAGATCATGATAGTTATTTGTTGAGCTGAAGTCCTCTTCGCCGATGAGAATTATGCAGTAATCATCAGACGTAAAAGTGATCAATTTTTTATCAATGTCGCTGATGAGATGCTTTATCCCACAATGTGGTTTGAGGTAGTGGCATATATTATAGTTTGGTAATGTTGTTTCTGCTATTGATAAGATCTTGTTTGTCTTATTAGTACTCAGAATACACAATTTATGTTTATGTTGCTGTTTATTGTTAACTACCTCCATATTCGGTTTAATGGTGTGCGATGGACTATTTTGTATTGTATTATTCTGTTTCGTAACCAAAGTATTTGTATGTTTTGGAGTTACAGTTACTGCAGAACTTTCCAGTTTCTTAAGTGGATTTGAATTTCGAATAGGAGTGGCTTGCTCCTTATTAGGTGTCCCAAAGTCACTAATTAGCTTCTTAGTTACTTTTTTTACAAGTTTATGTTTGTTATTTAGCGAGTCAATCGTTCTTTTTAGCTCAGTGTTTTCACATGATAAATTATTTATTTCTTCATGGGCCGCTAGTAATTCTGAGTTGAGTTGGTCAATTTTTTGTTTTAATTGAGTGACTTCGTCGTTTTCATCATCCGATATTGTAGGTAAACTGTGTGTGGTGCCATCTATGGACGAGTCATTGGAATTATTACATTGTTCCACTATACTTTCATTAAGTGATTGAGTACGGTTGCGCGTCCGCCGAAGAGTAATATTCTCGAAGAAGTTCATTCTTACGCCTTGTTAGTGTTATTGTAGAGAATTTAAATAACACAAAAAGTATTTCACTTTCTGTGATTTGAACCGGCGACAGGTCGAGTATATCGAAGCTGCCACATAAACCACTCCGCCAGCGAGACTTATCGTGGCGAAATTTTTGATCTTTATGCGCCGAGTATTGATGCGTAGGCGACAGCGGGGACAGCGGCGGTCAGCGCGGGAGGTATCGAGCGCTCCGCGAGTTGTCGTAGGTCAAGGATAAAAGTTCGTTAACACTGTTTTCAAATTTAGAGTTTTTTCCACATTTTTATTTTCACTATAACTTAAGCCGATTATCATAAAAAATACATAGGTCAATAGGTCGTTTCACTGGCTTTAAGTTAACAGTATATCATTGCTAGAATATCCACTTTTTACCACAAAACTTATTTAAAAACTGCTTCAGCCCAAATATGTCCGCTGCTGTACATAGGCCCCAGGAGACCTTGCCACAGTGACTGATACTTATTCTGGATTATAAATCAGTATTACTCACTACACTTATCGGGACTACTTTCCGATTGCTCGACAAACATTTATTTTCTGTCTTTTTTTTGCATTATTCTTTTTCAGAGATACATTACTTATATTCCTACTTGGAAAAAAATGTGTAGTTTAGTTAAATAAACGCCCGATAACACAGTCACTAGTGATTAGAGAGAGACACAATAGAAAAGCCTATTATGTCGCTGCATAAACGTGTTTTTTTATTGTACTCAATCCAGCATTATACCGAATTTGGGAAATTAACAAAAAAAATGCGATATGTAACGAAAGTGCTCAATTCCGATATTAATATCGGAATTCCGATATTGAGATCTAATATCGGAAATCAATATCGGAATTGAAAACCTTGCGATATTACATGCCCTAGTACTAACTGTTACGATATCCTGTAGTGCACACATACTTACAGGCATTTGTAGAAAATATTCCCAAAATCACCTAACGTAACAAAACAATACATTCTGCAAAGTAGCACAGGACCACGGTAAATTTATGGGCATATTTTCTAGTTTCATACTTTTTAGAGCGTTATTTTTAGTAGTCGGGTTTTAGTTTTCAAATTTATTTTTTATTTAAAGTACTTTGGGGTTTTTGCAGAGCCTGAGGGAACAAATGAACATAAATGCATACATACATATTTACATAACGATCAACAAACACTTTGCGACGCCGCCGCCCGCAGTCGAGTAAAAAATAGTTTTCATGACTTTGACGGAATATGTATCGCAAACGGTACGCTTGACAAAAATATGATTTACCAAACCCTACCTTCATTTTAAAATCCCTGATCAATGATACCACACATGAAGGGTTAGGATTTTTTTTTCTTTACTTCGTGTCCTCTAGAGGCCGCCACATTCAATTAAATGTGACCTCACATAGCCTTTAACCAGCGGACAAACAAGACGCTTCCAACGACACCTCATTTGTCAATTTATTATAAGAAGTTTAGAAGTTATGAGGAAACAGATGAACATACATAGGTACATACATTCATTCATACATGCACACATACCGGTCAAAGAACATAACCCTCCCCTTTTGCTTTGCCGTACTCGGGTAAAAAGGTAGACATACATAAATTTAGGTGTTTGAAGTAGGTAATAAGAAGTTACTACGTGACTCCCAGGATATAAAATAGTCCTGCCGGGGAACATGGTTATCTATTATCTAAAAGTTTTATTGGGAAATACGAAAAAAGTAGAGTCATAATAGTTCAAAACAAATAACAATGTGTCTTTTCCGATCCAGTTCCCCTACCAGCCTCCGGCACTCCAGGATCTGATCTACGCCATCAAGCAGACGGGCATCCCAATCATCGATGACATGAATGACCCCAACACTCCTATAGGGTTCGGCACAGCACAAACTTTTAATGAGTGAGTATTATCTTACTAGGTATGAATACAAAAGTTTGGATGGATGAACGGATGTTTGTTACTCAATCACGCCAGAACGGCTGAACGGATCTGGATGAAATTTGGCACAGAATCACAGATATATATTATAGTCTGGTCTGGAATAGCACATAGAATACAATTACTGTGCTTTACTTTTATTGTACGTACAGATAAGGAGTGCTATTCTCTGCCGGATTCTGTCAAAAGTCAAATAATTATATTTATTTCAATTAGGCCATCAAGTGGTACTTTTAATCGCCAACAATTAAAATTTACAAGTATTAACAATTGATTCAGTCATTCGGAAAACTATAGCTTGTTATGGAGAAGAACGGACAAGGAACTCCATACTTACCTACTCTTTTAATAAAATTAGTGTTTTACAATATTTACAAAAGTACATACATTCAAACTACTTGAGAGCAGTGGTGACTTAGTGGTATCGGCCGCGACTTATAACTTGTAGGTCGTGGGTTCAAACACAGGCAGGCGCTTTACCTTGTGTAAATTATTATAAATTATTATATTATAAAACATCGTGAGGAAACCGGTATATCCTAGAAACAAAAATTCGAATACATGTGACATCCACCAACCCGCATTAGGCCCGCGTGGTGGATTACGACCCATTCCCTGTCACAGAGAGGCACATTAAAAGGCTGATGATCATGATGCATTAATAAATTCATATATTATGTGAGGACGATGCACCCAGAATAACAATACACACTATAATTACTACGTACAGGTATAAAGTCTTAAAAGTACTCACACATTCACTGTGCAGTTATATAAAATACTAGAAAAACATTAACATCTGAAGCAATTAAGTTATGACCAATCCCAACTGATGGCGCCCGTTCACGAACATGACGCTCGAATTGGCACCACTCAGCTCAACCACCATGAAGGGAACCGAATGATCCAACACATGTGCCACTATCAGGGAGACATTTGAGAGAGCTTGACACACTCGCACTGTGTTTCCCGATAGCTACAATCTAGAGGTCTTCAAATCGACGAGTGAATAGGTTACTTCTAGGCAAGCGCGCTTCACCGTCGAACACATCATCGCTTACCATCAGCAGGCCTAGCCAAGTTATAAACGTTTTGTATCGAATCTCTTTCTACAATCGTTAACGCCTTCTATTCGGTTTTGTCTGACCACGAGACTTAACGTTCAGATGTGTCATTCCCATACATTGGTTAGTTTTCTAATAACGTTATCGATTGTATATTGTCAACTTGGCTGCAGGTGGGTGAGATAGTAGCTGCGGACGGACGGACGAACAGACGGAGATGGCTAAACTATTAGGGTTCCTACTTGACTACGGAACCCTGAAAAATATGTTCCCGTGGGATAATTCCCGACACCCACGCAGACGCAGCCGCTGACAAAAGCTAGTATTAGCTTCACCAGCAGTCTACGCTGGTGAAGCCGCGGATAAAAGGTCGCCAGCAATCAGGCATCTTTATCCGTGGAACACTTTCTTTGTAAAAGGCGTTGATGCATCGCACCTGTCTGAGGAAGCATTAGGATGTTATTTCTTCAAAGATATGCGAGATATCTACGGTGCAAGGATGTGTAGCGGCGCTGAAACACGTGACTGTTTCCACCAAAAGCTATCCGAATAGCTTACGCAAAGCGTAGCGAAGCTATGAAACCATGAGTAGCTGAGTGGTGCGAGGATGCATAGCGGAATCTTTTCAACTATGCGCGGGCGAGATGTGGGGTGATGGGTTGAGCGGAGGCACACATTCCTCGTTCAGGTTCCTCTTTAGGAAGGCTGTTTAGGATGTACAAATACCTAGCTCTCTTAGCCCTTTTCCACCAGAGCTGCGCTAAGCCAAGCTAGAAATGTAATGAATCCATTGGTGTTTATTTTTCCTCGACCATCGCCTAGCAAATTCGCACATATCTGGTAGAAATGCACACTTATTAGCGATTTTGGCAATGGGAAATGTGTTCAAAGTAACTATCACGTTGTTTACTATATGAATGCCCTTTTTTGACACAATTAATAGCCAATAAAATCTTGTCAGTCATGTGCAACTCTTAATTACGCTTGTCTATATAATTATGATGAGAATAATAAACGATAAGAAAACCACACAATAATATTGTAAGAATTAACTATGTATGTAGATTGTTTAATCCATAATTACACGCATATCTTTGAAAACAATAATACCTAAATAATTATACTTGATTACGCAACTGGCTAGAAAAAATAAGGAAATATAATCTGATTTTAATCTGGTTCGTTATCTTTGTTACCATAATAATATTTGTTTATTGTTAATCCTATTTGAGCAAAATTACGAAATAATTAAAACTGTTTTTTACACGCAGTCACTTGTTTTGAACGGTTGGTCTCATAGATATAATAAACAACTGTATTTTATATTTCTATGGTTGATCTAGTTCTATTGTTGTCTCATCTATTTATTTCACAACAGTTATAATGTAACCCTAGTTACCTAATTTTTTTTAGTGTTCTTCCCAACTGTGTAGACCCCAATTTCTGAATGATGAATTTGAAGTTGAGTATATGCTCAAAAAATTCTACTATATAACAGAAAGGTGTGATCATATTTTAAAAACAGCTTCAGGCCCATGTACATAAACAACTTTCTCCAAGAAATTCATAAATAAATAGACAATTGTAGTCAAGTCATCATCTGCCTAGCCTTTTTCCCAATAATTGTTGGGGTCGGCTTCCAGTCTTACTGGATTCAGCTGAGTATCAGTGTTTTACTTGGAGCGACTGCCTATCTGACCTCCACAACCCAGTAAATGGGTAACACGATACCCCTTGGCAAGACTGGTGTCAGATCTCAGACTTCTGACTACCCGTAACGACTGTCAAAGATCTTCAAATGACAGCCGGGAGCAACGGCTTAACGTGCTTTCCGAAGCACGGAGGAAACTCGTTATGTTGAAATGGTCACCCATCCACGGACCGGCTTCGTCAAGCGTTGCTTAACCTTGAAGATCGACCCGTGCGGCTGTTATTATTAAGCCACGAGCTCCTCCATTTGTAGTCAAGTATATATCATAAATAAATATACAAAGATTGTAAAAAAAAAAATCCCCCGTAAAAAGGAAATCATTCACGATTCATAAATTTTTGGTCCAAAAAACTAAAAATAAAAAGGAATAAAAAAATATGTTTTATGTGGATTAAATATATATACAATCCCTGACATTTTTTACTATGAAGACAAAAACATGCGCTATTTTTATTCATCATCATCATTTCAGCCGAAAGACGTCCACTGCTGGACATAGGCCTCCCCCAGGCGTCGCCGCATTGACCGATCCCGTGCGTCTCGCATCCAGCGCCTTCCCGCAACCTTAACCAGGTCATTGGTCCACCTAGTGGGAGGCCTTCCAACATATCGTCTTCCGGTTCGCGGTCGCCATTCCAGAACTTTTCGGCCCCAACGGCCATCCGTTCTGCGAGCAATGTGCCCTGCCCACTACCACTTAAGTTTGGCAATTCTTCGGGCTGTCGGTAACTTTGGTTCTCCTGCGGATATCATCATTTCTGACGTGATCACGCAAGGAAATTCCGAGCATAGCCCTCTCCATGACCCTTTGGGTGACTTTAAGCTTTCTGATAATTTCTATTTTTAACCGAGTGACCAAAAAGGAGGAGGTTCCATGTTCGACATTATGTATGTTTTTTTTTTTTTTTTTTTTTGTGTTTGTTCACGCATATCTCCGTCAATTTAGGACCGATTTTGAAAATTCTTTGTTTGTTTGAAAAAGTATGTTTCGAATTGGTCCCATTTTAGTTTGGTGAAGATCTGATGAAGAACTTCGAAGATATACAACAGAACTCTTCAATAAATTACGGCAAATCTCTCGGGATTGCTGCAATCGCATGTCTGTTTATTGATTATACCATTTCATAACATAACATCACGCCAGTACGCTCTTAAGGGGTGCGCAGATCTCTCATTTCATATATTATATTTGAATAAGAATATTAATTCTTATTCAAATAAATAAATAAAATACGTATATCTGTCTTACCTATACGAATGTAAACTCTTGTTCCTACCGGCGATCTAATTAAATTTTAGAACACAAAAGCTGCTATTGTGATTTAACTATGATAGTGATATATATTCTCACGCAGGCTTTTTTAATTCTTTATTTAATTCTTTATTGTACACAAAAAATTACATATACAACATAAGTGATTATATAGTTGACGTACAAAGGCGAGCTTAACTCAAAGAAGAGTTTTCTACCAGCAAACCTTAGAGTGATGGAGAGAGTTTACAAAAGGAAGAAGAATAGTAGTCCAGTGTACAATTGACTGACTTTCTTCTTTCTTTCTTTCTTTTTTTTTTTTTTTTTCTTTACTTGATTGTGTGTTTTTTTGTTGTGTTCAATTTGTAGGTAATAATGAGTACTTTAATCATGTGGTTCATATTTTATGTGCATAATCAATAGTTTTCTCAGCGCACGCCAAATAATGAAATATATAGGCATAATTTTGCTTTTTTGGGTTACATTATTGCAATTTTCATAAGGATCTCTAATATTTTTTAAAATAAATTATAGCCTATGTTACTCATGAATAATGTAGCTTTTCATAGCTGAAAGAATTTTTAAAATCGGTCCAGTAGTTTTTGAGCCTATTCGGTACAAACAAACAAACAAACAAACAAAAAAATCTTAACTCTTTATAATATTGTATACTAGCTGTTGCCCGCGACTTCGTCCGCGTCAAACTCGTAAAAAATATATTTATATTTTTTTAGTTTCCCGCCGGAACTATGAATTTTCTCGTGATCAAACGTTATTACATCAGCTATCTACCAGTGAAAGTCCCGTCAAAATCGGTCCTGCCGTTTCGGAGATTACCCGGAACAAACAGACAGACAAAAATCTTAAAAAAATGCTTATTTGTTGTTAGTACCGTACATAGAAATATAAAATTATCTATGGTACCGTATATACTTTCACGTGCATTCAACAAAACGTTGTTATTTTGATATTACATACAGACACTTCAATTTTATTTATTTGTAGTATAGGTGTATAGGCTAGCTGTACCCCGCGGTTTTATCCAACCGTGCTTTATTACTTCCTTTTTGCTTATTGTTATTTCTGCCTTTTCTTTTTTACAAGTGAGCATATGATCATCATCCTTTTTTAATGTTCCCACTGCTGGGACACAGGCCTCCCCTCTGTGACAGGGAATGGGCCTTAATCCACCACGCGAGCCCAGTGCGGATTGGTGGATGTCATATGTCTTCGAATTTTTGGTTCTAGAACGGTTTCCTCACGTTATTTTCCTTCACCGTTTTGAGAGCAGTGGTGATGAAATTATTTACACAAAGTAAAGCTCTTGCTTGGGTTCGAACCGACACGTAAGTTGGGGCCGTTTCCACTGTGCCACCACTGCTCTGCACTGAGCCACCACCATTGCTAAGTGAGCATATAATGTAGGCTGAATTTACTCACTGAAATCGTATAATTTAATCAATTCTTTCCTAACTCGGCTAAAACACGGAAGTGGTGACGGGCGTTTTAGGGGTCTGTCTTTATAAACCTAGAACTTTGACGTTTAAAAAATGCTGGCTCTTACCCTAATTTGAATACCTAAATGTCTTCTGCCTTTCAGGAACGGCCAGCGCTACACCACAGCGCGCGCATACCTGGAACCTAAGTCCGTGCGTCCTAACCTTAACGTGAAACTCAATGCCCACGTCACTAGGTCGCTATTCGACGGCACCAGAGCCTACGGAGTAGAATACGTTGACAAAAACGGCAATACCAGGACTGTTAATGCTACTAAAGAGGTAAGAGGCACGCTTCTCTTTTTAACCCCGGACGGAAAAAAGAGAGGTGTTAAAAGTTTGACATCATTCATTCATGTCATTTTGTGTGTTTGTGGCATCATAGCTCATAAACGGTTGAACCGATATTGATTTGGTTTTTTTTCTTTCTTGTTCGAAAGCGTTCATATCTTTGTTTTATGAAAATCGGTTCAGCCGTTCAAAAGTTATGGTAATTTTACTGTTTGAAACGGGATGTTTTCGCAAGATATCGTGTCATAATTACGTGCTCAATAGATTGACGATCGAAGCGTGTCTACTATAAGATAAATT
Source organism: Anorthoa munda (assembly GCA_945859665.1). NCBI lineage: Eukaryota > Metazoa > Arthropoda > Insecta > Lepidoptera > Noctuidae > Anorthoa > Anorthoa munda. The sequence goes on from OX243904.1 coordinate 14,095,404, forward strand.
ATATAGCATGAAATGTTTTTTTTTTTTTATATTTGCAGCATACTCGGCATTTCTTTCTGTAGGGTGCGTTTACAAACATTTAAACTCACACACACAAGACACCCAGATCCCGAACAACCATCTGAAGGCCCTACAAATATACGCAGCGCACCAGTCGACCGCTCAACCACGACGCCAACCGCGTCGTCCGTGTCGTGTGTTTTTTAAATTTTATAGTGAATAATCAATACCCCTTAGGACAGTATTAGGGCTTATTTTTTATCATCTGCTTAGCCTTTTCCCAATGTTGGGTTAGCTTCCGGTCTTACAGGATGCCGCAGAATACCACTATTTTACAAGGAATAATGACGGTCTATCTAAGTGCTCGTTCACAAAGAAGTCCGTTTTACAGATCCACTTCATCGTTTTTATTCGGCGCTGTAGGTGTAGGAGCGAGTTCACACACATGTTAGTATTCCAGATCCGGTAAAAAATACCGATCCGACGATATATACAGCAGTCCGTTTTACAGATCAGCTTTATCAAATAAGTTATTACTCGGCAATGGCGTGGGTAGTTGTATGAGCGAGTTCACACACAACTGTATTAAAATACTGAACCGTTTTATTTGAGAGTTGGTGGTACTCTGACTAAATTTGGTGTGAACATTGCCCCCAGTAGCGACGGATCCGTTAAACGCGGTGTGAACATCACCTCCAGTAGCGACGGACCCGTTAAAAACGTTCCTGGAAATACGACGGATGTTCTGTGTGAATCTGATCTCCCACCTGCAACTGAGCAAAACGATATTAGGGCATATTATTTATTTGTGTACACACAAAAACACTTAACAGAGAAAAGTAATTGCTGAATGAATGCAGTTAGTGACATGATGCAGATATTTGCTATTTCTGCATGGTGCTTAAATCACATTATTAAAGAACGTCGACCCAATGACTGAAGAATAACCCTTTGGAAGTCTCTATTAATAAATCGGCCTCTGATATTATATTTTACAAAAGTTCTAAATAATGCATTTTTTTTAAATCTGTTACTAAATCAATTACAGGTTATCCTCAGTGCAGGAGCCTTATCCAGTCCGAAAATCCTAATGCAGTCCGGAGTAGGGCCAAAAGAAGACCTGGGACCGTTAGGGATCCGTGTGATAGCCGACCTGCCCGTTGGCAAAACCCTCAAGAACCATTGCGGAGCCACCTTGAACTTCATACTGACTGCAGTGAACAACACTGAGGCTCTGGACTGGGCTGCCTTGACAGATTTCCTGCTGCAGAACAAAGGGCCTATGACTTCAACGGGACTTACTCAGGTAATATTTCTCAAACTTTATTTTTATGGATAGTGTGAGAATGTTCACTAGCCAAAATTTGGTGTAGTGTTACTCAAGCTCGAATGCTGGGGCCTTACTCTAACAATTCAAAACAATCATGGAACCACTGTGGGATAGCTATTCAGGACGAAGAGCGCTATCCCATCTTCACAACGGAGTCATGAAAGTTTTGATTGGTCAGAGAACGGCCCCAGAACACTGATGTCTAGCGTCTATATCCAGACTAGGCAACGTTTTAAGATTTCTCCTTAAATTTGTAGTAGGTAGGTAGTAGACTGGCTTCGAGCCCATTTATTGGCAATAGGGTTTAATTTTTTTTGTTAGGGTGGGAAATCATCCAATGAGAAGTCATTGCCCGCTCTGGGTGAAGCGGAAGGGCGTGTCAGACTTTTACTGACTAAAACCCAACCGTGTTCCTTCAGTGCCTAGAGGCCTTATTGCTAGCCTAATCTAGGCTATTTTACAAGCTTTTTATTAACTTGCAATGCATGTGTATTGTACCTATCTATGTATGTATGTATGTTCGGGGCAAATCTTGTAATTGAATCTTAAAGTAGTTATCCTCAGTTTCATAGCCTTCTCAGCAAACCGCAGGGCGCACGGTTGGCGCAGTGGTTGAGCAATTGACTGCTGCGCTGCGTGTCGCGGGTTCGATTCCCGCACGGAACAAATATTTGTATGACCTACAGATAGTGGTTCCGGCTCTGGGTGTTTGTGTAGGTGAGTTTATGTGTTTGTAAACGCTCCCACGATACAGGAAGAAATTCCTAGTGTGGGGCAACGTTTTTTTAAAAAAAAAAAAAAAAAAAACCCTTTCATTTGGTACCCATATCATGGCAGTGCACAAAAAATAACTAGTCCGCCATCTTGGGACGTCCGCCATATAGGATTTAGAATGACTTCCTAAAGCTAACCCTGCATTGTCATCCAAACTAAACGTGTATGAAAACTTTATCTCAATCGGTGGTGGATAACTGCTTTAAAATTCAGTTGCAAGATTTGACCCGAACAAACTTACATACATACATACATTGCAAGTAAAAAAACCTGGGAAAAATAAGCCAGTTTAACACAATATTTACATCAAAACAAAATCAGCTGTTCCGCTGTTGATTACATTAAAAAACCCCCTGTATATAACAATATTTACTGCTATCTACAGCTCACAGGTCTTCTGTACTCAAGCTACGCTGACCAGAGTAAGAAGCAGCCAGACCTGCAGTTCTTCTTCAACGGTCTCTACGCAGAATGCTCTAAGACTGGTGTGATTGGTGAGGAAGCCGGAGGCTGCTCCAGCTCTGGATACAACGTATCGTAAGTAGAAAATTGAAAAGTAAAATAGATCATAGATAAAAAGCTTTTTTACAAAAAAATACTACCGACTTCCAAATTAAAAAACTACAAAGTGAAAAATAACTTTATTTTTGAAAGTCGGTGTCTTTCGTAGGTACCAATTTCTTGCGTTATGGACACCAACTTCCAAAAATAAAGTTATTTTTCCAGAATAGATAACCTGAATGTCATGAAACTTGAACATAACCGGTGAAATGAGTGATCTGCGTACCCCTTAAGAGCGTACTGGCGTGATGTTATGTTATGAAATGGTATAATCAATAAACAAACATGCGATTGCAGCAATCCCGAGAGATTAACCGTTATTTATTGAAGAGTTCTGTTGTATATCTCCGACGTTCTTCATCAGATCTTCACCAAATTAAAATGGGACTAATTTCGGCACATACTCTTTCAAACAAAAAAAGAATTTTCAAAATCGGTCCAAAATTGGCGGAGATATGCGTGAACATACACAAAAAAAAAAAACTAAAATGTCGAACATAGAACCTCCTCCTTTTTGGTAAATCGGTTAAAAAGGAATAGTCTGAAAACCTAACCATTATAGTTTCAAAGTAGTAAATTTACAGTCGTCGTTCCTAGTATAGTAGTCACAGGCTCACAACGGATCTTTGTGTCTCTGAAGTTGGCTCTGTGAACAGTTTATCATCGAGTCACATCACATCATCAGCCAATTAATGTTCCCATTGCTAGAACACAGGCCTCCTCTCTGTGAGAGGGAATGGGCCGTAATCCACCACGCGGGCCCAGTGCGGGTTGGTGGATGTCACATGTCTTCGAATATTTGGTTCTAGGACATGCTGGTTTCCTCACGATGTTTTCCTTCACCGTTTTGAGGGCATTGGTGTTGAAATAATTTACACAAAGTAAAGCGCCTGCCTGGGCTCGAACCAAAGACCTTCAACTTGTAAGTCGCGGCCGATACCACTGGGCCACCACTGCTCTCATCGCGTATATGTACTAAATAGAGTGCGACAGGATAATGCGCCAAACATAAGCTAGTGAAAGAGGTAGTTATACGATGCTATCTTCAACATTGACACAAAAATTGCTACTGCGCAGGATCTTGCAGCCAACTTCAGTGACACAAAGATCCGTTGTGAGTATTATAAATCTTTTAAGAAAAGGAGGCTTTTTAGGACTCATACTGATGTAACCAACCTGGGTTAACACTTGTGTGCGACTCATGGTAACATAAAGAAACCCTTCCTGGGTTATAGTGGGGAGAAGTTCGACATGAGCCTCCATTCTCCTGTCCATGTGGATTTTCTCTTATGGTTATGTAAGACTAGCTGTGCCCACGGCTTCTGCTTACCCTACCCTACTTACCTATCTACATTCCCACCTACCTACCAATTCTTTTTTCTAAGGTTATTCTTTCGTGGAGAATCTTAACACCGCCATTCAGAAGACGTCGTCAAATGCACAACGCCATCTATCGAATATTGAGTTCAACTATATGATTATCTGAATTGCGTGTGTTGTGATAGTTTACTTCTTGAACACATTAAATTCATATTATAACTTTTGATAGAGTACAACATTACGATTAAATAAAAACCGGCCAAGTGCAAGGCGGACTCGCACACGAAGGGTTCCGTACCATTATCGCAAAACACTGCAAAAAAATCACGTTTGTTGTATGGGAGCCCCCCTTAATTTATTTTATTTTAATTAAATAATTATTATTTTTTGAAGAGAATATACAACTAAATATTCTGTGAATATTTCAAGCGTCTACCTGTTGCCGTTATTAATATCGAGCAAAAAACGGCAATAATATCACGTTTGCTGTATGGGAGCCCCCCTTTAATATAAATTTTATACTGTTTTTAGTATTTGTTGTTATAGCGGCAACAGGAATACATCATCTGTGAAAATTTCAACTGTCTAACTATCACGGTTCATTAGATACAGCCTGGTGACAGACAGACAGCCAGATGGACCGCAAAGTCTCAGTAATAGGGTCCAGTTTTTACCCTTTGGGTACGGAACCCTAAAAACTATGTGATACTTCAAGTTACGCACAATTTTTATGTAAAACGTTATCTACATTGGTTTCGTACATTTTACGTATTGCGTGCACAACTAAACAGACAAAAATATCCAAAAATGCTGGACATGGGTTCTGTTGGTTATCCTTTAACACCCCGGTTACTTTTTTTGCTAATATTTTCGATATACAAAATGATTACTGAAAGTTTTTTTTAATTAATTTTTTTTTAACTTTTTCTCACGCTAGGTATTACTTCCAGTATCGTGGGTGCGTTTACAAACATTTAAACTCACATACTCATGTGACAAGACACCCAGATCCGAAACAACTATCTGTAGGTCATACAAAAATTTGTTCCGCGCGGGAATCCAACTCGTGACACGGATCCGATCGCTCAACCACTACGCCAACCGTGTCGACAATTGATCATGATTGATATTGATGATATGATTTCGTAGCCTACTCTAGGCCCGATGAAACACTTTCCGTGGCTAGGTACACGACACGTCCGCGCCTGCCTAGAAATACATCGTCAGTCATTTCCATCATCGAACTACAAGGCGCACGGCTATGCGCCATCGGTACATGGTGGACATCCCTCCCATACGCGTCTCATATAGCGTTTTGCTAATTCTTTCATTGTGCGCACAGCTAAGGAGTGGAACTCTCTTCCGGAGTCTTAGTCCCCGGATAGCTACAACCTTGGGGTCTTTAAGTCAAGAGTGAATAGGTTTCTTCTAGGCAAGTGTGCTTCAACGAATACCACATCATCGCTTAACATCAGTCGAGATAGTGGTCAAACTCAAACCTATAGATAATAATTTAAAAAAACATAGAATCCACTCTTGCAGCGACACGCTGTCTGCAGTCGACTACGAAATGCCTTTTAACCCCACATTAAAGAAAATACTTGTTTTCAGAGCGAATGCAGTGGCCCTACTCCCACGCAGCGTCGGCTGGGTGACGATCAACTCCACCGACCCCTTCGAGCAGGCGCTCTACTACCCCAACTTCTTCTCTAAACCAGAAGATATGGAGATCATCAAGGAAGGCCTCCTATACTTGAAAAAGATATTTGATAGCGAGGTACGCAAAGCAATGGACATTCGATTCTCTAGGAACTTTGAAGTCACACTATTCCATAGACGGCGACGAAATAACAAGCAAAGACGCCTTGATAATGTGGCCGCCGCGTATAATGTGGTACCTACAGTAGTGGCAACACTACGACGATCGACGTATCGTCGATCTTGTGGGGTCCTCTAGGTGTAACATTATCCTAAAACGTAACTTGCGCAATTTATTCGAAAATAGTTCCGATTTTTTTTTTAATGCAGTCGCAGTCCACTTCTTCGCACTCCTATTTTATTTACTCTAGGCAGTTATAAAATAATGAACTGTCTAAATAAAAGTGTACTGATGAATTTCCAAACCTCGATTCAGTCAGCCGAAAGTTGAAAAACCTAAGATTAAGTGTCAGCTAGTTTTGGTGAAAAAGGTAATTCATAGAAAAATCATCGGGCTAGGACTCTCCAATGTCAACTTTTAAAATAATAATGCAGATTAATTTTATCTTCCTACCCAACAGATACTGCAAGAAAAATACAATGTGGAATTAGACCCTGAATACACGACGGTATGCGACAACAAGGCAGATACCTGGTCTGGCGAATGGCTGGAGTGCATGATCAGATGGCACACTGACCCACAGAACCACCAGCTGGGTACCAACGCCATCGGCAAGGTCATTGACCCACAACTTAGGGTGTACAACCTTACGAGTAAGTTCCCTACGTCACAGATAATATAATACACGTGTACTTGTTCTTACCAAGAACACTTGGTGGACCTTGAAAAAACTACCGCTCTCCTACCTCTCTGGGTCTAGATAAACAATGTTGTTTCATGTATAAGTCTAAACATATGACGTCGGTATTCCTCGAAGGCCCAGCCTAAAGTGTTAAGGCGGAACCACACTTACGTGGCGTGGCGCCTTCTGACGCAGTTGATTGGCTACAAAACTCGTTGTGTTATGACGTAGGCTGAAACAGAGTCGTTTGATTGGTGGATTCCGCGCCATGCCACGCCACGTAAGCGTGGTTCCGAATTTATCCCCTCTTGAAATAAATCTCAAAATATTGTATCTCAGAGCACCTCTACACCACGATAATATTCCATTAGCGTCTTGGAGCGCTCGGTGAGTTGCTGAACAGTAGTGATTACATGTGACTCTGCGAGCTCGCACGTAATAAATATATAAATACCGCGTCGTATCGCATCGCATCGCAGATTTGTGTGGGAGCCCTAAGGCCTCTGAACCGCTATTACGTTTGAATCCTGCTGTACTTACAATCATTTTTCATCCAATAAATACGCGTGTGCGTTTTTTGAGAAGTCTATCAGTTGGTCACTAAACTTACGAAACCATTAACTTACAATATCTTTCTTCCAGACATACGAGTATGTGACGCTGGGTCCATGCCCTCCCAACCGACAGGCAACCCTCAAGGTGCCATCATGGCGGTCGCCGAAAGATGCGCGCACTTCATCAAAGAAACATGGAAATAGGCCGATTTAACTGACTCTATACCGACTATGCAACAATCTCATTAAATAATACGTACATGTATTGTACATTATTGTTACTACCTTTGGAATAAAATATTGAATATTTATGTTATTTTTTCTTCTTTTGGGACTCCCCTTTGATAACGAATGGTACGATGATTGTTTATCTACATACATACATAAACTCACGTCCTCTTTTCATGAGGATATACAGATGACAGAACGCCACCTGTTACGATCCTCACATATAGTTCTCGCCAAACTTCTTGGCCGCCCTGAAGTTTGCTACAATGGCTGCGCAGTAGTAAACCTCATACAAAAACAGCCCCGTTTCGTGCCTTGCGCATCAAAAAGCTAACTTCAGGACCGCCCAGAAGTTTGGCGAGCACTAAATAATTCTCACCACGGATTTTTGTGTCTCTGAATTGGCTGCAAGACCCTGCGCAGTAGCTATTTTTGTGCCAATTTTGAAGGTGAAGACAGCATTGTATAACTGCCTCTTTTACTCGCTGTCGCATCGTCCTATCTCGCTTACTGTATGCAGTATACTCGATGACAAACAGTTTCTTGCGCAATGGTTGGCAGAGCCAACTTCAGAGACACAAAGATCCGCTGTGACTATTATACTCCTTTTGATACGTTTACGCACTTCGACACAACCTCTGTATGGTTCCTATTTATAACAAATAGGAACCATACAGGGGTTAACGCAAAGGTGCGTACATATTTAAAAACCGACCATGTGCGTGTTGGCCCACGCGCAATAATAGGTTTCCGAAGTTGCATAATAATGCGGACTAAGAAGAGGGTTTTGTTGTTGTTACATGAACATTAAAACGGTTTCAGCGGCACTGCTTGCTCGCGTTTGACCACTATCTCGCCTGATGTGATGATGTGGTCTACGATGAAGCACGCTTGACTAGAAGTAACCTATTCACTCCTGACTTAAACTAAATAAGGACTAACTGGTAACTGAAGAAGCAGTTATAAAATCCAACTTCGCAACTGAAGTTAGAAAAATATTATCTATTTGAGTACCACCGCGGGTGCGATTTGCGAAAGGAGCCGATACGACCGCGCGTTAGAGCCACCGGGAATGGTATGGTTCGTTCCTGGATCGTTGAATGCACGCTCCTTGTTTATTACTCTTTCGGAATTTGAAAAATTTCGTATGTATACCTCTACTCTGCGGTATTCACTATTTCGTTCCGGCAATTTTCAATCGGTACAGTAGATCCAGAGATTACCCCCTTCAACGTCACAAACTCACAATTCACAAACTTTACCTCTTTATAATATTAGTATAGGAAAAAATAAGAACAAAAGACAAAAGAAAATAAGTAATTTGCTTGGCAATCGAATCTAATTTGACTTTAGATTACAAAACGTCGAAATACTTCTGCACTAACACAAAACGAAAAAGTCCTTAAGAGGTCGTAGTCTAAAGACTACGGACCGGTACTGCCAAAGTGCCAACGACTCCGGCCACTCCAATGCGTTATTCGAGCTTAAACATTAGTAATTTAGAAATCATTATTATTAAGGAATATATAAATATACTAAAATACAATCATAACAGATTGTATTTTAGTATATTTTTACATGATTCATACGTATATATTTACTACGTATGGGTACGTTAACAACATTATTTAAGTAATTTTTCAATGGCATTTGTACAAAATGTTTACTGTTTCAAGTACATTTTATAAGTTGGTTGACTATTACTAGTAAACTTGTAAAGCCTACTTATCTGTGATAGTTTTCCTTTTAATTTGGTTATATTTACTACTGCCGTGATTTTTTTCATATAGCCAAAGAGCTAACATTTCGCTGGCAGGGGACACACACTAGACTCTAACATAAATTTGCAATTTAAAGCTTAATTTTACGCAAACGGATCTCTGAATCGAAAAATGGTTTGAACAAACCCAGAATATTTTTTATACCATTCCCCCTCTAAAAAGCTTTTTTTATTCACTGAAAACAGAGAATTTACTTTTAATCACTGTTTTGGTGTTTGAATTTGGAACACACCATTGTATTCGATTTCCATCTCAATGCGATAACCTCCTTGCGCAAAAAATACTCGATACAATAACTTCTTGTGCAGAGAATATTCGGGTTCGTGGCTTAGGCCCCCAGTGGTTGAGGCACCTGTGGCCGACGCCCCTGATTCGATTAATTTATTTCAAAGCAGTTTTTGATCAAATGTACTGTCAGACACAAAAATGTTGTACTAAAATAATAAATGTATATGGATTGTAAGTATATGTATAGTATTAAATCATAATTATGATTTAAAACCAGCTTTTGCCCGCGGCTTCGCTCACGTGGAATTTGGTCTGCCACATAAATTTTCGTGACAAACCATTTTAATTAAATTATTTATTTATTTTTAACTATAAATTCTACTCGTATCCGAAATTTCAGATGTCTAACTTCAAAACTAATGGATTCCATACAATCTTTGAACCCCTATTATATTAAGGGGGAAACCCTTGGAGGTGGAAAAACAATTCCTAACCGTTCCATTATTCTTAACCTAACAAAATTATAATAATCTAATGAAAACAAAAAAAGAATCTATTGACTTGGTCCAAACAAAATCCTTCTTTATATTACTAAAACTACAATCCTATTATTAAACAAACAATCTTTATTGTTTACGTAAGTTGGTATTTATGACAAATTTCAAGTTTATTAACCCAAGAAATAAGATCCTTTAAAAAAAATTTAACTCCCCCTAAATCGTCTTTTGAGGATGGTTTCGAAAAACTAGGTATCACAACCTTTATTGTTTACTTATGTTGGTATTTATGTCAAGTTTCAAGTGTATTAGCCCAAGTAATGATTCTTTAAAAATAATCTTTAACACCTCCTAAATCGTCCTTTAGGGTAGTTTCGAAAAACTTATAAAAACAATCTTTATTGTTTTCTTAGGTTGGTATTTATGCCAAGTTTCAAGTCTATTAATCCAGGAAATCAGATTCTTCCATACAAACTTCAACACCCCTAAATCATCTTTTGAGGGTAGTTTCGAAAAACTAATAATGGCGACCTTGATCATTTATTTAGATTACTATTTGTGCCAATATTCATGTATTTTGGCTGAAGGAATTAGATTTTACATACAAACTCAACTTCAACCTCTTTTTCACCCCCTTAGGGGTAGAATTTCCAAAAATCATTTCTTATCGGATGCCTACGTCATAGAAAGAACACACCCTCCAAGTTTCAGGTCTCTACGATCAGCAGTTTAGGCTGTGCTCCGTCAGTCAGTCATTCAGGACAAAGCATTTTATATGTATAGATAGATTCGCTCCCGTGGACCACCCCACAGGACCCGTTTTCGGGTGTTGTTACTCAGGAATAACGTAGCTTTCCATTGTTGAAAGAATTTTTTTAATCGGTCCAGTAGTTTCGGCGCCTATTCGGTACAAACAAAAAAATCTTTCCTCTTTATAATAGTATAGATATAGATAGACTAGCTGACCCGGCAAACTTTGTTATGCCATAAAAACACCAAACATTCATCTACCCTACCTAACCTACCCTAACTACCTACCCTACCCTACCTACCCTACCTGCCCTACCTGCCCTACCTGCCCTACCTGCCCTACCTGCCCTACCTGCCCTACCCTAGTACCCTACCCTACCCTACCCTATATCTCAAGTTGGACCAGACTGCTCACGGTGTGCCAATTTAATTTAAAATCGGTTATGTAGTTTAGGAATCCATCGCGGACAAACATCGTGACAGGAGATTTATATATATTAGATTAGTATAGACAAAGAAATGCTTTTATATTGGTTGTATCTTTTGAAAAATGAAAGTCTTAGTTATTTTTCAGTATTTATTTATTTATCTAAAAAAGCTAAGAAAGCTAGTAAAAAAAAATTTATATAAATCACAGTTTTCATCACCTATAATCAAGATAATCATTTAATTTAATCATAATAACCAGTCTCAAATGTAATAAAATAAGATATATAATAGTCAATCTTAAAAATTACTGCAGAGCAACTAACTTTTTACGCTCGAATCCCTTATATTTGCGCATACAAACACATTATCTCAAGCAAGTGGTGTTTATGTACTAGAACTATTTGAATACTATCTGATTATAGGGCCTAGGCAGTAGTCTAGGTTACCTAGAAGTGCTAAATGGCTTATAACGAGTTTTCTAACCACTTACTTGAGGAAAATGTGTGTGTATTCAGTGTACCAGGGTGAAACTCTATTAACCCTGGCTATGTACTGTTGTTATGTATTGTTTTTCAGTCATAGCCTTAGGGTATCTAAGTTATTTTATTTATTCGGGAAAACAAACAATTACACATTAAGAATTACAAAAATATAGGATACCGAAATTATACAAATGTGAAATCAACCACGTTCTCCACAAAAGTTAGAACACCTAGATTGTGTTTCCTAACAAACTAATATGTGTAAGGTAAATAATACGATTGGTATGTGAGTAGATCGCATACCGCGCTACTTGCTCTCCCGCTTTTATGGGTCTAACCGAAAATAAATAAATAATTTATTTACCTATGCTATTACATACATTTCTTACTTATAGTATTTCATGTATATCGATAGTATATAAGCGACTATATAAACTATACTCCATAAAAACCTGGACTTATAGTGAGTTTATTATAAGATTGTGCTCCATTAGTCCATTGGTGTAATTGTTGCAAGGTGTTCCAGTGCGAGGATAAACTAATAAATTAATAAATAAAATAACCTATGTGACGCCTCGTCGCGAACACAATTTATGGAGAAATTGATATCTTTAAAATCTTTTTAATTACAGACCGATTAAATCTGTGACTTGGCGACTAATTAGCGACTAAATCTGAAAGAAAACAGATCTTCGCTAGGTGCCCTAGTTTTTGAGATATATATTTCTCCAAGCTGGGGAGAGTCTCTCCAGATCGGCCACCTATAAGACCTTCAAACTTTTGAACCAGTGACCGTAATTTTGACTAATTAGCGACTAAATATTTGTGTTATCAAAATTAAAAACCAACGGTGGCCAAGCCAGAGGTAGCCACACTCCTTTATAATGATTTTTTTGGGTGCGTCTCATATCATATATAGTTATTTGGCATATTTTAATTTCAATAACGTTCACAAGATATAATAAACGTGAGTTATACCAAATGTTGATATAATTTCTTTAGTTATAACATTTATATACTCTAAAATTTATTTCGTATAACGTTATTGGATATAACGTTTATTTAATCGAAAATCATTAGCCCTATCGTTTAAAATCTATCTATATATATATAAATAAAAAACTTTTTACAAAAAAATACTACCGACTTCCAAATATAAAAACTAGAAAGTGAAAAATAACTTTATTTTTGGAAGTCGGTGTCTTTGATAGGTACCAAATTTTTAAGTTACGGACACCGACTTCCAAAAATAAAGTTATTTTTCACTTTCTAGTTTTTATATTTGGAAGTCGGTAGTATTTTTTTGTAAAATGTTTTTATTTTTCACTTTTTAGTTGTACGTACCTAATAGGGAAGTAGTTAAGTAAGTACCTATAACGACAGAATAGATTACCCGAATAACATGAAACTTGAATATTACCGTTGAAATTTGAGATCTGCGTACCCCTTTCGAGCGTACTAGCGTGATGTTATGTTATGAAATGGTATAAATAATAAACAGACATGCGATTGCAGCAATCCCTAGAGATTTGCCGTTATTTATTGAAGAGTTCTGTTGTTTATCTCCAAAGTTCTTCATCAGATCTTCACCAAATTAAAATGGGACCAATTTCGGAATATATTCTTTCAAACAAAAAAAGAATTTTCGAAATCGGTCCACAATTGACGGAAATATCGGTGAACATACATAAAAAAAAAAAAAAAAAAAAAACATTCATAATGTCGAACATAGAACCTCCTCCTTTTTTGGTAAGTCGGTTAAAAATGAATCCCTATTTCCCTTGGTCACGGAATCACGCGTGAACGGCTGAACCGATTTCGCTTATTCTTTTTTTGTTGTGTTTTTTATTGTTAGGAGAAGGTTCTTACGTAAAAAAATTAAGAAAAATAAAATATTGATGCCTTACCTACATAGGTAGCGTAGGTAGGGTAGGTATTTAGGTAGGGTAGGTATGTAGGTAGGGTAGGTATGTAGGTAAGGTAGGTATGTAAGTAGGGCAGGTATGTAGGTAGGGTAGGTATTTAGGTAGGGTAGGTATGTAGGTAGGGTAGGATAGGGTAGTTAGGGTAGATGAATATTTGGTGTTTTTATGGCAAAACAAAGTTGGCCGGGTCAGCTAGTATATTAATAATAATATTAAAAAGAAACTGTTTTGAAATAGTTTTAAAAAGAAACTGTCAGGTCTTTCGTTCTTGCTTATAGAAAAACTCTATGAAAAAATAGAGACACAGATAAACGCTACCATCTTGAACTTCGAAGAGATACTTTTTATTCACCTTTCGGTTAGCAGCCATAATTAAAGTTTTTCGCTGTTTTCACGCGTTTGTTTCGTTTATATCAGGAAGAATTTTATTGTCATGTGTGGCTATCGGTTGCAAGAGTAGAATGAGCGTACAAAGGATATCTTTCCACAGGTGAGTTATCTGACTAGCATACTGAAATTATTGTGCAGGGAATACATTTCATAGGCTGCCCCGATTAAAGGAATCTTAGTTCTAAATACTTCGAGGACGTATATTAAACCATTCTATTTAGTGAAATAACAGCGAATTAGCGAAATAAGAGCTAAGACAGTTTACGTTCTGATGTTAGAGATGTGAGTTGAGTTGTCAGTAAGTAAGTAAAATAAAAATACACTAGCAATAAATCGTTCTTGTGAATGTTGAGTCACAAAAAAGACACTTGCTTTAATTTATTTCATAAAGTTTATTTGCTATTTGTTATTGTTAATCTAATATTGACTGTGCACAGGTTTCCTAAGAGTACTTATTTAAGAAATAAGTGGATAAAGAATATAAAACGAGCTAACTGGAGACCTTCACCATATTCTCGCTTGTGTTCACTGCATTTTAATGAATCATACTATCGGGAAGGATATCAATTAAAGCTCCTACACAGTGATGCAGTACCTACAATATTCACACATGCACCTTCAGATTTACTTAAGGTAAGGATTTAGTAGCGTAACGTGTTCTTTTCTTCTGTGTGCTGTAAAAAAATACAAATATACCGAATATTAATAAAATTTAATAATCACAAATAGTTAATTATGAATTAATTTCCTCCCTCCTAATAGAATAAAAATACTAACTTTTTTTAGGTTTGCCTTTGTCGCCTGACGTGGAAAAAATATGTATATTTTCCACGTCAGGCGACTATCCAGATAGATTACAAGGTATTTAGCTTCTTTTGCTTGTGGAATTTGCACCTTGTTCAGCTTTACTGGAGGCAAAGTGTTATGTCTCAAAGCAAAGATGACTTGAACCGATTTTGTTTCATTAGCTTTGATTCGCCAGAATTCTAGCCATTCGGGGATGTTATCTAAACAGATTTGAAGCATGTGGCTAGCTTGTAATGGATCTTCATGGACAGCTAAGGCTGCTGTGTCATAAGCAAAGGTACCTATTACGACTCCTTCCGTCATAGGAAGATCTGAAGTGAAGAGCAGGTACAAGATCGGCCCAAGAACGCTTCCTTGGAGCAATCCTGCATAGATTTTGTGGAGGTTTGTTGAGTCCTCGCCTTGCTTGACATAGAAGTACCTGTCTTCAAGATATGACTTAAGGAAGATGAAGTAGTTTGTCGGGAGATCCTTTTTAATTTTATAAAGCAAATCTTCATGCCAGACTCTGTCGAAGGCCTGGGATATGTCGAAGAAGGTCGCACAGCAATACTTTTTATTTCTGTAAGCTTTGTGGATATTTTCAACCAATCGATGGACCTGTTCTAAGCTTTTGCCTAAAACCGAATTGATGTTTAGATATTATTTTGGACTCTGAATACATACTTATTAGTAATATAATATTATGCCTAATAGGTAGTTATTCGAAGAAGTTAATTCTACGTAGTTTCTGTCTTATGATATATCTTTTTTCTACTTTAATAATAATAATACCAGACTTACTGGCCCACTGCAGGACAAAGGCCTCTTCACATAGAGAGAAGGCACAAGCATTGGTCACCACGCTTGCTCAAAGCGGGTTTGCAATTTCAAACTTATATTACTTATACTAACTTACTGCAGCTCTATCACAATGAAAGTTCACACACAATGCTCTATAACAAGGGGTCACATGGGAGTTAAAAGGATTTTAATCAAGATACGTGAACGATTTTATTGATTAAGAGCACATCAGACAAACCGGTCAGCAACGTCTAAGAGGATGAAGACTCGCTACGAACGGAAGGCGAACAATAAGGGCTTCGATAACGGATCTCTGGTATGGTTAAATAACCCGGTACACAGCAAAGGAAAATCGCCTAAATTGCAAGAAAAATGGGATGGACCATATTGCGTAGTTACCAAGATTAATAACCTACCGAATTCAAAAGGGACCCCGAGGTGCATCAAAGGTCGTTCATATGGATCGGTTGGCCCGTTGTCATGGGTCATGGGTCTCTGTTCAAGCCGAACATTCTGGAAGTTTCTAGTCGCTTCGAGAACAATGAGTTCGAAAGTCGATTGTTCTGGAAGATTCTCGAATTATCTAGAATAGTATGGAACGTTCTAGAAACATCTTCCGTGCTATTTATAGAGCGGTCGGGTTCGTCATGAGTCAGTTTCGATTTGGAAGCGACACAGCGATCGTAAAAGGAAAATAGTGCGTAGTAATAGAATTGTTAAGGAAGTGTTTTTGTAATAAAGTGTTATTAATTGAATTGCTGCTGTTTAAATAATTTATCCCTGAACCCCAGCTCATAACAATACCATTCGTTATCAAGGGGGAGACCCAAAAAAAAAAGACATGAATATTCAACATTCATATTTTATTCACAAAGTTGGTAACAATAATGTACAATACGTGTTCGTATTATTTAATCTAGTCTGTATAGAGTCGATTAAATTGGTCTATTTCCATGTTTCTTTGATGAAGTGCGCGCATCTTTCGGCGACCGCCATGATGGCACCTTGAGGGTTGCCTGTCGGTTGGGAGGGCATGGACCCAGCGTCACATACTCGTATGTCTGTAAGAAAGAAATTGTAAGTTAATGGTTTCGTAAGTTTAGTGATCAACTGATAGACTTATCAAACAACGCACACGCGTATATATTGGATGAACAATAGGTTAAATTTAGGTAAAATTAGTTTTTTGTCCGTTGGTAGTCGAATAAAAAATATTGGACACGTATTTTTCTTTTAACACGTAAACATAAAGCCTGTAGTGCTACACGGTTGCCAACCAAGCCAAAAACCAAGGTCAGGACTTACGTATGTGTGCCTCGGCTTCGCCTCGGCCCACATTTACACGTTCGTCCATCAATGCCTCGTTTGCTGGCCGCCGCAATAATGTACTATATCTGTGACGTAGGGAACTTACTCGTAAGGTTGTACACCCTAAGTTGTGGGTCAATGACCTTGCCGATGGCGTTGGTGCCCAGCTGGTGGTTCTGTGGGTCAGTGTGCACTCTGATCATGCACTCCATCCATTCGTCCGACCAGGTTTCAGCCTTGTTGTCGCATACCGTCGTGTATTCAGGGTCTAATTCCACTTTGTATTTCTCTTGCAGTATCTGTTGGGTAGGAAGATAAAAGTAGGTAATTAATCTTCATTATTAAATTAATATTGTGATCAGTCGTAGCCATAAAGCTTTTCTAGGAGTTTAATTATATTTTTCACCAAAACTAGCTGACACCTTAATCTTAGGATTTTCAACTTTCGACTCTGACTGAATCGAGGTTTGAAAATCCATCAGTACACTTTTATTTAGACAGTAATTATTTTTCAATACAGTTGTTAAACATGGCGTATTTTCAGAGGCTATAATTATGATTCGAAAATTAAATCTTATGCATAGGCATCTTTCTGTTACGCGGTCGTGACTTTTGTTTACGAGCTCGATCATTAGTTTTGCAGTTTAGTTTTAAATTTATAAGTCAATTTAAAAAGTTTAGTAGCAAAGAGTTTTCATACATAGAATAAAATGGGATAGATTTTATACGAGGAAAAATGAATGATTCCGTACGTTTTAGCATTGAACTCTCAAAAGTCTTTTTAATGGTTGTTTAATATATTTAATTACCAGTTTTAATTTAATTATTTTGACATCAACATTTGTCTAAAATCGAATAGGCTGTATATACTGTTTTCGTTGTAAAAAATGTCCAGTTGCAAAAACGCGCCTTTAGTTATAAGTCAATTTAAAAAAGTTTAGTAGCAAGGAGTTTTCATACATAGAATAAAATGGAATAGATTTTATACGAGGAAAAATGAATGATTCCGTACAGCTTGGCAAAAAACAGTGTGGAATAAATGCGGTCGCCACTATCGCACTTGTATACCCCGAAATACTATAACTCAACAGTTTTTGATACTTTTCTATTAATTTTTAGTTACTCTAACTACTCTTAGTACTAATAGGTAATATTAGGCAAGTAATAGGTAGGTTATTTTAGTTAACTAGTTAGTTTTATTTTTAGTTCCAACTGTCACCGCGTCAGACTCTTTTTTGCCAAGCTGTACGTTTTAGCATTTAATTCTCAAAAGTCTTTTAAATGGTTGTTTAATATATTTAATTATCAGTTTCAATTTAATTATTTTCACATCAACATTTGTCATAAATCGAATAGGCTGTGTAGGCTGTTTTCGTTGTAAAAAAAATATGTCCAGTTGCAAAAACGCGCGAAAATTTTATTTTTTTGTGAATTAACAAATCTAATTCTTTGATTTGTTTTTACTATTTCCTACAACTGTATCGAAAAATATCGTGTGATACACGGGCGTGTAGGTTATTGCAAACTCGTGTCATTAAAAACCCTCGCCTTCGGCTCGGGCTTGTTAATAACAGCTCGTTTGCAATAACCTACTTTCCACCCTTGTATCACAATGTACTATTATAGTTGCCTAGTGTAAATAAAATGGGAATATCAGCTGAAGAAGTGGACTGATAAAGCATTTTTCGATACCAAGATATCGAAAGGATTTTCGAATAAATTACGCAAGCTACGTCTTTGGATGTTGTAACAACTAGAGGACCCCACACGATCAACGTTACATCGAGCATCGCCGCGTCGTAGTGTTGCCACTACAACGCGTACTATAGCTCTCGCCAAACTTCTTGGTCGCCCTGAAGTCGGCTAAAATGGCTGCGCAAAGTATTAAATCTCATACAAAAACAGCACCGTTTCGTGCCTTGCACATCAGAAAGCCAACTTCAGGGCGAGCACTTTACTTTATACCAAACAACGGATCAAAGCATCATTGCTGGTTGTTTCGTCGCCGTCGATGGGATATTGTGAGTTTAATAAAACTCTTATTTAAAGGAATTAGACCTCAAAGTTCCTAGAGAATCGAATGTCCATTGCTTTGCGTACCTCGCTATTAAATATCTTGCGCAAGTATTGGAGGCCTTCCTTGATGATCTCCATGTCTTCTGGATGAGAGAAGAAGTTGGGGTAATAGAGTGCCTGCTCGAAGGGGTCGGTGGAGTTGATCGTCAACCAGCCGACGCTGCGCGGGAGTAGGGCCACTGCGTTCGCTCTGAAAACGAGAGTTTTGTGGTTTAATGTGGGGTTATAAGGCACTTCGTAGCTGACTGCAGACGCGGCGTGTCGCTGCAAGAGTGGCTTCTAGGGATGTCGGAAATGCAAAAATATATCGATATATCGATATATCGGTCCAATTTTTAAAGATTTTCGGTTTTAAAATAATAATGTATTTAGTTCAGTCTGGCTCAATAATAGGTATTACTATTTTTTATACAAAATGCACATTATTTTAATGTAGAGAATCTTAATAAAAACGAAGGTATTTTAATCGTTAATCCTTTATAATGTGTAAAGTGATGAAGTGAAGAGTGACGGATGATGGCCACCGCGGCCTGCGGCGGCCGCAACACGAAATAAACATTCAAGTCATAGACAATACAGTAATTTCCCGTTGGTTCCTATCTTTTACAGCTTTGAAGTCTGTTAAATATTCTGCTAATAAATTAAATTTGAAAAAAATATCGTTTTTGATACGTTTTTCGATATTGAATATTTTGTATCGATATATCGATGTATCGGATGAAAATATATCGGCTAAAAATATCGATATATCGAATCAGAAATATCGATATATCGATGTATCGATATTTTTTCGACAAGCCTAGTGGCTTCTATGTATTTCTAGGCGACGGACGTGTCGTGTCCCTAGCTACGGAAAGTGTTTCATCAGGCATAGAGTAGGCTATGAAATCACATCATCAATCATTTAAAAGTCGATTTTGTATATCGAAAATATTTCCTAAAATAATAACCGTGGTGTTAAAAGGTAACCAACAGAACCCATTGCCAGCATTTTTGGAATTGTAATTGTTCGCATCATGTTAAATGTACGAAACCAATGTAGATAACTTAATACAAAAAAAACTTGCATAACTTGAAGTATTGCTTAGTTTTTGTTTCATCGCAATCAAGTGAAAGTGTTCAAGAAGAAAAATATCACAACACACGCAATTCAGATACTCGGAAAGTTGAACTCCATATTCGATAGATGGCGTTGTGCATTTGACGTCATTTTGTGAATGGCGGTGTTAAGATTCTCCTCGGATTTGAGATACTCTCGAAAAAATTATTGCTAAAAGAGGTTAGGTAGGTATGTTGATAGGTTTGAGGGTAGGTTACTAGGTTAGGCAGTTGACAGGAGCAAAGCCGCGGGCACAGCTAGTCTTTCATAATCAGAGAAAACCGACAATCGACATGGACAGGAGAATGGACGCTCATTTCGAACTCCTACCGACTATAATATAATTGGTTAGGTTTTCAGACTACTTTTTCCTTTTCTATGATCTATTTTACTTTAAAATTTTCTACTTACGATACGTTGTATCCAGAGCTGGAGCAGCCTCCGGCTTCCTCACCAATCACTCCAGTCTTAGAGCATTCTGCGTAGAGACCGTTGAAGAAGAACTGCAGGTCTGGCTGCTTCTTACTCTGGTCAGCGTAGCTTGAGTACAGAAGACCTGTGAGCTGTGGATAGGAGTAAATACTGTAATAGGGAATGTACCCATACTAAGTGCCCTACCCTACCCTACGGTAGGTAGGGTAGGGTAGGTAGGGTAGGGTAGGTAGGGTAGGGTAGGTAGGGTAGGGTAGGTAGGGTAGGGTAGGTAGGGTAGGTAGGGTCGGTAGGGTAGGGTAGGTAGTGTAGGGTAGGTAGTGTAGGGTAGGTAGTGTAGGGTAGGTAGTGTAGGGTAGGTAGGGTAGGGTAGGTAGTGTAGGGTAGGGTAGGTAGGGTAGGGTAGGTAGGGTAGGGTAGGTAGGGTAGGGTAGGGTAGGTAGGGTAGGGTAGGTAGGGTAGGTAGGGTCGGTAGGGTAGGATAGGTAGTGTAGGGTAGGTAGTGTAGGGTAGGTAGTGTAGGGTAGGTAGTGTAGGGTAGGTAGGGTAGGGTAGGTAGTGTAGGGTTGTTAGGGTAGGGTAGGTAGGGTAGATGAATGTTTGGTGTTTTTATGGCAAAACAAAGTTTGCCGGGTCAGCTAGTATAATATAAAATAATATGGGTACGTGCCCTTATACAGGGTTTTTTAATGTAATCAACAGCGGAACAGCAGATTTTAGTTTTAAATTACAGAGTTTATCACGTAGTAAAAATTTACTACAAGTATTCATGACTTACCACGTCCCAAAAATTTAATAAAATAAACACATTAGCTTCCTTCGGCAGTCGGGTAAAAATAGTCTAGACTCTAGGCTAGGAATAAGGCCTTTAAGCCCTATTGACCTTATTCCAAGTTTTTTAACGTACTCGGTCGCGTAACGTAAACGTTCTCTTATGCAAATTTGGATACAGAAAAAGCGGTTTCCCTTTACTGTCACGAGACAGCGCTTATCCAGTTTCAAAACAGTGCGAGTAAAAACTCGCACTAAGCTCTCTTTACCAAATGACGGTTAAACCCATTTTTTATATTTTGCATCGTGAATTTTATATTATTTTTTTGGTATCTTGCAATGACTAGAATATTTACTTTTTAAATTATAATATTATTTTATTTTAATTATTGTGAATGTGAAGACTATGTGGATCATTCTTTTTTTGTGTTTTTAATTTTAATTTATCTCAGTTAGTTTTTAATCATGGTCTGGCAGTATGAGTAGTTTATGCTGCCTACCCGAATGTCCTGTCTTTGGTATTGTTCGTCAAATCGTTGAGCTCCTTAAATTCTAGGTTGAGCTGCACGGTTATTGACAAATGCGTGCACTGACTGGACATGTCCACTCAATCTGGCTTGTTCTTTCCTCAAAAGACCATTTCAGACATCAGTCTACATGGTCTTCACATGATCTAACAAAGATGATAATTATCTGGACTTTAAAAGAGACTGTGACCTCTGAGTTTGTTTCGGCCTTTCTTCTCAGAGTACGGAAACGCCGAACTCATCTAGTTTTTTGAAATATAATCGTAAAACTGTTCGTACAAACCAACTTACAGAAATAAAATCATTTATCATTTAATGTCAAGTTACCTTCCAACAATTTGATAAATGATACAAATCAGTGTCTAGCACGTGTTGGGAGCAACCCTATTTCCAATAAACGGGTCCAAATCCAGACTACTGGTTTAGACACTGCAAAATCAAAAAATCTTTAAACGTTGCCTAGCCAGGATATAGACGCTAGACATCAGTGTTCTACGGCCGTTCTCTGACCAGTCAAAACGTTCATGACTTCGCTGTGAAGATGGGATAGCGCTCTTCGTCTTATATAGCTCTGTCTCTCTCTCCCACAGTGGCACCACGATTGTTTTGACACGTCAGATTCCCCAGCAGTCGCGCTTGAGAACACCACACCAACTTTTGGCTAGTGAACTTTCTCATACTTTCCATCAAAATAAAGTTTGAGAAATCTTACCTGAGTAAGTCCCGTTGAAGTCATAGGCCCTTCATTCTGCAGCAGGAAATCTGTCAAGGCAGCCCAGTCCAGAGCCTGAGTGTTGTTCACTGCAGTCAGTATGAAGTACATGGCGGCTCCGCAGTGGTTCTTGAGGGTTTTGCCAACGGGTAGATCGGCTAGCACACTGATCCCTAACGGTTCCAGGACTTCTTTTGGCCCGACTCCGGAGTGCATAAGGATTTTCGGACTGGTTAAGGATCCTGCACTGAGGATAACCTGTAATTGATTTAGTCAGAGATTTAAAAAAAATGCATTATTTAGAACTTTTATAAAATATAATATCAGAGGCCGATTTATTAGAGGCTTTTAAAGGGTTATTCTTCAGTCATTGCGTCGACGTTCTTTAATAATGTAATTTAAGCACCATGCAGAAAAAGCAGATATCTGCATCATGTCTGTGCATGCAGTTAATGAACTGCATTCATTTAGCAATTACTTAATTACATTAGACAATCTATTGAGCACGTAATTATGACACGATATCTTGCGAAAACACCCTGATATAACTTTTGAACGGTTGAACCAATTTTTATCAAACATAGCTAAAAACTCTCTTGATAAAGCCACTTTTCGATAAAAATAAATGATATCAAAATCAGTTCATCCGTTTAGGAGCAAATATCTATCTGTGTATTCCACAGATAGATACAATACATTATACACGTCAAACTTATAAAGGTTAAAGGTCTATCCACACATATCAGGGCCGTGCCCGGGACGTGCACGGGACGTGGACAGACCGTGCCCCGTCAGGAGCTCAAAAAAATATCGGTGGGAACATTTTATATGACATCGTTCACACACGTCCGTGCACGGGACGTGACCGGGCCCGTACGTAGCGATATGTTTTTGAGCTCCTGACGGGGCACGGCCCTGATATGTGTGGATAGACCTTAATAATCCTCTTTTTCCGCAAATACACAAACACACGGTACACACGTCAGATTTATAACACCTTTTTTTTCCGACGGGGAATTAAAAAGTTCGGGGATTACAAAGAACAGTGTCTCTTACCTCTTTAGTAGCATTAACAATCCTCGTATTGCCGTTTTTGTCAACGTATTCTACTCCGTAGGCTCTGGTGCCGTCGAATAGCACCCTAGTGACGTGGGCATAGAGTTTCACGTCAAGGTTAGGACGCACGGACTTAGGTTCCAGGTATGCGCGCGCTGTGGTGTAGCGCTGCCCGTTGCTGAAAAGCAGAAGATATAATATTAATTATAAATCAAAATATATTTATTCAATTTTTTAACGTCGAAGTTCTTGGTTTATAAAGACAGTTATTTAAGGTTAATCCTATTCGGCGGCACAATTTGATTTTTGTGGCCGGGGTTAACATCCATGCTATCTCATCCGTCAACAAGTACGAAAGGGATAAACGCTGTGATGAGCAGAAAGAAGCTAGTTCGCGTACAAATACACACTCATGGTACGAGTATAATAGTTATTTGTGGAACAAGAGAGCAAAGTTGGTTTTTGCTGCGATTGTTGATTTTGAATCCCGAGTAAGAGAAGGATTATATAATTGAATCACGAGCGCAGCGAGGGATTGAGATGGCGTTCGAATATATTGGTGTGTTCTAAATTCAAACACCAAAACAATAATTAAAAGAGCATTTACTTTATTCACTATTATCAGTGAAAAAAATAAGCTTATTAGAGGGGGAATGGTATAATAGTATATTATGCAACTAGTGAATAAAGGACGGATTTTAAGCGAGGGCCATAGATGAATCACGAGCAAGTGAAGGATTCTAACGACTGAAATACGACCGTAGGGAGTGATTCAAGTGTTAGAATCATGAGCGACGCGAGTGATTCATGGCCCTGGATATAAATCCGTTTTATTCAAGAGTTGCATACTATATTTTATACAATGACTACGAGAAAAAGAAAGATTTAACCGAAAAGCACATGGAATAATAATAAATAAATAAATGGTTGGTAATCGTTTATTTAATTTTAGTTAAACTAGGTAACAGCACCTGTGTTTCAGGGACCACCTCCGTTACGTTACATAATTATAACTAATTAAACACCAATGAAACGTTAAAAAAAGTTTTATTATTAAATACTAACAAGTTGAAATTATCTATTTAAATACGAAGTTGCATGAAATGAGCAAGCAAAAGTTACATTAATTTATTTGTATTATTGAGCACGATCTTTTTTGTATCGAAACTTTTTTAAGAACAAAGCAACTCAACCAATAAAATAAAAATCTCTATAACTCACTTGTGAATAATAGCAATGAAAAAGTCTCAGTTTGATTACAGGTATCATTATGTGCCTAATTGCGATTAAATTAGAGCCACTTTATGAGCAAGTGTGTTGAAAAATAATAAATAGATGATGATTTAGAACGAAAAGGAGCGCGCGAAATGTTATAAACAGACCTTTGGAAGTATGAGTATCGTGAAAAAATTACTGAATATATTAGCTTAAAATAAAATTATTTGCATCTGTTTACCGATAATCTATCTCTGTATGGTGACTGTTTTACAATTTTCATTCTTTTTATGGTATTTATTTCCGCCCAAAGATGCGTTGAAATAAGTGTTGAAATATGGAACTTTCGACGCTCATAACTCTCAATAGTACATTGTGATACAAGGGTGGAAAGTAGGTTACTCGTGTCATTAAAAACCCTCGCCTTCGGCTCGGGCTTGTAAAGACAGCTCGTTTGCAATAACCTACACGCCCGTGTATCACACGATATTTTTCAATACAGTTGTGGGAAATAGTAAAAACAAATTAAAGAATTAGATTTGTTAATTAAAAAAAAAAAAATTCGGCCTTTTTTGCACCTGGACATATTTT
The DNA here is from genome assembly GCA_945859665.1 of Anorthoa munda. Taxonomy (NCBI): domain Eukaryota; kingdom Metazoa; phylum Arthropoda; class Insecta; order Lepidoptera; family Noctuidae; genus Anorthoa; species Anorthoa munda. The sequence continues at coordinate 14,120,531 of OX243904.1, forward strand.
TTTTACAACGAAAACAGGCTACACAGCCTATTCGATTTTTGACAAATGTTGATGTGAAAATAATTAAATTGAAACTGGTAATTAAATATATTAAACTACCATTTAAAAGACTTTTGTGAATTAAATGCTAAAACGAACGGAATCATTCATTTTTCCTCGTATAAAATCTATTCCATTTTATTCTATGTATGAAAACTCCTTGCTACTAAACTTTTTTTAAATTGACTTATAACTAAAGGCGCGTTTTTGCAACTGGACATTTTTTACAACGAAAACAGTGTATACAGCCTATTCGATTTTAGACAAATGTTGATGTAAAAATAATTAAATTAAAACTGGTAATTAAATATATTAAACAACCATTAAAAAGACTTTTGAGAGTTCAATGCTAAAACGTACGGCATCATTCATTTTTCCTCGTATAAAATCTATCCCATTTTATTCTATGTATGAAAACTCTTTGCTACTAAACTTTTTAAATTGACTTATAAATTTAAAACTAAACTGCAAAACTAATGATCGAGCTCGTAAACAAAAGTCACGACCGCGTAACAGAAAGATGACTATGCATAAGATTTAATTTTCGAATCATAATTATAGCCTCTGAAAGTACGCCATGTTTAACAACTGTATTGAAAATACACGTTTGTTTAGTTTTTTGTATACAGGGCTAGATAATGAGGAGACAAATTGATTTATCTTTTTTATTTTGAGCGTACACCGTCAAACAGTGGAGTAATCGCCATACTACGTTTGTATGGAAGATTGACTGACTAGGGCACCCATAAAACGCCCGCTCGTCACAGGAGGAGTTGATACACGATTTTGGTGAGTAAAGTCAGCATATTATATTCCTTTATTAAATAAACCTGATATATCTACTATAACTTGGCATATTCGTACTTGACACCATGGAGGTGAGGCCCGCGCGGGTGGCGGGACACACAGACTAATTCAACAAAATAAAATTTTATTAAAATATTACTAATAAAAATGTAAAACTTACTAGACGCACGAGTTTGTCTTTAGAGTAAAAAATGACAGGGATGGTATATTCAATCCTAAGTTCAATCTACAAAACGGGTCTAATGGCTTTTTAACTTTTACCTTTTTGGAGCAAAACTGTGAATCGTGAATGATTGCCTTTGTATGGGAGATATCTATTTATTTTTGAATTTTCAATTTATTTATTTAAATCTTCATGCACAAAAGTACAATGGCGGACTTAATGACTATGACTTATCTCATTTATCCTGCATCACATCACATCATCAGCCTATTCATGTTCCCACTGCTGGGACACAGGCCTCCTCTCTGTGAGGGGAATGGGCCGTAATTCACCACACGGGCCCAGTGCGGGTTGGTGGATATCACATGTCTTCGAATTTTTGGTTCTAGGACATGTCGGTTTCCTCACGATGTTTTCCTTCACTGTTTTGAGAGCAGTGGTGATGAAATAATTTACACAAAGTAAAGCGCCTGCCTGGGCTCGAACCCACGACCTACAACTTGTAAGTCGCGGCCGATACGACTTGGCCACATTGCTGTAAACATTAGATTATATACTGCCTGTATATATTAGAATTTTTCAAGCATATACTCAACTTCAAATTCATCATTCAGAAATCGGGGTCGACACAGTTGGGAAGAAGACTAAAAAAGTTAGGTAACTAGGGACATATTATAACCACCAAGTACATAAGCGGCGGCGGCGCGCCGCAGACAGAGATGCAACTACGAACAAAGCGTCAGACGCCGATTCCCTCGAGTAGCCGATTTTAAAATGAGAATCACGTCTAAATGGCTAGTCGTATTTTTTTGGAAAAAATATAATGTTATATTAGACCATTTTCTGAATAATTTGATCTAAGCAAATTTTGAATTTTATTCGTATAACATAGTGTAATTAATTTGTAAATTTATGTCTAAAACGGACAACAACACGACAATCGCACCAAAACCGCTGGGCGTATTTTAATGAAATCAACACCATCTCAAAGACAATTTAATTGTCTACATTTTGAACTGAGGTTTTTTTATTAAAGTCATAGAATAATAAGGAAAGTACAAAAAACTACAAAATTTTGGTTCGCGCTGGAGTGAAACGAGTGCGCGTTTTGTTCCCTCAAGGTCGTTGGCGTTAGTCGTCGTCTTAAATGATAAATCACACATTGTCATTGCGATTTTACTGGGATTCTTGGGCAATATTGGACCGAGCTCAGTCGCGGCTGTCACGAGTGTTTTGTGCGGGCGTTTGCGACGTCATTCATTAAATACTGTAACGAGGTTGTATTGGCTGGGTTACTTTTATTAATTGTTACAGACCGAATATACCTTAAATTCATTCTTTAAATTTGTTCTTTCATTCATTTTTAAGTAGTACAGATCATTAAATCAAGATGACAAGTTAAAAATCAATATCTAAGAAAATATTAATTTTTTTTGAGTCCATTGTCGAAATTGGAAAGGCTTTGAAACTCAACCTAGTCAATCTTGTAGATTTCTTCTTCGTCGAACTTGGCGCCTTTTTACCCGACTGCAAGGAAAGCGTTATGTTTATCGCGCGTATCTTGTATTTAAGTAATATTCTTTATTGCCTTATCTTTCAAATCACTAGACGGATTTATATATTTAAGACATCGTCAGATAGGTCTTGACCGCTCTAGTGTTCTTAGATAAGTGGCGTTAAAAAGATAGATAAAACATTTATTTAGTGCACACAAAAGACACAGCTCAACAACCAAAACAAACATAATAATATGGTTTAAGACATCCAGCTTACGAATATGTATCCTCCGACTGCACAGCATGATTTTCTTTTTGTTCAAGTTCATCTTTTAAGTTCGTTTCTAAAGCAGTCAGGTTTTTTGATTTTAATAAAAAAACACATTTTTATATTTTAGTCGAGCTTGGCGCTTTTCACTTTTTTTTGTTTTTAGTGCGATCGATTACACTATTGTTACGTCTTGTCCCCAATCTTCGTCGAATGTGGCGTCACGATCTGTCTACCCTCTTAGGCATGTAAGCTTGATATGATATATATGTTTAGAGGAATCGATGTATTTATGTTTGAAAATTTATTCTTCCTATTCCTTTTTTAAATTCAGAATATAAACGTATAGTAGCAACACCGGACTCTCTAAGTCCGGCAAGTTCAGCTGTGAATTTGAGAATGGCGGGAGTGGTCCTTCTGTATACTTCTGTGTTATAACTGGGGGGTGACCATAAGCTTTTAGAGTTAGGTTATTTTGAGATCGCGTAAGTGACAGATGTATACAAGTCATATATATCTGTCCCTTAAACACACTCAAAATAACCTTACTTTAAGAGCTAATGGTCACCCTCCTGATGTCAAGTAAATAGATGAGACTATAATAGAACTAGAACAACCGTTCAAAACACGTGACTGCGTGTAAAACAGTTCTAATTATTTCGTAGTTTCGCTCAAATAAGATTATACAATAAACAAATATTATTATGGTACCTAACAAAGATAAATTGATAACGAACCAGATTAAAATCAGTTTTTATTTCCTTATTATTTCTAGCCAGTCGCGTAATTAAGTATAATTTAGGTAAGTATTATTGTTTTCGATGGTTCTGTATGCTTGTTCTTATGTATTACACAATCTACATGCATAGTTAATTCTTACAATATTATTATGTGTGGTTTTCTTATCATTTATTATTCTTATTATTACATAGACAAGCGTAATTAAGAGCTGCACAAAGTATGTGGCAGCGCGAGCGCACCGACATGACTGACAAGATGTCATTGCCATTGGCTCTTATTTGAGTCAAAAAACCGGTCAAGTGCGACTCAGACTTCGCACATTTAGGGTTCCGTACCAAACCCCAAAATCAAATTGATTGTTATAGGTAAATTGAGGGAGACTGATTTATCAATATATTGGTATTTGTTTGTGAAATATACGTCATAATAAACATTATCACTAAATTTCAAGTTCATAGATCATTGGGAAGTTTAAAAATTCCCCGGAACTAAACTTTGTAAAAAAAGCTGATTTTAGTGGCCTTTGTTTTCCAATATTTTTTAATCCAAATATACAGTATGTATTTACACAACGAGTTCTAAACAACGATACCGCACTCGATGGGGTAGGGCAACATTGGCTGTATGATAATTTGTAAGGCTTTGAGTCAACAAGATCACTGAAGAGAGAGAGAAGTCTACTGTGAAAAATTTTAATCTGTAGCTACAACCGTGAGGCTGTAAAACCTGTATGACAGACAGACGGACAGACACGTGGGTGACAGCAATAGGGCTCCGTTTAGACCCTTCGGGTACGGGCCCCTAAAAAGAACATGCATGCGGTGGAAAACGTGATATATACTTTGAACCCATTTTCCTTTGTCAAAATCGCTAATAAGCTTAGCTCAGAGACTCTTAGTACTAGAAAGCTATAATTTGACATATACTTAACACGCCGACAAAGTGGTACAATAAAACAATGAAAATAAAATTATGGTACCTACGTCTTGTACATGTAATGTGGGGATGTTTTTTGTCGCCTATCCCATGGTGTGGGGTATCGTTGGATAGGCTATTCAAAAATATTACGGGTTTGTGAAAACCATTTTTCGTTTCAGCTCTTCTAGCTAAATGGTTGCTTTTGGATATGTCAAAAAAATTCATTGCAGTAGTATATATGACGAAATTAATAGGAAAACTATCACAGCTAAGTAGGCTTTACAAGTTTACGAGTAATAGTCGACCAACTAATAAAGAGTAGGTACTTGGTAACGTAAAAAAAATAATTTCAAAGTTAATTTCGTCCCTTCGTTAGAACAATGTTCGATGCTTTCATTGTTTATGAACGTTAGTAATGTTACCTATTTATTTTGGTGAATGAAGCTGTTTATACGGAACCCTCTGTGCGTTTTTAATTTTTAATTTATTATATATTATATTACAATAGGCTCAAGCTTGACCACTATCTCACCCACCTGTAGCCAAGTTGACAATCCACTAAGTCGTTGCACGAAACCGAAGTTGAAGCAGCACTATGCTTCACTAGTATTATAAGAATATTTGTAAGAAGCATAGAATAGCATGCACAAAACTGCAATGACGAACCCTGCACTGGGGTAGTACCTAAGAAAACAGATTGTCTGTATGGTGAAAAGCACTGTTGTGCTTCTCATCCCTAAATGTAAGGCATTTATTTATATAGTGATATTCCCTGTGATAAACAGCACTTCTGTACCTTACCTGTGATCTGCAGCACTTTTTGCATATTTTACTGTGATCAACAGCACTTTTTTGTATTCTTGTATATGTAGCACTTTTTTTTCTTTCAACCTTACACTAAATAAATAAAGTTGCCTTTTAAGTATTTAAACAAAGTGGGAGTCCCACCCACTGTATACAAGAAGACGTATGCAAGAAGAACCATGGTATGAAGAATGAAAGTACGAGAGGCATGAAAGAGGAATGGAATGAAAGAATTTGCACAGAATAGGCGCCACTCACTCTTGACTTGAAGCTAGCGGGAAACACAGACTCCAGCAAGGAATTCCATTCCTTAGTTGTACGCATAATAAAAGTAAAGTGCAGAAGTAGTATATTATGTGCTATTTCAGACCAGACTATAATTTATATATCTGGTCTGGCGTGATTATGTAAAAAACATCCGTTCATCCATCCAAACTTTCGCATTCATAATAGTACCTAGTAAGATAATACTCACTCATTAAAAGTTTGAGCTATGGTGAACCCCACAGGGGTGTTGGGGTTGTTCATGTCCTTAATGAATGGGATACCCGTCTGGTTGATCGCTTCGATCAGATCCTGGAGCGCCGGAGGCTGGTAGTTGAACTGGATCGGAAAATACAAATTGTTATTTATTTGTTTTGAACTTTTTTGACTCTGCTTTGACCCGTGTTTTTCTGACAAAATTTTAGATAATTGACAGATAACCATGATCCCGGCAGGAATATTTAGTATGTCGGAAATCACGTAATAACTTCTTATTACCTACTTCAAGCACCTAAATTAAGTTATCTATAATGGAACAAGATATTAATACGGCATTCATTATTCATAATGTCCAGACAATTTGATAATGCCCAAAGTAAGCAATATGCCAAATACTATTGAAATAATTAAATTGACCGGGTTTTTTGAATAATGGCATGGCAATTTTTTTTTTTCCATCACTTATTGGGCCGGGTTATAAAAAGTTATATTTTTAAATTGCGCGGGGCTCCTATTTCTGTCTGCAGGGTCTAAATGAACCTAACATGACGCACGCTCGCTTTGCTCGTGATCAATCGCGAGAATATCAATAATACATTTGACTATACATACCGTTTGGATAGGCATTTTTCCAGTCGTCGAGTGGTATTCCGCACTGACGAGTGTCCCAACTTGCCTGTTGCCTTCTGCCATGTCCATGAAGGGTTTGAGTTCGTCCCAGGACCAGCCCTCGGCTCCTGCTGCTACCCAAGCATCGTAGTCCGCGGCGTGACCACGGGAGTACATCATGCCGTTAAGTTGACTTGTTCCTCCTACACGCGAAATAAGGGGAGTGTGTTTTAAGATATACTTCCAACGCAGTGATGAGTTTTGTAGTTTTCTATTTGTCTATTGTAGCTTTTTAATTGTTTCAACAGAATAGTAAATCGAATACAAAAAACTGTAGTATAATATAGCTTTTTAAGAAGGTAAACTGTAGTGCTGGTCAAACTTCTGGGCCGCCCTGAAGTTGGCTTGCCGATGCGCAAGGCACGAAACGGTTCTGTTTTTGTATGAATTTTACTACTGCGCAGTCATTGTAGCCAACTTTAGAGCGGCCAAGAAGTTTGGCGAGATCTATACCTATTGCAGTTGGTATAGTTTTTTAAAGAGTATTCTTAGGCTTATATCGTCATTATCGTTTATTTATTCGTCAGTATAAACGTCAGTCACTTTTCTGACTTCCACCCAAAAAGTGCCGAGGCAATGAAGCTCGACGAGTCCCGCAGTCTAATTGAGTAAGTGAGTCCGGCAGGGCAAAGTGTATAACTCCATAAATGAGTATGATAAATTCCCTTTGAATTTCTTCGGTTTGGCAAAATTTATTGGACTTTTTCGAAAAGAGTATCTTAACCAATGAAAGCATCCAATAATTTTTGGCGACACCGAACAAATGTAAAGGGAATTTGATTAAACTTTTGCACAACACCAATTTTGATAGTTCAATTGTATTTTGATAGTTCATTTTTTTTTTGCTTTTATGTGATTTTTTTAGACCACATTATTTTACTTCTACTATGCTAGTATTATATTATCTGTGCATCTACCATAATGAACATAATTCCGGTGAAATTTCTTAACTAGGATTTTTTTCTTCGCCTATATGCCTCTAATTACAGTTATTACATGGGTGGTAGCCCAACATTTCGCCCTAGCTCTCGCAAACCCGACGCAGTATTAAATAAAATATGTAGCTAATATTTTTGGCTTCATAGTTTAAACCTGTACTTGTACCCCATCAATAAACCAATCACATAGATCGGAAATCCACTTCGCGTCTTTCATCTTGCATATGATTGGTCGATTGATGGAGTCAAAACCGTTTGCCTTGCCGAATTCACATACGCAATTTGGCTGCCGGAAGGCCTGGGGATAAACCTTTTTTTGTGATAAGACGGAAAAGTCACGTTTCGAGTTCAAATCTAAAGATAAATAATTAAAAAAGTCGTTACCTAAGCCTTTTCCAAGCGGCCACTGACATCCCTGGCCATTCTGATCGAGGCAGTAGTTGTCGGGAACGGTGCGAGCTCTCCAGTCCACCTCCTCGTTGCCCCAGAATGCCCTGTAGAATGATGGGACTCGCACTCCTAGTGGCGCCGGCCCTCCTGCCTCTAGTAACAGCACCTGGGGTAAAATAACCTGCTGTATTTTGTTCTGCAGAATAGTTGGGCGTCTACAAGTAATGGGCCAAATTCTGAATTAAGTATTTTTTGAGTTAGGAACGTGTCAAACTTATATTTTAATGTCATAATTTGTTTGTTTGCCTGGTTATATAATAATTATAGACGTGACAGCAAGCAAGTGACGTGGCAGCGCAAGGTGCACAATTATTTTACACAGTACTAACTAATTTGTGCCATGTGCCTTGCCTTGGGCTATTATGACCAATAAACGTCTTTCGGCAGAATCCAAGTTGCCTCTACAATGATGGCAATTTACCGTGGCCTCTCACCCAATCCTAATCAGGCACTCACGGAAGGAACCGTGCACGATCTGTACCTGAATGTGTAGGAGATGCGCTACGCTCTTTTCAGCCAGCAACGTGCTATTCAAATAACCATTTTCCGCTGTAGACTGTTGATTTTAGTTCTGCAGCGTCGGACATCCGATAGTCTATTTCTGCCTCCGAGATTGGGCAGCGGTCTATGCAAAGCACCCACTGGACTACCAATGCGAGGGAAAAGGCGCTAGAATTGCTCTTTGAAGCCACCGTACATGGTTAAACCAAGATGGTAGACTTGCGCATCTCCTATTGTCACTACTGAGCTGGGTGGCTCTCTGCTCTTCGGCAGCGCCTCAATTTTATGAAGCGCTATCTGTAACTTCTTTAACCGAACGTCTCATGCCACTCCGAGCTCGGAATGGTGGATGGTATCGTCGAAGGTGTCCCCAGGACTGGAGTATTTGTAGTAGAAGTCTTGAGAAGTCTCAGTTTCGAAATTTCGAAACTGAGGAGGCCAATTTCGTAAGCTAATTTCGAAATTGAAAATGTACGAAACTACATGCCCTAGTCATGATGCGGCGCAAGCCGAACGCTCAAGCCGATCGTGCCTTTCGCTCGCTCGTGTAGCGCTCTCGCTACGATCGTAACGTTACAATGATCGTAACGGGACAATGAGTCATCCTTTTTCATGCCTGCAGCCGGCGTTCATCGATTTATTAGACGTTGTCACGTCAAAAAATAAAAATACCCGACTGCTTAAAAAGCGACCTAAAAACAACACAATTTTACAACAGCACACACACACAATTTTACAACAGCACATACACTCAATTTTGCAACAGCACATACACACAATTTTACAACGGCACATACACACAATATTACAACAGCACATACACACAATTTTACAACAGCACACACACACAATTTTACAACAGCACATACACACAATTTTACAACGGCACATACACACAATTTTACAACAGCACATACACATAATTTTTACACTATCACTTTGCCCGACTCGGGTAGTAGCGAACCACTAGACCAGGCATATTTTAACTACAAAAAAAATCACTTACAGTATGTTCCCAATTTTCACTCAGTCTCGCAGCTACAATGGACCCGGCAGACCCAGCGCCCACGACGATGAAGTCATAAGCCTCCTCTGTTTCCTGCACCGACTCGATCCTCTTGCAAGGCGTGGAGATGCTGCAGCGCCCCCACAGATACCCTTGCAGGAGCATCATGAACATGAGGTTGCCGCTGCATACTGGGGAGTTGACTAGAGAAGGTCCTTCTTCGACTATGGGGCAGCCACAATTCTGGGGAATAACGTCATAAGTAGACATAAACAGCAGGCATATACAGCAAAGTGTAAATTAATCATATTATGGTGATATTGGTTCCTAATTCAAATTTTCTATGGTGAATTTGAATTAAGAATCTGCTAATCAATATTTACTTTTAAAGTAATAGTAAAGTTTTTTTTTAAATTATGGTCTCATGTGTCAGATGACTTGTTGATGGGGAAGCAATTAGTTGGGAAGATAATTGAAAATCATAGTGTTACCAGCGTATGCAAAAGATTATGGGCTTAATTAGAATTTGGTATTTAGAACGTTTCGAACCCTTCTTTTATGCCAAATTTTTCAGATATCGGAAGTAGGTTTTTAGTACTCGAGAACGGCTAGGTAGGTACCTAATAGATACTGCAAGCTACTAGAATTAGCTATTGTGTGTCATTCACATTTTACATTTTATTTATTATTAACTTTTATTTAAATTTGAGGGGATAGGGACTCACCCGAAAAAACCCGGGGTTTTATTTTAGCAGAAAGATAAAATAATTAAAATAAACTAACTCACCTCGGCGGCTAAAACCATGTTGGTATTTATTTTACTAATAGCTGCTCCAGAAAACCTATGAAGAAGAGAAATAATTAACAAATTATTCCAGTTGAACTATTTACGGTTGTAAACAAGAAACCAGCCAAGTGCGAGTCAGACTCGCACACGAAGGGTTCCGTACCATTATCGCAAAAAATGGCATAAAAATCACGTTTGTTGTATGGGAGACCCACTTAAATATTTATTTTATTCTGTTTTTAGTATTTGTTGTTATAGCGATAGCGGCAACAGAAATACATCATCTGTGAAAATTTCAACTGTCTAGCTATCACGGTTCATGAAATACAGCCTGGTGACGACGGACAGACAGACGGACCGCTGAGTCTTAGTAATAGGGTCCCGTTTTTACCCGTTTTTCATATAGTGAAATGTTATTTTTATCTTTGTAACAATAATAATTAAACATAATCAACTATGAAACCTTAAACAAATGAGAATAATTTTAACTAATTATAACAGTCAGTTTCAATAGCAATAATCAGGCTTAAAAAACAAATGTACTCGTAGAGTAACAAATTTTTTACATGTGAAATGTTTTAAAATTTTCTAAGCATAAAAAAATCAAGAGTAAAAACTTAAGTTGCGATCTATTCTCTGTGCTAAATAAGATAGATAACTTTTGTTTAGCAAGGAAAAATACTTTATTATGGTGAAACACTTTTCTCATTTACTGTACTAAGAGAAAAAGCGAAAAAAAAAAAAAAAAAAATCGAATCGGGGGCGTCGGCTACAGGTGCCTCGGCCACTGGGGGCCTAAGCTACGAACCCATAATAATTGCCATCATTTGTTACCCGTCCATGTTGCAATACCGCAGCCAATATAGACAAATCGTAAAATTACCAGCAGCCTAATTGCGCAAATGAATTCGGCAAGCCAAAGGGTTCGAGCGCCATCAATCGACCAATGACATGCGAGATGAAAGACGCGATGTGGATTTCCATCTCTGTGATTGGTCGATTGATGGCAGTCAAACCTTTTGCCTTGCCGAATTCACTTAGGCAATAAAGCTGCAGGTAAGAATTTATTTATTAAAAGTTTTTCTCAGGAAGGACTTGGGGGAGTTCTTTTCCCTACAGGGGGACAGTAATAGCTACACAAAAAGAACTTTATGCACTAGTAAAAACATTATACAAAGACGGACTTAATGCCTTTGGGCCAGTTTCTGTTTCAGTTTCAGTATTTAAAGTTAAGAACGTGTCAAAGTTTATAAGGTTTTCAGACTAAAGTTGAGTTTGACATATACTCAACTTCAACTTAATTCAGAAATAGGTTTGCCTTACTTAATTTCTTGACTAAGATTGGAATGTGAACGATTTAAAAGTAAACGGGCATTTTACGCAACCACGAATTTGTGAATTGAGAAATTGAAATTGAGGACTAGAGAAGTAGGTTTGGGTTTGACAGGTTCTAAAACTTAGACTAATTTAGAAACCTTTCTAAAACCTGCCGCTTCACCCAGAGTGGGAGAAGTCATTGGATGAATTACCAAACAAAAAAAAGTTTCTTTTAAAACCTTCTTAGTTACTTTTTAATTATTAGTTATTATAATTTATATTGACATTTTTGCGGTAATTTTATTAGCAATTTTCATAAAATTCCGACTAAAAGACGTATATTGGATTTATTCCAACTTAAACCATGCGACGTTTATTTTCAAAAGAAAACCTTTAATGTTACATACATATCAAGCTAATAAAGTCGTGTTAATAAGGCCTCGGAATAGTTCATGGCCTGAAGGGATAAAGGGCCGATTAATTCAAACAGTGAAAATACCTTCGTATGGAGTCCAGCATGTCTGATAACTAGAAATTCGAAGACATTTTTTTTTTTTTTTCTATGTATAGGCCTGTGTTTGACCACAATCTCACCGTGGTCAGTGATGATGTGGCCGATGGTGGTAAGCACACAAAGCCTAGAAGGGAACTGGCTCCCAAGTGCTGCTGTCGGAACACACCGGAAGGTGCTTGGCGACAGATTTTCAACTTGAGGGTGGTTGCCAGCCAGGCGGGTACTACAAAGTACCCTACCACCGTGCAAAACATATACATGTGAATTGTACCAATTCGCAAAGGGCCGAGCGTGATGGATGCCTCTAACGAAGACGAGATGTGTCTCAGCTACAAACAAATTATAGGCTGATTATGCTTACTATAAAGAACTACGAGATAAAATAACAAATCACCTTACCCTTTAAATATTCTGAATTTATGAACTCAACTTCCACTTTATAAACTTTTTGGTTCAGATGGTAGACCCACCCCGTTCTTACTCGAACTGAAACTAATCTTCCAGTTCTGCTCCTTAAATACAAACTTCAGGAAGAGTGCAAAGCAAAATGACTTGAAGAAAATTGCGAATAATCACAATAAAGTGATCTAGTAGTGGGTATTAAAAGATAAGATTGGTTTGTTTAGATAAATCATGTATAAGCCATAAGGATTATTTTTTCATGAAAACAATCGTAAAAACTAGTAGGTATGTAAGTGAAGGAGATACGATTCTTCATAATGACTGGATAATCACAAATTCATACATAGCAGTGACGAGTTCGCTACGTCTGCGAGTATTACAGATAAGTTGCCAACGAGTTTAGAGTGGTCTACGAGATAAAGGTTTCATCATTACCTTGCTGATTATCTTTTACGTCTGTCGATTTAGGAAAAATTAAAAGCTTAAGTTGATTAATTCCTTTACTGACATTCACTCACATTAGCCTTAAGAATTGCCAAACATAGATGACAGTGTGTATGGGCAGGGCCCATTGCTCGCAGAACGGATGACCGAAGCGGAGAAGTTTAGGCGCCCTACAATGAGCTTTCTTAGACCACAATGGAAATAACCTTGCTCCTTGCACGTGGTAGAACCCCTTTTTTATCTTTGTTATATGCTCATGCATACTGCGCTACCACGGGGAGATAGCGCAGTTATATGGGACTCCAACACACTAAAACTCAACGGTGTCCTCCTGTGCCGCTTATGGCGGGAACACGGGCACTAGTTAGCACTCACCGCGAACCCGCCGCGGCTGTCCGTCACCGGACCCTCCTCGGGGGAGTAACCCCATCACCGGCGCACCAGAACACACTGTGCGACTTGACCACCCCAGGGACCAAACCAGCGCATGGATGCCAGACAACCCCGTGTATGGCACCCTTGGTCCCCTTGTGTCGGATCAAGGTCAAGGGCCCCGCCACCTACCATTTTTCGGCCGCGGAAGGTGAGAGCGGCGCACCGCAATAGCAGCACTCCTCTCCCGCCGTGGCCTCCATCCCTCAGCCGCGATGTCGTATAGGTTTGGGACGCCCCATACAACATCGCGGCCCACCTCAGATGTCGCCCAGGCAGCACCGCAACCTACATGTTGGCCGCTACGTCGTCGGCTTATCGGCAAAAGCTCTGACGAGCGGCCCCTCCTCGGGATCCTCTTCGCTTCACCGTGGGAGACCAAGCCACGGTTACTATGAGCCCTCCCACCTCAACAATGCGGGCACCCACCGGGGTATGGTAGAACCCCTGGCGTTGCGACTGCGGATCGGAAGACACGGCGTTGGAAGGCCCCTGATTTGGTGGACCGTGCCGTGGATCGTGGATGCAAGACGCACAGGACCAGTCGTATTAGTACTGATAAAAGGTCATGTGCTAAGTTCCATAAGTTTTTTTTCCCTTTTCTCCTCCTTGCATCGTGTTCCTCATTATTGAGGGTCGTGATTCCCCGGTCTTCGTGGAAACAACTTCTCCTTCACCAACTTGCGCCATCTGCTTCTGTCTTTGGCGTCGTGGAGAGCATCGTGCAGCCTGGTATTTAGCGATGTGCGGACTTGGTCTGACCATCTGATTGGACTTCGACCTCTCGGGCGTTTCCCTTCGATCTTGCCAGTAACCATCAGCTGTTCGAGGTTGTGTCCGTCCTTCCTGGCAATGTGACCAAAAAACTCCAGAATCCTACGAAGGCAGACCGTGGACAGTCTGATATTTAGGTTTAGTTCCCGGAGGATAGATTCATTGGTGCGATAGGCAGTCCAGGGGATTTGCAACATCTTCCTCCAGCACCACATCTCAAAAGCATCGATTCGGTCACGGTCGGCCTTCTTCAGAGTCCACGTCTCGGACCCGTAACTGAAGATGGAGAACACCAGGGAGTTGACCAGTTTCACCTTCGTCTTCCTTGAAATGTTACGGTCTCTCCATATTCTTTGCAGCTGGGTCATTGCATTTTTGGCCATTCCTATACGCCTCCTAATATCTCTCTCACATGATCCTGCGTTGCTGATACTTGCACCCAGATAGACAAAATCGCTTACGGTTTCCAGTGATAGGGCACCCGTATGTTGGAGATGGTTTGCACGATCCACTATCATGACTTTGGTTTTAGCATGATTAATTTTGAGCCCCAGTTCCATACTAATTCTTTCCATCCTTTCAAGGAGATTCACCATTTCGGTTTCATTTGCAGCTAGTAATACAGTATCGTCTGCGTAGCGGAGGTTAGTAAGTTTGGTGCCACCTATTGTGACCCCACCGTCCCAGTCTACACACGTACGTCTGATGATATACTCCCCGTAAATGTTAAAAAGGATGGGGGACAGAATGCAACCCTGTCTTACACCCTTGCCGAAGTTGAAAGGCCCAGACATTGATCTGTCAACCTTTACCACACCCTGATTGGTCAAGTAAAGTGATTGAATAAGAGCCACCAGGTGTAAAGGTACTCCGAGTTCTTCCAGAATTTTCCACAATGCCGACCAAATCACGCAGTCAAAAGCTTTGCTGTAGTCTATAAAACACAGGATGACAGGGGTGTTAAATTCGTAAGACTTTTCAATTATTTGGCGAACGTTTAAAATTTGTTCGCGAGTCCCTTTGCCTTTGACGAAGCCAGCCTGCTCCTGCGGAATTTGCCAGTCTAAGAAATGACGGATTCTTTTATTTATTATGTGTAGCAACACTTTACTGGCGTGGGATATAAGGGCTAGGGTTCTGTAGTTGTCGCATTTTGCCGTGGAACCTTTCTTGTGCAGCGGTAGAATTACAGATTTTGCCCACCCTTTCCCTTTTCTAGTGTTCATCAATAGGATGGACCCTAATCTTAATACAATCTAGCCTTATAAATAGTCTAATATAAGTAATTTATTAATAACCTAAACTATTACATTGTCTTTACTAAGACTTTATTTATTTATATACTAATTTAACGTTATTTAATTTATAATATATTTATCTAATGTAAATCATATATTTAATTTTCATCATTTCAGCCAAAAGACGTCCACTGCTGGACATAGGCCTCCCCCAGGCGTTGACGCATTGGCGTTGGCGTTGACATTGACAAATCCCGTGCGTCTCGCATCCAGCGCCTTCCCGCAACCTTAACCAGGTCATCGGTCCACCTAGTGGGAGGCCTTCCAACATATCGTCTTCCGGTTCGCGGTCGCCATTCCAGAACTTTACTTTATTTAATCTTAGTTAAGTTAATTTATTCATCTGCTATTTTATTATCAAACAATATTATATTTTTAATTTAATTTCTTAATATCGATTTGTTTGTTAAATTCCTCAATGTATGCTTAGTCATAAATTATTTTGTATCATTAATTATCTTTAATTAATTAATTGCAATAATTTATATGATGATGGTGATGAGAGCAGTGGTGGCCCAGTGGTATCGGCCGCGACTTACAAGTTGTAGGTCGTGGGTTCGAACCCAGGCAGGCGATTTACTTTGTGTAAATTATTTCATCACCACTGCTCTCAAAACGGTGAAGGAAAACATCGTGAGGAAACCGGCATGTCCTAGAACCAAAAATTCGAAGACATCCACCAACCTGCACTGGGCCCGCGTGGTGGATTTCGGCCCATTCCCTCTCACAGAGAGGAGGCCTGTGTCCCAGCAGTGGGAACATTAATAGGCTGATGATGTGATGTGAAGACAAACAATCCTACGGTACATTAAATTTATGTATCTCCAACGGTTTAGGCAGCGCACGCGAAGATAGCTCTCAGAGGTCAGAATATTTTCCGACTTACTTGATATTTATCGTTATATTATCACCAAATTACAAAAAATCATTATAAATTGTAGCCTATGTGTTATTCTGATGTATAACCTATATTACTGTAAAGTTTCATCCAAATCCGTTTAGTAGTTTTTGCGTGAAAGAGTAACAAACATACATACATCATCACAAGCTTTCGCATTTATAATATTAGTAAGAAGTAAGATATTAGTAAGATAGTAAGATAAGATTAACTGAAGAATACTGCCCCCATAACCAATACGTGTCAAAACTATCATAGTTCGACTGTAAAAAAGGGACAGATGTATATAAGTCATATGCATATGTCCCTTACGCACACTCTAAATAACTTTAATTAGAGTAAAACATCAGGGGGATGACCACAAGCTCTTGCTTATGGTCACCCCCTCTAATGTTTTTTGTAGATCAGCGTTTTTAGGGTTCCGTAGTGTTGACTACGGAACCCTAAAAACGCTACTCTATAAGGGTTGTTGAAGCAACCCTTATAGTTTCGCTATGTCCGTCTCTCCGTCCGCAGCTTAGCTCAGTAACTCTTAGTACTAGAAAGCTGTTACAGTCAAGTGTTTCCCCCACCCCTTGCCAGCTTAATAGTTGCTTTTGGATATGTGAAATAAATTATGTCAGTAGTAAATATAACAAAATTAAAAGGAAAACTATCACAGCTAAGTAGGCTTTACAATTTTACGAGAAAATTTTTGTACAAAAGCCATTGAAAAATTACTTAGGTATATAACGTTGTTAGTTGTGTATAACAGATAGTAAATACAAGTTTATGAACCATGCAAAAATATACAATTATAACATCCTCAATGATAATGATTTCTAAATTAATAATGTTTACGCTCGAATAACGCATTGGAATGGGCGGAGTCGTTGGCAGTACCGGTCCGTACCGCACATGCGCGCAGGTTAGTCTATTTTGTTGTGTTAGTGCAGTATACTCGTAATAAGTATTGGTATTTTCGATGTTTTGTAATTTAAAGTCAAAATAGATTTGATTGCCAATCAAATTCCGCTGCCCGACCATAGATGGCGGTATTCTCAGTGGTCACAATTATAGGCTTAATTGCGTTAACCTTAAGGTTGACTTTTGCGTCATATGTCAATATTTACCAAGGCAAGGCAGCACATCATTGCAGTATAACACATTGCATTTTTAATTACATTTTCGATATCGATAGACCCCCGATTTCTGAATTCGAAAAATAAGACGTAATTTTGTATACATTTTTATTTGATAGTATATATCATCATCATCTTCCTGCCCTTATACCATGTTACTTGGGGTCGGCCTCGGCACAACACGTTTTTTTTTTCCATACCGTCCGTATATATTTTTTATAAATCGAATTCCGAAAGAGAAAGAAACAAGGAGCGTGCGTGTGAGGATCCAGGAACGAACCTTACCATCAAAGAGTATGAAACACAATCATAACATTCCCCGTGGCTCTAACGCGCGGTCGTATCCTTTAGCAATTGACGTCCTTCATACAGATTATTTGTTGCAACTTATATACGTTGCTTGTTTGTTCCTATCATTGAATAATTTGATTTTACTTTTTGGTAGTTGAGTAGGTTGTTTGAAAATCTCATACAAAAGTATTTGTTTTCGGTTTGTAAATAACTTTGCAATTATAGTTATTTAGTTTTTTTTTTCTCCTTGTTTTGTTAAATTTATACTTAGTCGCTGTTTTACGGTGAGGCCAAACGAACGTAATTTTGTGAGTTGTGAGTCGCGTAAAATGAGTCGCGGAATTTACTTTAAACTGAAATTCGGTTAGGCTGCCAGACGGACGGACGTAATTTCAGTTGCTATGCTACGTTTGTACGGGGCGCTGAAGCTTGCCTCGCTCCCCTCCCTCACCTCGAGCGCAATTCAGTGAAAATAATGTGTTTGAGTCAGCAGATAACTCATTTTGCGTCACCGTGTGGCACAAACATGACTTTAGTATGAAACCGAATGCAGCGTAAATACCGCGATGCATTTTACGCGACTCAAACCGTGATCTTACAGTGAATTGCTGGAGGTGAACATTGTAAAGCAGTATTTGTCGAAGTAAACAATGTGAAGATAGTAGTAGCAATATAATCATGCAAATGCCCTCACAGTGTCGCAGTAGGTTTCGTACGTAATGTTTTTATCGCCCAACAGCCCTTGCATACCTAAGAATGACAACATGACCACCAACCAACAACCAACAATGACCAACATGTACATGACCTATTTGGAGATTTTAACGAAGACTAGATCTCCGTAACGGCAATTCTGCAGTATTCAAATTATTACGTGACGCTGGTTATCATCTTTATTACAAACGCTTGACTCTACACGCGGTGGTACTCAAATACTTAGATAATATTATTTTAACACACTTGCTCGTAAAGTGAGCCTTATTACATCGCTTTTAGGGCCATACACCGAGCTGTATCACACACGTGCGTAATAACATTACACACTAGTGCGTAATAAAGGGTCAACAAGGACGGGTCGATGTTAAAATTGAATAAAACAAGATGTGTGTGAGATATTAACGAAATTTATTTTTTATTTAAAAGGCCCATTTATGCCAATTATGGATGGAATATGACATCGTTCAAATGTCCGCCGCGGCTTAGTATGGTGGCACGAATCCGACAGGTACAATTTTTAATGACTCTGCTGCATAGATCCGGCTGAATCCGAGCGATGGCCTGCGTTATGTTGGCTTTCAGGGCAACGGTCGAATAATGTTTTGTCACCAGCTGACGTTGAAAAGTTTTTGAAAGAGGCTCCGGATAGTCAGTGCCTAGCAACAAAGGTACGTTGAATATAATTAATCTTAACGTATCTATATAATTGCGTTACCTGAGCATAACTTCTTAAAAACTAATTAATTGATTCCGTTGCAGGTTGTCTAAATATTCGGTGTTATTGGTGCGTGTAGGCGACAAAAGCTTCATATTATTACAATAAAGGATGTAGGAACCCGAAATGCCTTTGTCGCCGACACATACATAATAAGAAAACGAAAGTATCTTCTACTAAATAAGTGGCAAGCACCAATGTAATACAAAATGTGAAATTGCCATCCAAATCAATCCAATATCGCTTTGAAAATTGTACGTTCACCAATTGTTTTAATAATTAAACGATATAAGCAATACATGTTTGTCTTTTCCTCGCAAATGTGTTGGAAAACGTCGTATGTCGTCGTATACGCTCGGCTGAATTACGCCCTCGCCTGCGGCTCGGACTGCAACCCACAGCCTCGTGTGTAATGAGCAACTTAGCTCACTTGTATCATAATATACTATTCCAATTTCACTTGTAAAATCGGATTTTATAACTCCTTCTTCAGAACTGATACATAGGACATAGGACGATGGTAACTTTACCATCGTCTTATATGGGCCCGTTTTTAGATGTGAGCCGCTGAAACCGTTTCAATGTTCATGAAACAACAAAAAACCTCTTCTTAGTCCGCCATATGGTGCACGCACTTGGCCGGTATTTACTTTTTAACGACGTTGCACGTTGGTTGCATGCAATAAATTACTGCTTTAATTTATGCATCTAAATCATGAATCAAAAATATTAATGACAAAAATGACAGACAGTTTCCGATGACATGAATTTTGTAAAAACTGTCGGTTTTTTACAGCGGCGATATGTTCTGTGACCCTTTTAGCACAAAGTACATAAGCGGCGGCGCTCCGCAGACAGAGAGGCCACTCTGAACAAAGCGTCATTTTGCACACACACATTGACATTGCGATTTTACAGGGAATAATGGGCAATATTGGACCGAGCTCAGTCGCGGCTGTCATGAATGCTTTGTGCGGGCATTGTCACGTCATTCATACATATAGTACTGTAACGAGGTTGCATTTACCTTTATTAATTGTAGTGAATAGTGAATCTGTCAAGTTTAGCTGTCAATTTTCGAAACGGCGGGAGTTGCCCTTCTGTATACTATCTATTTTGTGCTTTCAGCTATATTCCGCTTAGTCTGGCCTGTAGGAACTACCGCAGCTGCAGTTGATTTTATAAATACCCGGTGATTAAATCAGCAGTACATCCTTTGGTGTGCCCACTATACTGTTCACCTTTTGTCATTGTAATCTAAATCATCGCGTTAAATTCCCGTGATATATTGTTTTCCATTATGAAACGCGAAAGTTTTAAAGTTAATATGGTACTTAAATTCTATCAATTCATGTGTCACGTGTATTTATTTTTAACTATAGGAACATTTCGATGAATGGAAAGCATGCCTAATTTAATTTTTTTGTCTTTGTCAGTCTGTCTGACGAGTGTATAAAATAGTATGATAAAAATATGCCGCTCTGAACTTTCAGAGAGAGTGTGTATGTTTTAGTTAGAGTAACCAACACGTTGGGTTGGCGGTAACAAATTCGTTTCATACAAACGCGTCCTAACTGCATGCAGCAAGGACTCTTTTTAACTAAAAACTTTCAGGACTTCAGGAACTTTCAGGGAAAATTCCAGGTAGTGTGGGATTTATACCTTACTTTACCTTTTTACTAAAGCCACCTTGGCCATCAGCACGTGGGCCCCGTGACCTCTTAAAAGACCACCCAGGCACACTCCATGTGCAACGCCTTTTAGAGGGAACATCCCTGCGGTAGACTGAAGAAGCGTCTCCCCCTAAGTCTCGCTTTGCACGACAGCACGTGATCATTTTGCTATCGGCTTTCGTGGTGTCACTTGGTGGCCGGACAGAGTGCCCAATCAGAGTACCTACGACCCCGGAGTTCCATCTGCTTATGGTACAGGCGGCGTTTCAGCGTTTTAGTCGTCGCAACGGTTGTCTCCCTGACGCCTTCTTCGCCGAGTGCGATCTTCCCTCTCACGATCACACTCGGCGGAATTTCCCTCCAGTTTTCTGTCTCTGCCAACATGGCCCTGACAACTGCTGGCAAAGATAGGTCTCGACCTATGCTGGCGACCAAGACCTGCCACTTCGAGGCCCACGCAGAGCACTCATCGAGCGTGTGCTGTGCAGAATAAAGGTCGCCACCGCAGTGAAGGCAATTTGCCGTAGTCTCTCTCCCAATCCTATTCAGGTATATTCGAAGCCACCGTATCCGGTCAGTAACTGAGTGAACCTGTAGCTGATGCGCTCCTCTCTTTTCAGCCAGGCTTCGCTGTCGTGCGCTTGCGCATAAATTGTAGCTGCTGTAGCCACTCGTGCCGTGTTCGTGCGCTCGAGCGCTTGTCATCGTTTCTGCCGCCTTACTTTTACTACTGCGATTACTGGCACGCTATTATCATTTTGGTGGATGGTGCAAATTCGTTTATAAACCGTCCATATCCGCCAGAATGTCCAGCGGAAGAAAACGCGACACTCGTGCCAGTATAGTTTCCACCTCAAAAGGTAGGTTAGGTATCCACGTGCAATACGAATGACCATTTTCCGCTGCAGGCAATTATTTTTAGTCCTACAGTGTCGGACACCTCTGACCAAACAAGCGCCTCGTAAAGGACCATCGATCGCACGCAACTCGCGGAGAGGCGGCGAATTTATTCCTGTGATCTTCCAAAGTTGAGCAGCAGTCAATGCAAAGCACCCCCTAGCTCTTCAACGTGGCGGACCAGGTGCTAGAAGTGCTCTTCCAAGCCCCACCGACCGTTAAAGGTTAGGCCAAGATACTTAATGTATCGACGGAATTGCAAATCTCCAACTGACACACACTGATAAGCTGGTTAGCATCTCAGTTTTATGAGGCGCTATTTATTTATTATAATATGCTTTATTGTACACCTTAAAATACAATTATAAATAGAAATTTAAAATTAATACACATACAATGGGCGGCCATAACGCATGCCGCGATCTCTTCCAGGCAACCGCTATCACCATACCCAACTGGCGGATCGACCATGACTCTTGCCACCCCGAGCTCGAAGAAGCCAAAATGGATGGTGCATGATATGATACATAAATAAGACAGCCAATTTCAATTTGAGTAATCGAAAGGTTTTCTATGATTTTATCGATGATTGATTTTATCGTAATAAGTACCTATTATCAACACATCAGCACATCAGTGTAATCAAATATTTCCATAAAGAAATTAATAGCAATTGTCACGATACGGTAGACAATTTTTTTACTATCTCATCTTATTTATCTACTAAGCTATAAAATATCGTTATCTCGAATTATGATAATGTTAATAAAAACATTATGATCACATGTTTATTTGCGCATTAAATTGTCTTTGTTTCCACGCAGACACTTAATTGTTTTGCTCGTAGAAAATGTACCTACCGAGTGTAAATGTAGGCGTGGTTCGATGTTGTGACCAAAATTGTGTACAGGTACTTTAATATAGATTTGTGGAGCCATTCCTGTGATTTTTTTATGAAACACTGCTTTTTGTGCTGTCTACCGCTTATCTTATTTTTGCGTCTTGCGCTATGAAGTTTTTTAAACAAGTGAAAGTTTGTTTTAACAATGACAGCCACTTCACAGACCTGTTAAAATGCGAAAATACGCAAAGAACGGCTTTACAGCTTTCCGTGCTTTGAATACCGCATATCGCCCTAACACATCTTTTTTGCGCTCTGAATACCGTCTTCATGTTCGTGGAGTTACCCCAATATATGATCCCGTAGCGTAACGTAGATGTGACATATGCATGGTACGCCGTGACCAAAACTTTTTGATGTACCTCCTTTGCGAGATTGCGTAAAGCATATGCATCCTGGCTCAGGCGTTTACACACACTGTCAGTGTGAGTTTTCCACGACATATCTCTATCTAGTTCTAGTCCTAAAAATTTTGTAGTGTTCGTATCTGAAATTTTTGAGCAAGTTTTGAAGTTCAAGATTGTTGGTTATTTACTGTGTAACAGAGTTCCAATGTATGTGGTGTGTAAGGGAAGGGTTTTATGAATAAAAGCACAGAAAGACAAGACTAGGTATTTTTTTAAATAAGGCTTGTCAATTAATTCATATTTAGAGCGCTCATTGAGCTTACCGCCCGTTCACTAGACTATTTCTCGTGGGGAAGAAGGGCAACAAACCCCACGGAAGCTCTTTCATAGTATAGACTAGCCCTTAAATCAATATAAAATATTAGGAATAAAGGTCATGATATGATATCAGTTTCAACATATCCATTAGCAATAAAAAGGTTATAATATCAATTAACTTACGTTAGCCTTGTGTAGTCGATCTTACACCAATTATTAATGATAAAGGAAACATAATAATATATCTGGCCTGTATGGGTATGGGTTTTGGGTATGGGTATGGGTATGGGTATGTGTATGGGTTTGGTTTTTTTTTTGTCTTAACACAAATCCCCACCAACGAAATTAGCGCCTTAAGTGCTTAACCTCTGTCATTCCGGTCAATCTTTTATGCCTCTCGTACATTAATTCCTCATACTAATTCTTTCTTCCATTCATCATCTTGCATTCTGTGCTGAAAGTTCCACTTTTATTAATCTTGTATAAGGGCCTAATTGGTTTATTCCCCGACCCCGACGACGAAGGAGAGACCATGTATGAGGATATTTCTAGAGCCATGCTATCTTACTCTCAAACTCATGAAGGAGAGGCGTGATATGATTCTGCAGTTTCAGACGATGCATGCAAATGTCAATAGATGCATCTCTAAGTCCTTGAAAGTGACTTCCGCTGCTTTAATACCAAGCTTATTAAAGATACTATCGACTGGTATACGGGCTCCCGGGTCTGTGCAAGTGATCTAACTTTTGGGCAGACCCAGATCACGAAACTGAAGACCGACGATGGCAGAATCGTATCCGCCAAGATCGAGAGGTTCTATAGCAGTTATACACGTCAACCAGTAAACCCGTTGCGAATCTAGCAAATGACTCAAGAGCTAGATTGACCCGATACTATACCGAAGAGATCCCAGACATCAGCTTGTACGAGATTAGGATGGCTCTGAAGCAGCTTAAAAACAACAAGGCGCTGGGTGATGACTGAATTACGGCCGAACTCTTGAAGGCAGGTGGGAATCCAGTACTTAAGGCATTTCAGAAGCTATTTGATTCCGTCATACTCAAGGGGGAAACGCCACAGGCATGGTGCAGGGGTGTGGTGGTACTCTTCTTCAAGAAGGGTGACCATGCCCCACTGAAGAATTATAGGCCCATCTCACTTTTTAGCCATGTCTACCTACAAGTTGTTTTCAAGAGTCATCACGAATCGTACCAGCTTCCCGAACAAGCCGGATTCCGAAAAGGTTTTGGCACCATAGACCGCATACATTTGCTGCGGCAGGTTATACAGGTGACCGAAGAGCATAACCTGCCCTTTTACTTAGCATTTGTTGGCTACGAGAAAGCCTTCGATTCGATCGAGACTTGGGCTGTACTGCAGTCTCTCCAACGGTGCCAATCGACTACCGGTACATCGAGGTGCTGAAGTATTTGTACAAAAACGCCACCGTGTCAGTCCGAAGTCGTGACTTCAGGATCAGATTTCGAAACCTATCCTTCTGCAGCGAAGCGTGAGACGTCATATCGCCGAAATTGTTCTGCGCTGCACTAGAGGATGTCTTAGGAGAGGGCTAAGCATCAACGTCAATGGCGAGTACATCACTCACCTCACTTCGGTTTGCCAACAAAGCTAGTGGTCATGACTGAGACCATCAAGGACCTCAGTACAGTAGTCAAAAAGCAGTGTTTTCAGTGTTTGTAATTACTAATATATTGTATAATCTGACATACTTATCAATTTTAATCTATGGCATTGTTTACGTTTTTAAGTGTTAACATTAATTTATGACATGTATATACATTTGATTTCACTAATTTATGACATCTTAAAGGATTTTTTTTTAAATTTACTATGATATAATACATAGGATACACATAAAATTATATTAACGAGAAAAATAAATAACATAGAATAAACTAAATAAAACTAACACACATAGATTTTAAGAAATGTAAATTTACTGGAAATAAAAAGACTGTATAATTTTTATTTTTTTATTTTATTTATTTATAGGCTTTTATTTAAATTTATGATATTGGATATGTTTAAATTCTAAATTTATGAAATTTTTATACCATTTTTTAAATTTATTACATTGAATACGTTTGTTTTATTTTTTTAATTTATGAAATTGTATACGTTTTAATTTATGACATATACGTTTAAATTGTAATTTAGCATCCCATCTTCTTAGCGGGATGTGCTAGGGCGGCTGCTGCCGGTGCAGAAAACCTCAAACGGCGCAAATATAACAACCTTATTGGAAGTTATATGTTTGAGCCGTTTGGGGTTGAAACATTAGGTCCATGGGGTCCGAGTGCGCATCGAGTTTTTCGAGAAATTACCACAAAGCTCGTTGACTCTTCACGTGACCAGAGGGCTGGCCTTTTCTTCGGCCAGAGAATTAGCATTGCCATACAACGCGGCAATGGTGCCAGCGTTCTGGGCACGTTTCCCATTGACATCGATGTGGACGAATTTTTTGATGCACAATGACCTTTTCTGCCGTCTCCCTTTTGTATTTGTATATAGGTTTGTTTTTCTTAGAATATTATTTTGTATATATGTTAATAAATTAAATATTTAATTGTAATTTTAATTTAATTTGTAACATTGTATTATTTTAATATTTCCATTATTTATTTTCACACTTACTTGATACATTTTTAAATATTTAAAAAAAGAAAACTTAAAAAACATTTAAAAATATAAAAAATAGAGGCCAACCGGTATCGGGAACAGGGTCCAAGCTACCGGTGGTTAGGGCTCCAGAGACAGGAACCTCCTCACAATTCGAGCCGTATCAAGGAGTACTGCCTTCTGTATCAGGCCCTTGATCCAACCATGCAATGACAGCCTCGATAGATGGTCATCGAGGCTATTGGCCATCAGGCCGTTGGCCGTAATGACAATCGGCACTATGATCGCCGAGTCCCCATCCCACATGTCGCCAACCTCGTGTGCTAAGTCGAGATACTTAATTTGTTTCTCTTTCTCAGCTTTCACGAGGTTCTCGTCATGTGGGATGGTGACATCGATTATCATTATGTTATTTTAATTATTATTGTAATTATAATTTTGCATGCCTAAATTGGTGGAACTCGGTTGAATGCGCATTTAAGTGGATTTTTATGTACTGTGTTGAGCAATAAATGAATTTGAATTTGAAAAGGGGAAAAATTTGTTTGTATTAAAAATAGAATCCCTTGTGGATAAAGTTAATAATCAAAATTTACATAAAACATTTTTAAAACTCCTGCCCAGATAGAGTTAGGGGTGTTAAAGTGTTTTAGAGGCATCTTACTGCGCAATCTGACTAACATAAACAAAAATAAACCGGTCAAGTGCGAGTCGGACTCGCGCACGAAGGGTTCCGTACCATTATCGCAAAAAACGCCATAAAAATCACGTTTATTGTATAGGAGCGCCACTTAAATATTTATTTTATTCTGTGTTTAGTATTTGTTGTTATAGCGGCAACAGAAATACATCATCTGTGAAAATTTCAATTCTCTAACTATCACGGTTCATGAGATACAGCCTGGTGACAGACAGACGGACCGCGAAGTCTCAGTAATAGGGTCCCGTTTTTACCCTTTAGGTACGGAACCCTAAAAAATCGGTTCTTGTTTAGAAATAGTTTTGGCATTTTTCCTAGCGTATTATATCATTTTAGAATATTGGTTAGTTGCGTCAACTTTAAAAAAACTTGCCATAGTAGTGTCAGTAAGATTGAAATATTTTTTTTTCTTTTTTTTCTCGAGTAGTCGTGAGCAGGTCCACCTTCTGGTGCTGGTTTATCGTTGAATTTTGGGACACGTTGTATGTATGAGTACCTACTTTAGTTATTTAATTATGTTCGGTGGTCCGTGTTGCTCTATGGTTCCTATAGACTAGAGGGAGGAATGTTATATATGTGTGCAAGGCGCGCATCTCCCCACCAGCGCCACCTATTGTAACGGCACGTCCAACTGTCATTTGCGATCATTTAAACCAGTGCGTAAATTTAATAGCAGCTAAGCGTTTCACTTGTCTACACCCACATACTTAACAATCACCAAATTTTGAAATTTTAAGTTCATACATCAATGGGTAGTTAATAAATTCTTCGGAACAAAATGTGTGACAGACGTCGGACAGACGCTTGAGTAGAGCTCTGTTTGGACCCTTCGGATTCGGAACCCTAAAAACTGCTTCTGCCCTTGTAAATTATCAAATAAAATTGTATCTCTCATACAAATTTTGGTCAGCTGACGACAACTTTGTATGTAGATTCCAATATTTTTTTGGAATTGACTTTGGCTTCCTTGCCTTGATAGTTTTTAAAATATGATCGCACCTTGCCGTTTCACCTTGTATAAGCACTTGGCCTTCACCTCGTATATAATCCCCGGAATGTAAATTGGCAAGGTTTTGGCGTAGTGGGGGTAAGTTCGCGAACTGACCAACCAACATATAGAGCGAACGGAATGTGTACGCGACACGATTGGTCAGTCGATCCTTGTGTCAACTGACCAATCAAGCGCGCTCGGAACGGTCACTCTTAATAACTCTGAGCCGTAAGCCAACTTACGTGCCGGGGATCATATGAATAATACACCAAATGTTGCAAGGGATCAAATATTAAAAATAAAAAAAAACTATTTAATCAGAGATAATAAATTTATAATGTAAATAAATGAAAACAAATACATACATACATGATTACACAACTTATACACACATTATGTTAATACCTACTATAAGTTAATTTTATTGAAACTTAGACTAAAAAATTCATAATTTAAAAACAAATAGCTTTGTCATTTAAATTTTAAAAATACTTCATTTTTGAAAGAAGAAGTGTTAGTACCTAATTCAAGGAATGATTTATATTAATACTTCGCCAATTAAAGATTTGAATCAAATGGCAACACTGACTATAATAAGGAGTGGTCTATAATTGTTACAATACATAGGAAACTTTTACAAACAATTATTATTATTTTCTTTTAGTGTAATTATCTAGACTTATTTTAATCTTTTTGTTGCAATACAACACTTGCAAAATATTAAAATAAGTCATAAAAACATTATTGAACGGTTTTTAAGGCTTTTGAGTGCAATATTATTCCATGTTGGTATTTATTGAAGTGCCAACATGGATTAATATTGCACTCCAAAACCTTCTGTATTTAATACCTAATTCACTATAATGAATCAATCTTTAAATACAACATTTGCATAACTGAATGCATTCTTTTTAAAGATGACATATACAGTGTTGCCAACAAAACTAACAATTAAACAAACTAAATTCTGAATACATGAATAAAATATTAATAAGAAAAAATAAACACGAGCCAAACTTAAACTTACTATGGTCCAATAATATGGAATTGCAATTTTCATTATAAAATGCGAGATCGGAAATGCAAAATTCGTAAGAACTAGGGTATATTTAGCACCTCAGTATCTTTAAGAGATTATTCTGAAATCCATATGAATCTAACTTATAAATCTACTGATTTTATCTTACCATTTTTTTTAGTTTGGCAATATTATTAAAATGGCGTCTGGTAAGGCGGGTATGGTACTTCAGTCAGAGGATAAGGTTTATTATCATATTTTAGTTTTACCAATCATTAAATCATAAGTCCTATTTTCATAGACCTCTGACTGACTACACTAGAAATCTATTATTAATGTAGTTTCCAAAAATTGGGGCGTTCAAATTTTAAGTACATACAAGTGTAGTCTGATCTTTAATATTGTCAACCAGCCTCTAAAATTCTAAATCTTTAGACTACATTATTGCTTTTTTCTGAACCGCTATGTAGCTAATATTTAGCACACTTGCTAAAAAAAAGTATACCAACACTGCTAAAACTGGAAGCCAATTTAACGGACTGACTGAACAAGATGATTTCGTTGATCTAATAGCTCCTACATGATAACCGATCTCTAATGCGACCCAGCTTTTTTAAACTCTTACTGTTCATCCTTGTCCTTGGCTCCATGTTTAAGGATGCGTGTGAACTCGACATAGTCAAAGAGTCCGTCGCGGATGGGTGCTTCACGAAGCATTTCGTCGACGTCGTCATCTGTGAAGCGGTCGCCCATGGTGGTCAGGAGCTCGCGGAGACGCTCCTCGTTGATCACGCCCTGGTTCTCTTCGTCGAAGCATCTGGTGGTACAAGTTTTTAAATGAGTGTTTTATACTTGAATACATGATCTTAAAGAATAAGGGCCTTATTAATAAGAATCTTCAAGGGCGCCAAGCTGTTTGCCAATCGATAAGCATATTCCAAATTCAAATTTTCTATAGATAATTTGAATTTAGAATCTGCTAATCAGTCGCTTAAAGCTGGTAACAAATTATCGGACGCGGCTGACAGGCGACGGACAGACGGCCGCGACTTATGGTGTATCTAGGTAATGAATGCACATTAGATTGTGCAAACTATCGGACGTAGGTCGCGGAGGTGACCTTGGGCGTTCGGACGTCTGATAGAGATCTGGCTCGCTGGATGTTTGTGTCAGCCGAAAACGTCCGCGGACGGTCTAAAAAAACCGGTCAAGTGCGAGTTGAACTCGTACGCTGAGGGTTCCGTATCTACCCATTATACCGCCATAATAAAATTGGTATCATTTTTATTGGTTGCCAAGTTTTAAAGATATAAGCAAATTTAGATTTTCGCGAAAACTTGTAAGTACCACTATAGGTTTTGGGTCGAAAACCTATATGGTAGTTCACGTTGACCTAGAATCACGAAATTTGGCAAAAAGTAAATTCTTACAGCACAAATAAAGGAAACATTCCTTAAAATAAAAAAAAGTTGAAAATTAAAGTAAATTTTCGTACTTACAAGTTTTTGCGAAAATCTAAAGGACATGGCTAAATAAAGTATGGACGACTGCCCTAGCAATGTATAAACATTTTAACTAGTAATATGTAATTCTGAATAGCTGAATATTAGTATTTCATATGAAAAAAGTTACAGGATTTTTTTTTGTCGTCACAATCATGAAAACTAAAATCGTAGAAACTCCTACTATAATAGGTAAACAAACCTGTAAAAGAATAACATTTTGCTATGATACTTTATTAAGGCGTTTAGAGGAGCTCGTGGCTTAATAATAACAGACGCACAGATCGATCTTCAAGATTAAGCAACGCTAACCGAGGTCATTCCGTAGTTCCATCGCGTACCATCTTTACATAGCGAGTTTCCTTCGTGCATTGGAAAGCTAGTTAAGCCGTTGGTCCTGGCTGTCATTTGAAGATCTGTCATTTGTGGCTACACCACAGTTTATGCATCTCATGATGAATAAATACGCAATTGAAACTTAAGATCATACTAGTTGGCTCTGTATTAATACATAATACCCGGCGAAAGGAACTTCGTTCAAACCGAGTTCCCACGAAACCCCCAACATGTTTTTTTTAATTTGGTTCTAATCGAACCAAATGTATTCTAGAAGAATCGATTGTAACTTTTTAGTGTCAGTACTATTTAAGTGCCGTTTCTTTCCAGATTTTGCCAATAATTTCTAGAAATCAGACAAATGGAATTAAAGAAATCAACATCTAAGCTTCTATCTCTAAGGTTTTGAGATGTATTGCGATAGGTACAAAAATAAATAAAATTGAATACTGTTCGTTTCGACTTACGCAAATGTCTTTAAAAGTAGGTTTATTGACTAGAATTTTTCTTAGAACGGAATCTTATGTTCTTCATGTCAAACTTTGATGACTATGAAAAAACTTTTAATTATTTGATTAATTCACGAAACTTCTAGGAGAATAATAAAACTAATAATTCATTAATGAATATTAGAATGTTACGAGCTGTGTGCTAGTGAGAAATTTCTATACATGCTAAGGGCAGTTATTTAGCCATGTCCTTTGCTCATATCTTTAAAACTTAGCAACCAGTAAAAATGATGCCAATTTTATTATGGCGGTATAATGGGTAGGTACGGAACCCTCGGCGCACGAGTTCAACTCGCACTTGACCGGTTTTTTTTAACACAACAGCGGTTCCTTGTTTACTAAAATAACAAAATACACTATCTTGTTTAAAAAATAGTAACGAATATTTTAATTAATTTATATTTTGAGGTATAAAGGCACACACCAGCATTTGAGATTCTGGATAACATTTTACAAACTTTTGATTCCACACGTTGGGGCCCCTGATACCGCGGTAGCTACGCCCCTGTTACCAAATTAGAATAAAATTCCAAGTTTAGATGCAATGAACATGCGTCAGCACAAGTCAACGGGCGAATTCAGTGAAACGGATATGACCTTTTTCTCTAAACGTGCGTCAAAGCACGTAAATAATATGGACTCACTGGCCTCTAAAATACAAGTACGCTTGTATATAAGAGGTCAGTGTATGGACTGATATGAGAGTAAAAATGAGAAAGTACAAAAAAGGTTGGCACGAACACTGCTTCTTAAACCACAACAAACTCTAAGAACAATGGCGTAATCATATCTGACTTAAAGGATAATGGCAGAAACCCATACATTGTTTTAGCTGAGATTAAATACCTACGACTTGACAATTTGTCACATTAATTCTCGATAATTTAGAGGTGAGAAACTCGGCCTCAATGAAAAATATCTGGTTTAATTCAGGGTCATCTTCTGAATTAGTTTGTGCAAGAATTTTTGTTCAAGAATGCCGAAAATAATAGATGAACTTTTGTAGGTTATGTCTGGGTAACTTTTAATAATGTGTTTAATAGGTAATATTATTTCAATTTCGTGGCAGTAAAAGGGCAATTATTTATTTATTTATTAGTTTATCCTCGCACTGGAACGCCTTGCAGCAATTACACCAATGGAGCACAATCTTACAATAAACACACTATAAGTCTAGGTTTCCTCACGATGTTTTCCTTCACCGTTGTCAACGATGTCCAAGATTAACTTAGAAAGTACATATGAATTGAAAAATACACTATACTTGCCCGGATTCGAACCCACGACCTCAAGCACGAGAGGCGAGGTATCAGCCACTGTGCCACCGCGACATAGGCAATATCGCATTAGTATTTCCCTTTCCTAGTTATTTCAGAATGCAATGTGAAATATACTCTGGAAAGGATGAGACTTGTTCTGGATGACTTAATAAAAAAATCTATCACAGAGATATTGTCTACGAAGGTGAAGTGGGGGCTCTAAACATTCTACCTGAAGGGCATAAATAGGTGAGTATTTCATAGCTCCCGTGATAATAAGCAAGCACTTAGATTGGATATTTTCCAGTTTGCAGAGGGCTATTTTGTTGCACGCAGGACATTTACACCTTTTTCACATTTTTTGGAAATGTAGTGCAAATGATAGAAACCAGATAATTTTGAGTTTAGAAGAGGCCAAAAAATTTAACTTTGTCATGAATCAAAATGGGTTCGTTTTCAACTAAAAGGTTTATAGGGATTCCCCCTATAAACCTTTTAGTTGAAAACGAACCCATTTTTATATTACATTTGCGGGAAAAGACAACAGCATTACACTTGGGAACTGACAGGCAACCATTGATTTAAGTAGTGAAGGGCAGAATTAAAGCGAGATTCGGAATTAGAGAAGGAAGCTGAACTACAGTAGAGAGCAATGTCGTCGGCGTATTGTAAAATTTTACAGAAGCAGCTAACTAAATCATATAAGTGTATAGATTACTAGATGTTCCCCGCCGCTTCGCTCCCGTGGACCACCCCACAGGGCCCGTTTTCGGGATTAAAAATTAGCTTATGTCACTCAGGAATAATGTAGCTTTCTATTGGTAAAATATTTTTTTAAATCGGTCCAGTAGTTTTGGAGCCTATTCGGTACAAACAAACAAAAAAATCTTTCCTCTTTATAATATTACTAGCTGTTCCCCGCGGCTTCGCTCCCGTGGGCCACCCCACAGGACCTGTTTTCGGGATTAAAAATAGCCTATGTTACTCAGGAATAACGTAGCTTTCTATCGGTGAAAGAATTTTTTAAATCGGTCCAGTAGTTTCGGAGCCTATTCGGTACAAACAAACAAAAGTCTTTCCTCTTTATAATATTAGTATAGATAAGTATAGATATAGATAAAGAATTGGGCTTAAGACCGACCCCTGAGGTAGGCCCTTCCACTAGACGGCTTGGAGAAAGGGAGTTTTGAAGGCGAACTGAAATAGGGCGGGACATAAGGAGATTACAGATGATATTGACCATCCTCACAGGGATACTCAGCTGTAGCAACTTTTGCCTGAGTATTGAAAGTTGGACATTATCGTAGGCTAAAACTATGTCTAGAAAAACACCATGAACGCTTTCATTTTTGGAAAAAGTAATGCGGACATCAGAGAAAAAATGCTAAGGCTATCCAGAGTGCCCATACCCTTTCGAAAACCGAACTGAGACCTGGATAAAATGCCTTTGTTTTCTAAGATCCATTCAAGTCTGTCCTTGATAAGATTCTCCATGATTTTAGCCAAGACAGAAGATAGAGCGATAGGGCGATAGGAAGCTGTGTCTTTTAGGCCTTTTCCAGTTTTCAATATTGTGATAATGATTTGGGATTTCCATGACTCTGGAACTTGGCCTGTATCGAAAATGAATTTATTAGGTTGAGAAAGAGTAGTTTACAGTTAGAAGAAGATTTGGAAATGAAGGAGTAGGGCATTCCGTCGGCACCCGGAGCAGAATCACGAAGGTGATCCAAGGCACATGTTAATTCTGAATAAGAGAATGGGTCATCAAATGTATCAGAGGAAGAGGGCGAAGGAGGATTTATAGTGGGCAGGCAATCAAAATTAGGAACAAAGGGGGGCTAATTTTATTATGAAGTCTTCCAACCAGGAGCTTGTGTCGTTGGTCGAAATGTCAGGAGGCTGATCACAAGCTATGCGGTAAATTTTTTTTTTTTTCCAGTCAAGGGAAACTGGGGAGTGTGGATAAAGAGTCTCACAAAATTGGAGCCAACCATTTTTTTTCTTTGTTTTCTATTTATATTTACAGAAGTCTTTTTAAAATTCAAATAATCAGTCATGTTTACTAGAGGAGAAAGTATTCTCAGCTTCTTTGCGTTTGCGAACGCTATCCGTGCACTCAGCGTCCCACCAAGGTGGAGAAGGTAATAAGTGACGGGCGGAATTCTTCAGAGGGATTGAAAAATCGGCCGCTCTTATCAAACCTTCAACGAAATCGTTGTAGAAGGCAAGGGAGTTGGAAAGATTTATTTGGGGAAAATTTTGAAGTTCAGAGTCCAGATGGGACGAGAACTTAGACCAGTCAGCTTGTGGAAGGCGATATTTTTGTAGAGGTTGGATTGGAAGAGTACGAGGATGAGAACTAGGAAATGAAATAAGTATAGGAAAATGATCACTACCGAAAGAATTAGGGAGATCAGACCAGGAAGCTGTTGAAATTAAGGAAGAAGAACAGAAAGAAAGGTCCGGGTACACTAATATTTTGGGTAGGGGAAACCCTACGGGTAGCAGATCCATCATTAAGAATGCAAAGGTTGCAGTCATCTAAAAGGTCTTACAAAAAACTGGAAGCGGTGTTATTAAAGTGAGAGCCCCAAAGAGTGTGACGGCAATTAAAATCACCTAACACAATCAAGGGGGATGGAATAGAAGAAAGGATAGAGTTAAATTCAGACTAAAGATTAGGTTTGGGGTGAGGAATATAGGCAGATACATAGGATATGTCCATGGTTGTTACTGTGACTACATGTAGACCAGGATCATGACAGGGAAGAGGAATTTCGGAAAAAGTGATAGATCTGCTAACCATAAGGATAAGGGCGCAACCCACCCAGCCGTCATCTCTATAAAAAAGTCGCGTAAATAAATAAATATACTCTTTCCAAAGAGTAGGTATATTTTACATTTCATGCTGAAATAACTAGGTAAGGTAAAATAATATCGCATTAGTATTTCACTACCTATTAAAGACATTATTAAATGTTATATAGTTATTGTATGAATATATATTATTCTCGGCGTTATTGAACAAAATTTCTTGCACCAACTAATATGATTCATTCATGACCCTGAATTAACCATATATTTTTCATTTAGAGTGGTAGGCATTTAATCTCAGCTAAAAAAATGTATGGGCCTCTGGCATTGCCCTTTGGAATATGCCAGTAAATGTAAAAGAAGTTTTTGATGATGGGAATTTAACAAGTATTTTTGATAAAGCATTTAAATTATGATATTATATTCATTAGATTGCATCGCACGGCCAAATGAATGACAGATAATGGTTACCATTAACAAAGTACTCTGTGAATAAAATGGAAAACGAATTTTATATGGATTATATATATCAGTGTTGCACCAGGGCGTGGTGAATAAATAAATACTTCAGTATGGCACTATCTAACCATTGTTATCTACCCAACGAGGACAAAATTATTTATCATTCATTATGTCATTACTTCAAGTATTTTGTAATACAATAAGAGACACATTCCATGTCACTTTTAGCACTAGTCAATGAACACTCAGTAGGTACTTCAGTAAAACCTAGTAAACTCAAGTAAAGTTTATTTTCTTTAATACTTGGTGACATATATAATACAAATGCTCTAATTTTCTTCTTAGTGTGTCAATGGCAAATACAATTTTCAAATGTAATGTTTGGCTACCGCAAAACCCCTTGCCGAATGCTCTAATAAAAGTGCACAGTTGAATATTTAATTCTCACTTCAGCACTGAGAGTTACTATAATATGCGGACATTTATTGTTAGTGTTAACAGAAATAATATAATTCAGATAAACTACAGTTAAAATACCTCAGAAACTGCATAAGTTACGGTTTCTAATGACAAACATACCCAAATGCATTCTTGATAACATCCTCAGGATCCGTTCCTTGCAGACGCTCACCAAAGAGAGTGAGGAACATCGTGAAGTTGATGGGACCGGGAGCTTCATTCATCATACCCTCCAAATAATCTTCCGTTGGGTTCTTGCCTGAAGGAAGGAAGGAAAGAAAATTATATAATTCGTAGATTTAAAGTGAATACTCGAAAGAACTCGACATTCATAGAAGTTTGAAATTGCCAACCTGGCTTGAGTCAGGGTGGTGATTAATACTTGGGTCATCTCTTTAAGAGAACATGCCTATGTCCAACAGTGGGACAGTAACAAGCTGGTATTATTATAATTTTGGTGGATTTTGAACATTACTTTTTCTCCAGTTTTGCTGAACTCAAGTAAAGTAAAACAATACACTTTACAAGTTGTTGATCAAGTTTTATGAACAATACTGCGAAAAATGCTTTGTCATTTTTATTTATAGTTAACTTGACATACATAACATATAACAGGATAACTGCAGATATTTTATTTTATGCAAACATTTTTCTAACTGGAATTCCGAAAGTAGATTCACAAAATTAGACTTGTGTACTCACCAAGAGAAGCTAACATATCATGAAGATCATCTTTATCCACGAAGCCATCTCTGTTCTGATCGATCATGTTGAAGGCCTCTTTGAACTCAGCTATCTGGGCCTGGTCAAACATAGCGAAGACATTGGAAGTGGCTCGCTGAGCACGCTTCTTGTTGGTGCCACGGCGACCAGCTGTCTTACGGGACGACATTCTGATATCTGAAAATGTTAACCAAAGTTATTAAAATGTAGAAACAGATGATCTTCTTTTAAAAATTTGACCATGACTCACAGTTTTTCACAAAAACAAATCCACAACAAAGAATTTGTTACCAAATCCAATATGCTATACCTATTAAAAACGAGAATAAGCTTCCTTTTGTCGTAAATGCTGATAAGCCAGGTAGCAAACGTTCAACTGCGACTAGTTTTCGTGCACCAAATAATAAGTTTAAAAATAAAATTTTAATTAAGATGTCACTCAGCTTATCGTCAATTCGTCAGTTTCTTGCGCTAACGAGAAAGTGACTCATTGCCAAAACCGCCTTCCAATGTAGTAACGAACACAGTATAACTAGGGCACACGGTGTCAACACCAAGGAGGCAAGGACTTCCATAAATGGACATGCATTTTTCACATAACATCTGCTTGAAAATAGCCAATAATAAGAGCTGCTATAGTTTCATATAAAACTTACCAGTATTTTTAGACTAAACACAACAGGAAATAACGGTTTATAACTGAATTAAATGAAATATCACGATTCTAACTTATTTCACTCGGTGACTAATTATTTGACGTCAGACAGACGCGTGCTTTCAAAAACTTAATTCGAGTTTTAATAATCTCACTCACAAACACGGTTGCAAAGGCTCAGTTTTGAACATGGCAAAATTTACTAAAATGTTCTTAAAATATATGAGCTTGATATTTTGTTAAGTTTAATTTCAAATCATTATTTTTCTTTTTTTGTGCTTATATGTTTACTGTTTTATATACATTTGGAACAAATTAAATGGAAAAAGTTTCGTTCAGCTGGTGATATGTCGCAATTTGTTGTAGGTTTGGAACGCATATTTTGTATTGCCAGCGGAAATCAATATTCAATATTTTTTAATCTTCCGTATTATTATATTACTCTTTGTTTTTAATAATCCCAGCCTCTCAGGTTACAAACTATTATAATACGATTGTATGTAGATTTAAAAATACATAAAAAAATCTGAATTCTTATGATTCATGAATCATTTAATTTATTTAGACAGTCCTTCTTTAATGTAGACAGATTACATAATTTTTAACTTCTGTGTTGACATTTTTGACGGAAGATTTTCAGACTTCAGTAGTTACTGTCAAAAAAAAATATTTCCGTATTCCAATTCAAATTATAAAATAGGCATAACAATATTTGTTTTATTTTTAGTCTGGTGCATTCCAAAAAAATACTATTATCAATTACAGCTGAGGCAGTAAGTAAATGATACGTGGTGTATGTAATTTGCCTGTACTTGGCGGTAGACTTAAATGTAATTTACAATTTTCATGCATTTATAGATGCTCCTCAATAGCTCATCGAGACTAGTATGTGGCGTAGTACGGTCGCTGAGTACTTCGTCGTCTCGGTGCGGCTCTAACCACTATGACGTACTTGGAATCACTCCTAAAGCGACACAGAGCGATATCAAAACAGCATATTACAAATTGTCAAAAGTATACCATCCGGATAAATCTAATAACGTAAGCTCTCAGTCCTCACATAAAATGGATTACGCTTTCTTGATGATATATGCCTGCTACTTGTATGAACATAATTATTTTAAACCATTTCCATATATCGTTCAAAACACTGGTTTTTCAGGATGAAGAAGCAGCAAAGAAATTTAGAGCAATTTCCGCAGCCTATGAGGTGTTAGGCAATATACAATTAAAAAAGATGTATGATAAAGGTTGGTTTCTTATATTAGGAGCTTATTGGTTGATACATAATTACAAGCATGGATAATAAAATGTAATTATATTTTTCAGTTAGTAATAAATAGTCAACAGAGTAGTGCTGGCAAAGTGGTATCGGCTGTGACTTAAAAGTTGTAGGTTGTGGGTTCGAGCCCAGGCAGGCACTTTACTTTGTGTAAATTATTTCATCACCACTGCTCTAAAAACGGTGAAGGAAAACATCGTGAGGAAACCGGCATGTCCTAGAACTAAACATTTGTAGACATGTGACATCCATCAAACCGCATTGGGCACGCATGGTGGATTACGGCCCATCCCCTCTCACAGAGAGGAGGCCTGTGTCCCAGCAGTGGGAACATTAATAGGCTGATGATGTGATGTGAGTCAACAGTAATACAGTTAATAGTTGCCCTTGAATCAATAATAGTATGAAATATTTCTGTATGAGACTTCCTTATCTAAACCAAGCGATTGCCAAAAAGCTGATTACATAATTTATAGGAGAAATAAAGATGGCATGTAATATGATATTCATCCCTGTCTATTCTAGGGTTGCTAGGAGGAGGGGTTACAAATCCAAGAGTAACAGTA
This sequence comes from Anorthoa munda, assembly GCA_945859665.1. Taxonomy (NCBI): domain Eukaryota; kingdom Metazoa; phylum Arthropoda; class Insecta; order Lepidoptera; family Noctuidae; genus Anorthoa; species Anorthoa munda. The sequence continues at coordinate 14,159,579 of OX243904.1, forward strand.
TATGAGCCAGAACCAGAGCCAACTGACCCCACACTGAAGTTCTATAAGTCTCGGACACGCCGCACGGCTGTACCAACCATGGATGGCAAACAACCTATTTATGACTTCGACACATGGTATGTTTTGGACAACCATTTCCATTATTTGCTATAGTCATGCATAACAGTCATATTATCACTTATAAAAGGAAATATTTGTGTAATACTTTTTTATCTGTGTAACAATGTTGTCAATCGAAAGCGTTTATAGTCCTCGCCAAACTTCTTGGCCGCCCTGAAGTTGGTTTACCGCATGCGCGAATCACGAAATGGTGCTGTTATTGTATGAGATTTACTACTGAGCAGCCATTGTAGCCAACTTCAGGGCGGCCAAGAAGTTTGGCGAGAACTATAATTAATGTAAGGCTTTGCAATTATCAATCTTATTACTATAATCATAAGATAATACAAGATATTTTATGTTATAGGTCTAAAAACCACTATGGAGATCTATTTGAAAAATCAAAATATGAAAGAGAATTTCTGAGGAAAGTACGAGATAAGAAAATAGATGCGGAGAACTCGAAAAGACAAGAAGTTTTCCTCTATGTTATGTTTGGTTTAGGAGGACTGTTTCTGTTTTTGGTAGCTCAAGGCACTTCTAACTATGACTTAGATACAACTGCACAAAAAAACAACACGCAAACGCTACCGAAGGACTAGGGACATAATTGTTAAAGCAGTTTCTTCTTAAATCAACACAGCTCGTAATTTAATAGCAAATTCTTAGATAGCATAAGAAAATTTATTGTTGTGGTAAATGTATCATTCAGATATTTAGCTATATTTTTTCATAATGCCTTGTAAATACTGTACAAAGATAATTTTTATGCAGGAACCTCAGTAGGTTGTAGATAAAATGTGATAACAGATTATTAATATACTACAATCAAATATATTGTATTATTTTTACTATAACCTTTATTTACAATTGCATTAACAAAGATCTGTCTTTAGTAGTCTGCCTATGTGGCTGTCTGTCAGCTTCCAGTCTAGTCTATAGGGCTTATTACACTACACGGTATTCAGGGCCCTGTATACCGGGTCACTAAATCATTCCGAAGCAATAAGGTCGATATTATGAGAACCCTAACTCCCTAACAGTTATTACACTACCCTGAATTAGGGTTTAGGGCCCTGAATACCGTGTAGTGTAATAAGCCCTTAAGTGCTACTACCACTAACTAACACTCTGGACCACAGATCATATAATACTACAGTACGGAGACTACCTACAAACGCTCGAAACGGCACACTCACAAACATGTGCATAGACCCCTAAGCGGCAGGCACTACTATTTTGCACTAGCTTCTGCCAGCGGCTTTGCCTGTGGAAAAGTGTTTTCGCATCCCAAGGTAACATTCCCACCTTAAAAATATCGCAGAATTAATGTGACAAATTGTCAAGCAAGCGTTATTATTTTATTTGCTGTGATTGGTTGAATGAATTTTCAACAGCTAATCACAGCAGATAACGCATGCTTGACAATTTGTCACATTAATTCTGCAATAATTTTAAGGTGGGAGGAAACTCGGGGTAAGCGGGATGAAAAACCTGTGTTATTGCAGACTATAATCTAAGTCTAACTCTGTACCAAATTACATCCAGACCCGTTCAGCCGATCTGGCAAGATTGAGTAACAAACACATCCATCCAAACAATTAGCTTTTTAATACGTAGGTACTTAGGCTTGCAGCAATGGTAAATTAGTAGGAAAGAAATAAATAAGAAATACCTATCGGTCTTTAATGATATTCATATAACAACACAGCAGAAGGTCGGTACTTACAATCATGTAATCAATGCACTCTGTGCTTACAATACAGGCAAATAATTATTAGAGTACCTACCCACGTGTTCGTAATCGCAGCAGAAAAATGTCGAATTTCTTAATTTCAGTTTAGCAGATATTTAGTGTATCACGACGTGTAATTGTGTATGATAAGTACAAATTTGTGCAATCAACCATTGGGGAGCTATTCAATAAAAACTGTTTCCGCTGGAACTACGTCATCCTAGCGGCACTTTTTTTCCTAAAAACGTACAAGACAAAAAATACATTTAATAATTAGTGTGAAACGAGAGGTAAATGTGTAACTTCAAATGAAATTTGTGTGACATAAAACTGCGGAAATAATCAAGTTTCCGCTGCGCTGACGTTTGGGTATTTGAAGAAAATCATTTAAATGGGTTTAGTGCAAAGTTATAATTTTTTACGCACGTTGCTTTGAATTTGTGTGTAATGTTTGTGAAAACAGAATTTGAAAAAAACATACCGTTCAGAAGATATACACGTAAAAGTAAAATAAGGTTATTAGGTTCAATTACTTAAAATAGGAACTTTAGAGCCTAACTTATTACCTTTAATTGTATCTTGTAAGGGTCTAAAATGCCTTGCCAGGTTTCATTTATGTGGTCTTAGTAATTAATGAGCATTGGCATAATTTACTACGACTGGACCACTATAATTTATCACATCCGATTGTAGGAATTTTTAATGGAAAAGCAAAATAAAACATATTCCGATAATTTGTGTATTAATGCAACTATTCATATGTAAAATTTCAGCTCATTACACTAAATAATTAAAGAGATATAATAAAAATACCAGAACAACCTCAATTCATGGATAAACCGACTATGTTTGAATGGCTACATTAAAGCGGCCGTGCAGTATAAAGAGCTAACGTTCTAAAATTTCCAGTGTTGTACCATTATTGGATTGGTACAGGTGGGCACTCAATTCTTGAACAAGTCACTAATATACTATTTGTATATATTATGTTATTATTTTTTACTATTACCTTGTAATAAGCGTTTATATTTTAGTTTTTATTTAGTCGATAACCTAAAAAGCATGCGGACACAGCATGCTTTTTAGGGTATCCTATATTTGAGGGACACTTATCATTACTTCATAGTAATGATTTATTGTGTTTTTTGTGTACATCTTTCGTTGGAGGTTTTGAATAAATATATAAACTAATAATTTTCGTGATAAAAATAGTACCTAGGTCACTTGTTTTTTAACCGACTTTCCAAAAAGGAGGAGTTTCTATGGTTGGCAGTAAATGTGTACCGATCGATTTGTTAGTCAAATGCGATTATAAAAATATTTTTTGTCTGAAAGAATATGTTCCCGAATTGGTTCCATTTAAATTTGGTTATGATCTGATGAAGAGCTTCGGAGATATATATCAGAACTCTTTAATAAACAAGGCAAATCTCTTGGGATTGCTGCAATTGCATGTCTGTTTATTGTTTACGCCATTTTATGACATAACATCACACTAGTACGCTCTAGCCGTACGCAGATGTGTACGTTCACTCTGATACACTCTCATTTCACCGGTTACGTTCAAGTCTTATGTTATTCGGATAATCTATTCCGGCATAACTTGGGCATTGGTTACCTTACTGTAGAACTGGCTCATTAAGTACCAAAAAGTTGAAAAATATAAACAATTTTTACAAAAAAATACAACTTATTTCTAAATAAAAACACTACAAAGTGAAAAATAACTTCAATTTCGGAAGTCAGTGTCAAAAAACGAAGAAACAAAACAGGAACACCACTGCCCACCAGCTCGCCCCAAAGCTGCCCTGCGGATTGTATCTCTGTTATTATTACTTTGTAAATAATATAGCTTATTAGGGTTCCGTACACAAATGGTAAAAACGGAACCCTATTAATAAGACTCCACTGTCCGTCCATCTGTCTGTCACCAGGCCGTATCTCATGAAACGTGATAGCTAGACAGTTTAAATTTTCAAAGAGGATGTATTTCTGTTGCCGCTATATCAACAAATACTAAAAATAAAATAGTTATTTAAGTGTGGCTCCCATACAAAAAACGTGATTTTGTTGCTGTTTTTTGCGATACTGGTACGGAACCCCTTCGTGCGCGAGTCCGACTCGCACTTGGCTGGTTTTCTTACTTTTTATTTGTCATTTACTAATAAATACTTTTAAGAATACAAAGTTAATGCAGTTGTTTTATTTTCTGCTAAACTATTGTGTACGCACCTGTACGAAACTATTAAACACAATAACGATGCTATTTGGAACGTTAGCTCTATATACTGCACGGCCGCTTTTTTGTAGCCAATCAAACTTGGTCGGTTTATCCATGAATTGCGGTTGTTCTGGTATTTTTATTATATCTCTTTAATTTAAAAGTATTACAATCGGATGTCATAAAATATAGTAGTGCAGTCGCAGTAAATTATGCCATTGCTCATTAATTAACAAGACCACATATATGAAACTTGGCAAGGCATTGTAGACCCTTACAAGATACAATTAAACGTAATAATTAAGGCGCTAGAGTTCCTATTTTAACTAATTGAACCTTATAACCTTATTTTACTTTTACGAGTATATCTTCTGAACGGTATGTTTTTTTCAAATTCTGTTTTCACAGACATTACACACAAATTCAAAGCAACGTGCGTAAAAAATTACAACTCTGCAATAAACCCATATATATGATTTTCATCAAATATCCAAACGTCAGCGCAGCGGAAACTTGATTATTTCCGCAGTTTTATGTCACACAAATTTCATTTAAAGATACACATTTACAGCTTGGCAAAAAGAGTCTGATGCGGTGACAGTTGGAACTAAAAATAAAATTAACTAGTTAACTAAAATAACCTACCTATTTCTTGCCTATTAGTACTAAGAGTAGTTAGAGTAACTAAAAATTAATAACAAGTATCAAAAACTGTTGAGTCATAGTATTTCAGGGTATACAGGTGCGATAGTGGCGACCTCATTTAGTCCACACTCTTTTTTGCCAAGCTGTACCTCTCGTTTCACACTAATTATTGAATGTATTTTTTTTCTTGTACGTCCATAGAAAACAAAAAAATGCCGCTAGGATGACGTAGTTCCAGCGGAAACAGTTTTTATTGAATAGCTCCCCAATGGTTGGATACACAAATTTGTACTTATCATACACAATTACACGACGTCATAAACTAAATATCTGCTAAACTGAAATTAAGAAATTCGACATTTTTCCGCTGCGACTACGAACACCATACTCCAAGGCATTAACAAAGGTATTATACAAAGAGTATGTAACACTACCGTTTAGTATTATAGGCCATGGGTAACGAAATGTTATTTTTATTCTTGTTATGTGACTAGGTACACAGTTTGTATAAAAATTATAGATAGTGAACTGTTATATTACTATTCCGACATCCATAAACTTATGTACACGAGTGTACTGCTCAATACCATTGACAACTTAATTTGGTCGGGTTATACGCGAAGATTTAGTATGGAAAAGATGAAAGCTAATTTCTCTTAAAATACTACATTTAGGTATCTGAATTTTTGGTCGCTATTACTTCTGTCTGAGTAGTAATTTTGAATAAATTTGGGAAGAAATCACTAAGTTTTAATAGGGAAATCTTGAAATGAAAATTTAACACCGTGACTACCGCCACCTCACCAATGGCATGGTATATCTCGTAAACTACTGGAGTACTAGTTGTAAATTTTGGGTACTAATTTTATCTTGCACGGTAGTAATTTTCTATGTAGGTTTGAGGAAAACAACAAACTCAAACTTGGAATTAACATTCAAAGTCGTGGTCCTGCTGAACGAGCGAGCTAAAGTTATCGTCGTTGATTTCTCGGTAAATACAAATGTTTCAGTTCTGTTTTTTTTACGAAATTAATCACATTTATGGGTAGTAATTATTTGTATACTTAGAATAGCTGTAGCATGCCCCCTTTTTCGGCGCACAGGTGGTCCTGCTGAATGGAGCGTGACTACCGCAGGACCACCTTCAAATTCGATTTTCTCAAAAACTACTAAGGTACCAATTTTGATGTTCGAGTACTAATTGGTACCAATTGAGTAGTAATTATTTACCAAATATGGAAGCGATTGGCGTCGTGGTCCTGCGGTAGTCACGGACATATTGAGTAAAAATCATACATACATCCAAACTATGGCATTTAAAATATTAGTAGGATGGCATGGCGCTACTGCCTCTCTGACCTTCTTAGGCCACTAACTGGTTAGTATTTATTATAAAAATAATTGCTAAATTAAACGTTTATTTCGAGCGACAAAATATTTGGGGGATTTTTCGTTTCATGATGATTATAATAAGAAAATCTTATGAATAAATACCTAAAATATATTTTTCTCCTGCCTATCGAGGCTGTGCTGTACTATATAAACAGTCCTCTGCATGAGAAACCAAAGAACAATGGCGAAATTTTAGCTGACTTAAATTTGAGCGTCTGAAAGTGAGTTATATACGAAAGACATTCTATTAATTGTCTATGTTTTTTAAAGTATAATTAGGCCTGGTCCAAAATAGATTAAAAAAAAACATAATAAATAAAAAGTTATTTGATTTTTTGGTTCATTTCTTTAGCATAGTGTTGCCATTATATATTTTATCTGCTAAGTGATAAGTAGTAACTATATTAAGTAATAATATCATTATTGTATTTATTGCAGTAAATGAGTTAACAATACAGTTTATGTCTAAGTGTAGATGTTCCTTGCAGGTAGGTAACAATATTGTAGTGTAGTAGAAATAAATGAATTACTTTCATTTAATGATTGGCAAAAAGACTAGTACCCAAGTCTAAAAAAAATATAGCTTGGTTGTTGACGACGACCTTTTGATACACGTCAAAGTAGCTTAGTTTAAATAAATATTATCTTTCCAAAGAGTATACTACACATTTCCCCTTTTACTGCCACGAAATTGAATAATATTACCTATTGAACACATTATTAAAAGTTACCCAGACATAACCTACAAAAGTTTATGACTGAATATCTATTATTCTCTACATTCTCGAACAAAAATTCTTGCACAAACAATTTCAGAACATCACCCTGAGTTAAACCAGATATTTTTCATTTAAAGACTTTCGAATTTAATCTCAGCTAAAACAATGTATGGGCACCTGCCAATGTTCTTTCTTAATTTAACCATAATATGCATAGCAATCAGCCTATAATGTTCTCTCTACTGGGACATAGGCCTCCTCTCGGTGAGAGGGAATGGACCAGGACCATAATCAACCACACGGGCCCAGTGCGTGTTGGTAGACGTCACTACGTCGTCGTTGTCTACACAGAGTACATTGAATATATAGTCTATATTCGTCATATATTTCGTCATATATTTTTAATGAAATAAATTAGGTACACAAAGTAATGCACCTGTCTGGGTTCGAACCTACACTCGTTAGTCGGGATCATTGGGCCACCACTATTCTGCTTTCTCAGTTACTTATATTGTCGTATGTAATTAGCTGACAAAACTACAGTGTTTAGATTTATCGATATCTAACCTCGATAAAATACCCGCCAATTGGATGTAAGACTTAGACTACGCATGCTGAAGGGCTCTGCCTCCTATATTTCAATGTACTCTGTGGACTCTGCATTCAGAATGACCAGAAGATTAATTTCATATAATTTTGAAAAAAAACGTGGGTCTTATCGTTGTTAGATTTCATAATTTCCAATACTTGGTGAGAAATGCGTTTCTAAAGACACAACTGTTTTTTTTTTTGAGAAATACAAACGTATTTCTTCGTAAGTATTCAACCGATTTCAACCCGATTGCGGGCTCTTTGTGCGAGGTCTGCCTGTCCGAAACGTTCACTGTCAATGAGGCCATGACTATCTTATGTAAAAAATCTACATGTTTTCGCATCAACTATTGCTTCAGCATTTATATAATATTATAATATAATGTATTTCGGAGATATTTAAAACAAGAATGAAATAAAAGTAAAGAACAAAACAAAATTGATCGCTCTCCAGTAATTTTACTATGGTCCATGGTGGCAATATAACATCTGTGAAAAAAAGTTATAAAATTCATAGACAAAGAAGAGACAATAGAGAATTAGAAACATTGTCAATTTTATTTTCCTTCCTCGCCTATTTCACTTTGATTCTGAAGCCAAATTAGAGTTTTGCTTTGTTTTTTACTGTGATTGGACCTGGGACAATTGATTCACACTACATATAGTGCTAGAATTAATAAGGAACAGCCATGGATATTCTTGTTGGTTACAGTAGCGAAGAAGAGAATGAATCGGAGCGCTATGGAGCCCGACTATCATCGGTAAGCTTTGGCGTCCTTGACAATATTTTTTCTACCTAGTACAATTTTTCTTAAGCCTATCTGTTTTGAGTGTTTTAAAGTATGTGTCTATGCGATTTATATGAGAATCATGGATATTAATCTGCGTTCTCTGCTTGACAATAGAATGGTATTTTAGGTGGGAGCGGGTGGCGCTGGAAGCCGCCGCCGAGACGACGATACCAACTACGATGACGTCAACATGGACATGAGCGAGGTAACTGTCCCATATGTACGTCTACCACCATCACATGTGCTAGCACAGTGAGAGCCCCAGTCAGCTCATTTGGTAAATGACCACCTGACGGGGCCCTTCACTGGTATACTCTCCTTGTTTATGTGATGAAGCTAAATAGTAGAAATATTGATAACTAAGTAGTCTATTCTTCATCTATATTCAGGCATAAAGCCAATATCCTTCACAGCATTCAAAGTAGTCTTAATTTCTCATAATAGTTACTAAATAATTATCATAATAGTACACTTTTTTATAAATAGATTCAAATCAAAAAGCAACTTTTCAATATGTTGTTTTCAACGATGATATTAACACTTTTATTATTTTATATGTTACCCATTTGTAAATTGACACAAAACAAAAGTCAAATACCCCTTGAGTACGTGCCGAGACTTCAAGATGGCCGACCGAGTCCATGCACACTGCGACCCTTTATCTTCAGGCTCACGTGAGTACATAGCTGTAAGATAACCCAAACTATTTGGCATAATGATTTACTCATATCCATATTTATGTTTTGTTGTAGAACAGTTATAAATTTAATAAGAGCATTTGTAACTTTAATGTAGAACGTATGAAATGTTTCATGACGCCCATGTATTCATTATTATATTTATTTCCATCTGAATCGATAAATTTTTAATGTCTTAATTATTATTCATATATGCAGAGGCTTTCTTTTTTCCTATGTCCTTATTCGTTGTTATAAATGTGTTACTTTTATGGCAATTAAGAGGAAGGTATTAATTCAGATTATATTTTTTCTTCCATACATTATCCCCTTGATTAAAAACAAAACTTGTTATCCAAAAGTATTGTTATTTTAACCAAAAATGTTTATGTTGAAAGCTTACTTTGAATTTATTATTAAAGGGCATTATGTATGCCTTTATTTTTGATTATTACATTAAGGCCTGCGGGATTATTAATGGCTGTCATAAAAAGTAATATGAAATCTGTGTGTCGCTAAAAAGATTTAATGAACCCTTACTTAATATAAGCAGAAGCATTCAAAAATGCTGTAGTACTTGGTTTGGTTTTCAGATACAAACTATCAAATTCAAAATGTGTCAAGTTTTGGCAGTGGTTTTGAAGCAGGCTGACTGTTTTGTAGCAGAGCGGGGCAACAAGTTATGAGTATTATAAGTGTGCTTGCTGAAATTACTGCTACAAGGGGAGGAAAAATACATATTTTTTATAGAAAATATTCTGCAAAATCTTTGACATCCTTATGTATACGCATGGTTTAATACACAGCAGTCGTGGAGGCAGAAGAAACTGCTGCAACAGGCATTTCAGAATATTTTTTGTTCTAAAACTTAAATGTCAAAGGAAATGAAATAGTTTCCTTATCTTTTATAGCCATAAACTAATATTACATCATTGAAATAAACGTGACCATGTTTCAACTGATTGTAATCAAATTGAAACCAAGTGGTTTTTTGCAAGACGGTTTATGTTACACTTGAAATATTATGTAGTGTAAGCATTGTGTTTCTTGTCGCAGGATTCCCAGGCTGAGTCGGAGCCCGAATTGCCGCCGGTGCAGCCTACACCACCGCCACAATCGACCAGGGATGACCGCAGATCTAGTAAGTTCATTTTCATGATATCACTAGCTATTGCGAATACCTTTGCCCATGAGAAAATTGAAAACTATCCCATAGCAATGAGCTACCGGGATCAAAGTTTATAATGTTCTAATCCAGGCTTTTAGCTGCGTGTGTTTCACATTTCATCCAAATCCGTTCAGCTGTTGAGGTATGGTTTATTTAACAAACACTCAAACATACAGACTTTTGCATTTACAATATAAGTAGGATGGATAAGATAGGATGTAATTGAATGGATGTTAAACCAAACCAGAAGACAAGAAGCCACTTGTATGTCGATATCCAGAATAAAATAATTTTAATTCATAATCAACTGATTTTACAAGATAGTTTAGGTATAGCTTCTTTAAGTATGGAATAACAGCAACATTACAGTGTATTTCACTAGCAATGTTGCTTGGCAACAGAATTTGGTATGGTGGTAGCACTTTCTCAGATAAGCTCCAGCCAATTTATACTCAATTTTATCTATCTTACTATTTTAAGCAAGATTTGAATAGATTATGAGTAACACAACATCAATGTGAATTGAGCATGGCCCAATTCAAGGCCTCTCTTTTTTATTGCATAGTAAAATAAATGTAAAAATACCATTTCAAAGAATCTTTACTTTATGTTCTAATCTGTAATTCAATGATGCGACTCAAAATATTATTATGCTCTGCCATACTAATGAGCAATTTAAAAGCCATCATTTACCGGTTAATAATTAGTTAGTGATGGTATAAATATAACCTTTTCTGTTAATTTGTGCAGATACAAAGAAAAACTAAAATTAGCTTAAGTTGCGTCGGCACTGCAATGCTAATAAGCAATTTAGTAGTCTTCATTTACTGGATTTTAATTATTTTAATGACGCTATAAACAATTCTGCTAATAAGTGGCGATATGAAGGAACAGGCTTTATACATTTTTATTTTTCCTTGCTTATCTTGCAATCGGTTGAAAATTTTAAGCAGATTTTTTGTGCGGACATTGATTTGTGAGGTCCAACCTTCCAGTGAAGAATCTGCCTCTCAAAATTTTTTACACTTTATTCAGTTAATTCCCATTAGTGGTGACGTTTGAGCCTTTTCATGGTTACCAATACCATAACAGAGCCATAACCCAAGAACCATCTTGGGTTATGGCTAAGGTGTTGGTATGTGTCGTTATCCGATGTTTATATGTCTGTATCGTTTGTTCTATTTCATCTTTCACTGTTTTGATTTGTAGATGCTCATGTATTTCTGAGGTCTTCATGAACCAAGGAGCATTTGATATTATTCTGAGAGCTTTATTTTGGAATCGCTGAAGAATTTCCACATTTGAGTATACTCCGTATGTCCAAACAGGCTTTAACACTGCTTTGTAGATAAGTACTTTGTTCTCCAGTCATCGTGTGCGAAAGAGAGCGTGAACACGAACCCTCCAGATAGGTTGTGTTGAAGTGACACGGGTGATGATCCTCCCAAGAGCCAGTTCAGTTTCCTATGTGGCATCTCCACATCTGTTTTCTGTCGAGATGCAGGCCGAGGTACTTAGCCGTCGCCGTCTTAGGATATCTGCCAACCTGTTAAACTCGGAGACGACTCCGAGTTTAACAGGTTGGCAGTCATCCTTTCTGAGAGCAAACGCCACATGTGTTGACTGGCTAGCGCTAGCTTTAATTTTCCATTCATTCATCAACTTATAGTACTATACTTATCCTCATATGGCCTCACTTACACTACAAAATCATCTCGATAACTTTATCGGTAGAGGGTTGGACCCAATACGGATCCCTGGGGTACGCGAGCCTGTATATTGTAGAATTTCGAGTATGTTTCATTAATCTTTACCCGACAAAATTCTGTCTTCCAAGTAAGACTTTATCAGTACGTACAGGTTATGTGGCAGTTGTCTTTTAATCCTAAACAACAAGCCCTGGTGCCAGACCTTGTCGAACGCCTGCTGTACGTCCAGGAATACAGTCAAGCAGTACTCTTTTCGTTCGAGTCCCTTTCGTACTTTGTTCACCACTCTATGCACCTACTCCACGGTTGAATGTCTTACTCTGCGCTTTTACATACTTTTTTCTTTTCTAAACAAGCTTTTATATTAAAAAAAAATGCATTTTCAGCTCAATCTGACGCTGGGATGTAGGTGAAAGAAAATAAAAGCTTAAAAAAAAAAGTTTCTAAGCAAAACACCCAAATCGTAAACGTTGTTAACGATTTTTTGTGTAAAAAATCATGATTATGTTTTATTCCATGTTCCAATCGCTTTAGACACAGTCCTTCGTAATTTATCAGAATTCACAACAGTTGAATGCATGGATTTATCCACGAGTCGTAAAATGTTGCATGTTGAATCGAAATTAATGATTTTGTAGCCCCTACAAATGACATAATGTAAGAAACACGAAGTTAGAACATGAGTATTTAATTATGTGAATAATTTGAAAATGATTAGGTTGGTTATCAAAAAGTTACATTCCTGGTTAGTACACAAAACTATCTACATCTATCCTTCGCCTCTAAATGTTGTCTTCTTTAAAATATCGCTTTTAGCAATAAGTCCGCCCAATGAAATGTATTATCTGAAGCTTATAATAGTGTACTGCTTCGGTGGTCTGTGGTCAGCAAATTTAAGTATTATTAGATTTTTCGATCTGAAATTACTCAGTAGCCTGGACTTGTGCCCGGTTGATGGTCATAGGCTCGCTCCCATCACATGGGACTAATGTGGGTGCACCTCTACCCCTTTAGGGTATACAGGCGTGATATTATGGTGTTATTGGCATTATGCACAAACTTGTTTTTTTTTTAATTGTAGGTATATTATTGTTGTATTGACTTTTCGAATTTCTCTCATTCGGCCCGTTGTGCGTGAGGGTTCTAATTAGCCAAACTTGCTCCGCCTAAAAGCACAGAAGCTTCCTAGGGCCTTCACAGGCTTTCTTTCTTTTTTTTCTTTCTCGCTGTTCCGAGGACTTCTGGACGTTGAGACAGTCTCACAGTCCAAGAAGACATGCGGCATGCATAAAAACGTATTTGACAACGTGTCTTTATTCACAGATGACAGTCGTGAGCGAGACCGCGACCGCGAACGTGACCGCGATCGCGAGCGTGACCGCGACCGTGGAGACCGCGAGTCCGACCGGCGCGACAAGCGCCGCGATTCGCCCGCGCGGCCACGCAGCGACCGAGACCGCTCCGATAGACGCTCACCACGCAGGGATGACAGACACAGGTATTGTTCAGTTTCTTTTCTTAAATGTTCCACATGCTGGAGTGTCCCAATTGTTCATTCTCTTGCCTAGATGACCTGTACAATGCCTCTGACACTGCAATAAACGTGGGTCCAAATAGTTTGATTGAATCACAGAATAAATAATAGTTCGATTAAATGTACCATCGAAACGAGAAGAAGAAGCTGGGTACTTTTCCAGCAAAGATGCACTATGTAGTGAGGCTGCGCGAGGATGCCTAGCCAAGCTGTGAAACGGTGTGTAGCTAAGTGGTGCACACATAGATCCCACACATCCCTCGCACATATATCTCGGGCACATACCACGCACGCGTCTCTCACTTTTATGTATGTAAAAATACATAGCTCTGCTAGCCCTTTCCTAATTAAGTGGCGTTAAAACTGGCTAAGAGAACGAAGTGATCCCATTGGTGGATATTTTCCTCGCACACCGCCTTGCTACATAGTTCTCTCTTCGGTGGAAAAGCAACGTAAAACTATGGGACTTTCGAGTCCCATTGGTCTTCTGCCGATAATGAAACACGGCTAGACTTAAAAATGTACTGATACTCAGCTGCATTCAGATAGACTGGGTGCCGACTCCAACATAGTTGGCGTAATGCTATGCAGATTGATTGAATTCTCAGTAGCAGCCTAGTAGAAGAATTAAGTCGGATAACTTTTAAAACTACAGTCATTTGCAGATTATTTATAAAAAATATATTTTAAACACTTGAAAATAAAGATCCAATTAGCATAATTATAATATTTTCAGCACTGGCTAATTGACAACAAACAAAAACTTTTGTGGTCTGGTAGTCAGGGTCACATTTCTAGTAAGCCAGTGAGTGTCGTTGCGCGTGTACGGAAAACTCTGAGTGCAAAGTTTTAAAGCAGATTTGATCGTGAATCGAATAAACAAAACAAGTTTTTTTTTCTAAACAAATTTTGTGTTCTTGCAATCTGTTCCGTTTTTTTGCGAACATTCAGCATAATGTTAAGAATATAATATTTGTCTTGGAGGGCAGTCAGTCCAGTGACTTGGGCCCTTTATTTATAATATACTAGCTGCCCCGGCAAACTTTGTTTTGCCATAAAAACACCAAACATTCGTCTACCCTACCCTACCTACCCTACCCTACCTACCCTACACTACCCTACCCTACCCTACACTACCCTACCCTACCCTACCCTACCCTACCCTACCTACTCTATCCTATCCTACCCTACCCTACCTACCCTACCTGTCCAGTGACTTGGGCCCTTTATTTATAATATACTAGCTGACCCGGCAAACTTAATTTTGCCATAAAAACACCAAACATTCATCTACCCTACTCTACCTACCCTACCCTACCCTACACTACCCTACTTACCCTACCCTACCTATCCTATCCTAACCTACGAACCCTACCCTACCCTACCTACATACCTATCCTACCTATGTAGGTATCCTACCATTGTTTTTTCTTAATTTTTTTGCTTCATAAGAACCTTCTCCTAACAATAAAAAACACAACAAAATTTAATAAGCAAAATCGGTCCAGCCGTTCACGCGTGATGCCGTGACCAAGGGAAAAAGGGATTAATTTTTATATATATAGATTCCCTAAAACCAGAATTAGGAGATCTATTTGACCGTGTCTTTTTTTTTTTTTTTATTAGTTTATCCTCGCACTGGAACGCCTTGCAGCAATTACACCAATGGAGCACAATCTTATAATAAACTCACTATAAGTCCAGGTTTCCTCACGATGTTTTCCTTCACCGTTGTCAGCAATGTCCAAGATAAACTTAGAAAGTACTTATGATTTGAAAAAGTCACATTGGTACTTGCCCGGATTCGAACCCACGACCTCAAGCACGAGAGGCGAGGTCTTAGCCACTGGGCCACCACGACATAAACTACGGTCTTATAGTACTACGGACCGAATTTTGGCCACGGCGTCCAATATCAGCGGTGACTAGCCATCGGCGCAGGAGTTAGTTAGTCTATGTTACTTATACGAGGGCTGCAGTAAAATTATCGGGAATGGAATATTTCCACTGTTCCTGTCATATTAAAATCTTTTTAAATCGAATACCAATTATTTATTTTAAAAAAGATTTTCGGTCTTGTCACAAGGTTTTGTCAAACTTGTTTAGTCGTTGAGAAAATGGAATTGACTCGAGAAAATTCAAGAGCGATGATTTATTATGACTTTCGAAGTGGTTTAACACAAAAACAGTGTGTTGACCGGATGATTTCTGCATTTGGTGATGAAGCCCCATCCAAAACCACAATTTATCGCTGGTTTGCTGAATTTCAACGTGGACGTGTCAAGCTCAGTGATGATCCCCGTCAAGGTCGTCCAAAAACTGCAGTCACCCAAGAAAACGTTGATGCTGTGCGTAAGCTGATTGAGGAAGATTGACATGTGACATACCGCGAAATTCAGGCAACTTTAGACATCGGCAGGTGTAAAAAAGTTGTTTTCCCGATGGATACCGCATTCGCTCTGTGATGAGCAAAACGCGGCTCGCGTTACTTGGTGCGTCAGAACTCTCGAAAGATTCCACGCAGGATCCTCAAATGCTGTATACAACATCGTATCAGGTGACGAATCCTGGATATACGCGTACGAACCCGAAACAAAAAACCAGTCACGAGTTTGGGTGTTCGAAAATGAGTTAAAGCCAACAAAAATTGTTCGTTCACGGAGTGTTGCAAAAAAAATGGTGGCCACGTTTGTCTCCAAAACCGGCCATGTTGCGACTATTCCTCTTGAGGGACAAAGAACGGTTAATGCAGAATGGTATGCTAGCATTTGTTTGCCACATGTCGTTTCTGAACTCCGTAAAGAGAACTGCAACCGCCGCATCATCCTCCATCACGACAATGCGAGTTCTCACACCGCGCACAGAACAAAAGAGTTTTTAGAGCAAGAAAACATAGAATTATTAGACCATCCGCCGTACAGCCCAGACCTAAACCCTAATGATTTCTATACTTTCCCTAAAATAAAGAATAAATTGCGTGGTCAGAGATATTCATCACCTGAAGAAGCTGTGGACGCCTACAAAACGGCCATTTTCGGCCCCAACTTCCGAATGGAATGGTTGCTTCAATGATTGGTTCCATCGTATGGAAAAATGTGTCAAACTTCGAAAAGCAATAAATACATTTTTAAATAGTAATGTTGTGTCACTTCCTTAATTCCCGAAATTTTCAGTGCCGGCCTCGTAGTGATGAAGTGTGTGCGCAAACCACATATGATTGTGCACTTTGTGTTCTCAGCACGGAGTTTGGAAGTAGGCGGTGTGAAATCCCCGTGCTTCCTTCCGTAACTGTCTGGTTAAAGATATTCATTAATTTCTCATAAAGAAATTTACATTTTACTTATCTTAATATATGTAGGATCATGAGGGCCGGAGGGTATATATGGTCTGGATTTGGGCGTTCCCATTTTTGTTGTATAAACAAGAACTGTACAACCAATAACAAGGTTGTTAATTACAGTACCAGTTTTACCAACAAAACAATACAAATGGTAACAATACAGTTAAACGAACAAACCCTTAAGGTTACAGTTCGTACAGCAGCCTAAGCCACCCAAATACAAAGTGTATCGTTCGCCAACAGCAAGCCAATACAGCTATGTGAATATACAGCAGCGCTGTACCAAATAAACCGACAGTTTTGTCGGGAGCAGGGGAGCTCTTTATCGAGTCTAATCCGAAGATAGCCTCACTTGTATACCGTTGCAAGCTCTCTTATACCTTGCTATCCCTCCACAACAACTCTGTCCGATGACATACGGAAGTACGTCACGTGTTTACTTGATACGAAACACTAAAATGTGCTAAATCAAATTAAACTTCGATTCTAAAATCATCAAGTAATAAAAGAATAATTGTCGTAAGCAAATAATGGTGATAACACAAAGAATAATCAAATTGACAGGTCAACAATTGTTTTGAACTTTACCAACCATTACAATTATCGAAATAAGTTGCCAAAAATCAATTGGTGCATTCACCGAGTACCCTAAATTATGATTTGATTTATTAGGCAATAATTGATAGTAAAATCACTTAAATTAGTAATAAGAAAACAAATTATTACAAATTCTGTTGACTACCCGCAATTTTAATTGATAACGAACTCCGACACGGCCAGAACTGACGTTCCAACACGTCCTCGTGTGTTCTCAAAATAAAAACCACTTAAACCTCAACCGATCGGCCTTTCTGACAAACAAAAACGTTATCTTAAAACGTTACCAAAACGTTATCTTAAAACGTTATCAAAACGTTATCTTAAAACGTTACCAAAACGTTATCTTAAAACGTTACCAAAACGTTATCTTAAAACGTTACCAAAACGTTATCTTAAAACGTTACCAAAACGTTATCTTAAAACGTTACCAAAACGTTATCTTAAAACGTTACCAAAACGTTATCTTAAAACGTTACCAAAACGTTATCTTAAAACGTTACCAAAACGTTATCTTAAAACGTTATCTTATGTTGAAAAGAAAAATCCTGAATTTGTTAAATAAAATCTGCATCAATAGCAGTTGCATGGCAACCAAACAAAATGACCATACTGATACTGACAATACTTGACAAGTAATTCGGAGTGGCATAGAACAACCCGCATAGGCGTCAACATAGACCAACCCGCATAGGCGTCAACTTAGATCAACCCTCGGAGTGGCATAGAACAACCCGCATAGGCGTCAACATAGACCAACCCGCATAGGCGTCAACTTAGATCAACTCTCGGAGTGGCATAGAACAACCCGCATAGGCGTCAACATAGACAACCCGCATAGGCGTCAACTTAGATCAACTCTCGGAGTGGCATAGAACAACCCGCATAGGCGTCAACATAGAACAACCCGCATAGGCGTCAACTTAGAACAACTCGCATAGGCGTCAACATAGACAACCCGCATAAGCGTCAAGGCCAACATCCGAAAGCGTCAAGTCCAACATCCGAAAGCGTCAAGTCCAACATCCGAAAGCGTCAAGTCCAACATCCAATTATGAGTCAAGTCCAACATCTGATTAAGCGTCCCCAATTCAGCTGTAGTATGTCAGAAGCAGATGAATCATTATCCTCATTGTCAACATTGACATTATCACTAACAGTAACAAGACATTCAGGCATTTTTCGTACACTATCATGGGCTGATTTGCAAACTCTGTTACCAGTTAAGTAAGACAGAGATCACCTTCAAGCAATTCGATAACCCCTTTTTTATTATGAAAAAAATAGCAAACATCAAACTTTACCAGTTTGAGCCTTATTATTATCAAAACAGGACTTCTCATAGCATAGCTAACACTATCAATCTTTCCACTACCAATTCAGTGATTGAACATAAACTTCGAAATTGAATCTCTGCACAAGAGAACATTCGACTTCATTATCGTATTAAAATGGAAGCGACTCACCGAGTATTCCATTCCAACATTGAGCTCTTGACCACACAGCTGTTGTCATAATGGTCGGCTACCACCTGCGTACTGCTAGCCTGCCGTTGGTCTTAACCTCTCAGATCAGCCTCACAAGGCCAGCAGCAGAGGCTTCACTATGACACAATATGGTATCTGAAACATGAAAAACACTACGAGAGTACATGTTCACACGGTTATCTTAACCATACACAGCTTTAACGGAAATTAACCGGTGAAGTGGTGTAGTTACCTAAACCGGCACGGCAAAATGTGTCATTATGGACACCGAATGGGATTGCAGAGTCCCTATCTAAAATATGAACCACACATAACAGTGTCCCAAGAGTCCAGGTAGGTATATGGGCTTTAGAGAATCCAATGAATGCCATAGCGTCAATGGCATTTTAAGTCGCCATACACTAGATCCAAACTATCTGAAGAGTTTAACCAAAACTTGAAAAGAAATCACATAATCAAACTATTAACTCAAAACTAATAATTTCATTAGGAATTATCATAATTTCCAGAATGATTTGTTTGGCACGGCAATGCTACTACATTGCTCTAATGTCCAAACAATAATAGCCAGCTAAGGACCAACCAGTGATAGTAGAATAATAACTCTTCAGCAAAACTAAAACTTGATCACCGATAACTAACATGAGATTATGACCTGACATGGGCCGGAGGGTAAACAAAACCAAAATTTTGAATAACGAACACTTGAAAAGAAGTCATAACAAATTGAAAACGACTCACCAGGTTGGCATAAACATCAGTGTGTACGGATCATTCCACACGTCCTCCTTGACATGTCCAGCTGTTGTGTTGCTAGCTTCCTTGCTTGCGATTTCTGGGCCAGGCCTATCCCACTTCTGATGTAGGATCATGAGGGCCGGAGGGTATATATGGTCTGGATTTGGGCGTTCCCATTTTTGTTGTATAAACAAGAACTGTACAACCAATAACAAGGTTGTTAATTACAGTACCAGTTTTACCAACAAAACAATACAAATGGTAACAATACAGTTAAACGAACAAACCCTTAAGGTTACAGTTCGTACAGCAGCCTAAGCCACCCAAATACAAAGTGTATCGTTCGCCAACAGCAAGCCAATACAGCTATGTGAATATACAGCAGCGCTGTACCAAATAAACCGACAGTTTTGTCGGGAGCAGGGGAGCTCTTTATCGAGTCTAATCCGAAGATAGCCTCACTTGTATACCGTTGCAAGCTCTCTTATACCTTGCTATCCCTCCACAACAACTCTGTCCGATGACATCGGAAGTACGTCACGTGTTTACTTGATACGAAACACTAAAATGTGCTAAATCAAATTAAACTTCGATTCTAAAATCATCAAGTAATAAAAGAATAATTGTCGTAAGCAAATAATGGTGATAACACAAAGAATAATCAAATTGACAGGTCAACAATTGTTTTGAACTTTACCAACCATTACAATTATCGAAATAAGTTGCCAAAAATCAATTGGTGCATTCACCGAGTACCCTAAATTATGATTTGATTTATTAGGCAATAATTGATAGTAAAATCACTTAAATTAGTAATAAGAAAACAAATTATTACAAATTCTGTTGACTACCCGCAATTTTAATTGATAACGAACTCCGACATATATATAAATCTCGAGTCACAATGTTTGTCCTCAATGGACTCCTATACCACTTAACCAATTATAATAAAATTCGCACACCATGTGCAGTTCGATCCAACTTGAGAGATAGGGTAGGGTAGGTAGCGTAGGGTAGGGTAGGTAGGGTAGGGTAGGTAGGGTAGGGTAGGTAGGGTAGATGAATGTTTGGTGTTTTTATGGCAAAACAAAGTTTGCCGGGTCAGCTAGTTATATATGAAAACAATAATTAAAAGCTAGGGTAAAATTACCACTATACTTCGACATTCGGACTAACGGATTAATTTGGTTCGTGGGTATTCCTAAAAATCATGTAGTCGATATTACGCAAAACTACCTCGCTTGGAAATAAAGAGTGCGATCCTGTTGTCAAAATCACAATGCAGAAACATCACTCAGAACTTTACCGGTGACAACAACTGAGCCACCGCAGAAACAGTGCTATACATCTACCCAACTATAAAAGAAATACGTCTGTAATATGTTTGTCAGTTCGATAGTTTACAATATACCCGTGTCTTATTGAGAAGAAACAGTTTAAAATACCATGCGATTTATTATAAACTTACGGTGTTTGTAATAACAAGACTCTTTAAGTGACAATATCTGCATACCAGAACCATCACAGAAACAGTGCTGTACTCGTACATCTAACTATTGTTAAATAAGTGTGTAACGCTATGGTTTTCCGTAAAAGATCGGACCGTGAACGTGGTCGCCGCGGTCTGCTAGGCGACCGGCCCGATGACCGCGAGAAGGTTCCCGCGCTGATGGACCTCAAGCCTTTCAGCGAGGCGCCTCCACCAGCTGATAAGAGATCCCACGATGCCAGGGATGCTGTGTCGCCCAGGTACTTTATCTTCACTATATCTAATCGTCTTCCTGCCCTTGTCCCATGTTACTTGTAGTCGGCGCAATACTTTTTACCCGACTGCCGAAGGAGGGTAATGTGTTTATCAGTCTATGTATGTATGTATGTTTGTTTGTTTGTTCCTATGTGGCGTTCTAGAGACCAAACGCGTTGGCCGATTTTGATGATTCTTACGTCAATCGATTCGTCTTAATCCTGCGAGTGTCACTGGCTACATTACAATT
The DNA here is from genome assembly GCA_945859665.1 of Anorthoa munda. NCBI lineage: Eukaryota > Metazoa > Arthropoda > Insecta > Lepidoptera > Noctuidae > Anorthoa > Anorthoa munda. The sequence continues at coordinate 14,181,016 of OX243904.1, forward strand.
GAAAAAAAACAAAAATGGCGGATTTTGGACGCCATTTTGTGGGGTAAAAATTTTTTTTTTCTTCCGAACCCATCGTGTGGGGTCTCAAAATAAAGGATTTTAAGAGGCGATTTCAAAAATATACAACACACTAATTCTAAAAAGGATACATCTGGTTTTTTTGGTCCACCAGCTCGCGAATATGTATCCTCCGACTGCACAGCATGATTTTCTTCTTGTTTACGTCTTTTTAGTTTGCTTTTTAAGCAGTCGGGTTTTTTGATTTTTTTAATTAACTTTTTTTATTCTTCTTCCATACCGTCCTCTCAACCGTAACGCTATCACTGGCTCCCTTTTCTTCCATATCACTCCTCACACAGTCCATCCATCTTTCCTTTGGCCTTTCCCTCCCTCTCCATCTATCCATATCTATATTCATAACACTTTTAGTAATACGCGTTTCATCCCTTCTCATTACATACCCTTATCTTCTACTAATATAAAACTAAGTCCCTGTCTGCCTCAGTCTTTTTACCCGACTGCCGAAGGAGGGTAATGTGTTTATCAGTCTATGTATGTATGTTTGTTCCTATGTGGCGTTTCAGAGACCAAACGCGTTGGCCGATTTTGATGGTTCTTACGTCAATTGATTCGTCTTAACCTTGCGAGTGTCACAGGCTACATTAAAATTGGAAAATATAAAAATGGCGGATTTTCGGCGCTATATTGTGGGGTTCTAATTTTTTTTTCTCTTCCAAAACCGTCGTGTGGGGTATAAAAATAAAGGGTTTTAAGAGGTGATTTCAAAAATATATAACACTTATAATGTTCAAATGTGCCTAATTTGAAAAAAAATGTTAATCAAAAAGTTATTTTAGTTAATTCAAAAATCAAAAAACCCGACTGCTTAAAAACCGAACTAAAAAGATTTAAACAAGAAGAAAATCATGCTGAGCAGTCGGAGGATACATCTGGGTTTGTTCAGCCAGCTCTCGAATATTTGTATCCTCCGAATGCACAGCATGATTTTCTTCTTGTTTACATCTTTTTAGTTCGCTTTTTAAGCAGTCGGGTTTTTTGTTTAATGAATTAACTTTTTTTCTCTGCTTACTTACTTCTACCCACCACACAACGGAATCTGATACGGTTTTCACTAATACAAAGAGAGACAAATGAGTACTTTCTCGTTTGTCTCTTTTTGTATTGGTACACAAAAGTAGATATTTTGTCCCGTGCGAAGCCGGGATCTTGTTCAATTCTAAAACTGTTGAAAATGAGACCTTTTTTAGGGTTCCGTACCCAAAGGGTAAAAACGGGACCCTATTACTGAGACTTCGCTGTCCGTCTGTCTGTCTGTCACCAGGCTGTATCTCATGAACCGTGATAGTTAGACAGTTGAAATTTTCACAGATGATGTATTCCTGTTGCCGCTATAACAACAAATACTAAAAACAGTATAACATTAATATTTAAGGGGGGCTCCCATACAACAAACGTGATATTTTTGCCGTTTTTTGTTCGATATTAATAACGGCAACAGGTAGACGCTTGAAATATTCACAGAATGTTTAGTTGTATATTCTCTTCAAAAAATAATTATTTTTAAATTAAAATAAAATAAATTAAGGATCAGCTTTTTTTGCAGTGTTTTGCGATAATGGTACGGAACCCTTCGTGTGCGAGTCCGACTCGCACTTGGCCGGTTTTTTAACTAATTGCAATTACACTAAAAATCATAGAATACCTGAAATCGTCAATTATGCAATTCATGGAGGAAAAAAGTTGCAAACATTTCAATATGTGCATTGTGTACAATTTATATCCTTTATCCTGATTGTGCCTACTCTAAAGCTTTGTTAACAATAATCATGACAAGAGTTATTATATTCTCAATTATCATTGGTTGCTGAAAAAACTGGTGTTCAAATATAAAAAAAAAACTAAATCTGAATTTTGTTTTAGGTTCATCGATCGCGAGCGTCGCGATAAGGAAAAAGACAGAGAACGCGAGCGTGACAGAGATCGTCATGTCCGTCGCTCGGAGGAAAAGCGGTAAGCATAAATTAGTAAAACCAGTAGACACAGCTTTCTAAAATCGGCAATTGCCATGAAACCCGGCCGACAACCGCTGCAAACTGTGGCAGGATACTTTTCTCCCCACCCACTCACTATTTATCGCTAAGCGAGTATCTTCCCGCAGGTACTAACCTTCAGGGCTTATTGCACTACACGGTATTCAGGGCTCTAAACTCTAATTTTGGTTAGTGTAATAACTGTTAGGGAGTTAGGGTTCCCAAAATATCGAACTTATTGACACGGAATGGTGAAGTGACCCGGTATTCAGGGCTCTGAATACCGTGTAGTGTAATAAGCCCTTTCCGTGGTCCACTTGCATGTTCCTCAACCTCCTCAGAACCCAAGTAGGAAAATGTAACTCCAACCTCGCATTGTTGCCTTGATGGAATTAAAGCAGTGTGTGAATGCGGAGCACCTCCTATCCTCTCCTCTATGCCCCACAACATGCAGCCAAAGTGATCTACGCTTTGCCACCGACGATACCGTGGAAGTGGCAAGTTTTGGGCCGGAAAATCTGCAGTGCTTGCGACACGAAGAAGAGAATATTAATAATAATAAACGGACACGGCGCGTATAGTCAGGAGGTTCCTCCCGCAGGAGCCCTGACCACCGGTAGCTTGGACCCTGTTCCCGATACCGATGGGCTACTTTTTGTTGTATTTTTTAATGTTTTTTTTATTTTATTTTTTATAGAATATTTAAAATGTAAAAATATGTAAATAAAATGAATAAATGGAAATAATAACTAAAAAGAAGAAGTAAAACCTCTGTCCAATTTGGCCCAAATGCACGCGCCAACTTGTGTTTACAGTAAACACCTATCGGAAATAAATAATTATTTTTACATTTTCTTAGGTCGTCAAGCCACCGCCACGAACGCCGCGACCGCTCGCGCTCCAAGTCCCGCGGCGTGCAGTACCCGCCGCCCCACTCGCACTCGTCGGAGCGTCGGGGCTCCCCGCCCAGCGGCGACTACAGGCCTTCGTCATACAAGGTCAACAAGAAGCTCGAGGTTATGGAGAAGATGGGTTAGTAATACTTGAATATTTTGTTGTAACTGCTGATATGACGAGAAAAAATTAATTAAAAAAGAATCGCTTTAAGTTAACACTTAAAAAAATTTTATGGCCTAATTTAATTAAACTATTTGGCTTTGATTTTAGCCAAGATTAGACATCACATTAAAAAAAAAACAAATTGTCTTGTATCAGCACAAACTGATTAATATGTAGCGGCACCGACGCCGCCACTTAAAAACTAATGAAATGACGTCACACAAATCCTGCATCGCGCAAGCGAAGTTTTCGGCGCGATTTGAACACATACAACAGTCCGACAATTACCGTTGGGCAGTTGCCCGGACCAGACACAACACTCGTCTGGTCGGAGGATCCTCCCTTTTCTATGGAGGTTTGTGGGACTTTACACCCTGTTCCACCTACCCCCAAAAATATTATAGAATCGGGATACATTGTCTTTAAATTTTCTGGCGGTTGCCACAGTGTATTCTGACTTTTAAGAGTGCCAATGTTTACAAAGAATGCAGTTCATTTTGCCCTAAAAGGAAAGTAGTAAGATTATGCTGATGATGTTATTAGAAATGCTGCCATTATACAGAATATGTCTAGAACTTCAAAAAATATCCCTTAATTCATGTCTATCTCTACAAACAGGTCTCCAGATCAAGACCCCGGACGGATCGATGGCTACAGCGCAGCAACTTCGCGCGGCGGCCTGCGAGGTACCGCCTCCCGGCTCGCACCTACCCCCATACTACAACCCCACTGCTGTCAATGCTAACAAGATTATGGACCAGGTGCGTTATCAACTATGCAAAACAACTAATCTGAACTAATATTATAAAGAAATAAATTTATGCTTGTTTGTAATGGGTGAGGTAAGGACCTCGTGGCTCAATTATAACTATTGCAAGGGTCGATCTTAAGGTTAAGCAATGCTTGCCGCAGTCGGTATGTAGATCGTGCCTCAGAAAGTATGTTATAGTCATCGGCACGTAACTTGGCAAGGTTTTGGCGTAGTGGGGGTAAACTTGCGGATAGTGCGCGAACTGACCAACCACCGTATAGAGCGAACGGGACGTGGACGCGACTTGATTGGTCAGTCGATCCTTGTGTCAACTGACCAACCAATCGCGCGCTCGGAACGGTGCTAAACGTACCCCGCGTCCCGCTTGGTAACCAAAGAGACCTAAAAAATGACTTGTGCGCATCTAATGACTCTTGCCAAGTTACGTGCCGATGACTATACGGCCGTTGGTTCCTGGTGTCATTTGTGTGTCTTCGATGGTTGTTACGGATAGACAGGCAAGCTGTAACCAGTCCTGCCAAGGGGTATCGTGCTACCCAGTTACTGGGTTGAGGAGGTTAGACAGGCAGCTGCTCCTATATAGTTAGAAAAGGGCTAGGCTGATTGATGTTATGTTTGATTGTAATGGGTCATCTCTGAAAGCACTACAATTCCAAAAAAAAATACTGATAATATAAGCTATGCTATCGCTAAGTGTCATAGGCTATTTTTTTACTGGAAAAAATCTGGTTTCTGCAGGAGCAAGTGAATAAATAAGTCTCCTGTTAGGAATAGGTCAGCTGAAATATATATAACACTTGGTGGCAATCAAACTTAAATTTTGTTAGGATACCAATATCAATTTTTTTTATTTCAATGAAAGGTACTTTTGAATTGTCAACAAAAAAGAATTAAAACAAAACCAGTTGCACATTGCACATTCGCAAGCGTCAGTAGGTCTCTATGGAGAAGAACGTGAAAGAAACTCCACAAACACTCTTTTCCATCAATAAATTTTAATTATTAGTATTTATCATTCTTGTTGGAAAATTACACTTATGTAAGAATTCGTTCATGTAAAAGCTTTCAGAGTAAAACAAACAACCCCAACATACAATAGAGAATTATAAACAGGCTGAGGCAGCCAAGTTACGACCAATCCCAACCCATGGCGCCCGTTTACGAAGATGGCGCATAGATTGGCACCACTCAACTGAACATCATGAAGGGAACCAAATGATCCAACACATTCACCACCATCAGAGAGACATTAGAGAGAGCATGACACATTCTTAACTGCCAAGGCACGTTCAAGTCAACGAACGACATAATAGGTACCTACAGTAAATGGTAGCTTTACAGTTGGTAGTTGGTACATAGTACTCACATAAATTATGTGTTGTGCAGTTATGTAATAAAAAAAAATACCACCATTCCATTTCCATTGGGTACTGCTTGATGTTGATTTTTTCACCTTTGTACAGTTTTTTTCCTCTGCTCACAGAGAGAGACAGACGAGGCCTGTGTCCCAGCAGTGGGCACGTTAAAAGGCTGATGATGGTGTACAGTTTTTTTTTTAACTTATCCTTAATCATTTTAATAAATAACCCGTGTGTTCATGTGCAATTCTTTATTCTAGGGCTTACCATTCTAAGTAACACTGAACACTTTTGACAGGTACAGAAGCGGAAGTTGCTGTGGTCGAACAAGAACAAGTCTGAAGCTGAGGAGGCTGCGAAATGGAGCGGTACGCGGTTCGCTCAGGACTCGGACGGCAAACAGGTTTCCAAGTTCATGAGGCTTATGGGCATCAAGGAGCCAGGTGATTACAACTTTTTTTAGTTCTAGAATGTAGGGCCTTATTAGGGTTCTGTACCCAAAGGGTAAAAACGAGACCCTATTACCAAGACTCCGCGGTCCGTCTGTCTGTCTGCCTGTCACCAGGCTGTATCTCATGAACCGTGATAGCGAAATATTGACAGATGATATATTTCTATTGCCGCTATAACAAAAAATATTAAACAGAATAAAATTAATATTTAAGTGAGGCTCCCATACAACAAACGTGATTTTTTTGCCGTTTTTAGGGTTCCGTACCCAAAGGGTAAAAACGGGACCCTATTACTAAAACTCCGCGATCCGTCTGTCTGTCTGTCCGTCTGTCACCAGGCTGTATCTCATGAACCGTAATAGCTAGACCGTTGAAATTTTCACAGATGTATTTCTGTTGCCGCTATAACAACAAATACTAAAAACAGAATAAAATAAATATTTAAATGGGGCTCCCATACAACAAACGTGATATTTTTGCCGTTTTCTGCGATAATGGTACGGAAACCTTCGTGCGCGAGTCCGACTCGCACTTGGCCGGTTTTTTGCTATAATGGTACGTAAAGTATTGGTATATTAAAGTTAGGCTTTGACCACTTTCTCGCCTGATGATGTGGTCGATGGTGAAGCACGCTTGCCTAGAAGCAAACCATTCACTCTTGATTTAAAGACCCCCTAGGTTGTAACTATCATGGAACACAGACTCCGGCCTGGTTCAAGGGTGGCCTTTAAAATCATATCTCTTCATCAATCAACACTGCCTAGTATTCCAGACCACTGATGGACACTGACCATTCTCAAACAGCTGTTAAAAAACACCTGGATAAGGAGTGTTGGTTCGTATCTTAATACTGTAAAATGGGCCAACGTTATAAGCATTACAACAAAAGTAGCTAGGACATGCTAGATTCAGAAAAAGTCTCTATCTATCTCCTTTGTGTACAAGACTGTCCTAAAACCTGTCTGGATGTACGGCATACAATTGTGGGGTAGTGCTAGTGACTCAAACATCTCGATGCTTCAGCGTCTGCAGAATATCATACTTCGAACGATAAGCAACGCTCATTGGTTCATCACAAATAACGAAATACACCAACAATTACAAATGAACACAGTTAAAGAAGAAATTCGATCGACTGCGGAGAAATACAAACAGCGACTGTCTCATCACCCAAATGAACTAGCAGTCCAACTGATGTACCAAAATTACTCCAACTGTCTAAAAAGGCATAATATCATGAAGCTACACAATAGATGGTAGCTATTCTGTACAGAAGAGTAGCTATCCTCGCTGGAGGAAGCACTCTACAAGATATTGACCCAGGAACACATCTGATTATAGTCAATGAAGACTGATGGCAGATAAGAAGGCAACAAAAAAAAAAAAAAAAATCTCTCATTTGTGTTTTTAAATTATATTATCATTTACCTTGTATTCTCATGCAATGGTCCTCATTATGGACTAAATGTGCAAACCAAATCCTTGAAAAAGAACTTTATATTCTAGAATAAAAAAAAAATAGAACAACATAGAACATAGTTTAAAATTCTGACCAACAACACACTTATCATATCTCTCTTTCAACAGCCGCAGTGAAGGCCGAGCCCCCAGAAAAAGCAGTAGACCCCATCAAAAAGCAAGAGGAACTCTTCCAAGCAATGCAAGCACAATACGAAGTTGCCCGGGCGACCACACACACCATGCGTGGTGTAGGTCTGGGCTTTCAACGGGGACAGTACTAGAGTCCATTACTATCTTGTGACTAACTTCATAGTGTTAGTGCCTAGTGTTGTGACATCATTGTGCGACCTGACTGTGGCTAGTGCGACAGAGAGAAGATGGAAAAGTGCAGTTGTGTAATAGTGAGCTCTATGGTGAGCTAGTGTTTTACCATAGATTATTTTGTTGATTTTCTTCCCTGCAATGGACGATGTGTGCTTTCTTTTCAATGTGTGTTGTTTGTGACATGCATTTTTGTAATAGAACTGATTTTCCATTTCAATATTTGGGTCTATTGTTTGTAAAATTGTGTCAATGAAACCATAGTGCCTATTGATGTTTTTTTTTCTTGTTTGATTAAAATTGTTACTGCCACTCGCCTTAGCTAAGTTTATTTAGAGATCTCAACAACCCTGTTGACCTATGCAATAGATCTTATGAATGTTAATACTTTTATGTATGCTTGTATTTCATACTTAGGGATGTTTGGCTAGAGGAATCAGAATAGGGATGTGTGTAAATTGTTGTAATTTGTAAAATACTAGGTTACTCAAATGCACTAGCTAGAGATTAGAAAGGCTACTGCAAGTAGCTTAGATTCTATAATCCATTACGAAATGGATTGGGTTCAATCAAAATGTATTGAGTAGCAAACACATCTCGGATTGAAAGAGCTACTTCAAAGATAACATATTTTTATTTTACTAACACAAAACAAATGTAGGTTTATTTATATTGACGGAAAAAAAACAAATGTCCATCAAATAAACTAATTATTATATAGCTAATCTGGCATAGGAATTATATGGATAAATGAATAAAAAATTGTAAATAGCCATGACATGATATTGTGAGTAAGAAGTCTCAAATTATAAAACTTGCTAAGAGTATCATGTAGCAAGATGAATTATATTTTCAAAGTAAATTTGGATATGCGTCACATAAATCGCGTGGGTTACGCGAGTGGGAGAGAATTACAAAATGTTATAAATGTGAAGTTCTATAGCTACTTCTGAAACCATATCAAGAATTGTAAAATATGTACTACACACTGTTAGCTATAGTGCCGCTATCTGACAAAATCGTATTTTAAGATAATAGTAAATACAAAAACCGCAAAGTAATAAAAATCGATGCTGTTTATCAACTCGTAAATCATATGCGGGAGTTTGTGATGCCAAAATATAGATCATATTTGAAAGTAGGCATATTGTTATTTTAATGTCGTCTACGAATTTGTTATCAAAAATAGGTTCGTAAACATAGTACCTAATTTGAAGCATTTTAATTTTTTATCTGGAACCTATTGATGATAGAAAAATACTGCTTGGACAGACTGATAGAGGATTTTTTTTTTATTACGGTGGAAATAAAAAAAACTAAAAACGGCCAATTGTCATATAGTGGCAGAATAGCTTAAGGATGGCAGCACAGAATGATAAAATTAACGTAAACAAAAGGCTATCTCGGTAATCAAGCTGCCACTTCATTAGATATGATTAAGGATTGATTATATTAATAATAAGGCTATAGGTAAATCCCCTTGTTTAAATGCAAATTAATCTGTTGTCAATTCTCAAGTCTAGTGATGTGACTGATTTGTTGTTGTTTGCTACTTTGGTCAATTTATTATGATGGGCCATACTAAAGGGCTTATTACACTACACGGTATTCAGGGCCCTGAATACCGGGTCACTCCACCATTCCGTGTCAATAATGTCGATATTTTGGGAACCCTAACTCCCTAACAGTTACTACACCACCCTTAATTAGAGTTTAGGGCCCTGAATATCATGTAGTGTAATAAGCCCTTTAGGCATCTTTTTGGCTGAGTTATTTCAGTACAGATTCTTTAACGAAGGCATACACATACAGCATTAAGCATAAACGTAAACGCACCAACCCGGTCAAAAAGGCGCCTAAGATAGGTTCAAGCCATCATTGTTTCATGTTCAAAAAAGGATTGTACTATATTGTCCTATGGAGTACCATCTATCTCTCATACTGTAAGTGATGCGTTTAACACATTATATTATGGTCCGAACTAACATCTAGGGCCTTTCTGTAACATGTCGAAAGTATGATGGTTCCATTGTGAGAGGAACAGAACTTTACAAGACAACAAGCACTACAGGTTTTTTCACAGCAGAACCCTGATGTCGTTGACACAAATGGACCTGACATTTGTATTTGATACGCTAGAAGAAACTCGTAATGGTTTCAACTAGCTATAGAACCCAAAAAATCCTTATATATTAAGTCCTAGATTTACTGCTATGTGTGATATAATGTTATTCAATTAAATAGTTAAAATAATTAAAATAATGATCAATGTGTGGATAACATTATATCTATTGAGATCTTCCTCTATGTTCCTAAGTTTTAAATAAATTGCAAGTAAGTAGACTAGTGTTCTTTTGTAATTATCCATGCAATGTTTATTATTTTTGTTGTTGTTTAAGTAAATAAAAGATTACTAAAATATTGGACTTTTTATTTTGTTATTGGGTTTTCCTATAAGTTTCTTTGAATGCCAAGTAGACATGCTATATATTCCAAGGGCAATCGCATCTGTCAACCGCGTCCGATAATTTGCCTAGCTTAACCAACCAAATATTTATATATTTTTTCTCTGTGAACCAAATGATGGGTGTACTTATTATGCACACAACTATGTGTAAGACATCTGCCTACCTTTCCGCTTCCTGGAAATTGCTAGTCCGACCAAAACGATTTTCCGAAACCGTGACCAAATATTCAGTTTCAGCCGGAACGTAACCTAAATGAGTGGTGTAACAAAAAGAACTGCAAAAATAATTCAAAATTATGTCTTGATAGAAATTGTAAAACTTAAGTTTCGTATAAGTAAATTAATTAATACATCGCTTCAATGGAATGTATGTTTTTATTATGAGATAATGAAATAACTATTATACAAATTACACAGGTTTCGGTAAAAGCGATTTCAAAGTGATAAATAACTTTATTTTGGGAGGGCGATGGCCAAATATCAAAGTCAAGCGCCCATAAAACTACTACTACAACCCATAGGTACTTATTTTACAGTTACCTTATATTACACTCATAAATCAGAATGTGGGCTATAGTCACAGAAAATTTTACTCTAGCCATGGTATAATAATATAATCCTTATACTTCACAGAACATAATATACCCTATACTGTGATTTTTAATTTCGTGGACTAAACTGACAGCTGCTATTGACCTTATTTTTTTTTAATGTTGCAAGCGCGGAGCATAGTGTTGTAGGTAAGGCTCAATCATAAGTGATTCATCGAATCGATGTGACATGACTCCTGAATTTATTTTTACTAATTGGTGTAAATAAATGTTTTATGAATATAAACGTAATATATTTAAATATAACAGTATTCATACACATGGTATATGGACTTTTATTGTGTTAAATATGAAATCAACAATAAAATAAATGCAATCGATAAAATTAAGTCTGACATAAATGAGTATAAACTACATAAATATGATCCGCTAGATTCTAAACAAATTATTTTTCTATGCAGTGAAATAGTTTCATTTTCGATCTACATCGATTTTCGATTAACTTTCGATCACTCCGGATAGTTAGGGTACGACACTATTTTAATGTAAAGATAAAGTGACAACCCCCCAAATGTCAGTTTAGTCCACGAAATAAAAAATCACAATATAGGTTATACTTACTCTAGCGAGGCTATCGTATTTGAATTTGCCGCTGGGGCGGTGGCCGTTAGGGTATTTATATTCTGTGGGTGGTGGTGTAGGTTGAGTGAGGTCCACAGACTACTTAGAGGTACGTGGTGAGGTCTTCAAAATGTAAAATTTCTCCGTTTTTGCTTGTTTTTTTGGCTTTTACCATAGAGAAGACATTTTATACCGCGAGTTTTTGTACTACTTAATTAGGGCTAAAAGTTTAAAAGTAAAACTTAAGTCTCATTAAAAGTAAAGGAAAAGTCTCGTAATAGACGTACTATGGCTAGCATACACCAGTGAAGCATAATCAGTGAAATATAAAATAAAATAATTCAGACATTTCTTTCTGCTTTTAAATCTATTAAATTTTTCGTGATGGCATTGTATGAAATGTAGCTGCACGCATTGCGGTAAATAATACCGCAAGAAAGCCGTGTTTTGCCATAAAATCCACCGCACCGCGGCGCGGAGTAAATTCACGCGAATATTTTGAGGTCTATGAACAGGTACAAAAATCTCGCGGAATTTTATCCGCCGTGCGTTTTAGTTAAATTCAGTACGCAGAAAAAAATTTGCGCGAATGAAAATCACAATGCGTGACCCTTACTTACGATGGTATCGATTTTTCGCCAGATATGATTGGACATCACTACACTGACTGAACAGTTTATCATCTGTATCTGTCAACCATACTGTCAAGACATGAGTGAAGTTGGCTGCGTTCGCTTTTATTAAAACATTATAGTCTGTGGTTATGGGATTCACCGTAAAGTGTTCACAAGAAATGTTTTTATTTCAAATCAGTAGATAGGGTCGAATAATAATATATAACATTCAACAGTTAACGCCCAACTACCGCCGTAAAAGCGCGTAATAAATACATATCCACGGTAAATTGTGAAATAGGTTAAAATTGCAATTTGTAACAGTGCGTATGTAAGTCTAAATAAAGATAAAATAAAGGATGAATCGCGAAATGGAAGAGGTCGAGACAAAACTGTGTGAGAACTGGTAAGTTTAATGTGCAATATGCGTGTTATGTTGTCAATATTAGTTCTATTTTAGAGTACACACGTTAGCCGGCTATTTTTAGATTATTTGGAGCATTGCGAACATCGCAGCTGTCTCTGGATCGCTTGTTGTTTACATTACAGCGGAATTATTGTTATGAAAAACTTCCTTAAACTCATTGTTTATTTGTTTAGCCTGTGTGGAGATCTTGTGGACATAGAATTTAGTGAAAAAAATGTACATATTCTTTTGTTATTGTTGCTACTTGCAACTTGACTGCCTTGTTTCATAATGTATATTTTTTATTACATGTGTAGCTAAGGGTCGACGATCTGTATGACCTATTTTGCCCTGGACGCCCTAAATTGCAGGCTATAAAATCAATTATGCACCGGGTGGGGGATGAATTCCTGGCAATATCTGAGGCAGAGCTTCACCGGGTCGCGCTCAGCGTGGCTTTTCAATAGAATTGCTTTCATAAGCTTTTTTAATGAACAACCACGTACGTTTGTTATGATTTATATAGATACCCACCTTAACCACTATTCATATTATAACATAAGGTAGATACCTATAAGTAGGTTACCTACCATCCCACGTAAATAAGATCGTATTTTTTTTTAAATCGTCTTAAATCCGCTAAACGAAATATGTATAGTTAAAAAACCTAAGCAGGTAGGTATATGAATGCTAAATGTTTTACGAAATTTATCCATAAGACAAACAATCGTGATTACAATAGAAATTATAGATACCTAACTAACTACTTGAATAAAGTTTCCATGTACCTACACTTGAATTCTTTCAATTGTTTTGATTTAAATGCTAATGTAATAGATAATATTATCACTATTGTTTACACGATCCATTTATATAGATATTTATTAGAAACGTAATTTTCGCAATATCATCCATCACGACAACCAAACCCGAAAACACGTCGCTTTGGAAGATCTTGGGACGCAATGATACCATTTTTCCTCCAATCCAACAAGTCATATCATATCATAAACTCACGCGTTTTCGCCATAATGGTAAAGTTCTCGCTAAATTTCTGGGCCTCCCGGCATAACTCAGGAAGTAACTGGAGTTGACTAGATCAACTCTCCTACAGACAGTCCCAAGAGCGCCCGACCCTGAAGTTGTCTTTCCGATGCGCAAGGCACGGATGGGTGCTGTTTTTACCCGACTGCCGAAGGAGGGTAATGTGTTTATCAGTCTATGTATGTATGTATGTTTGTTCCTAAGTGGCGTTCCAGAGATCAAACGCGTGGGCCGATTTTGAAGATTCTTTCGTCAATCGATAGGTACGTCTTAACCTTGCGAGTGTCACTGGCTACATTAAAAATTTAAAATGTGAAAATAGAAAAATGGCGGATTTTGGTCGCCATATTGTGGGGTCCAAAGTTTTTTTTTTTTCGTCCTAACCCATCGTGTGGGGTATCAAAATAAAGGGTTTTAAGAGGTGATTTCTGAATATCGCCGGTTTAATTCAAAAACCAACTAACTGCCCACTTTATGATTTTGTGCTAGGGCGTTTATAAAGTTTGTATAAAAAAAAAAACATGTACTATCTTAGATAAAGCTATTATGAAAAACAGCATCTGATTTATAATACAATCACGTATGCGTTGATTTATAGCAGTTCATAGAAAAGTAACAGGGTTGCACAGAATATTGCATTTTGTGCCCTAAACCCCCTTATTTAATTGCTTTTACCTCCCTACAAAATAAAGGCATTATTTTCAAAATTAAGCGCTACTGTAGAATCTCAGAAAGTCACTGGTCATTAATTCAAATATATACATCGAACAATAATGTATTATTCTTATAAATCCTGTTAGTTTCGAAAAAAATGCAAAAAAATGAAATTTTAGTCGCTTTTACTACCCGATATTTGTAGAAACTTTGAACTAACCTATGTAACCGTGTCCCTTAACAAAGCGTTTTCATCATGAAAACTATCTAAGTATTAAAGATGGTTTAATAAATTGAAAAAAGATTGATTAAAAACACACCTGAGTTGAAAAAAAATATATATTTAAGAAAAACGAACACAAAGGCATGAAAAACTTATAAAAGAATATTCTTCATCAGAAGTCAATCAAACACAGTAGCATCCGGTTCAAGGTTAAATTTAGTTTCATTCATCACTCGCTAAATTTTCATTCCACACATGATATTCTTCGGGGATTACTCCTTTTTTGCACAATTTCAGCAAGTCGATGGCATTTGTAGTTGCAGCTGGTAAATTCGCTACTGCCTTTTTTATCTGGTTCCATAGTGCCGAGCGGGAATGTCAAGACCAGCAGTAGAAGTAGCTTCCACGTTTGTTTCCTGAATTTCAAGATCTACAACCAACGAGTCCTCAGACGTGTCATAGTTAGGCAAAATTTTAATTTGTCTCTTTACGTATTTCTTTCTCCTTATTTTTAACCTGTTCACTCTGTCTCCTATGCTTTTATTTTTGTTTTTCACTATGTATGATGCCTGCCCAAGATTTTAAATTCGGCGGCACGGAAACTTGACCACATGCGAGTTTATCGATAAGTCGTATAAAAATTAATTTTTGACACTGAATTATGGGTCATCATCATCTTCTTGCCCTTGTCCCATGTTACTTGGGGTCGGCGCAACAAGTTTTCTTCTTCTATACCATCCTGTCCCTCGTCACTCCATCACTGACGACCTTTTCTTTCATATCATTCCTCACACAGTCCATCCATCTTTTCTTTGGCCGGCCCCTCCCTCTCCATCCATCCACATCTATCATCACACTGAATTATGGGTAAATGCACTAAATAAGTGTTTTTTATTTATATGTGTGGCTTCCCATGCGGCCAGTGCTCCATTTCGAAGTTGGTTGAGATTCTGGCGGGTTGGAGGTGGACTTGGTATTTCTTTTGAGCAAGTCCCAGAGCATGTCTATTGGGTTTAGGTCCGAACTACGAGCAGGCCGCTGCAATTTTGAAATACCGACGTTTTGAAGATGAGTACTCATTACTACTCATCAACACAATGTGCAACGTATGGGCGTAGATTATAGTGCATTAGGAGGAACTCTCCGTGCCCAATGAACCACGAATATGGCAAAACATGTTCTTGAAGAACCTCCTCGATGTATCGGGTTGCAGTTAACCAGTTATCAACAATAACTAGCTCCGTACGAGCATCGGAACTTATTCGTCCCAAAATCATCAAAGAACCTCCATGAAAACTCCCAGTTTGTAATTAGTAGAAACTTCTCTCCTCTTTTTCTCCACACTTGCTCCTGACCAACTGGTGCGAAGCGATTCGACACTCATTTGTGAACAAAACTCGAGCCTATTGCTCGTGGGTCCATCTGGCGTGTTCACGTGCGAACTGAAGTCGAGCTACTCGGTGATGTCTAAGAAGTTCTGGACCGCGTGCTGGTCTACGGGCTTTTATATTTATTTCGACCGTTCGTCTTCTCAAGGATCGACGCATGCGCGTTCAGAAATTGCACAATTTAAACCAACTACCTGCGGTTAATCAGTTTTACTTCTCAATATTTTGTTGAGATCATGATCAAAATTCTCAAAATTATAGAAGTAAAACCTACTAAACCTATTTACTAACAAAGACTTCTTGATTTTGTGTCAAGAATAAATGTATAATCAACAAGTAATTGCTATTATCCTTTAATAACTGCTATTATCATTGAATATTAACGCTATTTCCTGTTTTTTCTAAGTACTAAAACCATATATTTGCATGTGATCGATTTTCTTTCCAAAAAATCCGGTTTTTTTTATTTTGAAAACTGATTAAATTTAATTATCTTGTTTGACTTCGATACAAAACATAATTTTGCTGATTAACAAGGAATATTTGTTTTGCATATAAACGGTATGGTTAGATAGTTGGTTTCACCATTCAGTATCTCTGAAACTAACCATCGCACGGCTAAGTATGTTTTACCAGTAGAAAGAGAATAAAATTTCGAATCAGTTGGTATATTTAACTCAAAATCCCAAAATCATCGAGTTAGTTGGTTTTTGAATTAACCCGGCGATATAATAGTTGATAACACTTGTAGTTTAAATGTACATAATTCGAAAAAAAAAACATTAACTAAAAAGTTATAAATAAAAAAATCAAAAAACCCGACTGCTTTAAAAGCTAACTAAAAAGACAAGAAGAAAATAACAGCATATTTTTTTCTTGTTTACGTCTTTTTAGTTCGTTGTATTAGTTTTATTACTGATCAGCCAACTTTAGGGCGGCCAAGATGTTTGGCGAGAACGTTTTATAAGCATATAATACAGAACGCCACCTGCTATGATCCTTACATACTCTTTTTGCTTCATCATTTACGTTCATACATCTAGTCATACACACACGCCGGTTATGTGTGCTGTGCACCTGGCCTTTCTGAAGAACATCACCTACAAGATATGTGTATGTCCTTGCTGCCGGCGTTTCCACTCATATCTGCCTTGTACACTTCTGGTAGTCGCCTTTCATTCATCCGCTCAATACGACCAGACTGCTGCTAGTTCTATCTATCTAATTATCCTGTTATGTCCCAATGCTGTGCAAAGGAATGCCTCTCCATTTTCAAAATCTCTTTTCTCTCATCCTCTGCTTTTGCGAGCCAGTTCTGCCGGTAAGTTCAAGTACGTCTCTCCATCGTCGTCCAACTAATATTAAAAATATCAAATCCTGTAGAATAGGACACGAAGTCGCGCCTTCCGTTCGCTTAAAATCTTGCTCAGGAACAGACTGTCCATCTCACTTTGCTGTTGTTATCATAATCTAATTATCTGTTGATATTATAATAACATAATTACAGCAGTTATCACGAGTATGTGTATCAGTCTGTTACCAATAAAATTGTAGTGTTGATTATCCTTTCATTTCATAGCGTGTCAAACTTTAGCACGCACTGCGGTTTTTATTCGCACGTTTTTTTGCCGAACATTCTGCGACACATGAATTGTATGAAGCTGTACGCATTGCGGTAAAAATTTCGCGCGGTAATAATACCGTAAGAGATCCGTGTCCAGTCACAAAATCGTCCGCAACGCGATGCGATTTAAAATCCTCGCGAATATTTTGAGCTCTATGAACAGGTAGAAAGAGACAAAAATCGCGCGGTATTTTATCCGCAGTGCGTGTTACTTATGATTCAGTACGCGGATAAAAATTCGCACGAAAAAAATCCGCGCGGCTATAGGATTTTTATTTACCTGATCAGGATACTCGTATTATGAAGTCGTTTCTCTCGATTTCACAGTCGCCCAATGTATTTATTTATTTATGTACACACAAAACAATTAACAGAGAAAGAAGGAATACAGATAGAAGAGCACAAAGGTACTGCTTATCTTAATATATATATTTCTTGTGTGCGTGTGTATGTGACTGAACTCCTCCTAAACGACTGGACCGATTTTGATGAAATTTTTTGTGTGTGTTCGTGGAGATTCGAGAATGGTTTAGATTTATAAAAAAAAAAAAAATGGAAAATTAGGGTAGGGTAGGTAGGGTAGGGTAGGTAGGGTAGGGTAGGTAGGGTAGGGTAGGTAGGGTAGGGTAGGTAGGGTAGGGTAGGTAGGGTAGGGTAGGTAGGGTAGGGTAGGTAGGGTAGGGTAGGTAGGGTAGGGTAGGTAGGGTAGGGTAGGGTAGGTAGGGTAGGGTAGGTAGGGTAGGGTAGGTAGGGTAGGTAGGGTAGGGTAGGGTAGGTAGGGTAGATGCATATTAGGTGTTTTTATGGCAAAACAAAGTTTGCCGGGACAGCTAGTTTCAGTAGAAATTTCTTCCAGCAGACCTGCGACAGGAAAGTTGGATGATAGACGAAGACACAGTGTGTAGAAAGAAATAAAGAAACTTAAAATAGACAATAACTAAACTAAATATGTAGAAATTACACATATACCTTAACTACATATATAAAACATAAAATACATACAACATATAATATAATAATATATCAAATTACAAGATAGTGGAGAGGTAATGTTCTTTGACCTGTTTCTTGAATAGAGATACATTTTTAGAGTCCCGGATTTTAGGTGGAAGTGAGTTCCACAGTCGTACTGCATGAACAGAGAAGGAGTGGGATTGTGGGAGGGGAAGTTTAGATGATGCCTTAGATGGGATCTACACTGGACATCGGCAGCGCGAGTAAAGGAAAAGCGATCGCGCAGATATCCAGGGTATGCAGGGTTAAAAAGGATATTGAAGAGGAGACATAATACTCGAGTGTTCCTGCGAAGACGGATAGGGAGCCACTTGAGATCCTTGCGGAACTGAGAGACATGATCGTATTTCCTCAGACCAAAAACAAAACGGATACACAGATTTTGCAAACGCTCAAGCTTATTTAAGAGCTCCTCCGTGGCATCCAGATAGCAGGCATCAGCGTAATCGATGTATCGTTTCATAATTTCGTGTCATAATAGTATTCAGGATGAATCCTGAATACTATTATGTTTCTGCTTACACGCCATCAGTAGTCAGTTGTAGAATTGCATTGCGCCATAGCTTCCTGTCTCTTTGATTTGAGTCCATAGTGTACCTAGTCGTATGATGATTAAATCTAGGCGAAACTCGCATAAGCAAACCATCTGCGATGTGAATATTTTGGTATCCCACTAGGTGGACCGGTTTCGTATACGAGTTATTTAAAAAAACGGTTTTTCTTGAAAATCCTGTGGCCATCGGCATCCATCCGATGAAAGTCGCAGCTGCAAACACTAGAGTATTATTCGGGTACACTGCTCTCAAAACGGTGAAAGAAAACATCGTGAAAAATTCGAAGACATGTGACATTCCACCAACCCGCACTGGGCCCGCGTGGTGGATTACGGCCCATTCCATCTCACAGAGAGGAGGCCAGTGTCCCAGCAGTGGGAATATTAAAAGGCAGATGATGGATGACCCTGGGGTCCAAAAAATATTTTTTTCTTTTAAATCGCCCTTAGTTTTTAAATTCATGCGATGGTTAATCTATACTAATATTATAAAGAGGAAAGATTTTTTTGATAAAAATAACCTATGTCACTCAGGAATAATGTAGCTTACTATTGGTGAAAGAATTTTTCAAATCGGTCCAGTGGTTTCGGAGCCTATTCGGTACAAACAAACAAACAAAAAAAAAATCTTACCTCTTTATAATATTAGTATAGATTAATAATGTATCAATAATGTTCTTTTAATTTAAATTAAGGCTGAAAAATAATGTCTTGTTGCAAATTGTTGCACATTCCTTGTTAATGTTAAAACTAGAAAAATGGTTTTATTTCATGGAGTGCT